>CM070773.1:148378925-148978925 GCA_036346955.1 Dipus sagitta | reverse complement strand
TAGACCCCCCCCCCACACACACACACATACACACTTTGCTGGGGGAAACCTGAGAAAGCTTGAGAGCTGCTCGCTGCTGTGACTCCAGCTCCAGCTCCTGGAAACAAACTTTCACCAATCAGAAGCACAAATCAAGAGCTGCTCAGCAGTCTCTGAAGCCCCAAAGTTCCTGCTTTTTACAGCTTTAGACCTCGCTTCTGTGCCTCTGGTGACTTGAAGGCCAAAGAACTACTGAAATTGAGGAACTAACTTAGCAAACAGAACTTGGGCTCTGAGAGCACAAGGCATGAAAAACGGATTTTAATCTAAGCAAATGGGATGATGAGAAGTTAAGTTTAGGAACGAATTCTGATGCAAATGAGCTACATAGCTCTTTGGAAGGTAGGCAGGAGATCCTAGTTCTGCCAATATCAAGTATGAGAAAAGAGACTGGCTTAACCTGTGAGTCAGGCCCCCAGCAGTCCCCGAAAGCACCCTCTTCAGGGTTTCAGAAGGCTGATTTAAAACTGAAGTCAGTGGGCCTGTATAAACTATGGTAGTAGAGAGAAGCCAGGAAAGCCAAATTTATTATAAACTACAGGTTATAATCAAGGCACAGGAAGACTTCAGTTCTACACAATGGAGTATGCCAGCTAAGAAGCTGTAAGAAGCAAAAACAAGGTAAAGCAAGGAGAAAAAGTGTCTGTGCCTCTGGGTCTTATGACAATGCAACTCTATTGCAAAAAAAAAAAAAAAAAAAAAAGATAAGAGCAAGCTGGCTCACTGGTAGAGAACTTGGCTACCATAGATGAGGTCAATTCTCAGCCCTTAGAAAAGACAGGAAAAAAAAAAAAATACGAGCATCCAAAGGACTTTCAAAGTATATCTAACAGTCTCTTTGAAAGACGGTTTATAATGAATTCTTCAGAGCACAAGCTTGGCTCAGTGGTAGAGTTTAATCCCTAGCACCGCAAAGGACACACACACACGTGCACGTACACTTGGCCAAAGTCATGCTCTTGTATCTACTTGGAGCTTCCATTGAAAGCTCCAGGAAACACTGCACTGTGGGGCCACCTGTACTCATGAGCCAGCCATCTGCCTCTGAGTGCATTTCATTTGCCAAAACACAAAACAAACAAACAAAAAACCCACAACTCAGTATCATTATTAGCTTACTTAGGGGTCACTTTGCAATGTTCACAGTGTGTCTTTAGAAAGACATCTAGTATCTATTCTCCATTCAAATATTTCTCTGGGGCTGGAGAGATGGCTTAGTGGTTAAGCGCTTGCCTATGAAGCCTAAGGACCCCGGTTAGAGGCTCGATTTCCCAGGACCCACATTAGCCAGATGCACAAGGGGGCGCACGCGTCTGGAGTTCTTTGCAGTGGCTGGAAACCCTGGCGCGCCCATTCTCTCTCTCTCTCTCTCTCTCTCTCTCTCCCTCTTTCTCTGTCACTCTCAAATAAATAAAAATAAACAAAAAAATTAAAAAAAAATATTTCTCTGTTTAGGGCCAAATCTCACCCTGTCCTTTTCTGTCTACATGATACTGGGCAAGGATTTTAAGCTCTCTATACCTCAACCTCCCCAGCCTGCAAGGTAGAAATAATGGCAGTACCTACATCCCAGCTGGTTGAGAGGATTAGAGATGTTCATGTACAAGTGCTTGGCCAGTGTTGGTTTCGTTTCATTTCATTTCTATTTCTATTTCTATTTCATTTCACCTACAGAGTTGGGAACCTAGTTCGGCAGGGACACTGTGATTCAAGCTCTTGGAACCTGTGGAGTTATGAAGGGAACTTCTCAGGCTGATGGAAGGACATTTGACCTCAGTGTCACAAAGCCATTTAAGTTGCAGTTTCTATAACTGTAGAACTTACTAGGAAAACAGAAGTTAAAAACAGTCTACTTTAGGGCCCCACTTGGTGAAGAGACCCAAGGCTCCTGGACTTGTCAAATGAATGACTAAATGGAAAATAAAATTCATGACTCAAGAAAGAGGAAAAAGGTCTAAACGGCTTAAATTCAATACACAGATCTGGAGAGGAAGGACTGGTCTTGGTTTTTGAATCTTGCAGAAAGTCTCACAGACACCCCCCAAATGGGCAGTTGAGGGGAAAAGGTGGGGCAGAAGACGGCAGGGAGATGGAGGAGGGCTTGACCCTGAAGACCTTCTGCAATACTAGCTCCATTCTGTGGCAACACAGGCTCTGCTCTGATCACACAAATCTGCCACCAGCAACCCTGACCCCTCGCAGCCTCCTGAACACTCCTGCCTAGCAGGTTCCTGCCTTCACTAAACAGACAAAATGCTAATGGTTTGTGAGTTAAGCATGGTGAGTAGCCACGTAGGAAGTGTGTGTGGTAAAGATATTCAAGCACAGCAATACACAAGACTGCCTCTGGTCCCCACTTAGAATACGAGTCCTCATCACCAAATTCCTAAACAGAATACAAAGTTATGCCAATTTTAGAAAAAGCTATGCAAATGCAGTCAAAACTACAGTTTGGGGCTGGAGAGATGGCTTAGTGGTTAAGGCATTTGCCTGCAAAGCCAAAGGACCCATGTTCGACTCCCCAGGACCCATGTAAGCCAGATGCGCAAGGTGGTGCATGCGTCTGGAGTTTCTTGGCAGTGGCTGGAGGCCCTGGTATGCCCATTCTCTCTCTCTATCTTCCCCTTTCTCAAATAAATAAATATTAAATATATATTTATTTAAAGCTAGTTTTGTAACTAAACTTCAAAACTACGAGATAAACTATGAACTACTTCAGAAATCAGCAACAAAATTGAGAGGAAACACATCCTAAACATGAAAATCAACCTTGGGTACTTACATCAACATAAGCGAAACTTGTGGGCTCCCAAGCATGAATGAAAATGGCCAAAATTGCAGGCATGAGTTCTGCACGGGTAAGGCTGCTAATACCTTTGTTACTTCCCATTTTAAAAGTGGGTAAATAAGCTGGGCATGGTGGTACACGCCTTTAATCCCAGCACTTGGGAGGCATAGGTAGGAGGATAACTGTGAGTTCGAGGCCACCCTGTGATTATAGAGTGAATTCCAGTTCAGCCTGAGGTAGAGTGAGACCCTACCTCGAAAAACAAAAAACAACAACAAAAAAAGTGGGTAAATAATAATGTCTTTCTGGGCATACCTCTCATAATTTTCTTCTGGAAAAAAAAAAAGCCCAGAAAGATGCTTCCAGAAAAAGAAGAAGATTCCTCCAGAATCAAAGCTACTCTGCTTCAAAACTTCTAGACGCTTCAATTACCCTATTTTTCTATTTCCTACAGGCTAGTGTTTAAGGACCAGAATTGCCTGCACGCCTCAACCCATCACAGAGAGTTAGGAGCTTTGGCTGAAACTGGAATTTTTCTTTACGTGGGAAGTAGGACTCAGGCCACAGGTATGTTAAGCAAAGGGGCATCCGTGTTCCTCTTCTTCTGGGCCAATATGTGGCTTTCCACTCTCCCTCCCCATCCATCTCGTCTGCAAACACCAGGAAGCCTCACTTAGCCAGCTTGCCTATCATAAAAGCGTCCACCCTCCGCGCGGTGGCAGCCAGGTCGTCTGGCCAGGCAGGTTGCACTTACCGGGCCTCGGCTGCGAGGGTGCAGCGGTCTGGGCGGCGTCGCCCGCGGGAGATGCGGTGACCGCGGCTCCTCGCTTTCCCCTGGCACTGCCCAGGCTACACAGCCCGGTCTTGGGGGGATCCCGGAAAGAGGAGGAAGGGGGCGGAGCCTCCGCCGCACACACTCCTCGGTGAGGCCCTTGCGCAAGGTGCTTTCCAGCTGTATCAGCGCGTGCAGCAGGTGACCCGAGACGAGGACTACCTTCCCCAGGCAGATCTTCCCTGGGAGGAGTGGGTACTCCAAAGAGGGTGCCACCCGGATCCCCTAAACTCTGGGTTACCGCTGTCCTCGGCCGAGCGCTCCAGCCCGGGGCTCGAGGCGCAGCGAGTGACAGGTCTTCGAGAGCCGGGCCCGCCGGGGTAGCCGGGTCCAGCGGCGGGCGCGGGCGCCGCCGCCTCCACCCCGGAGCGTGGCGCGTGGTCCGGGGCTGAGCCGCCGAGTGCGCTCCCCTGACTCACGGCGTCTGAGCCGGCCCCGGGGCGGTGCGGCGCGGCCCGACCGCCGCCTCCCCGCCTTTTCCATTTCCCCTTTCTCTCCGTAAACAGAAAAGAGCCAGCCGGGGAACGGGGGAAGCCAGAGCCTCAGCGCTGGGAAATTCCGTCCTTCCACCCTCCGCGCCCCGGGGAAGCGGGGCGGAGCCGGAGGCGGAACCCTGGGCGGAGCGCGCGGAGCCCCGGGGTCCTGACCCCGCCTCTGGGAGGACGCTGCGGGCGGGGAGGGACCGCGATCCCGGGGTCGCAGCAGGCTCTCCCCGGTAGGGCGCGGAGTGGGAACGGGGCTGGTGCCCAGCGTTCACCTCCGTGCCCCGGGCTCGGGCTGGGAGGACACGCTCCGGGCGTCGCCGGATCTCGCGGTGGAGCCACGGTTGGCGTGCTGGCTTCTCGGAACCGGGTCGGCGGATGCCCGGCACTGCGGACCGGCCCTGCCCAGAGTCCAGCGCTGACGTCCACCGGGAGGGCCGTGCTATCCGCAAGCTCGGCCTCCTCACTCGGGTGTAGAGATTTGGTGGAGGCTGCGGAGCGGGCGGGGGGGAGGGTTGTACTCGGGTTGGATTTGGTGTTTCTGGGATCTGGTCGTGTCACCTCCACCAAAGTCCCCACTCTGATCCCGCCCTGCAACCTTTGGCCCTAGCTAATAATGTGGGGGTTTTCCTCCTTTGTTGGAAAACATTTCGAGTAGGGTGAAGCCCGAAGACAGTTCTAGGGAAAAAGCGCTTCTTTCCACCAAACCCACTGCCCCGGACATTCCTTGCCCTCCCCCCTCCAAATTGCCCAAGCATCAATTACCTATTAGGAAGAGCCCCTAGAATTAGGGGCCAGATCAGGTGGGCATCCTGTCCATCCCACCCACGGGATCTTGCGCGATTCCGAGTCCACGCCTGCACTTCCCACGGTCACTCGCCCTGGTCAGGTTCAAAACTGCATCGTGGTGGAGATCTCCACGATTTCCCGGTGGAAGAGCTCCCAAGACCCAAGGAAGTCCCAAGAGAATTGCTGGTGGATATGGGACAGCTGGCTGGGCAGAGAAGTAGGACTGTTTTGCGCACACACAAGACTAGCATTACACAGCGCGGGGATGGGGGGGTGACTATGGATCGTGGTCGTGCAAATGACTTCAAGGGCCAGCTCTAGGCGAATGCTGTGACTTGAATGACAGGACGGTCGCCCTCCCTTGTCACGTTCCGGTGGCTTCAAGAGCCTCAGGAGCGCTCCTGCTTGGGGTTTGGGGTCTCTCTGGTCTTTGAGAGGAGCATGGCTTCCACCAGCCTGGCAGCCCCAGGAGGATCCGAGCAACCTGCAGGCTCCTGGCTGACCTGCCTACAACCCGAGAGCTGATTCCCGCCTCTGGGCTGACCCGGAAGTATCCGTACCCCGTGGCTTTCTCGCTGGAAACTAGGTTAGCATGCTTCTAACGTGTGGCCCGTCTCGTCCTCATCTGCTATCTTTAACCGAGGAGGAGCTTTATAAACATTTTAAAAATAGATCCCTGGAGCCACTCCCCTTCCCGCCCTCCTGGATGAGCTCATTAAAACCGCGCCTGATCTGGGAAGTTCTGGGGGACCTGACTTCTTAGCACTGAGGCCTCGAAATGCAGCCAAGGTCTTAACGAGATGGGCCAATGTCTGCTGCTCATCTTGGCTGCTTCGCGTTGGAGACATCATCTGGCGGGGTGAATGATTATTTATCCATTTATTTCGACTTTTTTTTTCAAGGTACGATTTTCAAGGTGACCTGGACCTCTGCAGTCCCAGGCTGACCCTCCAACTCACAGCATCGCCAGCCCCGCCCGAGTGTGCACCACCACACTTGACTAGGAAGTTTCCTTTTAAAACATTTTTGAAATTTAACAAAGATAGAATCCGGCCACCTTGAACAGACTGGAGCGAGAAAGCACCTGCAAAGATTGCAAATTCTTTGTATTTCTCCGGGTCAGGTCTTGTAAAAAAAATACAAGTTTTCAGGGCTGGAGGGATGGCTTCGTGGTTAAGGCGTTTGACTGCAAAGCCAAAGGACCCAGGTTCCATTCCCCAGGACCCACGTTAGCCAGATGCACGAGGAGGCGCATGCATCTGGAGTTTGTTTGAAGTGGTTGGAAGCCCTGGCACACCCATTCTCTCACTCTCCCTCTTTCTCTGTCAAAAAAAAAAAAAAAAATACAGGTTTTCAGAAGTAGTACTGGGATTTGCAGGAGCATGTTAGCAAAGTGTGCGTGTGTGTGTGTGTGTGTGTGTGTGTGTGTGTGGTATTTTTGTAGCTGGGTCTACAACAAGTAGGTGGGAGTAAAGATGTGCACAATTATGCTGCTAAACCAAATGTGTTTTGAATGCGCCAGTGAGAAGCCACCTGGCCCAGAGTGCTCAGAAGCATAGCAGGAGGTCGGAGAAGTCATTCATTCATTCACTCATTCATTTGGGCAGAGTCACGCTATGGCCCTGGCAGATCTGTAACTCACTTTGTAACCTATCCAGGCTTCTGCCTTTGCCTCCCCAGTGCTGGGTTTACAGGCTGGAGCCAGTGTCAACAGGTAGAGAAATTATTTTTTTTTTAAATCTTTAATTATTTGAGAGAGAGAGTCAGAGAAAGAGGCAGAAAGAGAGAGACAGAGATAATATGAATGGGCATGCCAGGGCCTTGCCAGACGCATGTGTCACCTTGGGCATCAGGCTTAGGTGGGTCCTGGGGAATCAAACCTGGGTCCTTTGTCTTTGCAGGCAACCCCACTAAGCCATTGCTCCAGCTTGAGAAATCATTTTAAAGTGCATTACATAAGCACTCCCAGCACTTGGGAGGCAGAAGTAGGAGGATCATGGAGAATTCAAGGCCACCCTGAGACTACATAGTGAATTCCAGGTCAGCCTGGCATAGAGTGAGACCCTACCTCAAAAAAATAAAAAAATTTAAAAATTAAAAAAAAAAGTACATTACAAACCCAGTTCTTGTGAAGCCTTTTGTAGGCAGCAAAATGCCTTTTTATAAACTAGACTGTAACCAATTGTAGTTTACCTGAAGGATTTTTCTTCACTCAGGTTGGGACAATAATGAGTTTGAAATATGTAGTTAGGAAATCTGAATGCATTTGCTTATCTACCCTTTTAAGAAAGAAAATCATCAATAACTAGATAACCTGGCCAGTCCATGGGTCTAGATAATCACAAATATAGCTATATTTTAATAAATCTAATACACAGTGTTGTTTCAAATCGTCTTACATTTCTAAAACATAGCCAGACATGGTGGTACATGGAAAGGTTAAGGCAGGAGAATCCAAAGTTCAATGCAAGCCTGGGCTGCATAACAAAACCTTGTCTCAAAAGAGCAAAACCAAAATTAAATATGGGATTTTATGAGCAACATAAGCTGGAATAAATTGGGAGATAATTACATATGTTTTAGTGACAGCAGCAATTCAGTGTTCTCTTTAAGACTATAACAATGAAATATAAAATTTTGAAAGATGATGCTCAATTTGAATAATTTTTAAAATTAAGCCAGATATAGTGGCAGATGACTTTAATCCCAGCACTTGGGAGGCAGAGACAGGAGAATCATTGTGAGTTCAAGGCCAACCTGGGACTATATAGTGAATTCCAGGTCACCCTGGGCTAGAGCAAGTCCCTACCTCGAAAAACACTCCCCCTCAAAAAAAAAAAAAAACCCAAAAGTTATAATGAACTTGAGACTTATTTTGTGAGCATAACTTTTTTCTATGTTGTTTTATATTGAAACAGTATGTATTACTAAAATGTTCAAATAAAATGATCTTTTTACACTTATGATAACATTGAGTGAGAAGGTACACACTCACTAAAATCATTACCATGTTAAATTTTTTAATCAGTTGAAGCTGGATTTTAAAAAAATGTGAGCTGGCCTGGAGAGATAGATGGCTTAGGGTTTGGGGCTGTTGCCTGTGAAGCCTAAGGACCCAGGTTCAATTCCCCAGTACCCAGATAAGCCAGATGCAAATGGTGGCACATGCTTCTGGAGTTCATTTGCAGTGGCTAGAGACCCTGGTGCACCCATTCTCTCCCTGTGTCTCTTCTCCACCTAATAAATAAAAAAATATATATATATATATATATATATATATATATTATATAAAAATGTGAGCCAGGCACTTGGGAGGCTGAGATAGGAGGATCTCTGTGAGTTCAAGGCCAGCCTGAGACTACATAGTGAATTCCAGGTCAGCCTGGGCTAGAGGGAGACCCTACTTTGAAACAGAAAACAGACAGAATCTGGTTGCCTGTCTTCTTTCATGGACATATGTATATTTCTTGTGATCATGTGTGTGGATTTGAAATATGACTGGCGGGCTGGGGAGATGGATTAGTGGTTAAAGGTTCTTGCTTGCATACAAAGCCTGCTAGCCCTTGTTTGGTTCTTCAGAACCCATGTAAGGCCAGATGCACAAAAAACCAGTGGCACATGTGTCTAGAACTTGCTTGAAGCAGCTAGCCTTCTCTCTCTCTCTTTCTCTCACATAAGTAAATAAAACTATAACATACGAATTATGATGAAACCTTTTTTATGTTGAGTGTTTGAAAATGACAAAGCTTTATTGCTTTGTTTGAGCAGCTAGCTGGGGTGCTCAAGACACGTCAGCCCCAAGTCCAAAGATGAAGCACTGTGCAACTGAAGAGTCAAGGTTGCCTCCCAAGTGTGCATCCCACCCTTACCAATGACTGCTCCTGGGCTCCGGTCATGCTCTTCTGGTACCCGAAGACCGAACTCCTTCCTCTAGCACACACAATGGCCATCGCCAGCAGCAATGAGCTCTGCAGATGGAGGGCATGTCCATCAGACTCACAGGGACCACGGGGCACATCATTACCTCCTGCTCTGTCCCAGCACCCAGCAGGACATCTCAGATGGCACTGGAAAGGCCACAGGCCCCAGCGCCTCTGGGAACGGTGGGGGATGCGCACCCCTATGAGCATCTGTAGTTCAGCGTGCAAGCTTTTGTCCTGGCTCACACGACATGCGTCTTCCCTCCAGATCTACCCTGGCACCTACTAGAGCACAGGAGACGTGGGCGGTCTCCTCTGTCCTCCCGCCTCCTTTGCCCTTCTCCTCTGCACTGTACTCAGTCACGTTTGCCATCACTGTGCAAGGCAGGACAGTTACTGAAGGAGAGATTCGACCCCAAGCAGAGAGGGCGTCTTCAGGAGGCAGAGAGGGGCAGAGAAGTCCCCGGGGGTAGCCTTGGGAAGGGAAGGGGAGTTCCTCAATGCACTCAGCTGTGACTGTTTATCTGTGAAGGCTGCATAGAGACTGGGCCTGTGTTGATGCAGACCATGTGTTATCATGTGCAGAAAGCTAAAACGTTGGTCTCAAACTGCTAAATTGTGCTATTCTGTATATGGGGTTATGGTTTTTAATTTTGCTTGTTTACTGTTGAGACTTCCCCAAATTTGAGCTTCTTGGACCACAGTTTGAAAACAGAAACCGACACTCTGGGCTTCTTTGTTTCAGCTCCCAAATGGAAACCCCTGGCACAGTATTTCTTAATCACGACCTTCCAGAATGACCGTACAGTGAAGGCTGCTCCCAGGCTCTCCAGAAGGCTCTGTCCTCTGTCACGGTTCTAGAGAGTGGTGGAAACATCAATAGGGATCTTTCCCCTAACTTCCCATTCCCCCAAGTTGCCTGGGGCCAATGAAATTTGCCCCAGGTGGATTTTTGGAGATTACTCACTGATAATCTGCTGCTTTTTTTTTTTTTTTGCTCATTTTTATTTATCTATTTGAGAGCGACAGACAGAAAGAGGCAGACAGAGAGAGAGAGAGAGAAAGAGAATGGGCAGGCCAGGGCCACCAGCCACTGCAAACGAACTCCAGACGCGTGCGTCCCCTTATGCCTCTGGCTAACGTGGGTCCTGGGGAACCGAGCCTGGAACAGGGGTCCTTAGGCTCCACAGGCAAGCGCTTAACCGCTAAGCCATCTCTCCAGCCCAATCTGCTGCTTCTTAATGCTCCTTTGCCTACAAACCCCACAGTCTTCTCCGCCTGCGGGGTGCACAGTCCCGGCCCAGACACCGGCGAGGACCCTGCCTGCCACATGAGGGCAGTGTCACTCTCGTAGCGATGGGGGATGGGGAGGAGCTGGTTAAGAAAAGCATGTGTACAATTTGTTCCTCCTTCTGTATATGCTAGTATAAACACGCCAGTAAAGAAAAATCTGCTACTATTGATGCAGGATTTTGGGGTTCAGGAGGAGTCCCCCAGATTTTATGAACTCCACGTTTTGGGTTCGGTCCTACCTTTAATAAAGAATTAATAGCCCGGTGTGGTGGTGCATGCCTTTAATACCAGCATTCAGGAGGCACAGTTAGGGGGATCGGCGTGAGTTCAAGGCCACCCTGAGACCACACAGTGAATTACAGGTCAGTCTGGGCTAGAATGAGCCTCTACCTCAAAAAAAAAAAAAAAAATTAATAAAGGTGTACTGGAGAAGGATAAATTATGTTATTGGTTTTATTTAGGGTGACTCACTAGTTGTGGCATTTGTTTACAGGAGATTGGGGTTTAAGAGAAATTGAGGCCTTTAAAAAGAGATTAGGATAAACTGGGCGTGGTGGCCTACACCTTTAATCTCAGCACTGGGGAGGCAGAGGTAGGAGGATCGCCGTGAGTTCTAGGCCAGCCTGAGACTCCATAATGAATTGAATTCCAGGTCAGCCTGGGCTAGAGTGAGACCCTACCTCGAAAAACCAAAAAAAAAAAAAAAAAAAAAAAAAAAAAAGAGAGAGAGAGAGAGAGAGAGATTAGGGTAAAGCTGTAAGCACGAGCTGTGTAAGGAGATTGAGAAAGAACACCCACAGCATCCATCCTGGGCTTCCCCATGGAAGAAAGTTCTTAACCTTTTAGGGCAAACGGTGGTGACTTAAGGAAGACTAGTACAGAGAAAATATTCAGATGAGAAATGAGGAGTAAAGAGTGTTCTGCCCACGGTTACACAGGTAGCAAACCTAGAGTTGGTCCGAGCACCCACGTGGCAGATCTGGAGTGTAAGGAAAGTGCACACGTGGCACATTTGGAGACCAGAAGAAAAGTATACAAGTAATCAGAGGGAGATTCTTTCAAACCATAAAACATAGGCAAGCAGAGAAGTTCAGATAAAGAAATAATGTTATGAGCGCACGCCTTTAATCCCAGCACTCAGGAGGCAGAGGTAGGAGGATCACTGTGAGTTCGAGGCCACCCTGAGAATACAGAGTGAATTCCAGGTCAGCCTAGACTAGAGTGAAACCCTACCTGGAAAAAGAAATAATGTTATGTTCTCCTACCCTTACCCAGCCAGTAGAGGCCTGACTCTACTCAGCAGTGATGAGAGGGAATCCAGAGAGACTACCCCCCCCCCCCACACACACACGGAGGGTGAGAGAGAGAAAGGGGCTGGAAAGCCGTAGCCTTTGTAGCATCAGATTCAGGTATGCAAGGGGAAGAACTGATTGGTGTGTAGACTTGGAGGGTGGATCCCAGGCCAATCTACCTAGGCCATTTTATTTAGATAGCCTGATAAACTATGGGCAGTAGGGGATGCTATAGATCAATCTCCATCCGACAAGAGTTCTATTCTTATGCCAGGGTGAGGTGCCATGGGGTGGCATCTCCCTGTTCTTTTTGGGCCTTTAAATTTTTATTTTTATTTATTTATTTATTAGAGATAGAGAAAGGGAGAGAGAGAGAGAGAGAGAGAGAGAGAATGGGTGCACCAGGGCCTCTAGTCACTGTAAATGAACTCCAGATGCATGCATCACCTTGTGCATCTGCCTTATGTGGGACCTGGAGAATTGAACCTGGATCCTTAGGCTTTGCAGGCAAGAGCCTTATCTGCTAAGCTATCTCTCCAGTCCATGGGCCTTAATCTCTAGCTGAAACTGTTTCTTTCTTTCTTTCTTTCTTTCTTTCTTTCTTTCTTTCTTTCTTTCTTTCTTTTTTAAAGCTAGCTTTCTCCTATCCTCTTCACTACCCTTCAAAAATAATAATTTACTAAATCTCTATCAAAATGGCATCTTTTCATATAAAGCATGGGAAGATATTAATTTATTTCAACAGATTCAAAGAGTGGCATGCTTATCTTCCTGTGAGGCTTTGTTTTAAACCAAATGAGTAAAATGAGACTTTCTTCTTGTTCTTTGTGGAGACAGAGTCTCACTTCAGCCCAGGTTGACCTGGAACTGATCTGTAGCCCAGGCGGCCTCCAGCTCACAGGAATCCCCTTACCTCTGCCTACTGACTGCTAGCACTAACGGTGTGAGCCACCACACCCAGCTTAAATATAGTTCTTTTTTGGCTCTTTTCTTTCCTTGTTCATTTTGTGCTGCCATATGAAAACGCTGGAAGGTGTGTATTAAGAACAGAAACGTACTTTCTTACAGCTCCAGAGCCTGAGGAGTCCAAGGTGACACCTTGTTGCATCCCCTGGCAGGAACTAAGGCTGTGTGAAAGACAGAGGGCCAGAGAGTTGACGGCTGCATGGTGCCTATTCCCCAAGGACCTTGACCCCAGCATAAGGGTTCCTGCACGGTCATTATCTTGGCCACTTGCTTCTCAAAGGCCCCACCTCTTAATGCTCCATGACAGTTAATGCTTAGTGTGGGCAGTGTGGCAGGAGGGTGAGGTGGAGAGAGAGGTCAAAATTAGCCTAGGAAAGAAACCAAGTGGCAGACAGGAAGCCTGGAAACAGGTTCGCCCAGTCTTCAGGCAGACAGATGGAGAATGTAAAAGACCCAAAAACCCCTCCCCCAGGATATGAAACCCCAATCCTTCCTATAGCATTTGCCATTGAGCTTCTAACCTTTCTCCCATTCTCTCAGTTCCAACCTACTTTTGTTGGAAGTGTATTTTTTTTTTCCTATGTAGTTTTTATTTCTTATTTGAAAGAGAGAGAGAGAGTACAAGTGCACCAGAGACTCTTGTCACTTTAAACTCCAGGATTCATGCACCACTTTGTGCATCTGGGTACCGGGGAGTCAAACCTAGGTTAAGCCAGCACCTTTAACCACTGAGGCAGCTCCCCAACCCCAAGTCTATTCTTTCTTAATCAGCTGTCTCTGCTCCTACTGCTATCCAAGTGTCTCTGGATATATATATATATTTAAATATTTAAATATATGTACATATAAATATATATAATATATATTTAAATATATGTACATATAAATATATTATATATTTAAATATAAATATATATGCAAATATATAAATATTTAAATATATATTTAAAATTATATTTTAATATACATATACTTTTAAATATATACATATTTTAGTTTCTGCACATAAGAACCTAGAAATCCCAGCAGGTGCCCACCAGACTCTGATACAAGTACAGAGGCACTTGTTTCCCCTTTTATTTATTTATTTATTAATATTTTATTTATTTATTTATGTGAGAGAGAGGAAGAGGCAGATAGACAGAAAGAGAATGGGTGCACCAGGGCCTCCTGCACTGCAAACGCACTCCACATGCATGCGCCCCCTTGTACATCTGGCTTACGTGGGTCCTGGGGAATCAATCGGGGTCCTTTGGCTTTGCAGGCAAATGCCTTAACCACTAAGCCATTTCCCCAGCCCTTGTTTTCCTTTTTAAATTAAACCCATGGGCTAATGTCCATCAATACATTTTCTTTGAACAGAGATGGCTTGTTTGATCTATTTCATAATCACGAGACATCATTACAGACTCCAACCCTATTAAAGCAACATTCATGGGCCAACATGGCGGCTCAAACCCATAATCTTGGCATTCAGAAGGCAAGAGACAGGAGGATCATGAGTTAGAGACAAGTCTGGACTATTTAAGAAGTTCAAAGCCAGCCTAGGCTACAACTCATGAGCTTGTGTCAATAGGCAACAAATAAGCAAAGGTAACATTCATTATTCTCCTTGCATTTTGAGACTTAGCAGTGTCCCAGGCACTCTGCCAAGCCTTTTATTTATTTATTTATTTATTTATTTAGTATTATTATTTTTATTTATTTATTTATTTATTTTTGGTTTTTCAAGGTAGGGTCTCACTCTAGCTCAGCCTGACCTGGAAATCACTATGGAGTCTCAGGGTGGCCTCAAAATCACCGTGATTCTCCTACCTCTGCCTCCTGAGTGCTGGGATTAAAGGAATGCACTACCACACCCAGCTGCTAAACCTTTTAGAGGAACCATCTGTCTCTTCTGACTTTTACAATAATTCTGAGGCGTATGGTATATGGTCCATTTTCATGGGGAATTTAAATGAGTTTGAAGAAGTAAAATGCCCAAGAAAAAACAGATTCAATTCGGTATCTTTTTGACCTTTCCCAGCCCACACAGTACACGTGATCAGGCAGCTCCATGCACAGCGGGTTTTTGTTGATGGCCCCTGAAGAACACGGCTGCCCCTGGCTGCCTATGAAACCCTCAGTCATCCAGCTCGGGGCCTCTCCTCTCCTCTCCTCTCCTCTCCTCTCCTCTCCTCTCCTCTCCTCTTCTCTCCTCTCTTCTCGAGGTTACCTTCTCTGTGTTTTGTTTGTTTGTTTTTAGACAAGGTCTCATGTAGCCCATACTGGCCTTGAACTGTTCATCCTTCTACCAAGTACTGGATCTGCTCAGTTCTTCCATTTTTAATCTCCCAAGAGCTGGGGCTTTGAAGGCAGGTTCCTTTGTCTTGTGTTTGCGGTAAACCTGCTTTAATTTCTCAGGATCTGCAGGAACCCAAAGGGACTTCCTGCTTCCTGTTACTCTGAGGAAATTCTCAGGGAGCTATCATGGTGGGCGAGATGAGGTGGTGTTGGGCTTGTGTGTTCCTAAGGTGTTCCCAGGTATGCTAGAAGGAGGCATCTGTACCCTTCACTCAGCCAGCTCCAACACAGATCCATTGTACTGCGGTGGCTAACACTCTCCCCTCAAACAAGGGTTCCCACCTCGAGACACCCACAAGCAGTAGCCTGAAATATCAGCTGGTGGGAGCCAGTGTTAAGTTTTTCAGCATCTGTGAGAGCTTGTTTTTTGTTTTGTCGAGGTAGGGTTTCGTTCTAGCCCAGGCTGACCTGGAATTTACGATGTAGTCTCAGGCTGGCCTCGAACTCACAATGATCCTCCTACCTCTGCCTCCCAAGTGCTGGGATTAATGGTGTGTACCACAACACTTGGCGAGAGCTTGTTTTTAAAAGTGGCCATTTTTAACAACAAAATGCTCACCAATCACATGTAAATGACTTACATATGAAGACAACAGTAATAGATATTAAACACTCACCACTTTCTGACTATTGAGATACCTCAAAACACAGGACGTAGACACAACCACTATGATATCTGCGTGGTGGAAATAATACCCTACAATGAGCTTCTATGCAGCTCCTTGGAAACAACATTGCATCAGGGGCTTTTCATGGCAGTGGCTTGATGGCAGCCTGGCGGAGGCGTTCACCTACAGAAAGCAGCAAAGTGTTTTCAGAGAGCTAGTTATTAACATTTACCAGCATGTTCATTGTTTATATGTCCTGCTGTTTTACCAATTTTTATTTATTTTATTTTATATTATTATTATTTTTAGGTAGCATCTCATTTTAGCTCAGGCTAACCTAGATCTCACACTGTAGTTTCAGGCTGTCCTCAAACTCACAGTGATCCTCCTATCTCTGCCTCCTGAATGCTGGGATTAAAGGCGAGCACTACCACGCCTGGCTTTTGCCAATTTTGAATATAAGTACACTTTATTTTTGTACCAGCCTTCACATTTCTCTCTCTCTCTCTCTCTCTCTCTCTCTCTTTTTTTTTTTTTTTTTTTTTTTTTGGTTTTTCAAAGTAGGGTTTCACTCTAGCCCAGGCTGACCTGGAACTCACTACGTAGCCTCAGGGTGGCCTCTAACTCATGGCGATTCTCCTACCTCTGCCTCCTGAGTGCTGGGATTAAAGGCGTGCAACACTATGCCCAGCTTTTAAAAAATTTTTATTTATTTGAGAGACTGAGAGAGAGATTGGGCATGCCAGGGCCTTCACCCACTGCAAACAAATTCCAAATGCATGCACCACCTTGTTCATCTGGCTTATGTGCGTCCTGGGGAGTTGAGCCTGGGCCCTTTGGCTTTATAGACATGTACTTTAACAGCTAAGCCATCTCTCCAGCCCACATTTCTCATTTCTAATGGTAATTACATCTTGGGCAATGAAGAATGACATGGGCCTCAGCCTGCTCAGGTGGGCCTTACTGTAGCTTCATTTTTTCCTTGTAGAACCAAGGGAGACAGACTGCTATTCAGGGGACCATCCTCACTGACAGCCGGCTTAGGACAGCAGGGCATGCGCACAGTGAATGTGACCTCCTAGGGCCGTGGGGGTAACTGATCTGGTTTAAAAAAATTAGCTGGGTGTGGTGGCGCATGCCTTTAATCCCAGCACTCGGGAGGCAGAGGTGGGAGGATCACTGTGAGTTTGAGGTCACTCTGAGACTCCACAGTGATTTCCAGGTTAGCCTGGGCTAGAGTGAGACCCTACGTTGAAAAGCCAATAAATAAATAAATAAATAAATAATATTAAAAAACTGTTCCCCATAGGCCCATGTGTTTGAACACTTGGTTCCCAGCTGGGTGCTGTTCTGGGAGGTTTCTAGAACCTCAGAATAGGAGAGGAGCCATGGCTGATGGAGGTGGATTACTAGAGGCAGGCCTTGGAGGGTTACAGCCTGGCCCCACTTCTGGCCTGAGCTCTGTGCTTTCTGATCCTCCAAGATGTGAAGAAAGGCTCACCTCACACTCCTGCCTCCACCAACTGAGCCACCCAGTCACTGTGCCTTCCCTGCCGTGAAGACTTCACCCTTGGGAGCTGTGAGGTACTTTGTCCCAGCAAGACACTAATGATGGCTTGACAAATGGAACTTCCCACGCACTCCCTAGTTACCTCCTGGGAAACCTCGCTCAGTCACCCATGGCAGATTCTGAAAGTGTGAGCAGACTGGAAGTGGAAAACAATGGCCCAGCGAACGAGCGCTGCTGGAGCTCAAATCTCCACTTCTCCCTTTTCTGATCATGTGATCTTGAGCCAGTCACTTCAACTCACCAAGCCTCGGTTTCCTTGTTGCCATAAAGGGAAAAGGAAAAGCTGTTTTTTTCTTTTCTTTTTTCCTTTTATAATATCAAGTTGGTTAAAAGCTTGCAGCTCTAACCTTAGGAGAAAAGTAAAATCACTTTGGTATTGCTGACACTGTACTTTTGAAAAGAAACATAATACTTGCACTTGCTGGTTAGTTATTGTGACTAATATAATAATCCTCGAGGTTGCTGAAAGAAATTCCATTTTATCTTTGAGAAACCTGAAAGTTAAAGGTGGTAAGTTGAACTTTATTTTGATAGAAGGTAAGCAAATCAATTCCTACTCAAAACATGTCAAGAAGGAATTAAAGAACCTATGTGAGTGGCGTTCCACCCAGAAGTAAGAGTCCTGCCGCCTGTGTCATTGGGTGGAAGCAAAGCACCGCTCCTTAGAAGTCCTGGAGTTGTCAGCCTCTCTCTCAAGAAACCTGGACCAGCATCCCTGCACGCTTCAGAAAAGGGGACACCTCATCATCACCAGGGACAGGGGTAAGTGGGCAGTCCACGCAAGTGGACTCAGGCGTTCTCGGGGATTTTCAAATGTCTGAATGTTTGATTGTGAGGCAGCCTCTCCTGGTCTGTCAGCTGGTCCGGCACTCGTGGAGGCCCTCCTCCTTCAGCCAATTAAAGGATACTTTCTGGAGCTCTCTTATTCCCAGAGAAACACACCCTCCGGGCCCTGCTCCCTCACATTTCAGGCATCCCCATTCCAGTAGGCTCAACACTTGTAAGTGAGGGGATGAACCGGAAAAAATTGCTCAATTTAAACAAGAACGACTCGGGCAGGCATATGGCCGTGCCTCAGCTGCCTTTGTGGATGGGATAAAACTGACCCATTTTCTGAAGACAGCCGATTCCCTAACCTAGGGTGATAGCTTTGCTCTCACTCTAGGTTAGGGAATCGGGAGCTTTTTGGACCGAGAGAATGCCACGACCATGCAGGGAATCTCTGTGTGCTAGGGAAAGGAGGCCCGTGACACACACGTGATTTAAGTGGTCACATGCGCATGGGACATTCAGAGCTTACGGGTGAAGTGAGACACTACCTGAGTCCTGAGCCCCTTTCTAGCCGGAGGACTGACGTCTGTTTGAGGCAGCAGACACACAGAAGTGTCCCAAGTTTGAGAGGGCAAACAAAATATGAGTAAAACCCATATGCAAGTATGGACATTCTTCATGCCTTATAGGCCCAGGGCAAAATTGCTGAAGCCAGGCCAGGAAGACTTAGGAGTGTCGGGTTCCCAACGTGTACTCTGAGGGTTTGTGTACACATTCGCAGGCTCTCGAGAACCATCGTGACCCGACAGTGGGTTCAGGTGGAATGAAGGGCCAGAAGGGTAATTATTGGAAAATCACGGACGTGCCCTGATTCATTGAGTAACGTTCACACACATCAAGGAAAATATGCTAAGTACGTAACACACGGTCCTCTGGGAACACAGTTATACTTTGTGGTGGCCTCACTTGCTCCTCACAATCATGAGAAATTCCCATGTGACATGGAAGATAAAAGCAGGCATGATTATGCTTTATGGTGACAGTGTAGACGACACTGCACCCAGCATCTCCACTTTTCCAAACAGGTTCTTGTATACTGCACTGGCATGGTATCTTTACTTGCCAGAAAATGATAGCCATGTCTGTGGGTCAAATGGAAGTCAATACATATTTCATTCTAGGGTATCCTGGTTGAAGGACAAACATTTAGGCCTGTTTGTGACCTTTGA
Organism: Dipus sagitta; assembly: GCA_036346955.1. Lineage (NCBI taxonomy): Eukaryota > Metazoa > Chordata > Mammalia > Rodentia > Dipodidae > Dipus > Dipus sagitta. Next base: position 148,960,003 of record CM070773.1, on the reverse strand, counting down.
CCGATCTTGCAGCGTTTTCATCTGATCTCTGATTCTCAATGATCAGAGTAGTTCAGCATCATCCACACAGGGCGCTTGAAGTCATGGCAGGCACCTTTAGTGCTGGCAGAGATTAGAGGATGAGCATGACATTGCAGCCACTCTGTGGCTATGTCTCCAGTTCCAGTTTGAGTGAGGGCCTCCTTGGCCAGCACCTGGCATGTGTACCTCACTCTTCAGTCCAAGAGCATGCAGGTAACACAAAAGTCAAAATTCTAACCCACTGTTTTTGACTTCAAAATTCTGTGCTGTTACTGACTTATTAACACCCGCCTGTCTATGGAATGGCTCCAGGGCTCTCTGTTGGCACAGGGGATATATATACCCACCTTACTGACAGCTGCTGCTGACCTGAAAGCAATGTTGGTCCACCCTCCTCACTTCCGCCCACAGCCTCGCTGTCAGTTATGCCAGGTGGTCCTCCCCATCCTTGCTTAAAACACACAGCATGGCTTGTCTTAGTGAAGTGGACAGCTGCTCTGTTGGTTCTCCTGTTCCACTGCTCAGATCCAAGAGTCACAGAGCATTATCTTGGGGCACACAGACTTCAGGGTGAGGACGCAGGACAAGCAACTTCTTGGCTCCAGCTAATTAGAAATGGGCAACTGTCAGATGTTGCCACCAAGATGCTATTTGTCATTGATGTTTCCATTATTAGGTGATGTGGATAGATTCTCAAAGTAATCAAAAGTCTTAGAGGTGACTTAACATAAGTAACGTCCCTTTATAAACAAAACTGAGATGGAGTGGACTCCAAAGTAGGAGCTCTCAGAGAGCACATGCTCTTTTTCTTTCAAACTTACATCTGTGGACCTGGAAAGATGGTTCAGCAGTTAAGATCCTTGCTTGCAAAGCCTAAGGACTCAGGTTTTATTCCCCAATACCCATGGAAATCCAGATGTACAAGGTGGTGCATGTGTCTGCAGTTCATTTGCAGTGGCTTGAGGCCCTGGCATACCCATTCTCCCTCTCTCCGTCTCAAATAAATAAATAAAAATTAAAAATTAAAAAAAACTTAGGTCTGATTGCAAAACAATTTGTGTTCAGTAAAATGCATTCTGGAAAACAGAGATAATATTTACTCTTAGTCCTTACACTATGATTAATAACAACTATTGTGAAATTTTAGTGTACTTTATCTGATTTTCTTTATAAAGCAAACTCAGATGTTATTACCTTAAACCTGCTGTCCACTTCTGAAACTAACTTTGCAAGGAGAAGACAAGCATTATCACCTTGCCATTTTAAAAACAATTATCTCACTGATTCACATAGAAAAGACATAGGTGTGAATTGTAACTGGTTACAGTGCCCAGGGCTGGGGAACCGCAGTACCCAGGACCCAGTGGCCTACTTAGTCAGGGAGAGAGGGAGAGGGGGAAGAAAAGGGACAGAGACAGGGAGGGAAAGGGAGAGAGCTACAGCTTGTGACAAGTGCCTTGCAGGAAATGCACGAGGTGAAGGATGAAGGGAGTGAGGCGTGGAGAGATGCTCTTGACCTCCCAGAGGCCATGAGCCTCCCCGGGAAGACAATCTCACATAAAGACGGTGTTCTGTATAGGTTACAGTGCCTTGTTGTGGGCCCAAAGTCACTGCAGATCATGACAGATTTGTTTTTATATCCAGGCTTCCACTCTGTCATTCACTGACGTGGCTAGATCCTCCAAGTAAGCAAAGACCTTGGGGGTGATTTAAAGCGTCACTTGAGAAGAGACAAAACTGGGGTCAAGTGGGTGACAATTAGGATCCCATTCCTAGCAAATACCACAATGAGACCTGAACCACTGGTCTTCCCTACCATAATACGCAGCTCCTTTTCTTTAAAATTTTTTTTTTATTTTTGAGGTAGGGTCTCACACTAATCCAGGCTGACCTGAAATTCACTATGTACTCTCAGGCTGGCCTCAAACTCATGGAGATCTACCTCTGCCTCCCAAGTTCTGGGACTCGGGAGGCAGAAGTAGGAGGATCACCATGAGTTTGAGGCCAGTCTGAGGCAACGTCGTGAATTTCAGGTCAGCCTAAGCTACAGTGAGACCCTACCTTGAAAAACAAAAAATAAAAATCACAAAAAGTTAAAATATAAGGTGTGAGCCACCATGGCCAGAAACACCCAGCTCCTTTCAAAGAGAGTGATATAACGAATGTTGCTCAACATTGGTCCCACCAGCACACCATGATCAAACAGAGTCCATTATACAGTACCCTTGTCTTTTTTTTCCCGATAGAAAATCTGGAAAACATGGCTGTTAGTGTTATAACATGTGCAGGTGCCAATTTTTGCTTTCTTTTGTGATTTGGAAATTCCATTTAATCCTTCTGAGTTTTAGAGTCCTTATTTAGAAAGCCAAGACAGTAAAGCATGTTTGCTATTTCAAATTGTTAATGAGGAAAAAAATTTTAATGCAATCTTATCTACCATAAATGCCCACAGATTTAAAGATTTTAATTAAAATCCATGATGTATTTAAGCCAAGTTAAAAGGGGGGAAAAATCCGTAACTGCAGACCAGCATACCGCTTCATGTTTTTTAATACTTTCAAAGCACACTAAAAATAGTGTGCTAATAAACCCTAAGTAAAATTTTTTTTAAATGTAGAAAGCAGCAAGAGATTGGGATTTTAAAAGACAGCCTGGAGGAAAGAAGGTTAAGTTCTTCCATGCAGGGCAAACAGCCGAGTTGCTGGTTTTCCTGTCAACCCCGCGGAGCTCCAGTTAGCAGAAACCCAGCTTCATGCGTGGAGAAACCTGGTAAGCGACTCAGCAGGCTGCAGCCTTATCATTGTGGTTTTTCTTTTTAAGATACCCAGCCTCCCAGTTTCCTTTGTGCTTCATTCACTTTATTGCATCATAAGCTTTGTGGTGGTGGTTTCATTTTTACCATGTGAACTGGATGATCCCACTGCAAATCTCCCTCTGGTTCTTGGAAAAAAAAAAATCAGAAATAGATAAGAAGCAGGAGATTTTTCAGGAAATACCCAACTGTTCGCAGTTTGCGGAGGCATTCGGGAGATCTTAAAAGGTCAAAGGACAGTTTCTGTGTCTCAGGGACGTCCACGGGGTGCTTATATGTTTTAGAATGTGAGCACGTGGGAAAAGCTAGCTTTTGGCCGGGTGTGGTGGCGCATGCCTTTAGTCCTAATGCTCGGGAGGCAGAGGTAGGAGGATCACCATGAGTTTGCGGCCACCCTGAGACTACATAGTGAATTCCGAATGCCAGGTCCCCTACCTTGAAAACCAAAAAAAAAAAAAAAAGAAAAGAAAAGAAAAGAAAAAGAAAAAAGGCTAGCTTTTGAAGGTTTGTGGACCTTCCTGTGAAGGCAGACTTCTCTTTCTCCAGCTTAGCGAGGACTTCACAGAGCAAGTGGAAGCAGCTGGATCCAAGCGAGAAATCCTGGGCTCCTTCCCTAGAGAGAGGATAGAGTGCTCCCAGACACTGGGTGCTATCCAGCTCCAGGCCTGTCTGTCTGGCCTTGCCCATGAGAAGCCAGACTAACTGCGGTTTGCTGGTTGCAGTATTTCCTAAGCATAGCAGACAGCTTCAGGTTCACTGAGATGAACTTTCAGACCAGACACAGTTATGGAGGAAGGGATATTTATTGAAGCTCACAGATCAGGGGAAGTTCCATAAATGGCAGAAGAAACTGGCCTGCCTTCACAGGACCAAGCAGAGAGAGAGAAGTACAAGCAAAAAAACCAAAAGCCACAGCACACTTCAGGAACTCCAGCTAGGCACACTTTGCATATCTTTAGATTGAAATCTGAAACCCACCACCACACCTTAAGATCCACCCAGTGACCCTGCCTCTAGCTAGGTGGCTGCAGATCCAAACTACAAGCAAACAATTGAATATATTGGGGGCCATCTATTCTATTCAAACCACCACACTAAGGGAGCCAGTGGCCCTGGGAGGGGACAAGAGTCTACAGTGGAAAGAGACATGACACAGCAGCCTCCTCTGAGAATCCTTCCTTCCTTCCTTCTGTTCTTTCAATTAAAAACAGAAAAGAAAACAAAACAAAACATGGGGGCTAGAGAGATGGTTCAGCAGTGAAAGGTACTTGCTTGCCAAGCCCGACAGCCCAGATCTGATTCTACAGGACCCATGTAAAAAGTGGCACATGCATCTGGATTTCATTTTCAGTGGCAAGAGGCCCTGGTGAGCCCATCCTCTCCCTCTTTCTCTCTCTGCTTGCAAATCAATAAACTATTTTTTACAAAAGAAAACATGGCCAGACATGGTGGTACATATTCAGAAGTCTGAGGCAGAACTACACATCTGAGGCCAACCTAAGCTATATTGTGAAACTCAGTCTCAAAAATAATCAACTAATATTATATGTGTGTGTTGTGAGCGTCGATGTCTATTGTCAACTTGATGGGAGGGAGAACCTCCTGGCAGACAAACCCCTGAGCATATCTGTGAGGGAGTTTCTAGACTGTGCTAACTGAAGTAAGAAGAGCCACCCTCAAAGTGGATAGGACAAAGTGATCTGAGCACCAGCGGTCATCTCTCTTGGCTTCCTGACTGGCGTTGCAAGGAGATGGCCATGATGAACTGTGCCTCAGACCAGGAGCTGAAACAGACCCCGTCTTCCTCAAGTTTCTTCTCATCAGGAATTTGGTCCCAACAGCATGAAAAGTTACTGATACAGAAAAGTGGCACCAAGAATGTTGCTGTGATAAACCTGTCCATGGGGTTCTTCATAAGCCCTTGGACCTGGTGTATGGGAAGAATGTAGAAAAGTTTGGAACTTTGGGCTAGAAGATTTCTAAACATAATCAGAGCTTAATGGGCCATACTGAGGTGAATTTGGAAGACCAGAATGCTGAGAGAAACATGGACATTGGAGACCTCCTCTCTGGCAACGAATCTAGCTACCTTCTGTCTGGGTCCTAGGCACTCAAGTGAGGCTGAGTTCAAAAGCAATGGACTGGGCTGGAGAGATGGCTTAGCGGTTAAGCGCTTGCCTGTAAAGCCAAAAGACCCTGGTTCGAGGCTTGATTCCCCAGGACCCACATTAGCCAGATGCACAAGGGGGCGCACGCATCTGGAGTTCGTTTGCAGTGGCTGGAGGCCCTGGTGCACCCATTCTCTCTCTCTCTCTCTCTCTCTCTCTGCCTCTTTCTCTCTCTGCCATCAGTTGGGAACCTAGCGTTCAGAACAACTAAATTTATGGGTGTTGCAGTCAGGTTCAAGTTGCTGGTAGAAATCACCTGACCAAGAGTAGCTTATGGGAAAAAGAGGTTTATTGTGGCTTACAGGCTCGAGGGGAAGCTCCACAATGCCAGGGAAAAATAACAGCATGAGCAGAGGGTGGACATCACCCCCTGGCCCACATAAGGTGGACCATAGCAACAGGAGAATGTGCCAAACACTGGCAAGGGGAAACTGAATATAACACCCATAAGCCTGCCCCCAACAATACACTGCCTCTAGGAGGTGTTAATTCCCAAATCTCCATCAGCTGGGAACCTAGCATTCAGAACACCTGAGTTTATGGGGGACACCTGAATCAAACTAGCACAGTAGGCACGGGGCAAAGCTGCCTCAAGAGAGAGGCTATGTGTGCTGTAGGCAGTGGAGGTGGAGAGACATGGCTGCCCTGGTCCTTTGGAACCAAGATCCTTCTACCATGAGCCCCAGATGCCTGACATAAAGCTGTAGGTGTTTGCTCTCTGGGGGTTTGGTCTCGTTTTGGCCTGATATTTCTGTGCTATACCCTCATTCTTCCCTTTGGAAATGTTTACTCTATGCCCTTGTAATGTCGTCTTTTGATGTTATAGTCATAGGTAAGAGACTAACTCACAAGACACTCTGTCCTTAAAACTTGTTTTTATTTGCAAGGAGAAAGAGGGAGGGAGGGAGAGAGAGAGAGAATGGGCACCAGGGCCTCTTGCTACTGCAAATGAATTCCAGATGCATGTGCTACTTTATGCATCTCACTTTATCTAGGTACTAGACAATTCAACTTGAGTCATCAGGCTTTACAAGCAAGTGCCTTTAACTGCTAAGCCATATACCCAGTCCTCTGTACTTAAACTTTTGAACAGTGTTGAAACCTTAAACATTATGGGGACTTTTGAAGTAAATGTATTTTTGTTTTGTTTTGCTTTTTGAGGTAGGGTCTCACTCTAACCCAGGCTGACCTGGAATTCACTCTGTATTCTCAGGCTGGCCTTGAACTTATGGTGTTCCTCCTACCTCTGCCTCCCAAGTGCTGGGATTAAAGGTGTGCACCACCAAGGTCGGCTTTTAAATGTATTCTGTATTATGAGATGGTCATGAGCCTATGTGGACAAGGCTAGAAGGTTATGGCTCAAAAGTGACATGCTTGGGTGCCATGTTGCTAAGAGATGCATTTGTGATGGTTAATTTGATTGTCTATACGATTTAAACCACCTAGGAGATAAACCTATGTCCATGTCTGTGAGAGAGTCTCTAGATTAGATTAATTAATTAATCACGGTGGAAAGACCCACCCTAATTGTGGGTGATACCATTTCATGAACTGGGGTCCTGGGTTAAATAAAAAGGTGACAGTGAGCTAAGCGTTAACATTCATCTCTCTGTTTCCTGACTGCAGATGCGATGTGGCCAGCTCCCTCATGTGCGAGCCGCCGTGACTTCCTTGCTACGAGCTACACCTTCCGTCACAGTCAGCTCACGTTGCTGGGACAAACTTCCAGACAGACACAGTTTAGAGGAGGAATGGGTGGATTTCGGGCTTCCAGACCCAGGGGAGGTTCCACCAGTGGCGGAAGAAGCAGCCTCCGGACAGCCAAGCAGAGAGAGGCAGCACCGCAGGCAGCAAGCAGGTGCCCAGGGCTCAGGCTCCTCTGCACGCCCGTGGGGGTTCCCATCGGCCCCACCGACGGCTCCCCCAGCAGGCTGCTGCAGAGTAAGCAGGAAGTTAAACCCTAATAAAAAGTACCTGAGCCGGGCGTGGTGGCGCTCGCCTTTAATCCCAGCACTCCGGAGGCAGAGGTGGGAGGATCACCACGAGTTCAAGGTCACCCTGAGACTACATAGTGAATTCCAGGTCAGCCTGAGCTAGAGAGAGACCCTACCTCGAAAAACAAAAACAACAAAAAACAACAAAAAATACCTGAGGCTATGAGGGACATATATTCAAACTACCACACCTCCAATAATGAGCCACAATAAACCCCTTCCTTCCTTCCTTCCTTCCTTCCTTCCTTCCTTCCTTCCTTCCTTCCAGTTTCTTCTTGTAAGGTATTTGGTCACAGCAGCAAGAAAAGCGACTAATAAATGTGTGTGTGCATGTGCATGTATTATATGTGTGTGTGTGTGTGTGTGTGTGTGTATATATATATATATATATACATATATATGCATGTATGCATACATATGTTTGTGTGTATATGTTTATTTATATATGTGTATATTTGTGTGTATATGTGTCTATGTGTATGTACTTATATGTGTGTATGTATATACATACACATATAAATATATGTGTATGTATTATATATATGTGTGTGTGCATGTGTATATGTGTTTGTGTGTGTGTGTATATTGATCAGGAACTAGAAAGGGCATCACGGTTGGAGAGGAAGACCTCTTAAAGGAGGTGAGAAATAGGATAATGAAATGCATGGGATGGGGAAGCAGACAGGTGGACCAACTGGAGCAAGGATGGGAACCAGTCAGAGTGGGGCCGGGCAGGGGGAGGCAGAACATTCACAGGGACAAATAACTTTTTAAAAAAGAAAGAAGACATGTGTTAATATTAAATGTGGCAAGACTGTAAGGAGTAATTCCATCCTGATGGCTATGTGTTCAAGTTCACAGACATTCGAGGGGTTTAAGTTAGAAAAAAAAAAACAAAACATTATTATAAGATGGCTTCACAGGGCTGGGATGTAGCTAAGTTAGTAAAGCTATTGAAAGCTGGGGAGATAGCTCAGCAGTTAAATGTGCTTTGTTAAAAAGCTTGCCAGCACTCGGGAGGCAAAGGTAGGAGGATCGCCATGAGTTTGAGGCCAGCCTGAGATTACATAGTGAATTCCAGATCCGCCTGAGCTAGAGTGAAACCCTACCTCAGGGGAAACAAAAAAAGCTTGTCAGTCTGGGTTCAACTCCCCTTTACTCGTATAAAGACAGATGCACAAAGTGATGCATGCACCTGAAGTTTGTTTGCAGCAACAAGAGGCCCTGGCATGCCCACAGTGTCTCTCTTGAATAAATAAAGAAATAACAAAAAAAAATTCAGAAAAAAGCCATGGGTTTGAGCACTAGCACTGTAAGAATGAAAATACTTAAGTAAATTAATAAAATTCTGTTATCTAAGTAAAAAATTAATATGTATACAAATATAGCAAAATGCATTAGCTTGTTCTCCATGGAGTAAAGTGTATGATAGCAAGATGGGTGGGGTGAAGTGGTTTTCATGTGGTTGAACCATCTCTTCAGAAAGATAAATGAGGAATTCCATCCAACTTAGAAAAAATACCCATCATGATGGTCTTGGGAAGCGTTCTCATACCTTAGCATTAGGTTGTGAAAACTGCAGCTTTCTGAATCTTATTCCTTAAAGTTCCCCAAATGCTTCTGAAGAAGAGACCAGGGCCTAGGTCCGATTTTAGAACCCTAACTATCACAGAAGTCCAAGGAAACTTTGTTTGGAATATACAAAGCAAAACTGGAAGAACGCAGGTGGCATGTTCCAAAAGCCAAGGTGTACTTTGTAAAACAGCTCGAACTGGGCGTGGTGGTGCACGCCTTTAATCCTAGCACTCGGGAGGCAGAGGTAGGAGGATTGCCGTGAATTCAAGGCCAACCTGAGAATACATACTGAATTCCAGGTCAGCCTGGGCTACAGTGAGACCCTACCTTGAAAAAAAAAAAAATTCAGCTTGCAAGCAGCCGTGCCTGGTGAGAACTCTAGCTGATCCTGGGCACTCTCTGAAGAGCAGCAACTGCTTAAAGAAACCACACTGAGGAAGGCAGAGCAGTGAAGATGCCAACGGACAGCAGGGCTCTGTTTACTGAGTACAAGTTTCTTCTGGCCCATCTGTTTTTTTTTTTTGAGATAGGGTCTCACTCTAGCCCAGGCTGACCTGGAATTCACTATGGAATCTCAGGGTGGCCTCAAAATCACGGCGATCCTCCTACCTCTGCCTCCCGAGTGCTGGGATTAAAGGCGTACGCCACCACGCCTGACCTGGTCCATCTTTTTTACCATGCCCAAGTTATTTAGTCTTGGTGTGCCTCAATTTTCTCACCCATAAAATGAAGGATGAGAACATAAAATATTTTTTTAAAAATAAATAAGGGCTGGAGAAATGGCGTAGCGGTTAAGGCATTTGCCTGTGAAGCCAAAGGACCTAGGTTCAATTCCCCAGGACCCATGTAAGCCAGATGTACAAGAGGCACATGCATCTGGAGGTCGTTTGCAGTGGCTGGAGGCCCTGGTGTGCCCATCCTCTCTCTCTCGCTCTGTCTCTCTCTCTTTCTCTCTCTCTCTCTCTGATTGCAAATAAATAAAATTAAAAAAAACTAAAACAAATAAATAAAGAAAAAATTATAAAAATAAATAAATAATATTTTATTCATTTATTTGCAAGGAGAGAGAGAATATGAATGGGCATATCAGGGCCTTTTGCCACTGCAAATGAACTCCAGATGCATGTACCACTTTATGCATCTGGCTTTATGTGGGTTCTGGAAAACAGAACCCAGGCTGTCAAGCTTTGCAAGCAAGCACCTTTGATGGCTGAGCTATCTCTCCAACCCTCAAATTTTTACAATGAAATAATTATCAAGTCTAAGATAATGTATTTTTCATATTTTAGTATCTCTAAACTCAGAGAATGCCTTACTATCAACAATAAAAAAAAAAAACATTATTTCAGGCTTGGGGAGATGGCTTAGCAGTTAAAGGTGCTTGCTCACAAAGCCTACAAAACTGTATTCAATCCTAAGGGCTTACTGACCCAAGAAACAAAATGCTTAGAGCCAAAATTACTTAAAAAGTGTAACCTATCACTTTCTGATTTGTGGATTAACTCACTTCCCCTTTTTTAGATTCTTCTTTTCTTTCTGTTAGGTATGACATTGAATATCTTTGACTGTCAACCATTACATGAATCTCTAATGTAGATTTCTAGAGATAGAATTACTAGGTCAAAAACCATTAATAAGATGGACGTGGTGGCACATGCCTTTAATCCCAGTACTTGGGAGGCAGAGAGTTCACTGCTAGTTTGAGGCCAGCCTGGGACTACAGAGTGAGTTCCATGTCAGCCTGGGCTAGAGTGAAACATTACCTCAAAAAAATCATAAATATATATATTTAAAAGTTTAAATTAGCCGGGCATGGTGATGCATGCCTTTAATCCCAGCACTCGGGAGGCAGAGATAGGAGGATCGCTGTGAGTTTGAGGCCACCCTGAGACTACATAGAAAATTCCAGGTCAGCCTGAGCTAGAGTGGGACCCCGCATATGGAGTCTACCTCAAAACAACAACAACAACAACAAAAATCACAGGCATATTGTAATGTTTAAATTATATGACACAATTAGATGCAATACTCTTCTGGCGACAGTGAGTTCAAAAGAAATGTAAGCTGTCTTGCTTGATTAGGATTTCAGACACTAGCAGCCCTACATAGCTTCTCTCAGCTTTGGATGAGAAAACCAAGAGCGCCTCCATGTGGTCAAAATAGTAACAGCAACAGGACATAGGTGTGCGTGCGGTCAGAAATGATCGTTTATTAATTTTTTCTCTTGATAGTTGAAACTAGATTGTCCTTGGGATGGCACAAGTTGTACCTGATATTATTAATCTGATACTGGCAGACCTTAAGAAAGAAAGAATGGATGCTGCCAACCTGCATATGAAGGTTTGAGCCATTGCTATAAATAGTAAAAGATGAGTGTGGTGGCGCACGCCTTTCATCCCAGTACTCCGGAGGCAGGGGTAGGAAGATCGCCATGAGTTCAAGGCCAACCTGAGGCTACACAGTGAATTCCAGATCAGCCTGGGCTACAGACCCTACATCAAAAAAAGAATAGTAAAAGATGACATTCACATTTGGATCTCATATGGATTTACGTAAATTCATCAATAGAGAAAAAGACACACATGAAAGTCCTTTCTTTATTCACAGTCTTACTTCCTTCTATTCAGCTACACATGGTCTGAAAATATTAGATGGAAAATTCTAGAAATAAACATTAATTTTATTTTATAAGCCATATGTTGTCCTAAAACATGTGATAAAATCTCATGTCAGGGCTGGAGAGATGGCTTAGCGGTTAGGCGCTTGCCTGTGAAGCCTAAGGACCCCGGTTCAAGGCTCGATTCTCCAGGACCCACGTAAGCCAGAAACACAAGGGGGTGCACACATCTGGAGTTCCTTTGCAGTGGCTGGAGGCCCTGGAATGCCCATCCTCTATCTATCTGCCTCTTTTTCTCTGTGTCTATGCTCTCAAACAAATAAATAAAAAAATGAACAAAAACAATGTAAAAAAAAATCTCATGTCATTGTGTGCTATCCAGCACCATCTCCCCTGGATATGAATCATTCTTTTGTCCAAAGTATTCAGGCTTTGTACCCTCCCCACCACTGGTGACCAGGCAGCTCTCTCATTATCAGTTAACCCCTGTGGCACTGCAGTGCTTGAGTTTAAGGAGCCTTCATGTTACTTAAGAATGGCCCCAGGGCTGGGGAGATGATCAGTAGTTACTGGCTTTTGCTTGCAAAGCCTGACAGCTCCTGTGCAATTCCCCAGTACCCATGGAAAAGCCAGATGCGCAACGTGGCACATGATGAGGCTAGACTTCGTTGTCAGTGGCAAGAGGCCTGGATGCACCCGTACTCCATCTCTCTCTCATGCAAATAAATTAAAAAAATACTTCAAAGATGGCCCCAATGCATAAGAGTAGTGGTTTTGGCAATTTGGATATGCTTAAGAGAAGCTGTGAAGGGTTTCCTTTAAGTGAAGGGTAAAATTTATCATAGTTAAGTGTGCATAGGAAAAGAGACCGTGTATACAGAGAGTGCTATATTCAGTTTCAGGTATCCACTGGAATGTACCCTTATGGATTAGGAGGTAACTAGTACACCTACAGTATTCTGCCAGGTGGGTGAATGTACTACATTATCATTACATATAAACAGCATGTCCCCACCATCTACGTGGACCTGTACAAACTGGTGAAACAGGTCGTAATCACACGGAAGGAAATGGCCTAGGCAGTTTGGCTAGCTGCATATAGCTAAGAAAGAGAGAGAGCAAGTGAGAGCGAGTGTGCTCGTGCGAGGACCTCCCACCGCCACAGACAAGCTCCAGGAGCATGCGCACCTCTGTGCAGCTGGCTTTCTGAGGGTTCTGGGAATCAACCCTGGGCAGTCAGGCTTTGCAGGTGCCTTTAACCACTGCGCCATCTCTTCAGCCTCATGTCCACGTTCATACGAGAGCATCAATTGTCTATTCTAGACAGTAGAGATCTATCGTAGTTCAGACCCCATTTAACTCCTTACATCTACAATAACCTGATTTTCAAAAAAAGGTCACATTCTGAGTTCTTGGGGGTTAGAACTTAACCTATTTTAGGGGGATAGAATATGATCTACAGTAGCAGTTAAGATTTATAAAATGGCAAATTAAGGCTGGAACAAACATTCAGTAAGACCCGGCAGTTCAGTTCTTTCTTATGTTTGAGAGAACTGAAATGGGCAATGATTGCTTGTTGTAGAGAACCATGAGTGAGCTGACCTCAGCTAACCAGAACCCTCCAATAATTGAAAACAAATATATTTGCACTAGTATTTACTATGGTGATGGTTATAAGGAAATAATCAGATATTATGGGTATATTGACTACATGCAAAACAATTATAAATACTTATAAAATATTAAGAATTTGAATACATTAAATACCTGTGGGCCCACCACATCATTTAATTTTTAATATTTACTAAATGGCTTAATGATATTTTATTATTCTCCCTACAAAAATGGTCTCTCGACACAGGCTTGGTGGCATATGCCTGAAAATCCAAGACGCTGAGGCAGAGGATCACGAGTTGAAGGCCAGCGTGGGCAACATGTGAGACCCAGTCTCCAAAAAATGGGGTGGGGGAGAGGAGGAAAGAAGAAAGAAGAGGAGAGAAAAAGGAAGAGGAGGAGAAGAAGGAAGGGATCTCATTAAAAGAAGATAGCGAGTCTGGAGAGATGGCTTAGCAGTTAAGGCGCTTGCCTGCGAAGCCTAAGGATCCAGGTTCAATACCCCAGAACCCATGTAAGCCAGATGCACATAGTGGTGCATGCGTCTGGAATTCATGTGCAGTGGTTAGAAGCCCTGACACACCCATTCTCTCTCTCTCTGTCATAAAGAAATAAAAATGAAATATTTAAAAAAGAAGATCGTGGTGGTGCTAGGCTGCCAAGTGGAATTTCTTGGGACAAATACTTTATTACTATAACAAACATTTCATTTTGTTAGATGAGAAATTGGACAAAACCCAGCATTCTTTCATGATTAAAAACTCTTAGTACACAGAAAGAGAAGGGAAATTCCTCAACCTGGTAAAGGATATCTACAAAATACCTGTAATTCACATGACACACCATGGTGGGAGGCAGAATGCCTTTTACCCTTAAGGGTGGGAAGTAAACAGAGATGCCCACTCTCATTACTTCTATTCAACCTTGTACCAGAATCAGACAAGAAAGGGAAGTGAAAGCTTCCAGATTGGAAACAGAAAACTAAGACTTTTATTTGTCAAAGACATGATCTTATGCACAGAAAATCCTAAGGAATCCACCTCCCCCTTCCTCCCTCCTAAGCAAAGCTATGAGAATAAATGAGTGAGCAAGCTTGCAGGATATGTGTTCAATATACAAAGATTTATTACACTTCTCTATACTTTTGAACAAGCCAGAAAGAAAGTTGAGAAAATCATTCCATTTATAAATAAACTTGATTTCAAGTATAAGACAAACACTGAAAACCGTAAAACATTGTTGAAAGAAATTAATTCATGGGCTGAGGAGATGGCTCAGTGGTCAAGGGCGCTTGCCTGCAAAGCCCCATGGCCAGGATTTGATTCCCTAGTACCCACGTAACGCCAGATACACAGAATGGTGCGTGCAGATGCACGTGGCACTGCATGTGTCTGGAATTCGTTTTCAGTGGCTAGAGGCTCTGGTGCACCCATTCTCTCTCATAAATAAATAAAAATAAAATATAAAAAAGAAAACAAGCAAAATGGTGCATGCATCTGAAGTTCTTTTGCAGTGGCAGGAGACCCTGGTGAACCCATATTCTCTCTCTCTCATATAAATAAATAAAAATATAGAAAAGAAATTAATTCATGAAAGACATTCACTACTCATGTTTTAGAAGACCCAAATTCTATTTCAATTTGTTTTATTTTTTTACAATTATTTATTTGTATTTGTGTGTGGGTGTGTGCACATGCGTGCGCAAATGTGCACTTATGTGCATCCCAGGGTCTCTGGCTCCTGCAAAAGAGCTATACATGGGAACTGGGGAATCAAACTTGGGCCGGAAGGCTCTGCAAACAAGTGCTCCTAACCACTGATCAATCTCCCCAGCTTCCTGTTGTTGTTTTGAGACAGGGTCTCAGTATGCAGCCCACGCTAGGGTCAAATTAACATTCTTCCTGCCTCAGACTCTAGAGCATTGAGGTTTCAGGCATGTGCAACCCTGCCCTGCTGGACTTGGTATTGTTAAGATGACAATTCTGAGCTGGGGAGATGGCTCACTGGATTGCCACACAAGTAAGACTACCTGATTTCAGATCCCTGGACGCCATGGAAAAACTGGAAGCTGTGGTGGCCTAATCTTAGCATGCCTATGGAGAAATGGGAGGTGGAGAATTTCCCTGAAACTTGCCCGGAGAAAGGAGTGAACAATGAGTGATCCTGCCTCAAGCAAGGCGGAAGGTGAGGATCACCCCAAAAGTTGTCCTCTGACCCTCACATGTGGTGAGCGTGTGCCCACACGTACACATCCATCATCTACACACCACACACACACAAAAAAAGGCAACAATGGGGCTGGAGAGATGGCTTAGTGGTTAAGCGCTTGCCTGTGAAGCCTAAGGACCCTGGTTCGAGGCTCGATTCCCCAAGACCCACTTTAGCCAGATGCACAAGGGGGCGCATATGTCTGGAGTTTGTTTGCAGTGGCTAGAGGCACTGGCACGCCCATTTTCTCTCTCTCTCTCTATCTGCCTCTTTCTCTGTCACTCTCAAATAAATAAAAATGAACAATAAAAAAAAGGCAACAATGTTTTCAGGATTGATGCACAAGTCTCCACCCTACCCCATCAACATCCCAGCTGCCTTTTTCCATCACTAACAAACTTACTTTACAATTCCTGAAAACGCGAACGCAAGAATCTGTAAGACTCCAAACAGTCTTGAAGAAGAACAAAGCTGGAGAACCCACATTTCTCAGTTTACAAAGATGAGAAAACCTACAGCCTTCAAGACAATAAGCAGCTGGCATAGGAATGACTTCTAGATCACTGCAATGGAATCAAGAATACAAAACTTGTGCCTGGTGTGGTGGCTCACACCTTTAATCCCAGCACTGGTAGGCAGAGGTAGGAGGATCACTGTGAGTTCCAGGCCAGCCTGAGACTCCATAGTGAATTCCAGGTCAGCCTGGGTGAGAGCGAAACCCTACCTCAAAAAACAAAGAAACAAACAAAAAAGTATGGTCACCGACTGTGCCAACAATGACAGTACCATTCAGTGGGGGAAAGAAGACTTCCTTCTATAAATGGTGTTGGGACAATTTCATATACACATGCAAAAGAATGACATTTGATCCCTAATTAATGTTATTTGCAAAAATGAAGTAAAAAGAGTGACAGATATAAATGTATGACTATATATACATACATACATACATATATATATATATATATATATATATAGTTTATGCATGTACATAGTGTATGTGTGTGGTATAGATATGCATTTATGCTGAGAGGTGTCCCTGTGCTTGCCTGAAGGCACTATGGGCACCTGCAGCGTCTAGAGAACGCTGGGTGACCCCTCCATCACTCACCAACATGTTTTTTTCATTTTTGGGTTTTCTGAAGCAGTCTCACTGTAGCCCAGGATGACCTGGAACTCACGCTGCACCTTAGGCTGTCTTCGAACTCATCTTCATACCTCAGCCTCCTGGGTGCTGGGATTAAAGGCATGTGCCACCTCAACTGGCTGTCAACTATTTTTAAAAGATAAAGATCCACAGTTTTAAAAATATATATTTAAATATTTATTTGAGAAAGAGAGAGAGAGAGAGAGAGAGAGGGAGGGAGAGAGAATGGACGCCACAGGGCTTCCTGCCACTGCGAACGAAGTCCATGTGTACGTGGTTTTACATGGGTACCGGGTACTCGAACCCAGGTCTTCATGCTTTGTAAGCAAGCACCTTTAACCGCTGAGCCATCTCTCCAGCCCCATGGTTTCCATATTTCTAGGGACAAAGCACAGCATTGTAAGTCTGACTTGAAGTCTGACCTGTGAGTTTTATCAGTTTTCCTCTTCCGTAAATTATTATAAACTGAAGCAAGTTAAGTTCTGCAACATAGAAACAGTACTACTCACCTCATAAGAGGTCAGTGAGACATACTTAAATGCAGGCCACGTACATGGGCTTCCAAAACTTCAGGTATTTCTAGTTCGCTTTCAGATTTCTTGTATTGAGACACCATCGCGCCTTTCTAGTTTGACCCTCGAGGCTTCCCGTTGTTGTAGTTTCAGAGCGCACGCGCAGTATCCCGCTGACCTTTGGGTTTCCGGTCTCCGCTGCTTCGACCATGGCGACTCGCGGCGTGGGACTGCTGACCCGTTTGCCCCTGTGTTCCCAGAGAAGAAGTCGAGGCCAGGGGCTTCCGTTCAGGCTTCTCAGTTGTCAAGGGACGGTGGCCGCGGACCTTCGAGGGGGCGAGCGGCCGTCGGGGAGCGTGGAGACAGGTGATGGCGCCGCGGGTGACGGCCGCGGGGAGGAGGCGGGCAGGCGGAGGCGGCGGGAACCAGGGCTGCATGCGGGCCTCCGCGGGACACCCGGGCCGCCCTGACCGAGGCGGAAGTGGGGTGTCGCCCCTCTCCTGGGGGCCGTGGACTCGGTTATGGTGGCGTTCACAGGTCGACAGAGCAGAGCTCTCATAGCGACAGTGTCATCACAGTGAGTCGTTTGCTTCGGCCCTCCTCCCGTGTCCGACCCTGGTGCTCCAAAGACGTGGCGGAAGGCCCCGTGCCCCCGGCCCCCGAACTGTGCTGTGCTTGCGAGCGTCTCTGCTCTTTGTTCTTCCGGCCGATTTGAACACATCTGCCTGGTAACAGATTTGCATCCGTAGCTGTCCCATGGGCCTTCTACTTCACATGCGCTTTGCGCTTGGAGAAGCCCATCCTCATTGAAATCCCTCCTGCGACCCTAAAGCTTGTGCACGTTGAAAAAAAAGTATATATATATGCATATATATATATATATATATATATATATATATATGCATATGCACATACACACACACTTACATATATACAGTGTGTGTGCGCCCGTGTCTAGTGCCAGGGTTCCTTGCCCTTGCCACTGCAAAGGAACGCCAGATGCTTGCTCCACTTTTTTTGAAAAAAGATTTATTTATTTATGAGAGAGAGGGGGGGGGAGAGAGAGAGAGAATGGGCACGCCAGGGCCTCCAGCCACTGCAGACGAACTCCAGACGCATGTGCCCCCTTGTGCATCTGGAGAATCGAACGTGGGTCCTTAGGCTTCGCAGGCATGCGCCTTAGCCGCTAAGCCATCTCTCCAGCCCTTGCTCCACTTTTTTGAAAAGAACAATTATTTGAGAGAGAGGGGAAAAAATGGGCCGTTCAGTCACTGCAGATGAACTCCAAACGCCTGAGCCACCTTGTGCCTCTGGCTTTACGTGGCTCCTGGGGAATCAAACCTTGGTCTTTGTGCTTTGCAGGCAGGCACCTTAACCACTAAGCCATCTCTGCAGCCTGTGTGCTCCACTTTCTGCGTCCCACTTTATGTGAATGCTGGGGAATTGAACCTGGACTGGCAAGCTTTACAAGCAGGTGCCTTCAACTTGCTGAGCCATCTCCCCAGCCCCCACTCATGATTTCAAGTCTGTCTGTACTTACCTAAGTTTTGCCGTTTTTCTGAGGAAATGCTTCACTTTGTATAATTAAGATAATATAACTGAAAAAGTATCCAGGGTCTCTTGACGGAGTGTAACAAGTAACCCAATATTCAAAAGAGTAGAAAGTGCACTTTACTTTTTCAAGAGGCATTTAGCTCTAATGGGAGGGACTTCAGCAATGTCCAGTTCAGCTTTTCGCAGTGAGAACTCATTCATAGTAACATTTCCTGGCCCCATAAGTCAGCCCGTCCCATTTGTACACAGGGTTTAATGGTTGCAAACATTTGTAATTAAGTCTACTGATTTTCTTTTGCTCACATTGGTCTTAGTTTGGTGTTGATTTTGCATATGTTGTATGGTATGTGCTTGTGTGTGCTTGTGCACATACACATGCCCCATGCATATGTGTGCAGATGCCACAGGGCAAAGTTGGGTGCCGTACTCTATTACTCATCTGTGCATTTCCTTAATGGAAGTCTCCCTCTGAACCTGGGGCTGCTGTTTGCACAAACCCCAGAGATTCTCTACTGTCTGCTCCCCACAGGACTGGGGTTACAGGCACGTGTGGCCACACCCAGCTATTTACAGGGGTGCTAGGGATAGGGCCTCCGGGCCTGAGCAGCAAGCGCTTTATCCATTCTAGTCTTTTTATTTGTCAATTTTAAAAATATGTTTTATTTATTTATTTGAGAGAGAAAAAGAGGTAGAGAGAGAGGGAGAGAGAGGATGGGTGCTTCAGGGCCCCCAGCCGCTGCAAACGAACTCCAGATGCATGTGCCTCCTTGTGCATCTGGCTTACTGGGTCCTGGGGAATTGAACCTGGATCCTTGGCTTTGCAGGCAAACACCTTAACCACTAAGCCATCCCTCCAGCCCCCTGTCAACTTTTTTAAAAGATTTATTTATTTTTATTTATTCATTAGAGACAGAGGGTATGAGAAGAGAGTGAGTGAGAATAGATGCACCAGGGTCTCAGCCACTACAAACAAACTCCAGATGCATGTGCCACCATGTGCATCTGGCTTACATGGGGCATGGGGAATTGAACCTGGGTCCTTAGGCTTTGCAGGCAAGTGTCTTAACTGCTAAGCCGTCTCTTTAACCCACTAGTCTTAGTTTTGACATGGCTTTTGTGTAAGTAGTGGTAGCAAGAGTGTCCATTTAGATGCAGGTAGTGGAAACTAACTCATACTAGCTTAAGTAAAATAGGGAGGCCACAGGGACTCAGGTTACACCAAACTCTAGGAAGAGACATACGCAGTTGCTTTGAGGTCACTGGATTGATGTAGTCAGTGTGAGGTATTGTTTTTTTTTGCCTAAGCTATTGAGTGGCTTTATGATCTCAGTCTTCCACACGGCAGTGTTGACAGCAGTGGTGACAGTCTCCAGCAGATTCATGATCACATACTTGCAGTCTGCCCCAAAGGGCAGAATAAAATAATTTTGGTGTGTGTGTACAGATTTATGTGTGTGCATGCATGTGTGATGTACACGTGTTTGTATGCACACATGCGCACAAATATGTTCACCCTTTGCAAACACTGTGGAAGCCATCCCGTGTCCTCTTATCACTCTTCCATTTTATTTTCTTCCGTGAGACACAGTCTTCCACTGAACTTGGGCTCTCCATTTATGAGGTGGACTGGCTAACCACAGAGCCCCAGCAATCCTCCTGTCTCAGCACCCCTCACTGCTGGGTTTCCAGGCATGTACAGTCATGCCTAGCTTTATATGTGGGTGCTGGGGATTGAACTCAGGCCATCATAACTTGCACAGGAAACACTCTGACTTGTTGAGCCTTTTCCCCCATCCCCCATAATAAGATAATCTATATACAGAATTTAAAAGAGGCCATACTTTTGGCTTGGAGAAGGCATCTGAAATGATGTAGTAGCCCTGGCCTAGCCAGTGGGGCAGGGCTAAGTTTGATGGGTAGGGTCACCAGTGACAGTTCCACCACAAGCACTTAGTATTTATTTTGTTTCCCAGGAATCAGGGTGTGTGTGCTGTTTCCAAAATGAGGGTGCAGGTGACAGGCAACCAGACAGCACAGAGAACCTCCGTTGGCACCTGTCCCATTTGTTCCATTCTTTTTCGTGTGTTGGTACCTGCCTACCTTGAGAGGCTGTGGTGAGACTGGAAAGCGAAGCTGCTGCTTCAAGAGAAGGGCTGCGTTTGCAGACGTTCTGTTGCTGTTGCTCTTCAGGCCGTGAATCCTCACTTTCTAGGAACTGCCTGTCAGTCTCTAGATAGTCTGTTTCTTCTTTCTGAGTGCTCCTTGGCTCCCTTTTCATCCTGTGTATCCATTCTTTTTTAAAGTATTTTATTTTTATTTATTTGGGAGAGAGAGAGAGAAAAATTGGCAGGTAGAGAGAGAGAAACAGAGAGGCAGATAGAGAATAGGCGCGCCAGGGCCTCCAGCCCCTGCAAATGAACTCCAGATGCATGCACCCCCTTGTGCATCTGGCTTATATGGGTCCTGGGGAATCAAACCTCAGTCCTTTGACTTTGCAGGCAAGCACCTTAACCACTAAGCCATCTCTCCACCCCCCTCCTGTGTATCCATTCATTCTATCTGAAACAACATGGATTCCACATGTGTACTGATAGTAGCAAAGAAATGCTCCTATCTTTAATTTGGTTTGAGGTAGGGTCTCACTCTAGCTCAGGCTGACCTGGAATTCACTATGTAGTTTCAGGGTAGCCTTGAACTCATGGCGATCCTCCTACCTCTGCCTCTTGATTTAATTTGGTTTTCAAAAATGTTTATTTTAAAATAAAGTCTGAAATGTTATATATATTGATTTTCTCTCTATCCTCACCCCTGGATTCAAGTAATTCATTTGAGACACTGAGTTTGCAATCAAGCAAAGCTTCTGGGTTAATTTGTGCCTCATTATGTGTGGTGTCTTTATTTTACTCTGCTTTGGAAATGTCTGGAAAGATAAGCAGCAAACTTAAAAATTGGCTGTTAAGGTAAGCGTCTGGAGGAGGACTCCCACCCTTGCTATGTAGTCTTACATTGTTGAACTTCTCTTTTCTAATAAGCACTTGAACATCAATATAGACTCTGTAAAAATTAGAGACAAGTATATCTAAGTGGAAATTTCCAGGAAGTTGGGGTGAAGTGCTTCAGGCAGGGCCTGTAGCATAAGAGGAGAAAGAAATGGGTTCTGAGAGGAAGGAAGCCAGTAAGCTGAGATTATCTGATGGACAGTGTTCTCTGTCTTTTAACATGGCAAGAGATAGTCTTCCGTATTGTGAAATATATGGCCACACGATGACTTATGTTCTTTCATAGATGCTAAAGTGAGGTAACACAGGGAAAGAGAGTCTGCTGTGGAGAGTCAGCAGTCTTCCCACACCTGAGCAAAATGTGAGGATGAATGGGAACTTGCCAGACCAAACAGTGAGAAGACGGGCTTTCCCAGGGCCGTGCAGACAAGAGCTCATGGTGTTACGTGTGTGCAGCTGTGTGGGATGTGCAAGAGGCAGAAGCGGCACATGCTGACGTTGATTGAGTAAGGAGGATGGATAGTATGTCAGCAGTTTAGAACTGATCTTGAAGGCTGTGAGAACATGCTTGAGCAGACTTTAAAAAGTCAGTGAATTCAGATTTTTTTTTTTTATGTAAAAAGATCACTTTGTACAGATCACATTGGCAGTAATACAGAGGACTGCTTGAGGACAGAACTCTGCTTTGGAGTCAGACTTGGGGTCTGACCTTGGGAGTGGAGAGGAGGTGCGCTGTAACAGGTGTGTTTTCAGTATGTAGTGCAGCAGGCATAAGAAACATGCTTCTCCATGTTTGGTCACTTGTTCAAAAAAGCAGTGGGTTGGGAGCCGAGTTCTCTACTGTGCCCTGAGAGATCATCTCTCGGCTGAGGCTAGGGAGTGGCTCGGCTTCCAGCAGCTCCTCTGTCATTAACTACATTTCGCTTGTCTTGTCCAAAAAATGTATAAGTTTGCTAAAATCAAGATTGGGTATTTGGGGCTGGAGAGGTGGTTCCGTGGTTACGGCGCTTGCCTGCAAAGCCTAATGACCTGGGTTTGATTCCCCAGTACCCATGTAGAGTCAGATGCACAAAGTGGCACATGTATCTGGAGCTTGTTTGCAGAGGCTAGAGGCCCTGTGCACCCATTCATCCCCCCTGCCTGTCGTCTCTCTCTTTATCCCTCCTTGCAAATAAATAAATAAAATATTTTAAAAGTACCGGGTATTTGGATTTTCTCCTTGATCTGTCAGTTTTTATGTTACAGCTTTTGATTGAGGACAAAAGCTTCTGCTGATTTCCCTGTTAAGTTACCTTCAGAGTTGTTGGTTTATAATGTCTAGAATCTGCCATTCCAGACTTAGAAGTTCCACTTTAAATTACCCAGCTGAAAGTTAAATATTTGAGGGGAAAGTAAGAATTAAAATTCAGTGTGTGACTTTAGTATAACCTCATAATTTGAATTTTTTCATTGTACTTAGTTCATTTGTTGGCCATCCCTTTGTCGAAGATTAGTATTTAATTTTTGACTGTATAGCACCTGTCTTCACCTGTCTCTATAAAACTCCTTGCCCCTAGGCACACTCTTTAATTCATGTTATTAGCTGCTTGAGATAGATCCAGACCTTGACATAGAAAATCTCCTTCGCTGCTTACTGCAGTACCAAGAATGTCTCATACATCAAGACTGGTAATAAATTCCTTTAGGGTTTGGACGTTATAGCTCACTCGGGATTTGGATGCACGTATTTGTGGAAGTACGGAGTGCGTGCGTTTGCCTCCTGCTTTTGCTGTGGGGTTTCCTGTCTTCAGCACTGAGAACAAGAATTGTGTATCAGAGAAGGCAAAGTGGACAGTGGTCATGGTTGTCACAGAACTGTAAAGTGACCACTGAAGACCCTTAAAGGAAGACAATGTGAGATGATGATGCAGTTGCTTGAGTCGTATGTAGAATCTATGAGCTGTGGGTTTTATGTATGTTTACCTGGTTGAAAGGTTTCTGTCTCTTCATAGGCTCTGAAGACAAGACTCCCAAGAAGAGGTTCTCTGAGCTGCAACAAGAAAGAAGAGAACAGGCCCAGCGGACTGTCTTAATACATTGTCCAGATAAAATCAGCGAAAAGAAGTTTCTCAAGTATTTATCCCAGCATGGGCCCATTAATAATCATTTCTTCTATGAGAGCTTTGTATGTATCTAAAAACAATCTAACTTGATGTTTATGTTTTTGAAGGATATTTTACAGCTTTGTAAAAACATTTTTAAATTTAATTTAATTGGTTTATTTGTTTGAGAGAGAGATAGATGCTGATATAGAGAATGGGTACACCAGGGCCTCTAGCCACTGCAAATGAACTCTAGCCCCATATGCCACCTTGTGCATCTGTGGGTCCTCAGGAGTTGAACCTGGGTCCTTTGCCTTTGCAGGCAAGCACCTTTTATAGCATCTCTCCAGCCCTGTTGTAGCTTTTCATAATACATGAATTGACCTTCTCTTGGTAGTCTACATTTTTCCTTATGTTTGTTTCTTTAATGAGGGTTCCCTTTCTAGTTTGTGTGAACAGGAACCTTATGGCAATATCATAAGCATTTGTGATGGAATGATTCCATTACCTGGAAAATGTAGGAAACCTAATACTTTAGATAAAAAGCAAAAGGAGGAGATATTAGTGTTACTTTAAAAAATATGTTAATTGGTTGGAGGGATGATTTAGCGGTTAGGGCATTTGCCTGCAAAGCCAAAGGACCCAGGTTCGATTCCCCAGGACCCACGTTAGCCAGATGCACAAGGGGGCGCATGCGTCTAGAGTTCGTTTGCAGTGGTTGGAGGCCCTGGAGTGCCCATTCCCTCTTTCTTTCTCCCCTTTTTATTCTCTGTCAAAATAAATAAATAAAATATTTTAAAAATATGTTAATGATTTATTTGTGAGCAGAGAAAGGGGGAGAGAGAGCGTGGGCATGTTAGGACCGCCTGTTGCCACAAACAAACTGCAGGCACCATGGCTTTCCATGGGCACTGGGGACCCAAACCCTGGACTGGCAGGTCCTGCAAACAAGAGTCCCAACAGCTGAGCCTCCCCAGCCCTTTTGCTTTTTAGTTTCCTGTTTTAGGATTCCTTTCAATTTCTCTGGACTGATACCACTTTAATATTTCTTTTCCTAGTTGTAGTAAACAGGTGCCCTTGTTAGTATCATGCCGTTTATAAATTTTAAAAAGTAGTATTTTGTAACATGATAATTGTTCTGGTGATACTATGTTCCTATTTGTGAAATATGTTTTTTCTTATATTTTTGGTATAGGGTCTGTATGCTGTTGTAGAATTTTGCCAGAAAGACAGTGTAAGTTCACTGCAGAATGGAACTCTTACTCCAAGCCTGAGAACAGAGGCTGCCATTCCCTTCCGGTCACGTTTCTTCAACCTAAAGCTGAGGAGTCCCTCAAACCAGACTTCTGAGCAGTCCAGTGTGCAGCCAAATAATCAGTCACCTCCTTCGAGCAAGAAGCTTTTTGAATCACTTTGCTATGCAGAAAGTGTAAGTTTATACACATACTTCAACTTTAAATATATACATATGTGCACAACACACAACTTTGTATGTTCTTAACGTTCTAATAAAATATTCAGCGGA
This sequence comes from Dipus sagitta, assembly GCA_036346955.1. Classification (NCBI taxonomy): domain Eukaryota; kingdom Metazoa; phylum Chordata; class Mammalia; order Rodentia; family Dipodidae; genus Dipus; species Dipus sagitta. Next base: position 148,935,176 of record CM070773.1, on the reverse strand, counting down.
TATAGAACTTTAGCTTTTTTTGGCTTTTTTGTTTGTTCGTTTCATTTTTTGGGGGTGTGTGTGTGTGTGCGCACGCGAGTGTGCGCGCATGTTGTGGGTATGTGTGCTTATGTTTGGAGGTATGTGTAGAAACCAGAGGTTGACACTGGATCTCTCTCTATTGCTTTCCACATTATTTACTAAGTCAGGGACTGTCCCTTGAACCAGAGCTTGCTGGTTCAGCTAGTCTAGCTAGCCAGTTTGTCCTGGTGGTTCTCTCTCTGCCTTCTGAGCATGGGATTATGGCAGGGCCGTCACGCTTGCTGGGATATATATGGGTGCTGCAATTCTGAACTCAAGTACTCACGCTCGCATGGCAAGAGCTTCATCCATTGAGCCACCTCCTCAGCCCCCAGCTGCACAAGATGTACAAGATGTACGGCTTTAGAGATGGAGGAGGTGATAGGTGCCTAGCATCATGAAGGACAGTTTTCTGTTTCCTAAGAATTTCATCAGGTTCGGCATAAGTAGATGATGAATTTTGGTATCTAAGATCACCTTCAGAACTGGCATGATCTTGAAATTACTGTATGATTTTCTTGGTTTTTTTAAAAACATTTTTATTTATTTGCAAGCAGAGAGAGAGAGAGAGAGATAGAATGGGCAAACCAGGGTTTCCAGCCGCCGCAAACAAACTCCAGATGCATGTGCCTCTTTGTGTATCTGGCTTTTTGTGGGTACTGGAGAATTGAACCCTGGTTGTTTGGCTTTGTAGACAAATGCCTTAACCATTGAACTATCTCTCCAGCCCACTTACTTCTTTTAAGATAGTGAATTGCAGTCAGATTTCTTCATGGCCAGCCATTCTTGTTTATTTTTATTTGAGAGTGACAGACAGACAGAGACAGGCAGATAGATAGAGAATGGGCATACCAGGGCCTCTAGCCACTGCAAGCGACCTATCTTATAAACACTGAATATCTTCATTTTCTTTGTACTAATATTGTTTGTGTTTGTCTTGATTTTTCTTACTCAGACTTAATCAAACTCTCAGTAAGGGCTGGAGAGATGGCTTAGCAGTTCAGGTGCTTACATGCAAAGCCAAAGGATGCAGGTTCGAGTCCCCAGGACCTGTAGAAAAAGCCAGATGCACAAGGTGGCACATGTGTCTGGGGTTTGTTTGCAATGGCTAGAGGCCCTGGTGTGCCCATTCATTCTATCTGCCTCTCTCTCTCAAATAAATAAAACATTAAAAAAAAAAAACAACTTTCAGTGAGTTCAGTAGCCTTTACAGTGTGAATGAACTCATGACTTATTTGTCAAAATACTCATGTAGGGGTTTGATTTTTCCAGTTTCCAGCCTTCATTTCTTTCCTTTTATTTATTTATTTTTTTTTAATTTTTATGTATTTATTTGCAAGCAGAGAGAAAGAGAAAGGGCATGCCAGAGGCTCTTGCCACTGCACACACACTCCAGACACATGTATCAGTTTGTACGTCTGACTTCATGTGGGTGCTGGGGAATCAAATGCCAGGCTGGCAGGTTTTGCAAGCAAGCAAGCACTTTTAACTGCTGAGCATCTACCTGTCCCCTGTTTATTTATTTTTGATCTCAATGCTGAATTCTGTTACTTTGTTTGTAAATAAGGACATTGGGTACTAAGGTTTTTCCTTCAATATAGACTGCAGTGCAGCCTTGGAGGCTGAGGACTTTTAGTTTGGCTCTAATCTCCCTGGCAGCCTGTGAGAAGTGGATTGCGGGCTGTCAGTCTGTGCTGGGTGCTTCCTTCTGTGTCCTGCCCTGTGCTGTTGGACCCCCTCTGTCTCTCAGCTTTGTGGTAGTTGACCTCTTGGGGTACTTATTACTTCATTTTCCTCAAACAATATGCTATATTATATTTACTGCTTTCGAAAAGTATCAGTTTGGGCTGGAGAGATGGCTTAGCGGTTAAGCACTTGCCTGTGAAGCCTAAGGACCCCGGTTCGAGGCTCGACTCCCCAGGACCCACGTTAGCCAGATGCACAAGGGGGCGCACGCGTCTGGAGTTCGTTTGCAGTGGCTGGAGGCCCTGGCGCGCCCATTCTCTCTCCCTCTCTCTATCTGCCTCTTTCTCTCTGTTGCTCTCAAATAAATAAATAAAAATAACAAAAAAATATTAAAAAAAAAAGTATCAGTTCTACTTCTACCCAAATTTTATTTTGCTAGTGTCCTTTTCAGTGCTTTTAAAAGAAAAGAATCTACTTTTTAATACTTAAGAAAATTGTGTTGTTTTTTTTTTTTTTGGTTTTTCGAGGTAGGGTCTCACTCTAGCTCAGGCTGACCTGGAATTCACTCTGTAGTCTCAGGGTGGCCTCGAACTCTCAGTGATCCTCCTACCTCTGCCTCCCGAGTGCTGGGATTAAAGGCGTGCGCCACCACGCCCGGCTCGAAAATTGTGTTTTTAATGTAAGTCTCCCAAGCCATTAAATCTTTAGAAGTAAAATGAGTTATGTTGTATGACCTGACCATTCCCTACATGTTTGTGTTCTGTTTTGGCCAGCTAGGTAGACGAGCAGCTGACCACCCTGCTCAGGGCCTGGCAGCTGACCGAGGAGAGCACCAGACTCCGCTACCTGACCTGCTCCCTCGTGGAGGACATGGCCGCTGCCTACTTCCCTGGCTGTGCAGTCAGGCCCTTCGGCTCCTCGGTGAACACTTTTGGGAAACTAGGATGTGATTTGGACATGTTTATGGATCTAGATCACATTGGAAAACTTGATAGTCACAAGGTAATTGTATTTCTTTGCATCACAATAACAAGTTCAAAAATTAGGAAAGGGAAGTCTTTGGACTTAAAACTGTAACTGTTGATTTGTACACTTTATAAACATTGTTACTAAAGAATGAAGTGTATTTGGTGTTAGTGATTTGGCATTGCAGAGTCTGTATTCGATGTACCAAGGAGTGGTGTTCATTTGCTTTTGAGTATTTAGGGTTGTAAACTGCACAGGTCTCATACAGGATCACGTGGGGACTGTTGAAGCATGCTCAGAAAGCAACTAGCTTAAGCAAAGTAAAGAGGTAGAGGAGGGGTCCATCCAAGAGTCAGAACTGTGGCTGAGTGTCAGTGTCAGGGAAGGACTACAGGGGACTAGCAGGTGTGAGCTACAGAACCCTGGAGGTGGGGAACCCCTGTGTGTGTATCTAGTAAGACGGAATGGCCAGTGGAGAAAGGGCAGCCCAACAGTCAGGGGGCTTATATAAGAACTGATTCTTGGGGCTGGAAAGATGCTCAGTGGTTAAAGGCACTTGTTTGCAAAGTCTGCTAGCCTGGGTTTAACTCCCAAGCCAGATGTAGAAAAGTGGCACAAGTGTCGCATTCATTTGCAGAGGCAAGAGGCCCTGGCACATTCATACACACAAATAAATAAAAATAAGGGCTGGAGAGATGGCTCAGTGGTTACAAGTTCATGCTTGTAAAGTCTGATGGCCCAGTTTCAATTCCCCGGTGCCTATGAAAAGCTGCACAAAATGGTGCCTGCGTCTGGAGCTCGTTTGCAATGGCAAGAGGCCCTGGCACATGCATTCTGTCTCTCTCTCTCTCTCTCTCTCTGTTTGTAAGTAGATAATAAATAAAAAAGAAATTCCTGGGCTGGAGAGATGGCTTAGCAGTTAAGCCGTTTGCCTGCAAAGCCAAAGGATCCTGGTTCAACTCTCTAGGACTCATGTAAGCCAGATGCACAAGGGGGCGCATGCGTCTGGAGTTAGTTTGCAATGGCTAGAGGCCCTGGCATGCCCATTCTCTCCCTCAAATAGATAAATAAATAACATATATTTAAAAAAGAAGAAATTCCCTTTTAGAAAAAGTCCGTAACTGCAAATGTTTTTATGTTTCAGAATGTAGGAAATTTTTTGATGGAATATCAAGTGAAAAATGTTCCTTCAGAAAGAATTGCCACCCAGAAGATCCTGTCTGTGATAGGAGAATGCCTTGACCATTTTGGCCCTGGTTGTGCGGGTGTGCAAAAAATACTCAATGCTCGGTGTCCACTTGTGAGATTCTCCCACCAGGCCTCTGGATTTCAGTGTGATTTGACTACTAATAATAATAGGTATGCTCTTTCTGTTTGTCTTGGTTTTGGAGGTGGGGTCTCACTCTAGCCTAGACTGACCTGGAACTTACTATATAGTCTCAGGCTGCCCTCAAACTAGTGATCCTCCTACCTCTGCTTCCCAAGTGCTAGGATTTAAAGGCGTGCACCACCAAACCAGACAGATTCTTCTGTGTAATTTTGTTGTGTTCATCCTGGCAGCCAGCGTGTTTTGAAAAAAGTGAGGTGGGAATGGCAGGTTCCTTACACTCTGAATATTGCTTCTGTTCTCACAATAGGGAAGACCTCTGTTGAGAAATTTATTTCTTATTTCATGTTCTTTTTCGCTTGAGCTCACTGAATAATCATAACTGAAGATAGATAGAGAGTCCAGTCTAAAGTAGTTTTGGCTAAAGTTTCAATTAATAGGCTAATGTTAAGTGCTTTTGGATTTCTCTCAAGTAGCATATAGTGTGAAGTCTTCATGATTTCTTGACAGGTTTTTTCAAGGTAGAGTTTTGCTGTAGCCCAGGCTGACATACAGTTCACTCTCTAGTCTCAGGGTGGCCTCAAACTCATCATGATCCTCTTACCTCTGCCTCTTGATTGCTGGGATTAAAGGTGTGTGCCACTATACCTGGCTCAAATTTTAATACAAAGTTAAAAATATTTAATGCTCTTCCTATCACTAAAATAATATAGCATGTATAATAGGACAGAATGACATCATTGTAGTAATACTTTCTTTGTCATGTTGAGACGGACTTTTAAGAATTACCTTCTTGAGGTTTTATGTGCTCTCGGTATTTCTTTTAATGTTTTATTTATTTGAGAGAAAGAGAGAGAGAATGAGAGAATGGGCGTGCCAGGGCCTCTAGTCACTGCCAACGAACTCCAGATGCATGTGCCATGTTGTGTATCTAGCTTTAACATGGGTAGTGGGGACTCGAACCTAGGTTCCTAGGCTTTGTAGGCAAGTGCCTTAACTGCTGAGCCGTCTCGCCAGCTTATTATTGGTGTTTCTTTAGGTTAGACCCTGAGATCCTTCATATTAGTTGATGCTTGTTTCTCAGCTTAGTTTAGCTTCATTTTAAATATGTAAATCCCTTAACACTGCTATTTTTAAACTCAGTTCAAGTTCATGCTATGAAGGTATGTGTGTCACACCCTTATCACTTCTTTAAGAATTATAAGACTCATTTAAAAATAGTTCTGGGGCTGGAGTGATGGCTTGTTAGTTTAGGCATTTGCCTGCAAAGCCTAAGGATCTAGGTTCCATTCCCCAGTACCCACATAAGCTAGATGCACAAGGTGGTGCCTGGATCTCGAGTTTTGCAGTGGCTAGAGGCCCTGGCACACCCATTCTCTCTATATATATCAGCCACTCATACTCTCTCTCTCTCGCTCAAATACATACATACATAAAATATTAAAACTAGTTCCCATGAATGAATACTCTGAATTTCCATTTTGACTAGAAGTTTATTGAAAGTAGGTTTTTGGCTTTGATTTCCCTCCCTCTTTTCCTTCTTTCCTTCCTTTTGGAAGTAGGATCTCTTGTACAGGTCAGGTGGGTTTCCAATTCAGGCATAATCAGTCCTCATAAGTTGCTGAGATGACTTGCCTCTGAAGTTGGCTTTCTGAACAGGCTAGTTATCTTCAGATAGCTTTTGTTTTTATACATCAGATTTTGCAAAGCAGTGAGAATTTCATAAAGACTTGAATGATAAAATAAGAGACTGTTTTCCTCTGTTTAGGTCAACTTGCTTCCAAAGGACTGAATAAATAATGTATGAGATTTAGCCACAAAAATATTTTCCCGTGCATCCTTATCTTTGGTGGTAGTTATAAAGAACCCTTGTACATTTTACTTATTTAAAAAATTATGTTTAGGAACTTTGATTTAAAAATTCTAAGTTTCAGAACCTCATTGTAATTGTCAGTATGTAAAAAATGTTCCAGCTATAGTATACAGTTGATACTCAAGGATTTACATTAAATTAAGTATTGTTAATATATAATACTTGTTTGTTTTTGAGACAAACTTTCATACAGTTGAGACTGGCCTTGCACTTTTATGAAGCTGTGGCTGGTCTTGAACTGATCCTCTTGCCTCTGCCTCTCGGTACTCGTGTTGAATATAGGTGTGCACAGCATGCCTGCCGCACAGTGCTTTGAGTTGCTTAGCTGTGGTGTTCTGAGAGCAGTCAGATAAAGTGGCATGCTTTGATCTGTCCCGGATATGTATTTTGCAGGATTCTTTGCTTCTAAGTTGGGGGTTTGAAGATACTCTTCATTCATTCACTCACTCATTGACTCACTCTCTCACTCATTTACTTAAAGGATTGCCTTGAAAAGCTCAGAACTTCTTTATATCTACGGGGCCCTGGATTCAAGAGTGAGAGCACTGGTGTTCAGTGTGCGCTGCTGGGCCCGAGCACACTCGGTAACAAGCAGTATTCCTGGTGCTTGGATTACGAACTTCGCCTTGACGCTGATGGTCATCTTTTTCCTCCAGAGAAGATCGCCCGCTATTCTCCCAACTCTGGATTCCCTCAAGACCCTCGCAGGTACTGCTAGATGCTTGCCATCGTAGAGATGTTTGAAGTGTTAATCAAAGCTGTGCTGTGTCCATCTGTCTCTCAGTTGTGTCATTTGTCTTCATTTTTAAATCTAAAAATTAAATGGAAGCAATTTTTAACTGTCAGTTTTAAGTGCTTTTGAATTCCTACAGTGCCCAGCAGGTGTCATGAGAGCAGTTGATTTGTCCACTGGGCCTGCAGAATTGTTGGGGAAATTTTAGGAGTGTCAGTTGGCAAGTGGTTTACAACAGACATGGGGCAGTTGGAGCCTCTCCCTGAGCTAACCAGGTTTAAGATGACCTGGAAAAACCAGTTAGCAGATAGAGCATGAACTGGGCCACATTTCAGAGATGACCTCCCAAACCAAGCCTCTTCACACGTAGCCCTGGCGCCTCAAGATTCTAATATGGTTTTAGTTAAATTTATTATCAATCTCGGGTACACTGTTTTTAATCCAGTATATTTTTTTATAATTTTAATTATAATTTTATATAATTTATGTTGTGAAATCTAATAGCCTGTTATAGCAGATGGTAAACTATGACAGTTCTAAACTGTAGAACATAGATAGATGATTCAGGGATGCATACATGGAAAATGTAAGTACCCTCTCATTTTCTGACCACTGCAAACTTTCTTCCAGGATGACTCATGTGTGTCCTGGGGTCTCCTTGGTTTAGTCCTGGCATTAAGTGAACTGCTTAGCCATCTGTCTGGTTGCAGGCTGTTTTCGCACGCCTCCTCTTGATGTGTGACACATCCTCCCAATCCTGTGACTGCTCTCATCACTTTACCTTTGCTCCTTGTCCCCTGCTTGTTCTGTCAGGAATGTACTTGCTTTTCTCTCCTACTGAATTGTCTATGCCACCTTCCTGCATTCAGATTAGAGCCATCCTTTTTTGGGAACACTACAAGTATTAACATAGTTCAAAATGAGCAGCCTAGCTCTAGCAGAAGCCACAGAGGAATTGAGGAGATGAGCAAGAGTGCTGCTTTCTCGATGAACCTGATATCAGCACCAGGGTGAAGGGGACAGACCCTGAGGACACTCAACTCCTACCAAAGCAGAGATCCAGAGGCTCCTAAGAGCTCATCACTGAAGCAGACTTAAAACTCGTTTAACATGGTTCAGGGAATTTTGCAGAAGAGGGGTGGAAAGATTGTTAGAGCTACAAGTTGATACATGTCCAGAGTCATTGCCTCTCCCCAATAACTGACAGCTACCCCCACAATGCATCATCCACAATCCCCACGGTAATAACCTGTGACCCAAATGAGGAGGGCCTCTCTGGAAAAGGGGCAGGGATGAGGGAAATGATAGTACCAACAAGTGATGTTTTCATGCCAAGTATGTCTGTAACAAATAAAACAATAATAATAATAAAGAAAAGTTAACTCGTGGTCTGGGAAGATGGGTCAGCAGTTAAAGGCACTTACTTTCAAAGTCAGCCAGCCTGGGTTCATTTCCCCAGTATCCAAGTAAAGCCAGATATACAAAGTGGTATATATACCTGGACATCATTTGTAGCAAGGGACCCTGGTACTCCCATACTCATTCTCTCCCCCAAGTAAATAAATAAATATGTTGAATTAGAAAGAAAGGAAGGAAGGGAGGAAAGGAAAAAGAAGGGAAGGGAAAGGAAAGGAAAAAGGAGGGGAGGAAGGGAGAGAAGAAGGAAGGGAGGGAAGGAAGGAAGGAAGAGAGAGAGAGAGAGAGAGAAATAAGCTGGACATGGTGGTGCATGCTTTTAATCCCAGCACTCAGGAGGCTGAGATAGGAGGATTGCTATGCATTCGAGGCCAGCCTGGGCTACAGAGTGAGTTCTGGGTCAGCTTGGGCTAGAGGGAAACCTAGCCTCAAAAAGAAAGAAAAAAAGTTAAAGGAGGGAGGGAGGGAAGAAAGGAAGGCTGACTTGGGAGTGCATTGATGGAAACTGGAAGTTTTCAGCAGAGCAGGATGACACTCAGGTGTCTTATGTGGAAGGATGAAGCCCAGGGCCAGAGCCATGCGTGTGCAGTGCATCCTTCAGTGTCTTGCATTCGCACTGTGTAGACAAGTCATTTTGGAGCAGTGGGGACATAGGTTATCTGAGGTACCTAACCATCCAGAAGAAAGAGAAGTCATTCTGAAACAAAATGCTGTCACTCTTACCAGTAAGCCTTGCCTTCAGCCCTTCCTTCCCCACTCCTGCTGCAAGCTCTGTTGCTTAACTCGGCTAGTGGAAGACTTTGTGAGGAAAAGCCATGGAGCTTCTGGGGTTCCGAAGCTGTAAGTAGAAAGAACTGAGGCCGTTTGTGAGAGGAGAGCACTACTGAGGGGCCGGAGAGATAGCTTAGTGGTTAAGGCGCTTGCCCCTGAAGCCTAAGGACCCAATCGATTCCCCAGAACCCACATAAATCAGATGCACAAGGTGGTGCATGCCTCTGGTGTTTGTTTGCAGTGGCTAGAGGCCCTGTCTTGCCCATTCTATTCCTATCTATCTTTATGTGTATCTCTATCTGTTTTTCTATACCTGCCTTTCTCTCTCAAATAAAGAAATACATTTTGTAAAAAGAATGGAAATAGAGATACAAATTCAGCATTTAGTGTGTGCCAGAATTTTAGTGAAAGATAGGAACTGCATTTTCATTTCTAGCTAGAAAATTGATTAGTTCAAAAAAATTCATTACAGCCTCGATGTGGTGGTCCACATTTTAGTCCCAGCACTGAGGAGGCTAGGGTAGGAGGATCACTGTGAGTTCAAGGCCAGCCTGGGACTAGAGAGTGAATTCCAAGCCACCTTGGGCTAGGTTGGACTAGAGTGAGACTACCTTAAAAAAAAAAAATTGGGCTGGAGAGATGGCTTAGTGGATAAGTGCTTGCCTTTGAAGCCTAAGGACCCCGGTTCCAGGCACGATTCGGTAAGCCAGATACACAAGGTGGCGCATGTATCTGGAGTTCTTTTGCAGTGGCTGGAGGCCCTGGTGTGTCCATTACCCTCCCTTTCTTTCTCTGTTTCTGTCAAATAAATAAAAATAAAATTTTTTTAAAAAATTGGATTATAGATCATTGAGTTGTTAGAAAACAATTTTAGTATGCTAAAGGAAATACATTAGTTTCACTATGGTATACTAAGTGTCAACTCTTTCTGCTTTAAATTCTACTAGCTAAATATATATAACACTGACTAATAGGACACATTAATATAGCTTTTATTTATTTAAATTATAGACTACTATTATGAATTTGGAAATACCTTTGAAATGTAAATTTTTTCATTTCTGTTTATTTAAGGTGCTGAAGATAAGTGTATAATAGAAGGTAACAATTGTACCTTTGTCCGTGACTTGAATAAAATCAAACCTTCAGAAAACACAGAAACTCTAGGTAAATGTTGTTCTGTTTTTTATTCTTTTTTGAATTCAGATAGACTTCCCTCTTATTGTCCTTATCTTACTCTCTTGCAGAATTACTGCTGAAGGAATTTTTTGAATATTTTGGCAATTTTGCTTTCAATAAAAATTCCATAAGTATCCGACAGGTAAATAATGTTTTAGTATTTGATGATAAGGTGTCTAGTTTTCTACTGTCCTGGTATTTTTAATTAGTGTCATTTCAAAGTACTAGCATATGTTCAACTCTGCAGAAATAGTCATGTGGTTGCAGCCTTCTGGGCCATGGAACTTGATGCAGCTCAGCCATTCGTCTTGCTGGGAGGGCAAGAGCTGGCAGTTAACCTTTGTCTTTGTCACAGCGCCATGCGCTAATACTGTGTCCTTTGAGCTGTGGAATAATAGCCAGAAAAATCACAGTTTTGCATACAGTTGTTATAAGCAGAATATGTGTTCTTATGGAAGGGTAGGTGGGTGGGTGTGTGTGTGTGGTGTGGTTTTGGTAGTCGGGCCTTTGCTATGGCTCAGGCTGGCCTGGGACTGGGGATCTCTCTGCCTTTGGCCTCTCAATCACTGGGGCTGTCAAGTATTTTCCATAATACTCAGTCATATTTTCTTTTTCTTTCTTTCACTGGGACCATTAATTGTTTGGCACCATACTCAGTCATATTTTCTTTTCTTCTTTCTTTTAAAAAATTTTGTTCTCATTTAAAATCTTATCTTTTTAAGGTAAGAGTTACATGATTTATAGGGCTGGAAAAAGGACTCAGAGGTCACAGGCATGTGCTTGCAAAGCCTGATGACCCACATTCAGTTTCCAAGCCACCCACATAAGCCAGACGCAAAAGATATTGCTAGCTGTTCTTTTGAAGCAGGAAGAAGACCTGGTGTGCCTAATGCACACGCACATGCACGCACATGTGCAAATAACTTGTTTAAGTTATATGCCTTTAAAAATATTTCTTAGCTGGGAATGGTGGCACACACCTTTAATCCCAGTACTTGGGAGGCAGAGGTAGGCAGATTGCTGTGAGTTTGAGGCCACCATGAGACTACATAGTGAATTCCAGGTTAGCATGGGCTATAGTGAGACTCTACCTCAAAAAAAAAAGAAAAGAAAAATATTTCTTTTGGCAACCTAGTGCAGTTACCTGCCACCTAAGCAGTGACATCGTCATCCATATTTCATAAACCTGAGTTACTTCGAAGAATACTGATAAAACTACAATGGAAGGAAAAGAGTCACGTCATACCTGCTGTGTACATATATAACGTATATATGTGTCCAACTCCCTTAAGACAGAAAATCTCTAACCTCACTGCTGGTATCCTGTGGCTTTGGCAGCTGAGCCCTTTGTATAGTCACACAAGCTTCATTGTCATTGCAGGGAAGAGAACAGAACAAGCCCGATTCTTCGCCTCTCCACATTCAGAACCCTTTTGAAACGTCTCTCAACATAAGCAGAAATGTCAGTCAGGGCCAGCTACAAAAATTTGTAGATTTGGCCAGAGAAAGTGCATGGATTTTAGAGCAGGAAGGGATAGATCACCCTTCCCCATCCAATAATCAGCCCTGGGGGCTGGCAGCGCTCCTGGTGCCCTCCGTAGCCAGCGGCAAGTCTTCCTCAGGAAAGAAGAGGAGAAGGCCTGCGAGTGAGAGAGTCAAAAGCTTGTTGGAGTCCATAAAAGGTCCTGGCGCAGATATGGATGCTGATGGGAAAAGAACACTTAGCACGCAGACCCAGTGACTGCTGCAGCCTTGCACTGAGCACTGTGGACCGTGGGGAAGAGCTGGTCTGCGACTGGCCGCCTTCACTGAGCGTCAGCCACGGGAGTGGGCCGGAGATCGGAGGCACTTTGAATTCTGCGAAGTGAAGGATAAAAGTCAGTTTATGTCCACGTCACCCCCTCCTTGGAAAACACTTCAAAAGACTTTTAGTTATATATGTATATATACACACACACATATGATTATAATAAATATATGAAATTTGGTGATACTCTTTTAATAGGTATTTTTCTATTTTTTTAGTTAGCATACAGAGATTTCACTATCATTCTAGCATTTTCAAATATGGTTTCTTGTAGTTGACTCTCCTCCCTCATGACCTCCCCTTCTGTTTAAATGTCACATGTGTCCTTTTGCCCTTCTTTCATTCCTCTTGCTACTCATCTTGTACTCTCTGTTGGTTACCATTCTGCCTTTGCTGTGATCCAAACTCACAAAGTCCAAAACTGCATGTTCTTTCTTTAAAAAAAAATTATTTATTAGAAAGAATAGGTGTACCAGGGCATCTAGCTGCTGCAAATGAATTCCAGACACATGCACCACCATGTGCACCTGGCTTATGTGAGTTCTGGGGAATTGAGCCTGGGTCCTTAGGCTTCACAGGCAAGTTCCTTAACCACTAAGCTATCTCTCCAGCCCTGCATGTTCATTGTGATAAGCGGATCCTACCTTGTAGTATCTGTAAGTATGGATAAAAAGGTAGGTTTCTATTTTTGAGCCAACTTTTCTTTTTTTAGTTTTAAAGATTAGTAATGGGTTTCACAACGGGACCCTCATTGCCCACTGTGTTTTCAGTGATCCTCTAGTCCCCTCTCCTGAAGCCTTGGCCCCTCCTGCTGGTTCCCCTCCCCTGCCAGCAGTCACCTCCTCTTCTATATCACCTGGATTACTGCTCTCTTTTTAGCCTCCCTCCCTATCCTTCCCTTAAGACCTCTTTCTCTGCACTCACAGCCCTTTTCAAGGTTCATAACCTATTTCCATCCACACCCAAACATATTTACATGCATGTGGAAATTAAAATCTAGGTCTGCATATGAGAGAAGACATGCGGTATTATATTTCTTGGTCTAGGATATTTCAAACAAAGTATTCTCATTCGTGTATTAATTAAAGCAGGCTGTGTTTCCAAAGCACAAATGTCAATTCTCCAGTCTTTACATTCATTCATTCAAGGTGTCCCAAATCAGATAATTGTAATTTATAAGAGTTTTTTTTTTAATTCTACTAAAATATGGTACAGTATTTCTAATAATTGTTTTAGCTTTCTTTGTGAGATATGCCTAGATAAAAATATAATTTTCATTATTCTGTGTGGAGTAGCTTTCCATTTAAGAAGCACGTGCTGCAGTGTTTTGAATCACAGACTTGAGCCAGGCCAGCTCCATGAGGGTTTGCGGAGTCGGCCTGTGCCCCATGGTTTCAGCTGCAGAATGAGAGTGGTCATCATGCCCACTGCACTGTGGGGCTGCGGCCATGACAGGGACAAGGGTCAAGAGCCTGGCACATACTAAATACTACAGGTTAACTTTCTCAAATGCTTCTGACCACACCCTTTCAGATTTTTTCAATATTTAAATTAAAAAATCTTGGAGGTAGGGTCCAAATGTAAACCTAACACATGTAACCAGCCCATTGCTAGTTTATTATCATTTTGTATGTGATGAAAGAGTTCGTGCCATGGAAGTTTTCTGCTTATGCAAGCATGTCTCTTAAGGGTTTTCTGATTTCATCACATTTTGGATCTTTCAGAGTAGAGATGCTCAGCCTCTCTTCTTTCCTGTGTGGCTTTGATATGGCTGCTGCTTTTGGTTTTTGTTTCTTAAAATCCTGGGGATTGAACCCAGGGCAGGCCAGGGAGCACTCTGAAAGCCATAGCCCTAAACCCCAGCTACTGCTTTTCAGTGTTTTTCTCACTAACCAAAATTCAAGCTCAGAACTTGTGATGGTTTTAAATTGTAGGTCCGAAATAATAAAGAACTCTGGGACATTTTGAGAAGCTCAGTAATGGAATTACTCCGTCCATGTGGGCTGTGCTGTAGGATTTCACATCTGAAGCCACGGAAGCGATGTTTTTTTTATTTTTGTTTTTTTGTCTTTAAACAAAAGGTGTTGTCAACTTTTGTTGAGAAAGGATCATTATTGATTTTCAAAGCTTAAAAAGCAACTAAATGTTTCTAAATAAAATTATTTTTCCCTATTCACAGATATTTAATCAGAAATTTACTTTTTCATGCCGGACATGGTGGCGCACGCCTTTAATCCCAGCACTCAAGAGGCAGAGGTAGGAGAATCACCGTGAGTTTGAGGCCAGCCTGGGACTACATAGTGAATTCCAGGTCACCCCAGACTAGAGTGAAACCCTACCTCAAAAACAAAACAAAACAAAAATTTTCACATTGGTGTTTAGTTTCAACTTAGAGCTGGGGAAATGGCTCAGCAGGTAAAAGTGCTTGCTTGGACAGCATGCCAGCCAGCTAGGTTTGATTCCCCAGTGTTCATGTAAAGCCAGGGCTACAAAGTGGCACATGTGTCTGCAGTTTGCAGGAGAAAGAAGTCCTAGTGTGCTTCTTTCCCCTCCCCCGCAAACTACTTTTTTTTTCAAATTTTTATTAACAACTTACATGATTATGAAAAATATCCCATGGTAATATCCCCCTCTCCCCCCACTTTCCCTTTGAAACTCCATTGTTTGTTTTTTTCAAGGTAGGGTTCAGAATACTTTTTAAAACTTCAACTTATTTAAGCATATAAGGTATGTGTAAATGTTAGCAGTTTGTATGTGTGTGAAGGAGTGTGTGGACTTGTGTATGTGGAGGCTAGAGAATAATTTTGGATGTCATCCTCAGGAATGCTGTCCACCTCTGTCTGTGACCAGGTCTCTCATTGGCCTGCAGACGGCCAATTAGGCTAGACTGGCTGGCCAGTGAGCTCCAGGGACCTGCCTATCTCTTCCTCCCCAGTGCTGCGCTAATAGGTGTGTACCACCTTACCTGGCAACAGTTCTTGTTTTCCAATCAATTTTGTGATGGGTTTAATGTGTAAATTATTTGCTTTTGAGACAATCTCACTAAGGCTGGCCTCGAATTAGCTGTGTAGCAGAAGATAACCCTGACCTTTCTGCCTCTGCCTTCCAAGTGCTGAGATTACAGGCGTGAGCCACCATGCTTGGCTAATATTTTTTAATAACTAGTTTTAAATAAAGTTTTCATGACATTCCTGTTGGTAGCAAAGTGGTTTTTGTCTTGTCTTGTCTTTGTTTTCTTTCATGATACTGGATCAGGGCCTTGCATGTCTAGGCTAGTGCTCTATGACTTTCCCAGCCCATCATAAACAGTTTCAAAGCCTGTCTAACTGAATACAGAGTCTACAGGTAAAGACACACTTCCTTATAGCTTAGTTTCTTATATCCAAAACTTGCCAGGGGTCGTATTTTTTTCTGTCCTCCCTCTACTCCCCCCCCACCCCCACCCCCCACCCCCGCCTGCTAGGTAGGAGAATTTGTCTCTATTTTAAGGCCACAAAATTAGGAGCATGGAATGGCTAGAACAATCTAATTCTCCCTTTTGCTGTAATGCATAGCAAAAGAGGTCCTCACTCCAAGCCCAGGCTTACCTGGAACTCACTCTGTAGCTCCAGGCTGACCTTGAACTCTCAGTGGTCCTCTACTCTGCCTGCACTACCACGCCTGGCTGCCAGTGTCATTTTATTGCGTCTTATGGTTAAAATGGTTACTTGCCAATGGTAATACTGGATTCACAACAATCACTGGGATAAGAGAAAAATCATTCTTTGCTGTTACTAGGGCTTCATTCTGTAGCCCTCACCTTCCAGGTTTCAGTTCAGCATACAAAAACTTTGATGCCAGATCACCTTGACTTCACTTGCATATATGTCATCGCAAGTTTCATAGCTCACCAATGTAATTCTTGAGGTTGCTACCCATCTTTTAGCCAAAGGATGTTGTAGGAAGTGAGCATTAGCCAGAGGCTCTCCGGAAGGACTGTATCTGCCATTCGGTCTGTGTCATACAGCGGAAGGCATAGCGAGGGGCCTGGAGTAAGAGTGTCATTTCCTGAGGGGCCTCATGCTGTGTCCTGTGGGCAGGAGAGGGGAGGATTAGATTGTTCCTGTCTTCTCATGGTTCTGGTTTTATGGCCTTAAAGTAGAGCCATATTCTCCTCCTAGCCTGCTGATGTCTCAGAAGCAGGCCCACGGGCAGCAAAGCCACCCCGAGGGTCACCCACACAGGTCACACAGCTCCGGTGCTGAGTAACCAGCACTGTACAGTCTTCAGAGTAGACAAGAATGAAACTTCCCAATGCTGTAGAAGGAAGAACCCATCTCTGGGGCTTGATCTTGAAGGTAGAGGTGGTGGACAGAAGGAGGGACAAGGGAACACTGAACGTAGGCCCTCCCAAAGAGACATGGAGGTACACACTGGCCAAGCTATGCTAACAGTTGAAATTGAGCAAGATCCCAATGGACTGCCAACTGCAAATTGATGCCGGTGGTAAGAATAATTTTGTGGAAAAAAAAATAATTTTGTGCAAGGGAATAATTAAGGCAGTGGTTTTAGTTGCTTATCTGCTCGTACCAACTACTTTTAGAACTTGGCTCCCTTTTTTGTTTTAATAGCAGAGTAACCATTTCCATCATTATGTTAGAAATTTGCCAATTTTCCACAAAAAATCAGAAGCCAACTGATTTGATTATCTCAGAAGAATCTCCTTAGCATTCAGTAAAAAAGTAAAGCCTAAAGAGTTTATCAACAGGAAATTTCAGGTCATGACTTACATATGGCTGTATGTAAAGCCTTATTAACGAGAAATTCTTTGTTATATACACTTGGAAAGGAATGAAAACATGACCAGAAATCACTTTTCACCTTGGTATGATGTTGGAAAATTTATTTTAAATACTTGAAAGGCTTATTTTGGTTTCCATGCTGAATCCAATTATTTGTGGATACAGATTCCAAAGAATATAAACATTACAAGGGCCCTCTGGAATTCCCATGGAGCAACTCCCAGAAAATGTCTGTTGTAGATAGAATCTGTAATCCATACTATTTACAATACAGGATATATAAAATCACCGCAGATTATTAAAAAATGCACTTCATATTTTAGACGTGATTATCTCTGTTCTGTGTCGTGGCTGGTGTGTCCACCCATTGTTAAGTACTCAGCTAAAGCTCCACTACCCTCTTTGCTGCTGCTTCATAGATGAATCCAGTTCAACATTTCACCCCTTCAGCAAGGGTCTAGCTTCAGAATGTGAACTCACGGCAATCCTCTTACCTCTGCTGGGATTAAAGGCGTGCGCCACCACGCCCGGCTCTGGTTTTACTTTGTTTTTTGTTTGTTTGTTTTGTTTTTTCGAGGTAGGGTCTCATTCTAGCTCAGGCTGACCTGGAATTCACTGTGTAGTCTCAGGGCAGGGTGGCCTTGAACTCATGGTGATCCTCCTACCTCTGCCTCCCGAGTGCTGGGATTAAAAGCGTGAGCCACCATACCTGGCATGGTTTCACTTTTTAAGAATGCTGGTCATAACTCGCTGTGAGTTTGAGGCCACCCTGTGACAAAGTGAATTCCAGGTCAGCCTGAGCTAGAGTGAGACCCTACCTCGAAAAACCAATAAAAAAAAAAGAAAAAGAAAAAAGAGAGAGAGAGGGATGGAAAGATGGCTTAGCCGTTAAGGCATTTTCCAGAGAAGCCAGGTTCAATTCCCCAGCACTCATATAAGCCAGGTGCAAAAGGCGGCACATGTATCTGGAGTTTATTTGCAGTGGCTAGAGGCCCTGGTGTGCTCATTCCTCATTCCCTCTCTGTGTATCTCTCTATCTCTCAAATAAATAACTAAAATATTCAAAAAGCCAAAGAGAAATAAATAACTCAGGTTTGTTAAAAACATCATCAACAACAACTTGGGGCGAGAGGGATGGCTTCGTGTTTAAAGGTACTTGCTTTCAAAGCCTGACAGCCTGGGTTTGATTCCCTAGTACCCATGTAAAGCCAGATGCACAAAGTGGCACATACTTTGAAGTTTGTGTTAACATAATCAAAATGCTATTGGTCACACCTGAGTAGAACAGTAATTGTTTACTTGTTATACCCAATTACAGCACAACTTTCCAATTATCTGTGGATATCACAGTAGTTTCCCAAGTACATTTGTTTGAATTGAGATCCATTTCCAGTCCACAGGCTGGGATTGGTTGATCTGTATTAGGAGCCTCTAGGACTCTTTAATTTATTGCTTCATCTTTCCACTGAAATTTATTGAAGATACTGAACTATTTATTTGTCTTTGTGGAGTTCCTCATGACATAAATTGTGCCAGGTCTGTCAGCATATATTATTGCAGGCTGTAAAGATGCTTAACATTACTTAGTAACTTAAAAAAAGTATTGGGCTAGGGAGATGGTTCAGTTATTAAAGGCAACTTGTTTGCAAAGCATGAAGACCTAGGTTCAACTCCTCAGTACCCATGTAAACCAAATGTACAAAGTGGCACATGCATCTGGAGTTTGCAGGGACAAGAGGCAAACAAAAATAGAGTACTGGGAAATCGAACCTGGGCCTGCAGACTTTGCAAGCAAGCACCTTTAACCACTAAGTCATTTCTCTAGCTCCTGGTATTTTACTTCTTTTTAAAAATATATTTTATTTATTTATTTATGAGGTGAGAGAGAGACAGCATGCCAGGGCCTCTAGCTACAGTAAACGAACTCCATATTCATGCACCACTTTGTGCATCTGGCTTTACGTGGGTACTGGGGAATCGAACCTGGGTTGTTAGGCTTTGTAGGCAAGTGCCTTAACCACTGAACTATCTCTCCAGCCCTGGTAATTTACTTCTAACTTACAGTTTATCATTATTTTCATCTAATTTTTAAAATCTACTTACTAAATTCAATTTTAGTAGCCTTTTTTTCCAGTTCTAGGATTCTATTTGTTACTGTGTCAAAATTTTTCCAAAATTTTAATCAAACGCTGTAGTGTTAAAGCTTGTGTCTCAACTCTGCTGTCTAGTTCCCCTTTGGGTCTGTTTCTGTTTTTCACGATTCTTGCTATGTAGTACCTGGCGATGCCCAGGGTTATTGTGCGGTGACATTGCGTGTGACCAGTAGTAGGAGCTATTCTGGGGGAGGACGCTGTCTTCATGCTGAGACGTTTGGTTTTGCTTCAGGTGGTTAGAGGGGGGTGCATACCAGCATGGGTCTGTTTATTCCAGAGAGGGCTTGAGATTCTGCAGTTGGATTCAGTCCCGCTTCTCACTCTAGTTTACTCCGGGAGATGCAGCACTGGCTGTGGTGGGGAGAGTCGATCCTAGTCCTAGCCAGGAGGGCCCAAACTCGGTGTGTCTGCGCATCCCATAAACCTTTGAAACTCGGAGCCTTACCAGTGGGTGTCCCCTGGGGAAAAGTAGCCCCCAAAGGCCAGGCTCTCCTGCGTGCTTACTTTTGCTCAGTGCTGGAGTCTCACTTCCTTTCTAGCACTCAGATGCTTTCAAGTAGCTGTTTTTGTTTTGCCCAGTTTTTTTATTTTAAGTAAATTTATATATATGTTGCCTAGTCGGCTCTAAGTAGAAACAATTGAGATCGTTTTTCTTTTTAAATTTCATTTATTTACAAGCAGAGGGCAGGGCCGGGGGAGGATCGGAGCACTGGGGCCTCTTGCCCTGCAAACGAATTCCCCATGCCTGCACCACTTTGTGCATCTACCTTGATGTGTGTACTGGGGAAAGGAAGTGCCTTTAACTGCTGAGCCATCTCCCCAAACTTTCTTTTCTTTTTCTTTTTTTCTTCCTTCCCACCTCCCCTCTCTCCTTTCTTTCTTTCTTTACTTGCCTTGGATAGCACAGGAAAAAGAGAATTGGCTGCAGTTCATAGAAGACACATCTGCCTTGTTGACAGGCTCAGCGTGGTGTAAGTCTAGCACAGGTAATGACAGCCATGCGAGGTCACGTGTTCTCTGGCCACCTCATGTTCAGAAGACAGCACTCCAAAGCACTCTTCCCCTTCCTTTGGCTTTCCACCATCTCTTCCACAGTTTCCCCGAGCCTTGGAGGGTGTGGAAGAGATGTCTCACTTAATGTTGAGCATGCGACTGTTGAGCAGCACTTTGAAGAGTCTTGAGTCTGCTCAGTGGTCACTGCCATCTGCAAAAAGAAGCTTCTCTGACCAAAAGTAAGAGCAGCACTTTCTCAATATGGGCATACTCCTAAATATTGAGAGGGCAATTTGGTGGGTATAATAAATGTATTCAGAGATCTTGACCCACATAGGAACCCGTATGGTTGATTAGGCTTCCTTCCTTGCGAGAAAGAGGCCTTGTGCTGACGCTGTCTCTCAGCTGACTGCGGTTTCCACAGTGAAAGCCCCCCTCGCCGCCGAGGAAAGCGGGCCACCAGTGTCCTCCTCGTCCTGCAGCAGTGAGAGTGTCTGGCTTTGATTCCGATCTGGGGTTGCGCACAAAACCCTTCGCCCATGCCAGTTCAAAGCTTAAATTCATGCCATGCGTGAATGTGCATACACATGTCTAACCACATCAAGACACGTCGAACAACCAGGATATAGAAGTCTTCTTCCAGTTTTCCAAAACAGTTATCTGGGCTGAGATCAAGAATGGAACAATATGGGCCAATGAATGCTTCTTGAAAATTTCAAGAGAAGTTTAAAAAGTCTGTTTCAGACCTTCATTCATCACATTGTGTGGGTATCTTCTTCATCAGTGAAAAATTTAATGCATTTTTTTCTGCACGAGTGAAATAATTTAGATGTTTACATATTTTGTGAGTCAGTTGTTCTAGAATATATGATTCTTTGTAATTTTTCAGCTGTATTTGATATAATAGCAGAATAAAAACAGTATTATTTTGAGTTAATCTTGATTTGTATCTATAATTTATTGCATATAATCCAGCACTATCATATTGCCAGAGACTAATTCAAGTCTTTAAATATTCATAAAACCATGAGGAAACTAAAGTTATTTTGTTTTATCTTGATTGTCCTGGAAAAAGAAAATGCTTCAGATATCTTGATGCTTTAGGATGAAAGTTGCATCAAGTGATATTTGAATCTAAATGTGGTTTTAAAATGTTTCTTAATCTTAAAGCCTGCTCTAGTTCCCATTTTCTAAGCAATCTTTGCTACATTTGATCTTCTAGATGAAGAAAGATTTGACTATGATTAAATACGTGCAGTGCCATCCTGGAATAAATTCCATTCATAGATTAATAAAATATGTGGTGCATGATTTAAGAGGAAATATTTTAGGCCATTAAATTTAGTTACATAAGCTACAGTCTGTTTTAAATTCTATGCAACTAGAATCTGGTTTGCTTTAAAAATAAAATTAAAAAGTTCAGATTACACTAGAAATACGAAGTATTTGTTTTCTAAGACCATCAAAGGCATACGGAGCCAGGCATGATGGCTCATGCTGCCTTTAACCCTAGTACTCACTCCTAAGGCTGAGGCAGGAAGATTGCCACAAGTTCAAGGCTGGCCTCAGCTACAGAATCAGTTCCAGGTCAGCCTGGAATAGAGTGAGACCCTGCTTCTTCTTTTTTTTTGAGAGCTGAAGAGATGGCTTAGTGATTAAGGCACTTGCCTGTGAAACCTAAGGACCCAGGTTCGATTCCCTAGTACCCATACAAGCCAGATGATCAAGGTGGCACATGAGTCTGGAGTTCATTTGCAGGGGCATGCCCATTCTCTGTCTCTTCCTCTTTCTCCCTCTCTCTAAATAAAGATTTGAAAAAATGTTTTGAATTATTTATTTATTTATTTATTTATTTATTGGTTTTTCACGGTAGGGTCTCACTATGGCCCAGGCTGACCTGGAACTCACACTGTAGTCTCAGGGTGGCCTCAAACTCACGGCGATCCTCCTACCTCTGCCTCGTGAGTGCTGGGACTAAAGGCGTGCGCCACCACACCCAGCTTTGAATTATTTATTTTGTTTTAGCTTTTCAACTTAATGATTTGCTATCATGAAATTTTCTAATCCACATTTAAAGGACTTAAGAACACAGCCGTGGTTACATATTTCTTATTGTAACTCCTTAGTTCAAATGCAGTTCTTTTCTCTAATGCGGAATAAATTACAAAGTAAAGGACCTCCAGTGTATGGCACATGTTTGGTAGTCAATAAACATTCCATCCTATCCTTTACCCTTTCACGTTCTTGGCCCATGATTTTAATGGTTATTGAGAAAATGTTACCAAGAGAAATTTTGACACTACAATGCAATTGCAAACATTGTCACTTTTTCATTAGCTAATTAAAACTGTAATTTGAAAAGAAAGAGAGAGAGAGATTGAGAGTCTGGACAGAAGTGTCCCATAGGGGTGGATAGTGCTGTGCTCAGAACCCCTAGGTTATAAGAAAATCCCAGTGTCATGCTTAGGATACCTACCTTCCAGTGTTCAGGGATGACCCCCAAACACTAAGATTATTGCCAATGCTCTTGGTCATCCACAGAAGTAGATGGTAAGATCCTATTGCTGAAGATGTCACATGCTTTGGTTGCAGGACACTAAGAAATCAAGGTGAGCTAAAAGCCTCTTCCCTCCTGGCTAGCTGTCAAATTGCTAGAAAGTGCTATACAATTTGCTGGGGGAGAGAATGACTTTTGGTAATGTTTTTTCCTATGTTTGTTTCATTTTGGTATCAAAGCTACAGGTACTTTCTAAAACTGATCAACGAAATGTATCAGGTTCTGAGATTACTTTTGTGAACCTCAATTTTTCTCCAGCGTTTATCTGGACAGGTTGGAACTCCTCTGTCATACCTTTCAAACTCTTGCAGCTGAAGTTCTGCCTATTATGTGAGGTCATGGCAGATGCGTGGGCTGGTGGCTGGGTTTCTGCAGCTGTGGTAGCTGATGAGTGAGCTCCCACCTGTGTGGGTATCCGCACAGGGTGGTGCCTGGGTGCCACCGCCGTGGAGGGAGCAGCTATACTTGTGGCAGTAACGGCAACTGTCATAGCTCCTTGACTCCACATAGCAACTATAGAGAATGGGGTAGCCTTGAACCCCAATGCCCAGGGACAGCTCTGCCCTTGGCTCCCATTCTCTACTTTTCCAACAATTTTCTAAACACATAATTCACTGGTAAATTTACTTATATATTAACATATAAGTAATATTTAGCTACTGAATCTCTGATTGAAATATCAAGCACATATTTTATCTCCTGGAATTTTCTTTTTCCTTTTCTTTTTTTTTTTTTGGTTTTTCTTTTGGTTTTTCGAGGTAGGGTCTCACTCTAGCCTAGGCTGACCTGGAATTCACTATGGAGTCTCAGGGTGGCCTCGAACTCACGGCGATCCTCCTACCTCTGCCTCCCGAGTGCTGGGATTAAAGGCGTGCGCCACCACGCCCGGCTTTGGAATTTTCCTTAAACATTTTATAAAACTAAAATAGTATATTTCAACCACTTGATTAGCTCAGTTGGTATAGCATTGGACTCTGTATTTCTTAGAAGTTTGAAATAATTCAGATAAGCCTGATGCTTTCTTTATGGAAAGAATTAATATTTAAAACAATTCCATTTATTTTTGTTTTTTTAAAATATTTATTTATTTACTTGAGAGAGAGAAAGAGGCAGAGAGAGAGAGAGAGAGAATGGGTGTGCCAGGGCCTTCAGCCACTGCAAACGAACTCCAGATGCATGTGTCCCCTTGTGCATCTGGCTTACATGGGTTCTGGGGAATTGAACCTGGGTCCTTTGGCTTTGCAGGCAAGTGCCTTAACCACTAAGCCATCTCTCCAGCCCAAGAATTAATCTTTAAAATTATTAGAAGACCATGTAGATTTTATTTCTTCTGGAGTCAGTTGTGAGAAATAATGTGTTTCTGGCCATTTTAATATAATTTTATGATCTTTATTGTTCCTACTCTGCCTGAATTGCTGAACATCCCTTGTTATTTCTAATGTTAAGTATCTGTGTCCTCTCTTCATTGTCTGCTTTGGTTTGGTTTGGTTTTCTTGGTGTTGTTTTCAGAAGACTTTACCTTGCAGCAGCCCAGGCTGGCCTTGAACTCTCAATCCTCCCACGTCAGCCTCCTCAGTGCTGGGTTTAAAGATGTGCACCACCACACTTGGATGTGTGTTTTCCTTAAGCAGTCTTGCCAGAGACGGGTCTTCTTTTTTATTTGCCTCTGAAGAATTGACTTTGGTTTTATCATTTCATTAATTCTCTTTTTAAAAAAATTCTATTTGTCGGGTGTGGTGGCGCGCCCTTAATCCCAGCACTTGGGAGGCAGAGGTAGGAGGATCACCACGAGTTCGAGGCCACCCTGAGGCTACATAGTGAATTCCAGATCAGCCTGAGCTAGAGTGAGACCCTACCTCAAAAAACAAAACAACAACAACAACAAAAAATTCTATTTATTTATTTGAGAGAGGGAGGGAGGGAGAGAGAAAATGGACACACCAGAGTTTTCTGCCCTGAAAACGAACTCCAGATGTATGTGCCACCTTGTGCATCTGGCTTTACATGGGTCCTAGGGAATCAAACTCAGGCTGTCAGGCTGTGGAAGCAAGTGCCTTTGACCACTGAGCAATCTCTCCAGCCTCATTAATTGTTTTGTGAACTAAAGCATTTTCATTGTCAAATTAAAAGGAAACATTTCTAATGTTATTATCTGTTTCTAGGTACTTTGATTGGTTTCTCTGTCTCTGATTTTGATTTCTTTCTAATATCACAAAGTGAGGAATACCTTACTGATGTCACTTATGCTACTGAAGTTATTGATATTAAGTTTAAAGAAACTGGCAGTACAATTCTGATTCTTTGGAGTCTGTTGAGACCCTGTATCTTTTTTGTTATTGACAACTTCCATGACTATAGATGATAAACCATGATAGTTCCCTCTCCTTCCCCACCTTCCCCTTCACAAATCCACCCTCTATCATATACACTCCCCCTCTCAATTATCTCTCTTTTATTTTGATGTTATCATCTTTTCCTCCTATTATGAGGGAGACTCTGTATCTTAATACTTGATGGATATTTTGGTAACTGTTCCATATGTATATGCTTAACAAAGTATGGAACTGATCCCAGGGTTCATATGTGTCCAGTAGATCACAGTTGTTGATTACACTCGTTTAAATACTGTTTGCTAATTATTTATTTGGCCCCTGAAATGATCAGAATTTCTCACTGTAATGATATCTTCATCTTCTGATAGTATAGCAATTTTAAATTATTATTATTATTATTATTATTATTAAAGGCGTGGTGGCACATGCCTTTAATCGCAGCACTCAGGAGGCAGAGATAGGAGGATTGCAGTGAGTTTGAGGGCACCCTGAGAATACAGAGTGAATTCCAGTTCAGTCTGGACTAGAGTGAGATCCTACCTTGAAACTCAAACAAACAAAAAATTATTATTATTATTTGTCAGTGCTGGGAATCAAACCCAGGGCTTTACTTATGTTAGGCAAGCACTCGGCAACTGAGTTATAGCTTCTGACCATACCTACATGTTTTATTTTGCTTAAATTTTAGAGTTGTTATATGACATTTATGTTTACATACTGACTCTTTTTAATTAATGTATTTATTTGAGAGAGGGGGGAGAGAAATAAGCAGAAAGAGAGAGAGAGAGAGAGAATGGGCATTCCAGGGCCTCCAGCCATGCAAACGAACTCCCAATGCATGTGCCCCCCTTGTGCATCTGGCTTCTGGAGAATCAAACCTGGGTCCTTTGACTTTGCAGGCAAGCACCTTAACCACTAAACAATCTCTCCAGCCCTATATAGTGACTCATTTATCTCTAATAAGTTTTTTTTTTCTACTGGTATATTATTCTATAATCTTTTAATTTTAATATGCTTGTGTCCTTTGTGTATGCCATCTGTAGACATCATATTACCTTATTTTCATAATCTTATCTCTTTTTATTAGCACATGAGCTTGGATCATAGTGCATTACCTGTGGTTATTGATATATTAGAGCTTGTTTCTGCCCCCATTCTGTTTTCTGTTTTCTACCCTTTTACTGATTTTTATTTTATTTTAAAATTTACTTATTTTTATTTTATTTATTTTCAGTTGTTTTCTAAGACAGGATCTCAGTCTAGCTTGGGCTAACATGGAGCTCACTCTATAGCCCAGGCTGGCCTTGAATTCATAGTGATCCTCTTATCTTAGCCTCCTAAGTGCTGGGACTAAAGATGCATGCCACCATACAGGCTTCAAAGTTATTTACTTCTTTTTAAGTTTAACTTGTTTGTATACATGCCAGCATTTATACTGTATTCCTTCTCCTTTAGTGGTTACCCTAGCAATTTTACCACATGCATTTAATTCACCAAAGTCTACTCTCTAGAGCACACAAAGCATTTTAGCTTCAATTTTTTTTTAGAAGCAAGAGTTTTACTCTATCCCAGGCTGCACTTGAACTTATGGAAATCCTCCTACTTCAGCTTACTGAGTACTGGGATCACAGGCTTGTTATTTATTTTAAAAAGTATCTTATTTATTTGGGGAGGGAGAGGGAGAGAGAGAGAGAGAGAAGAGAGAGAGAAGGAGAGAGAAAGAGAGAGAGAATGGGCATGCCAGAGCCTATAGCCACTACAGACAAACTCCAGATGTGCCACTTTGTACATCTGGCTTTACATGGGTACTGGAGAATCAAACCTGGGTCGTTAGGCCTTGTAGGCAAGTGCCTTAACCGCTGAGCCATCTCTCCAGCCTCACATCCAACCTTATGTTGCATGTTTTTATTATTCTATATTTTAGTTCTGATTCTTTTTTAAATATTTTTACTTGTTTATTTGAGAGAGAGAGAGAGAGGATGGGCATGCCAGGGCCTCCTGCCACTGCAAATAAACTCCAAAACATGTGCTACTTTGTGCATCTGGCTTTACATGAATACTGGAGACTCAAGCCTGACCATTAGGTTCTACAAGAAAGCACCTTTAACTGGCAAGCCATCTCTTCAGCCCTTACTACTTTTATTTATTTATTTATTTATTTATTTATTTATTTATTTATTTATGTAAGATAGAGAGAAAGAGAAAGAGGCAAATAGAGAGACCATGGGTATGTTAGGGCCTTCAGCCACTGCAAATGAACTCCAGGGGCATGTGCCACCTTGTGCATCTGTCTCACGTGGATCCTGGGAATCGAACATAGGTCCTTTGGATTTGCAGGCAAGTACCTTAACTGCTTAGCCATTTCTGCAGCCTTTTATTTTAAAATTCTACTAAGTAAACTTGGTTTTACGTAGATGGCTTCACGTTTGCAAACTGTATTAGGACTTTTTCAATGTGGCAAAAAAAAAAAAAAAAAAAAACTTGGCAGAAACAACTTAGGGGAAGGTGTTGGTCTTGGCTTACCATTTCAGAGGGCTTAGCCCTGGTCTTATGGTGCCATGTGACGTAGAACATAATGGCAGCAGGAGTATGTCACAGAGGAACCTCATCATGGCAGATAGGAAGAGCCCAGGGGAAGGTAGAGCCCCTTAGGGAGAGACTCCCAGTGACCCATTTCCTCCAGTGGGGCCCACCGTCTTATTACCATGTTATAAATCTATCAGAAATTAATCCATTCATTAGGTCAAAGCCCTCATGTTCTAATCATTTCTAGAAACATCCTTGCAGACACACCCAGACCAGAGATGTGCTTCACAAATCTCCTAGATGTTTCTCAGTCCAATCAAGCTGATTATATATTAACCATCACAAAAACATGTCTACTAGTTCACTAATATTCCTGCCTGCATTTCAGAAATGCCATAACTGTCCATGTTCCACACCACAGGTCTTCCAGTAGACTTTTTCTGTCAGTCCTTCACTATCTGAAAGAACCTCTTTTTACCTTAATTCTGGAAGGACGAAATTGCTGAGTTCTGTAAGATGATGCCATAAGCTCTTAGCCATTTGAACGTTTCCCATCATATTGTAGTGCCTGGTGTTGCTATTGAAAAGATTGCTGTTCACCATATTTCCAGTTCTCTGTAGAGATTCTGCTTTCCCATTTAGCTCCCCTCTCCTTTAGCCTCACATGTTCTAGAGTTTCATTTTAACAGATTATGCAGAGATTTTTTTTCCCCTCCCCAGATTTCCATAATGGCACATTGCAAAAGACAGTCCAGGGAAGAAAGACTGAGCCAATGCAAGACCTCAGAAGAACCATCTGTGACCAGTGATGCAATCTAATGGGGTTCCAATTCTGCCCCTCCAGGTGTGCTGCCCAAAGCCCAGGGAAATCTCCATCCCAGGCCAAAAAAAAAAAAAAAAAGTTCAGTTGGGCCAGAGACATGGCTCAGTGGTTAAATGCACTTGCTTGCAAATCCTGATGTGGTGGTTTGATTCCGGTGTCCCCCATAAACTTAGGTGTTCTGAATGCTAGGTTCCCAGCTGATGGAGATTTAGGAATTAACACCTCCTGGGCACAGTGCATTGTAGGGAGCAGGCTTATGGATGTTATAGCCAGTTTCCCCTTGCCAGTGTTTGGCGCACTCTGCTGTTGCTATTGTCGACCTTATGTTGGCCAGGAGGTGATGTCCACCTTCTGCTCATGTCATCGTTTTCCCCTGCCATCGTGGAGCATCCCCTTGAGTCTCTAAGCCAAAATAAACCCCTTTTTCCCCCACAGCTGCTCTTGGTTAGGTGATTTCTGCCAGCAATGTGAACCTGACTGCCACAGTCAGTAATGTTGGTACTGAGGAGTGGTGCCACTTGCTGCTAGACACCTGACTGTGTGGCTTTGGCTTTTTGGAGCTGATTTTCCAGAAGAATGTGGAAGGATTTGAAACCTTGGCCTCAGAAGCACCTTGCAGTGCTATAAGTACAGCTTGATGGACTATTCTGGTCAGACTTAAAAGACCTGAATGCAGTAAGAACTATGGACTATGAGGTTTGGCTTGTGAGGGTGAGAAAGAGCTTTGCCTGGACTGGGCTAGAAGCAATTTGTGTGAGAGGTTTGCTGTTATACCTGTGTCCTGAGAAGTTGTGCAGGGTTGCTTTGCATAGAAATGGACTGGCGTGAGTAGAGGGATGGCACAGAAATGAAATCTTTGGGCTGAAACTGCTGCCCATTCAGCTGCAATTGAGAGATTACAACCTTTGAGATTGGGCCAGCTGACCTGCATTGGGGCAACAGGAAGAATGTAACTCTTTTTTTTTTAATTTTTTTTGTTCATTTTTATTTATTTATTTGAGAGTAGCTGACAGAGAGACAAAGAGGGAGAGAGAGAGAGAGAGAGAGAGAGAGAATGGGCACGCCAGGGCCTCCAGCCACTGCAAATGAACTCCAGACGCATGCACCCCCTTGTGCATCTGGCTAACGTGGGTCCTGGGGAATCGAGCCTTGAACCGGGGCCCTTAGACTTCACAGGCAAGCGCTGAACGGCTAAGCCATTTCTCCAGTCCCAGAATGTAACTCTTGAAGGGGCCTGAGTGCTTAAGGAGTGTCCTATTCTTCAAAGTCTGCTTTATTCCACCCTGGATTAACAAATTGGAACCCCACCTGGTACTGTGGAGTATAAGAAATGCAGGAAAGAGCGGGTCATTGAGTTTGCACATGGTCTTGTGTTTTGGCAACAGCTATGGGCAGTGTGAAGGAAGTTTTCTGGATGCCTGCATGGAGACCCCATGGAGCCCTGAGGGTGAACCGTGGGTTGCAGTGGAGACCCAGTGGAGATGCTGGGACTGCGACATGGCTGCCAGGGAGAGCTGCTGGCCCCGGATGAGTTGTCCAGGACTCTGAGTAGCCTAGCTGGAGGGGCGGAATTGGAACTCCAGAGACTTGTTGATGGTTAGAATTATTGGACTTGGAGATTTGTCACTGACTAGAGTTGTTGGACTTGAAGCTATAGAGTTTGATGTTTGCCCTGGTTGTTTTAAATCTTTTATTGGTTGAATATTTCTTTGCTGTGTCCAATGCCATCTTTTGCAGTGTGAATGTTTATTCTGTGCCATTATGGGTTTTGGGGGGGGATTTTTTTTGGTATTATGGCTCAGTTAAAAGACCTTGGATTATGGGGATGTGTGAACATCATTGGGATTGAAAAAAAAAACATGGGGAATTTTAAAGATAGACTGAATTCATTGTATTTTACATCATGGATGGTTATCAGTTTATGGGGGCCAGGGGCAGAATGTGGTAGTTTAATTCAGGTGTTCCCCATAAACTTAGGTGTTCTGAATGCTAGGTTCCCAGCTGATGGAGATTTAGGAATTAATACCTCCTGGAGGCAGTATATTGTTGGGGGTGGGCTTATGGGTATTATAACCAGTTTCCCCTTGCCAGTGTTTGGCACACTTTGCTGTTGCTATTGTTGACTTTATGTTGGTCAGGAGGTGATGTCCACCCTCTGCTCATGCCATCATTTTCCCTGCCATCATGGAGCTTCCCCTCGAGTCTGTAAGCTAAAATACCCCCACCCTTTTTTCCCATAAGCTGCTATTGGTCAGATGATTTCTGCCAGCAATGCTAACCTGACTGCAACACCTGACAACCTGGATTTGATTCCCTAGTACTCACATGAAGCCAGATGCACAAAGTGGTCCATGCATCTGAAATTTATTCACAGTGGCAAGGGCCTTAGTATGCCTATCCTCATTCTCTCTCTCTGCTTACAAATAAATAAAAATATTTTTTAAAATGTGCAATCCTTCAGTTTTTATAATAATCATGTGTTGAGACCATAACATTTTGTGTATTTTTTCTTAAATAACATGTATTATGAAATTTCAGTTTTACAAGATGAAAAGAGTTCCAGAGATGAATGGTGAGAGAGAGAGAGAGACAGACAGACAGACAGACTATGGGCACACCAGGGCCTCTTGCCACTACAAACGAACTTCAGGAGCACGTGCCACTTGGTATGTCTGGGTATATGTGGGCTGGGAATTAAAACCGGGCACGTTTGCAAGCAAGCTCCTTTCAACCACTGAGCCATCTCTGCAGATCCAAGCTGAATTTTATAATATCAGATTCAACACACAGAAATCTACCCTCTTACTTGAATTTCTCTGCTTATCTTGCTGTGGGTCAGCACTAGGCTGCAGGAACTAGTTATGGTGGGACTCTGTTGATCTCCAGCTGATCATGGTACTCCCTACCGCATTTAAAAAATTCTTTCCTTTTAATTTTTATTTTATTCATTTGAGAGAGAAGAGAGAGAGAGAGAAAGAGAGAGAGAGAGAGTATTGGCCTACCAGGGCCTCTTTTACTGCTACAGATGAACTCTAGACACATGCACCACTATGTGCTTCTGGCTTTACATGGGTACTAGGGAATTGAAACCGGTCTGCAAGCTTTGCAGGCAAGTGCCTTCAACCTCTGAGCCATCTCCCAAGCCCTTACTTCAGTTTTTTGAGGCAAGCCCAACAGACTGGGCTTTTATTTTTTATTAGAGAGAGAGGGGGGAGAGAATTGTCACACCAGGGTCTCCAGCCATTGTCATCGAACTCCAGTTGTGTGTGCCACCTAGTGGGCATGTATGACCTTGCATACTTGTGTCACCTTGTGCATCTGGCTTACATGGGATCCGGGGAGTTGGTCATGAGTCCTGGGGCTTCACAAGCAAACACCTTAACTGCTAAGCCGTTTCTCCAGCCCCATACCTCATTTAAAAAATTTATTTTAAATATTTTTTATTGACAACTTCCATAATTGTAAACAATATCCCATGGTAATTCCCTCCCCCCCCCACTTTCCCCTTTGAAACTCCACTCTCCATCATATTCCCTCCCCCTCTCAATCAGTCTCTCTTTTACTACGCATGTACTAATGTCATCTGTCTCTTGTATCAAGGAATTTGTGGGATAAATTTGTAGCAGACTTCCTAGGTCAAAGGTTTGTACATTTGTGATTTTCAGAGTTCATCCAGACTGTCACCTATTACCTTAAACTATCATCAAGGATGTATCAACTTGTTTCTTTGCTACTATAAATTTTTTAAATGCCATATTTTACTTTATTATGAATGAGGTTGAATACCTTTTAAAGTTTTAGACTCATTTGACTTTCCTATCCAGTAAACTATGTCTTTCCTTATTCAGCACTTCCGTTCTCTCTTTCACTGTTTCCCAAGAATTCTTTGTATATTTGGGAAGCCAGGTTCTTGACAATTGATGTAGTTTGGATATAGGCTGTCCCTCAAATGTTCGTGTGATGAAGGCTTCATTACCAGCTTGTGGCACTGTATTTTTTTGGTAACAAATTCCTATGACTGTTACAACACATTTGATTCTTTTCAGTAAGAGCTTTAAAGACTCTCAGACAGTTTATAACCCTGTCTCATTTTTTTTTTTTTTTTTTTGAGGTAGAGTCTCTCTCTAGCCCAGGCTGACCTGGAATTCACTATGCAGTCTCAGGGTGGCCTTGAACTCATGGTGACCCTCCTACCTCTGCCTCCCGGGTTCTGGGATTAATGGTGTACACCACCACATCTGGCTGATTCTC
The DNA here is from genome assembly GCA_036346955.1 of Dipus sagitta. Classification (NCBI taxonomy): domain Eukaryota; kingdom Metazoa; phylum Chordata; class Mammalia; order Rodentia; family Dipodidae; genus Dipus; species Dipus sagitta. Next base: position 148,902,941 of record CM070773.1, on the reverse strand, counting down.
TTCTGACCTGCATCAGTCACCCCTCTTTAGGAAACCTGGTGGTCTTTTGCTCTGTGATGCCGAACTTAGTGCCGACACCCCATGTGCCTAGCACACGACAGCCCGGAACTCCCGGACTCAAGCAATCCTCCTGCCTCAGCCTCCTGAGTAGCTGGAACTACCGACGAGCACCACTGTGCCTGGCAGACTCGGTCGCTGCTGCTGTACCAAGTCCTAGCTCATTAAACAATCGAGGGCATGAAGGAGAGCTTTCTCCACTGCAGCTGGACACAGTGCCTAGCAAATTGGATTTTTTTTTTTTTTTTTCGAGGTAGGATCTCACTGTAGTCCAGGCTGACCTGAAATTCACTATGGAGTCTCAGGGTGGCCTCGAACTCACGGTGATCCTCCTACCTCTGCCTCCTGAGTGCTAGGATTAAAGGCCTGTGCCACCATGCCCAGCTAAATTGGATTTTTAAAAGATCTTTTTTTAAAATTTAATTTTATTATTTACTAGAGAGAGAGAGAGAGAGAGAAGAGGCAGACAGAGAGGGAATGGGTGCACCACGGCCTTCAGCTGCTGCAGTTGAACTCCAGATGCATGTATCACCCTGTGTATCTGCCTCACATGGGTACTGGAGAATTGAGCCTGGGTCCTTTGGCTTTGCAGGCAAGTGCCTTAACCTCCAAGCCATCCCTCCAGCCCAAGTTGGACTTTTCATTTGGTGCTGGCAACTGGATCCCGGGCCTCCTGCCTGCTGGGTGCATGTTCTGGCACTGAACTCTATCCCCTGCCCCCTGAGTCTTCCCTTTCTAATTAGGAATGGTATTTTAGTTTATTTTTAGGAATGGTATTTTACTCACCTTTGATCATTCCAGGGAACCGCAATTACAAAGTCTGTTTCTATTTTATATACTTGTCCAGAATTCTGCATATATTGCTTTTCTATCATAGAATATGCAACAGAAGGATTTTTTTTGTCTCAACACATTTCCTTTTATTTTACAGTTACTTAAGCTTTGTTGCTCAAAGTCTTAAATTCTTTCAAGGCAGCCAAGAGTGGACAGGTTGTCAGTTAATGCTCTCAGAAACCTGCAGAGGGAGCTCAGTGGGTTTTGTTTTTATTTTCTCCAACAGGTTTTTATTTTCTCCACTGGTTAATGTGAGAGAACTTAGAACTGTATTTTTTTAACATTTTTATTTTTATTTATTTGCAAGCAGGGAGAGATAGAGGAGAGACTGGGAGAATGGGTGTGCCAGGGCCTCCAGCCTCTGCAAACAAACTTCAGATGCATGTGCCACCCTGTGCATCTGGCTTTATGTGGGTACTAGGGAATCAAACCTGGGTTGTTAGGCTTTGCAGGGAAGTGCCTTAACCGCTGAACCATCTCTGCTAGCCAGAACTGTATTCTTATTCTACTGTGGGTTTTGAACCACATGTCTTAGAGAGTCCAGGTCGCCCTTGCTGTCCCTACAGCTTCACTGTGTAATGCATTACCACTGTGGGAGAGATAGGGGCGTAGATAGCTCTAGCTAGGTAAGCATAACCCATGGTGGAAGGCTCTGGAAAAATCTCTCCTGAAGTGATGGACTTCAAGAAATCTCTGGTCTCCTGAGAACTTGGTATCCTTGGGGTCTCTAGGAAAGGCCATTTCTGTTTATAATTGCCAATGGTGTCTCTATGTAAATTAGCTTTTTAAATTATAAATGCAATGCATGTTTATCACGGACTATTTTGAAAATGCCTAAAAAAGAAAAGACTACATCCTATTCACTAACCGAGAACTCACCTCTGTTCATATTTTTCCTTCAAGACTGCAAGGAGCTATGCTGCCTAAAGTGTTTTTTAGGCTCTGTAATACTCATTTGAGAAATTAGGAACATTTTCCCACTGAAATCCATGCCAAGGCAGCTTCCTGAGCGGGAAGTTAGGGTAGTCATGGCTTGGCATGCACAGTCAGCTCTACAGTTGGAATTGAACTTGATTGAAAATGGAAAACAGCTCTATTGAGGCCACGAATTTAGCTAGAGCTCTGAGAGACAATGGCTCACTCAAGGGCACAGGTTCTTTTTTTTTTTTCTCTCTCTCTTTCTGTCTTTATTTATTTATTATTATTAGATATAGAAGGGGCACAGGTTCTTAAGCTGAAGGTCATGGAAACTTGGACAGCAGTTAAAGGTTTCTGAACACACAATGACTAAAAATTTACTCAAAACCAAACGCCACACCAGGTATGATGGTACATGCCTTTAATCCCAGCACTTAAGGGGCCGAGGTAGGAGGATCACTGTGAGTTCAAGGCCAGCCTGAAACGACATAGTGAATTCCAGGTCAGCCTGGACTAGAGCGAGATCCTACCTAAAAAAAAAAAAAAAAGAATAAAATGCCACAATGCTTCTGAGGTTTTTCTGGCCACACCTGCCCATGTTACATGGAACTCCTTTACTGCAGCCTTGGCTCCAAACACGCAACCTGCACACTCACTAAGCGTGGTCACAACACACAGCATGCACGGAGGCCGGAAATGCCTCAGCTCGGATGCAAAGCTACTGTGTGTTAGAAAGGACGGTGCTCTTACTGTGCATGCCAGGTTTCAATGGTTTAGGGGTTTCCTACCATCATTTGTCCCTCAGCATGAAAGTGTCAGATTACATCACTTCAGATTGCTTGTCGTAAGATGTGTCATTTAAAAAACGACCGTTTAAATGTATATTTATCTGAGAGAGAGAGAGAGAGAGAGAGAAAGAGAGAGAATAGATGCATCAGGCCTCTTGCCACTGCAAATGAATTCCATATGCATGCACCAGTTGTGGCTCTGGCTTGACGTGGGTTCTGGGGAACCAAACCTGGGCCTGCAGGCTTTGCAAGAAAGCACCTTTAAATGCTGAGTCATCTTCTCATCCCTAAAAACTGCTTTAGAATTGCTAACTTGAGTTTCATAAAATCATCCTATGTGGCTGGGCATGATGGCGCACACCTTTAATCCCAGCACTCGGGGGGCAGAGGTAGGAGGATTGCTGTGAGTTTGAGGCCAGCTTCAGACCACAAAGTGAATTCCAGGTTAGCTTGGGCTAGAGTGAGTCTCCAACTCAAAATACCAAAAAAACAAAAAAAAATTTTTTTAAATTGTTCGATGAGTTTTGACTTGGCATTCGGACAGAATTTTGAGCAATTTCTGAGATGTCCTTCCACAACCTCCTGCCACTTTGTACTACAAATTTACACAAAGCAGCATTTAAACCTTGATGATGATAAAGTTGTCCTGAATGTGGAGGTCTACCCTGAATGTGGAAGTCTACCCACCATTCCATGGGCTGACATGAACAAAAAGAAGGTGAAGAGAGTACCAACCCTCACTTCTCTCTGCTTTCTGGCCAGTGCCACATTGCCACACCCACCTCAAGTTCCTCCCTGCATGCCTTCCCACCATGGTGGACTGAGCTGAGCAAACCCTCCTTCCCTAGGTTGCTTGTGTCAAGGGTTTTGATGGAGCAACAAGAAAAACAATTAGTATACTCAGTATATGAAAGTTTGTAAACAGGTGCTGGAGAGATGGCTTAGTGGTTAAGTGCTTGCCTGTGAAGCCTAAGGACCCCGGTTTGAGGCTCGATTCCCCAGGACCCACATAAGCACAAGGGGTCGCATGCATGTGGAGTTCCTTTGCAGTAGCTGGAGGCCCTGGAGTGCCCATTCTCTCTCCCTCTCTCTCTCCGTCTTTCTCTCTCTGTCTGTCTGTTGCTCTCAAATAAATAAATAAAAGTAAACCAAAAAAAAAGTTTGTAAACATTGTGAGGTGAGAAGGGATCACTTGTGTGAGGTCTATGAAGCAGCTCACAGCTGTTTCCTTGACCATACTCCCTAGCTGTCCACCAGCTCACACGTGACCATGCTGCTGTCAGTGTGATGGCTACGACTGTATTTTGCCACAATTCTGAAATCCCACATGACACAGCATAACCTATTGAAGTTGTTATAGAACACTTTTTTTTTTGGTTTTTCAAGGTAGGGTTTCACTCTAGCCCAGGCTGACCTGGAATTCACTGTGTAGTCTCAGGGTGGCCTTGAACTCGTGGTGATCCTCCTACCTCTGCCTCCTGAGTGCTGGGATTAAAGGCGTGCGCCACCACGCCCGGCTTATAGGACACTTTTTATTGTAAGCCACACATAGGACCATACCCTACCCAGTCTCCCATTCTGCCCCATGTACTGCTTGTCTACCTGGACAATGTAAAGAGGGTGGAAATTGTAGCATTTACTCTTGTTACCTTTGAGGGGGATATGAGTTTTAAAAACTCTTTTAATCCACTCTTTCCTTGAATAAATGTTTCTTTTTTTGAGGATGGAATAATTTTGCAGTGAAGCTCCTCAGATGAGCACATTCGTGACCTGCTGCTTACTCGTCTTCTAGCTTTGAATGAGTGGACCCTTCACCCCGCTGCTCACCAGATGGATGTGTACCACCGCCAGGGTAATTCCTATACATGAAGGAGAAAAGCAAGTGAGCAGACATAAAGATAAGGAATGTAGCCCAGCAGATTGGTGCACATCTGTAGTCCCAGCACTCAGGAAGCTGAGGCAGGAGGATTATGAGTTCTGGATCAACCTGGTGGGGCTCTAGAGATGGCTCGGTGGTTACAGGTGCTTGCATGCAAAGCCTGCTGGTCTGATTTCAATTCCCCAGCACCCATGTAAAGTCAGATGCAAAAGGTGGTACATGCGTCTGGAGTTCATTTGCAATGGCAAAAAGTCCTCTCTCACACAAACACTCACCCTGTCTATTTTCAAGTAAGATAATTTTAAAGAGCTAGGGGGATTTCTCAGTGGTTAAAGGTGCTTGCATGCAAAGCCTGCTGGTCTGATTTCAATTCTCCAGTACTCAGGGAAAGCCAGAGGCACAAAGTGGCACATGCACCTGGAGGTTGTTTGCAGTGGAAAGAGACTCTGGCATGCCTATTCTCTCTCTCTGTCTCTCTCAATTTCTTTTTCCCTCGATCTCTGTCATTCTCTCTCTCAAATCAGTCATCAGAAAATTTTTAAAAGCTATGATCCATTTTTAAGAGCAGTATTTTAATTTAAGAAGCAAAGCATCTGCCAAGAGTTCTGAACGCTGCTGAGCTGCATCCTGCTTTTGTGAGGTGTTGAGGAGGTCCCAGAGGAACCTGGGAAATTAAAACAAAAATGAGATCTCTCTGAAGAATTTCCTCAGATGTACATACAAACAGGTCAAGGTTTTTCCTAAGGGTGTCCCAAAGGGCACCAGACTCCTGGGACTGAAGGTTCCGACCCAGACAAGTGGAAATAAAGATGTCCTTTCAGCAGGGAACACTCTCTGAGCTTCAGTTATGCAAGATGTGTCCAGTGCGATAGTAGTAAGAGCTCACTGGTTAGAAAGCCAAAGCAGGGCTGGGAAAGGAGTGCTGCAGGCCCACTGTAATCCCAGGGCCAGAGGCACACACAGGAGGATCCCTGCGGTGCACTGGCCAGCCATGGCTGGTAAAGTCATGGTGGATGCCTCCTATAATCCCAGCGCTAGGGACACTGAGACAGGAGGACCCTTGGGGCGCATTGGCCAGCCACTATATCCTAATTGGTGAGCTCCATCCAGGTCAATGGAAGACCTTGTCTCAAAGGGAGTTCATAGTGCTCCTAAGCATGTCCCCCAAGATTGTCCTCAGGACCTCACACACAGGCACACACAGCATGTACACACACACACACACACACACACACACACGAACACACACGCACGTGTGCATGTGCATTATGAAGGTGATGAGTGCCAAAGTGCTACAGACTAGGCTCATTTTTTTTAATTAAAATATTTATTTACTTATTTATTTGAAAGAGAGAGAGGAGAAAGAAGGGGGGAGAGAACAGGCATATTAGGGCCTGCAGCCCATGAAACTGAACTCCAGATGCATGTACCACCTTGTGTATCTGGCCTACATGGGCCCTGGGGAATTGAACCTGGCTCCTTTAGCTTTGCAGGCAAGTACCTTAACCACTAAGCCATCTCTCTAGCCCCCCTTTTCTTTCTTCTCTCTCTCTCTCTCTTTTATTTTTTTATTTTCTGGTTTTTCAAGGTAGGGTCTCACTCTAGCCAAGGCTGACCAGGAATTCACCATGTAGTCTCAAGGTAGCCTCGGACTCACGGTGATCCATCTCCCTCTGCTTCCCAAGTGCTGGTATTAAAGGCGGGCACCACCATGCCCGGCGCCCCCTTTTTAAAAAAATTTATTATTTGTTTTTGACAGGGGAAAAGAATACAATAGAGCCTCATTTAAAGCCTGAGTTGTGGAACATGGTGCCACATGCTTATAACCTCAGCATTTGGGAGGCTGAGGCAGAAGGATTTCCATAAGTTCAGAGCCAGCCTGGTATCCATAGTGAGACCCTATCTAAAAACATCAAAACAAAACACAAGCTGAGGAACTCAATGGAAACTCTGAAGGCGTGGTCCGTGCGCTGGTCCGTGTGTGGCGCTGTCTCTGCAGCAGGGAAGATTTGTTCTCAAAGCAGAGCGTCAGTCATCTTGTCAGAGGAAGAGGCCGTGGTTTATATGCATGTCAAAGACAGTAGTTCTGTTGTCATCTTTCTGGAACAAACAAAAGCCCAGTGAAATAGAGTGAAAAAGCTGGCAAAGTTTTTGAGTTAATGTCCTGGAATTCAAGGTTGCTTGACCAAAAGCGTGGTGCATCTATCGCATGGTAGGCATTCAATAAGTATTTCATGAATAACCATTGTCTCTCCCTGTGATTGTACACCTGGGCTCATTTCCTCAGATGACATAAAGGAAAGGCCTATGAGACTTCATAAGTAACTTAGATCTTCTTGGCTTGGACCCAGAGAACAAAGGGTAGGCAGCTGCCCACATGACTTCCAAGAGCGGGTGAGACCTGGTTCTGAGGAAAGAGGCTTAGGCAAGACAGAGCCAGAGCCTTCCTGGTGGGTGGGCCTCCTCTTTCCTTCTTTTTAAAATTATTACCCTCACAGCCTTATTAAGGTCTAACTAAAAACTAAAAGTGCATATGTTTAAGGTATACAAAGTGAGTTCTTGAAATATGTATCCAGTGAGCCAAGCACGATGGCACGCACTTTCCATCCCAGCACTCAGGAGGCAGAGCTAGGAGGGTCACTGGGAGTTCAAAGCCCCCTTGGTGTTATAGAGTGAGTTCCACATCAGCCTAGGCTAGAGTGAGATGGTAATTCAAAAAAAAAAAAAATGAGAAAATGGGCTGGAGAGATGGCTTAGCAGTTGAGGCACTTGCCTGTGAAGCCTAAGGACCCAGGTTCGATTTCCCAGTACCCATGTAGGTCAGATGCACAAGGTAGCGCATGCATCTGGAGTTTGTCTGCAGTAGCTAGAGGCCCTGGTGTACCCATTCTCTCTACCCACCTCTCTCTCTCCAATGAATAAATAAATAATATTTTAAAAAATGAAAAAAGAAATATGTATGCAACATGAAATGATTAAATCAAACTATGGATATATTATGCCCCCAAATGCCCTCTAAACACTTGTATTTATGTGCATATTATTAGTGCTATTCTCACTTTTGGTTGGAGAGCTTTTTTTAGATGAAGATGACCACTAGGAGACTCAAAAATGGCCAAAGTGCTGAGAAGAAGTGACAGTGGCGTGTTCAGTACTGAGACATGTCTAGCACACCCTCTTAAAGCTCAGGGTCCATTGTGGAAGAGAAGAGATAGCAGAAAGAGTGGAAGAGCCAAAGGAAGGGTAAGACTGCTTACAATGCTGTCGTCCAAACACAAAGTGGCCATGGTATTCATGACCTCACAGTTGCTCATACAACCTACATAAGACCTGCATAATGAAGGGGGAAAGATGTGAAGTACAAGGGAGGTCTGGAGAGATGGCTCAGCAGTTATAGGAACGTGCTAGCAAAGCTTGACAGCCTGGGTTTGTTCCTCAGTACCCAGGTAAAGCCAGATACAGGGCAAGAGGCCTGGCATACTCATTCTCTGTCTTTTCCCTCTCCCTCTCTCTCTCTATATATATGTCTCTCTTTCTCCATGTGTGTGTGTTTCTCTCTCAAGTAAACAACATATTTAAAAGATAAAAGAGAGTGGCTGGAGAAAAGGCTTAGTGGTTAAGGCGCTTGCCTGTGAAGCCTAAGGACCTAGGTTCTATTCCCCAGTACCCACGTAAGCCAGATGCACAAGGTGGCACATGCATCTGGAGTTCGTTTGCAGTGGCTGGAGGCCATGGTGTGCCCATCCTCTCTCTCCTCCTTTCTCTCAAATAAATAAATAAAATATTTTTTAAAAATAGGAGAGATAGCCGGGTATGGTGGCGCACACCTTTAATCCCAGCACTCGGGAGGCAGAGGTAGGAGGATTGCTGTGAGTTTGAGGCCACCCTGAGACTCCATAGTGAATTCCAGGCCAGCCTGGGCTAGAGTGAGACCCTACCTCGAAAAATAAAATAAAATAAAAAATAAAAATAAAAATAGGAGAGACTAGTTGGAAAGATGAAGAGATTCAGTGTAGGCCAGATTTGTGAGGGAGAAAGGGAGAGTCTTGGGAGGAGATTATGATCATAGTATATTGTTTATATTTATGGAAGTTATACATATATATATACATATATATATATATATATATATATATATATATATATATATATATATATATATTGGGGTTTTTGAGGTAGGGTCTTGCTTCAGCCTAGGCTGACCTGGAATTCACTATGTAGTCTCAGGCTGACCTCAAATTCACATCAGTTTTTCTACCTCTGCCTCCCGTGTGCTGGGACTAAAGGCATACACCACCACACCCAGCAGTCAATAAATATATTTTTTAAATTAAGCTATTGATTATTTGGGTTGAACATATCCATCATCGTGCGCGCGCGCGCGCGCGTGTGTGTGTGTGTGTGTGTAACGTTTTAGATCTTAGAAGTGTCAAGTCTCCAGTGCAGCATTATCAGTTAGGTGCTGTGCAGTAGATTGCCTTCCGTATCACTGGAACCTTGTCCCATCTGACCAGAATCTCCCCAGCCCCTTCCCTACCACCTTCTCCCTTCCCACTGACCCCCACCTCCACCCACCCAGCCACTGAGGTTCTACTTTTGAAGCCACATCTTCTTTGCTTTAAATTGCATGGGGAATATGTGTTCCCTGCATACATGTGAGCAGTAAAGCCCAACGAAGTGACTGGCCGCTGTCCTCGCAGGACACGGTGCTGGTGCTTTCTGTCAGGCAGTCAGTCAGTTGTCAGAGGGCTTGAAGGTTGTTGAGGATGGGCGCCTCCCTCAACAGCTTGTGACACCAGGAAGTGAGACTTCAGGACTTTGCTGGTCAGAAGAATGATGGGCTGGGGGGATGGCTCAGTAGTTAAGGTGCTTGCTTGCAAAGCTTGCCATCCTGGGTTCAGTTCCTCAGTACCCACATAATGCCAGATACACAAAGTGGCACATGCATCTGGAGCTTGTTTGGAGTGCAAAGGAGCCCTGGAGTGCTGACAACCTACGCTCTTTCTCTTTCTGCTTGCAAATTTTTTTTTTTTTTTAAGGAAAGGAATCCATGTCTCTTTGGTAAGAGTTAATGAGTGAAAATGCTCTGTGTATTGGTTTGTCTGAAAACATTAAATTTTTTTCTCAATCTTGAAAATAAGCATAAATTAATTTTAAAACTTTGGGGCTAGAGAGATGGCTCAGAGGTTAAAGGCACTTGCTTGCAAAGCCTGCTGGCCTGGGTTCATTTCCCCAGTACCCATGTAAAACTAGATGCACAAACTAGTACACGTGTGTGGAGTTTGTTTGCAGTGACAAGAGGCCCTGGTGCCTGTCCACATGTACACACATGTGCAAATAAATGAATGAATAAATTAAATTTTTAAAAGCTAGAGAGAACTATATTGTTTCAGTGCTCTGAAGATATTCTGCTGTCTTCTCCTGTGAACTGCTGCTATTTTAGGATGCCTCCTATTTGTCTCACGGATGCTCTCTTGCTTTGCCATTAGGGTACTCTCTGTCTCACATTTTGCAGTTATATGTGTGGGCCTTTTAAGCCAATTTTATAATGTGTTGCACTTCCTGAAGCCACATACTTATGTCTTTGCTAAATTCTGGAAAGCTTTCATCCCTTCTCTCTGTGAATATTTATTCTCCTCACTTAATCCTCTTTTCTTCACCTTCTACTCACATGTTAGCCTGTTTTCAGTCTCTCCATATATTTGTATGTCTGGAACTTCCCTTGAATACATTCCATCTCTCTCTCCCTCCCACCCCCTCTCTCTCCCTCCCTCCCCCCTCCTTGTTTTATAATTCCTCCACATGCTTTCCACTTCATGGATTCTCTCTTCCACTGTGTCTAGTCAGGTGAAACCTAGCCACTGAGTCTTAACTTTCAATTGCACACTAGATTTTTAGTTCTAAAAATATCTTTTGTTTGATTTTCATTCTTGTCTCACTTCATTTTGATAATGTTATAGGATTCATTATATTTATTGGATGCCTTCCTTTCTGATATTAATCATGACAAATATTCTTACCTAATAATTGATAAGATTGTCTAACTTACTTAAGTTCTGAAGTTCTAATATTATTGTTTATTCCTGCTGCTGGCTTCTAATCATAGTGTGTTCTTTCCTCGGGCATTTTTAAGGTTTTGGTTGTGAGCTGATAATCTGGGAAGTCTTAGCTCAATACCTGGGGGCTTCCATCAGCTGGAACCATTTTCTTATTCATTTATTAATGTAGGTGCTGATGGTGGCAATTTGAAACCCAAATATGAATGAAATACAATTATAAATTCACAGAGCAAGTTTTTTCCCTGACTTCCAGTGCAGTAAGTAATGCATATGCTTGCTTACTTGTTGTTTCTGTTGTCTTGGGGTCTCTTGTTCACTTATCTGAAACAAGGTACCATATAGCCCATGCTGGCACTGCAGGCTTGCTACGAAGCCAAAACATGCTTGAACTTGTAGTTCTCCTGCCTCCACCACTCAAGTCCTGTGATTACAGGTATATGTCACTGTGCTACATACTTTCTCTCCACATCTCTGTGACAGAGCATAGGCACCTCTCTAGTCTCATCTGTACTGATCATTTTGTGCTCTCAACACTCCCATTTGGTATGTTAGGCCTCACTCTATGTTCTTGTGTGAGTCCAAAACTCTTCCTCCTGTCTTAGCAGCAACATGAAAACCCAGTCCTGATCGGTGATGTTGGGCTCAGGTGTCCAGAACTACTTGTCCGGCTGCGCTAAGGCCTGGACTATACTCCCAGCACGGGGAGAGCCCCCAAGTCATGCATCCCCAGCCCACCTGTTCTGCTTGTTTTTCTGTTTACACTTTAGTCCTGGCCTCAGGGAATTTCCTTTACTTCCCTTCACGTAGCATTGAAAATCACACTTATTTTATCTTTTATTATCATATGCTTATAATGCTTGGGATTGGAGACTTATGTAGTGAAAGTGGAAGTCCCCTCTCCTTTGTTCCACAGCCACTGACTTGGTGACTTGTCCTGAAGGATGTCAGTGGAGTCAGACAACACCTGTGTGCATTGTCCCCCTGGACATGCATGCTGGCATTCAGGAGGGGTCTTCGGATAGAGGGATGGAGAGAGGCCTTTCTCCTTGCACCACAAGCCCAGCTCTCCATGAGTCTGCGTGGCAAGCATGGCAGCCTTGGTGAAGAACAAGAGGGAGACCTTTGAAGCACCCTAAGTGGACACCACACCATGCTGCTGAGTCACTGAGGAAGGAAAAACACCAGCAGAGAGACTTACTGAGCCCTGTGCTTTGGAATGGGTCCTGAAAAAAGCCCTACTGATCCAAGGTAGCTTTGGTCTTGGGAAGGGCAGCTGGCAGCTAACATAATCCGCTGGGCCCATGATACTGGCTGGAAGATGCAAGATGGGGTCCTCAGTTTCTAGGGAGAAGCTATTAGAAAAATAGTTCACATCAGTCCTGGCTTTGAGTCTGAGCATATAACATCTTAATTTGGAGAAAGATCAATATTAATATGGTATTCTTTTTTAACAAATATTTTTATATTTTTGCAGGCAAGAATCTTAACCTCTGAGCCATCTCCCCAGCCTCCTATTTTTATATTTTTGTAAGGAGAGAGAGAGACAGAAAGAGAGAGAGAGATTGGCACACTAGGACCTCTTGCCACTGCAAATGCACTCTAAACATATGTGCCACATTGTGCATCTGGTTTTATGTGGGTACTGGAGAATTGAACCTGGGCTGGAAGGCTTTACTAGCAAGGACTTTGAACAACTGAACCATCTCCCTAACCCCTTATTTTATTTTTCATCTTTCTTTTCTAATCTGGGTCACCATAAAGACATAACTCAGAGGCATTATTTTCCTTTGCATTCTGACATAAACCTGAATAACAATGACCAAGTGCCCCAGGTCTACCAGTAGATGCAGAAGCAGTTAATTATAAAAGGCTGAAATGGGCTAAGAAGATGGTTCAGTAGTTAATGGTGCGTGCTTGAAAAGCCTGTTGGCCCTGGTTTAACGCCCCAGTACTTATACAGCCAAATGCTCAGTGTGGTGCACGTGTCTCGTTTGCAGCCTTAAAAGGCCTTGGCAGGGCTGGAGAGAAGGTTTAGCAGTTAAGGCGTTTACCTGTGAAACCTAAGGGCCCAAGTTCAATTCCCCAGTGCCCACGGAAAGCCAGATGCACAAAGTGGTACATGTGTCTGGAGTTTGTTTGCAGTGTCTAGAGGCCCTGGTGTGCCCATTCTGTCTCTCTAAATCTGCCTCTTTATCTCTCTCAAATAGATACATAAAATACTTTTTAAAAATGTTTGTTTTTTATTTTTTAACATTTTTTATTAACAACTTCCATAATTGTAAACAATATCCCATGGTAGTGCCCTCTTTCCCCCCATTTTCACCTTTGAAACTCTATTCTCCATCATAGCCCCTCCCCCTCTCAATCAGTCTCTCTTTTATTTTGATGTCATGATTTTTTCCTCCTATTATGATGGTCTTGTGTAGGTAGTCTCAGGCACTGTGAGGTCATGGATATCCAGCCCATTTTGTGTTTGGGGGAGCACGTTGTAAGGAGTCCTACCCTTCCTTTGGCTCTTACATTCTTTCCATCACCTCTTCTGCAATAGACCCTGAGCCTTGGAAGGTGTGATAGAGATATTGCAGTGCTGAGCACTCCTGTCACTTCTTTACAGCACCACAATGCCTTCTGAGTCACCCCAAGGTCACTGCCATCTGAAAAGAGAAGGTTCTCTACCAAAAGTGAGAGTAGCATTAATATAAGGGTATGAACATTAACATAAGTGCTTACTGGGCAGTTTGATAAGCATAGTATATATATTTAGCCAGACAGTAGCAGACATTATACCCCTAAGGCTCATGACTACCCCTGCTTTAAGTTTTCAGTATCAGGGATGTATTCCCTCCCATGGAGTGGGGCCTCCAGTCCAATTAGCGGGCAGTTGGTTTCCACTGTGTTAGATGTGCCACTATTGCACCCATTGGCTCATTTGGCCTGGCTGGCAAAATTTAAAACTTGTAGTGTCCACTGTTGAGTATCTTCACTGGTGATTTCTCTTTCTCCCATTGAACTGCATGCAGAATGTCTTCTTCCAGCTTTCTGTCAGCTGGTCTACATTGAGGAGGTTATCAGCTCAGTTCCAGCAGGATTTCTCAGTGGCCTTGCAGCCCAAGTATGTGGAGTCTTCAGCAATTGGGTCTTACCATCTATTCCTGGTGGGAAACCAAGGGCCTCGGCAATGGCCTATAATGTTTTGGGGGCCTTAGGGGCCTTCCTGGCCAATAACTCACTGGAAGGTATCCCATCTCTGCCACTGAAAATTTTCTAGCAGCAATCTACAGCTCCTGAGCATCCCATTGTCCAAAGAAGTAGGTTTCCATATGATTTATTTATATCCTCTTAGATTTTGATTAGCCCTCCCTCTACCTTTCCTTTACTCAATCTCTTCCCCTGACTTCACTTGGGCCCCATTAATCTATTCTTCTATTTACATATATACAATACCATCATTAAGTAACCCCCTCCCTTCCTTTTCTTCCCTTTATATCTCTTTTCTAGCTTACTGGCCTTTGCTACTGAGTTTTCTTCCTACTCACACAGAAGGCCTTGGCATGCCTAAATTCTCTTAATAAATAAAAATATTTTTAAAGGCTGAAATGGAAGACAATTTTATCTATGTATTATTATTAATTCTACCATTTGTGTGTGTGGGGTGTGTGTGTGTGTGTGTGTGTGTGTGTGTGTGTGGTGCACGTGGGTGTTGCTGACGCGCATGCACTATACTCTTGCATGTGGAGGCCAGAGGAGGACAGTGTTCTCGTCTGTTCTCCTGTCTTTCTTCCTAAAGACAGAGTCCATCACGGAACCTGGAGCTCACACAGCTTTTTGGTTAGATTAGCCAGCCATCGAGTCCCAGCTGTCCTGTCTCTGTCCTCCTCAACGCTGGGGTTACAGTGTGCACAGACATGCCTGACTCTTTCTGGGCATGTTGGGGATTGAACTCAGGTCCTCATGATTGTGCAGCAAGGGTTTACCACTGAAGCATTTCCTCGGCCTTACTTATTCGTTTTTAGTGTATATGTGTTGGGGTGTGTGTGTGTGTGTATGTATGTGTGTATGTGCACGCACGTGCATGTGGAGGCCAAAGGACAGCCTTGGGTGTCATTCCTTAGCAACGTCATCACCTTCTTTTTTTTTTCTTAATTTATTTTTATTTATTTATTTGAGAAAGAGAGGGAGAGAGAGAGAGAGAGAAGAGATGGCTGCTGCAAATGAATTCCAGACAAATGCACCACCTTGTGCACATGGCTTACGTGGGTCCTGGGGAGATGAACCTGGGTCCTTTGGCTTTGCAGGCAAGTGCCATAACCACTAAACAATCTCTCCAGCCCACCTTTTCTTAAAGCAGTCTCTCTGTCATTGTCTTGGAGCTTGCCAATTAGACTAGACTGGCTAGTGAAGCCCAGAGACACTGTCTTCATGTCCCCAGCCCAGGGGTGACAGGCATACACTATACCACACTCACATTTTTAGGTGGGCACTGAGGAGCTCCGTCAGAGTTTCATGTTTACAAAGCAAGCACTTTGCTGACTAAGCTATTTTCCCAGCCTAGAAGATAGTTTTTAACAAAGATAGTTTTAGGAAGAAAATCTAGGTCTCCAGACATCTTATTCATTTTACCTAATTGATTCCAAAAACGGACAGGCATTTTTATACTATTCTATTTTTATTTATTTATTTGAGATAGAGAGAGTGAGAGAGCGAGGGGAAGAGAATGGGTGTGCCAGGGCCTCCAGCCATTTCAAATGAACTCCAGATGCATGCACTACCTTGTGCAACTGGGTTATGTGGGTCCTAGGGATTTGAACCTGGGTCCTTTGGCTTTGCAAGCAAGTGTCTTAACTGCTAAGCCATCTCTTCAGCCCTGACATGCATTTTTATTAATTCTAGTACAGAGGATCTGGAGAATAGATCAAACTTTTAGGGAAAAATAATGCTCAGAAATATCATCTGCAAAAAATTCCACAGTGCATTGTCCTGGATCTCTTTACATAATAAAAGCACTGCAAAGCCAGGTGTGGTGGCTCATACCTATAATTCCAGCACTCAGGAGGCTAAGGTAGGAGGATCACTTGCAGTACGTGGCTAGCCTGTGCTATAGGATGAGTTTTAGGAATTTCAGGCCAGCCTGGGCTAGAGTGTGACCTTGACTAAAAAAAATTACACACACACATGCACACGCACATGCACACACACACACTTTTATATTACATATATATAAAACAGAGGGCCCAGCACCACCCAGACATGTGCTAGTGACCCAAGCAGATGACTCTCTGTTTACTTATCTGAAATTCACTCACACAGCTTCATGGAATTTTCTGGTCTCAGCTGTGATTTCGAAAGTACCACTGTTTCAAACCTATGTGTCCCGTTCTGAGTGTGCCGCTAGATTTCCTGTCCCAGACATCCCATCAGTTCAGAAGGTCCATGCAACTGAAGAGCGCTCCTGAGTGGAATGTGAAGAGACTTGTATAAAAACTTCACACGCATGCTCCGATATGCTCATTTCCTCTTCTGCTTCTGGGGCAGCCTCCGAGGACCCATGTTAAAGACAGCTGACCTGCCACGGGACCATGGGGATGGAGTACAGCCACCGACCCGGATATCAGCTCACCGAGATGGTGCTGAGCCATCACATGCTTGGGTTATTTCCGTAACGTGATCTAACCTCTGAGCTAGTGCAGCGCATCTCAAGGACAGGAGGATGTTAGCAGCCCCGTGAGACCCTAGCATGTGTGACACAGATGTAATGAGTTTTCCTCGTGTGACCTATGAGTGGAGCTCTGCACTGTCTCTAGTGGTGGTTACCCGGAGCCTCGGCTCTGCTGGCTCTGTGGCAGCCTCGAAGCCACCCAGCTTTGTCTAAATGCTCCCCGGGATGTTGGATCCCTGGTGATCCAAACCCCTGTATACGTGAAACTGTGTCATGTTATGTAGTCCAGCGAAATACCTTCCTGGAGCACTGGATCTTATCTGGAGAAGAAAGAACATTATTTTCATAATAAAATAAACATAGATGGGCAGAGTGTGGAATTGGATGCCTTTCAAAGGTGAGGCCTCATACTTCAAAGAGGCTTCCGGGCTTGCGTCTGCAGCTCTGGAGCAGGTCTGGGACCTCCTGTGGGTGCCTGTCCACTGTGCTTTCCTTCTAGTACTCTCCTTCACTGCTGTTCTAAGGGTTTTAGCTTTGAAATCCAATAGGCAAATATTTTCTTCCAATACAATTCAGACACCTAATTCAAGAGATGTAAATATTTTTAGGCCATCAGATTATTTGTGGTCGGCCTATCTTCTTTTTCCATGCTACCTCCCCCGCACCCACCACCACCTCAAGGAAGGGAATAAAGAAACTTACCACTCAAATATTTATGCAGTAGATTTGAAAATGTGACTTCTCCCAGAGGTGAGGGTGAGGCTCTGAGAAGCCTCCACATCGTGCTCTCCCCACTTTTCGCGGAGGAGGGGCTGTTGTTACCCAGCCCACACTCCACTACATGACTTCATCCTCAAGCCTTGTGTTTGGGAGTTTGAATTGTCACAGCTGAACATTGGGATTAAAATGGTGAAGTTGAGAACACTGGCAAAGATATGTAAGAAAGCTTGCGCCTGGGTATAGGTAGTCAACCTGAGAGGAAGGACAGGGTTCTGGGAAAAACAATAGACTTTCTAAGAAAGTCTCCATCTAGTCCAGGAAGGAGACCACCACAGAGCACCCCAGGAGTGAGCACGGGGAAGAGAAATGGTAGATGGAGGTTTAAGTCCAGACTCTAGAGGCAGCTGCTGTCCTTGGCTCCACTGTCCAGCTGCAGGCTGAACTCACCATCCACGGCCGTCCTCTGCTAGAAAGCCTACTCACTCATGCTACCTGTGCCTGGTGGGAATGCCTCTCCTCTGAGCGCAAGAAAAGATGGAATCTCAGAGGGACTGTGGGAAGAGGCATCTCCGGACCTGGTGCATAACAAGCCGTCTTCTGCCCACAGCTCCTTGTGTTTAACAGCCATGATGGGCTCTCTTTCTTTTTTTTTTTTTTTTTTCCCCCACCTTTCACGGTCCATGTCTTTCTGGGCATGGTGACATATATTTGTAAATCCAGCAGAGGTAGTAGGATCACAAGTTCAAGGCCAGCCTGAGCTATGTAGCCTATATATATTAAATGCTCAATTTTTTTTTTCTTAGAGCTGGCAACAGGTTGGCGTAGACCTTGTTTTCGGCTCATGGGTGCTCATCGACGGCTCAGTTTGGGTTCATAACCAGCATTCCCGTGGCTTTACTCTGTGTCCTGCCTCCTGAGGTCTTTGTGAATTGCTGTACATCTCTATTCAACTTGGGGCCACAGTCTGAGTGGGAAAATGAGCTCCATGTGAGATGTACTTCCAGAACAAGCTGGAAGGAATTGAGGGCTGCACCAAGAAGGGTCGTGGAGGCAGTGCCTGGCCTCGAACTCACAGAGGATGTGAGGTCTGGGGTCTCCTGTGGCTGTGTCACAGGAGTGGCAGTGAGAGTCTTTCAGGGATAGAACCTGGATTGTAAGCGCTCCTCTACGCAGGAGACTAAAAATTAGAAGGCAGGAGATCGGAACCAGGGGCTGAAAGATGTGATGGCAGAAGACTACATGTCTGAGCACCTCACTACATTAGAGCCACCTAAGTCAAAGGCATGGGAAGGATCTCAGGCAGGCAAGTGTCCGAGTGTCCCCAACAAAGGACAGACACAGTTCGTGTAAAGGTTTGGAGATGGGTGAAAAGCGACCCGGGTAGAACTCAGAGACCAGCGTCAGTCAGATCAGGTGTTGGGCCAGGGGAGGGTACTACTGAAGAACAGAGTTAGATCTTTTCAGAGGACAAGATCAATGTTTTATGTCAATATTTGGGGGCTGCTGTGGTGTGAAGTCAAAGGTCTGAAGCACCCAGAGGCTCTGAGGGATGCTCAGAGTATGGCCAGATAGCATGGCCTTGGCTGGGACCTGGACAGTGGTCAAGTGAGCGGGAGGGCTCTCAGAATCAGGTTTCCGGCCTGTGTTTAGGAGTCTGTTAATGGGGATGACAGTGCAGGCTGCAGGCTTCCGAACTGTGGCCTCCACACTGGCCAGCCCTAGGGCAGTACTTAAAATGCTAGGGTTACAAAAGTCTCACATGGGTTGAGCGATTGCTGTGGGAGCTTCCACAAATTTTTGTGACATCCACAAGGGCCAGAAGGCAGAATCTGTTCTTTGACATTTGGTGTCTGGAATTCACAGGGACCCTAAATCCAACGGAGCAGTTATCCAATGACTCTGTGACCTCATTTTATGTGGCTTTATGTTTTCAAGGGTCTTTTCTTTAGAAAAACTAAGTGGCTTATAGACCATGTAGCAGTTTCATAAGAGAGTTAAAGGGAAGTGATGCCCATGTATGGGACATGGAGAAAAAGAGGCAGGGACAGGCAGTGGACATGCAGTAAAGCTAGGAATTTGGAATGCAGTGCTCTGGGAGTTTATTATTATTATTATTATTATTTTCTGATAAGGATGGCTTTTTAAAAACTTTTTTAAAAATTTTAATTTTTTTATTAACAACTTCCATGATTATAAAAAGTACCCCATGGTGATATCCTCCCTCCCCCCACTTACCCCTTTGAAACTCCACTCTCCATCATACCCCCTCCCCATCTCAATCAGTCACTCTTTTACTTTTGATGTCTTGATCTTTTCCTCCTCTTATGATGGTCTTTTGCAGATAGTGTCAGGTACTGTGAGGCCATGGATATCCAGGCCATTTTGTGTCTGGAGGGAGGATGTTGTATGGAGTCCTGCCCTTCCTTTGGCTCTTACATTCTTTCCACCACCTCTTTCGCATTAGACCCTGAGCTTTGGAAGGTGTGATACAGATATTGCGGCACCGAGCACTGCGGTCATTTCTTTCCATCACCATGATGAGTAGCATTAATATAAGGGTGTGAACATTAACAGAAGTGCTTACTGGGC
Source organism: Dipus sagitta (assembly GCA_036346955.1). Lineage (NCBI taxonomy): Eukaryota > Metazoa > Chordata > Mammalia > Rodentia > Dipodidae > Dipus > Dipus sagitta. Next base: position 148,883,441 of record CM070773.1, on the reverse strand, counting down.
AGTTTGATAAGCATAGTATATACATTTGGCCAGACAACAGCAGACGTTATACCCCTAGGGCTCATGACTACCCCTGTTTTAAGTTTTCAGTATCAGGGATGTATTCCTTTCCCATGGAGCGGGCCTCCAGTCCGATTAGAGGGCAGTTGGTTTCCCCCATAACAGATGTGCCACTATTGCACCAGTTGGCTCATTTGGCCTGGCTGGCCGATTATAAGGCATGCAGTGTCCATTGATGAGTATCTTCACTGGTGATTTCTCTTTCTCCCATTGCACTGCATGCATTTATTATTATTTTGATGTTGTCTTTTTTCAAGGCAGAGTCTTACTCTATCCTAGGCCAACCTGGGACTCATTCAGTAACCCAGGCTGGCCTCGAACTCACGAAGATCCTCCTACCTCAGCTTCCCAGTGCTGGAATTAAAAGCTTGCATTGCCACACCTGGGTCCCCTAGGCTTTTAACTCTTACCTTACTGTCTTCTTATAGCAACTTGACCTCAGGCAATTTACTTCCTGTGTGTCTTGGTTTGCTCATGTAAAACGGAATAGTAATGTTCTATTACGGAGTTGTCATGGAAATTATGGCATCACTGTCTATCAGGTGTGTAGCAGTTTCCATTTCTTCCAGGTACAGTTTTGGGGTCACAGAGGAACACAGGTGTGACAGCTTGGTGGGCAGTGGATTGAGGTAGCACAATGTATTTCACACAACCTGTGTATCAGAAATCGCCCAAATGGGGAGCTAGAGGGATGGCTTAGCAGTTAAGGCACTTGCCCGCAAAGCCTAAATACCCTGGTTCTATTCCTCAGTCCCCAGATATGCCAGGATGGCCCATGCATCTGGAGTTTGTTCATTCCAGTGGCTAGAAGTCCTGGCATACCCCTTCTCTATCCCTCTCTGTCTCTGCTTCTCTCTCTTATAAATAAGTAATTTTTTAAAATTTACAGATAAAATAAGAATTGCCCAAATGACAGCTCCATTGGATCAGCTTTGCCAGCTGAGAGCTGGTCTCCTCAAATTTGCCGTTCTTACGTGGAACTTGGCCTCAGGGAGTGGTCTGTGGCATGGTGTCCCTGATCATTTGCAAGGATCGCACTGGGGTCCCCTGGGACAGACTGGTGGTAGGGAAGCTTCAACTGTGTTTCAGGCTTCTTTCTTCCACACCTCCTCATTCTGAGCAGAAGTCACGAAAACAAAGGGCATGACAACCAGTATAAGATAAGTCACAAGCTTTGCTGGGCGTGGTGGCAACTGCTAGCAATTGCAGCATTCTCCAGAATGGAGCAGGCAGAGCAGAAGTCCAAGGTCATTCTTGGCTACATAGGGAAGTTGAGGCAAGCTCAGACGCAGAGGTAAACCCAGTGTTGGCATGAGGGTCTGGGGTGTTGGGTCGTCATTTCCTCTGCATGGGAAGACTCTCTCCTCCAGGGAGGAGGGAGGCTCAGGAGGTAAACAAGTCTGGGAAAGCTGAAATTTACAAGGTCACAAGACCCTTTCCCAGGGTTACAGAAGCAATAAACAGCTGCTTGGGGAGAGACTTTCCCAGCAGTCACGTGCCTGCATGTGGTGCAAGTGTATGAGAGAGCCGTCAGCTGTGCTGGGGTGGGCTTTTCGGGTGAGGCAGTTGAGTCACCCATGCTCCTGTAAGAAGCCCCTCACCCTGCTCTGTAAGTAACCCCAGAAATTGGTTGGCTCCCCCAAACTGGTCTTGGTGCAGTTGTGCTTTGGTCTGTGGTCTGTACCCTGTCTGGGGTGGACAGGTGTGTTCATGTCTCCCCAGGGAAAACGTTCATGCAACATGAGGGCATGTGAAAGACCCAGAAACCAGACTGGAGCCATGACAGGCTTCACTAAGGCGCTGCCCCGGCTAGGCCTAGGTTTCAAATTCAGCCCCTAGACATGTCCAGGCATGCCCAAAACTTGTCCCTTCTGCCTCTCTGCCCCAGCCAATCAAAAGAACACAAGTACAGTTACTGTTTAAACCAACCAATCATGTAACCGCCCCCTACTTCTATGTTCAAATCCCTATAAAAACTCTGCCCTCCCACTACTCAGGGCTCTTGCATGGATCCACTGTGCTGGTGAAGAGTCCAAGCTTAAGCCCGAAATAAAGCTCTTTGCCTTTGCATGCGTGTTTGGTTCTCCTTGGTGGTCACTGGGGATGCTGAGAACTGGGCGTAACACATGCACAGGGTTTTGATCACATTGGTGGAGGTGGGCATCAGACTTGAGCGTCTTAGCTGCCAGTCTGAAAAGGAGAGCAGGCTTAGCAGCCCTTGGTGCCATCTAACAAAGACTCATCCAGCAAAGCCGGGTGCGCAGTGGAAAGACAGCATGAGGTGGCTTAGCGGGTACTGAGTCTAAATGCATTTAGAACCCATCGGGAGGCACCATGGCGTTTCTATGGACTTTCAGGATTATGTAAAGCAACAGTTTTGTCCCTGAACACAGTGACATTTACAATCTGACTTTTCAAGAAAGTTAGTTTATGAAAAGCCAGAATTCTTTTTTTTTTTTTTTAAATACTTTCTTTATTTACTTGAAAGAGATGGAGAGAGAGAGAGAGAATGAGAATGGGCACATCAGAGCTCTAGCCACTGCAGACGAACTCCAGACACATGTACCACCTTGTACATCTGGCTTTATGTGGGTACTGGCGATGTGAACCTGGGTCCTTAGGCTTTTCAGGCAAGCATCTTAATGGCTGAACAATCTCTCCAGCCTGAAAATCACAATTCTTACCTGGGATATATTTCATGGGATGAAATGAAGTGTCAAGGTGCCCTGACACATGGCCATACTTCCATTTCTGGCTTGTTCTCCCTCATGGGCTGCACATCCATCAACCCACTTTCCACAGATAAACTTTCACTGCACAACTGAACCCAGAAATACCAACAGAGGGCTTCTTACACGAAGGACGAAGGTCAGCACTATGCATCTTAAACCAGCCAGCTTTGATCACATGCTTTTGAAACATCCTCAAGGTTTTTGCTTGTAATAAGTTAAAATACAGTCTGCTGGGAATCTGGAAAGAGGTGATATGGCTCCTTATGAAATGATCATTCTTTGTGTCCGGTCCAGCTGGGCTTAGTTGTCATTTGATGTTTGTCGGTGTTTTGAGACAGGGTCATACTATGGCGCCCAAGGTGGCCTTGAACTCAAGGTCAGAGATCTTTATTTCTCAGCCCTGCAATGCTGCGCTTATGACTCATGAATTCTGTGTTTTAAAATATATTTTTGTTTATTTGAGTGAGAGACGAGAGAGAGAGAGATAGAGAGAAAGGCACACACACACACACACACACACACACACACACACACCAGAGTGAGTATGGGCATGCCAGGGATTCTTGTCACTGCTAATGAATTTGAGACACATGCACCACTTTGTGCGTCTGGTTTTACATGGTACTGGGGAAATTGAACTCAGGCTGTCAGGCTTGTAAGCAAGCATCTTTAACTGCTGAACCATCTTGCCAGGGAAAACTCATGAATTCTTAATTGTATTTCTGGGCTGGTGGGATGGCTTAGCAGGTAAAGCATTTGTCTGCCATTGCAGTCAGGTTTGCATTGCTAGTAGAAATCACCCAACCAAGAACAGCTTTTGGGAAAAAGAGGTTTATTTTGGCTTACAAGCTTGAGGGGAAGCTCCACGATGGCAAGGGAAAATGATGGCATGAGCAGAGGGTGGACATCACCTCCTGACCAACATAAGGTGGACAATAGCAACAGGAGAGTGTGCCAAACACTGGCATTTGGAAACTGGCTATAACACCCATAAGCCTGCTCCCAACAATACACCGCCTCCAGCAGGCGTTAATTTCCAATTGCCATCAGCTGAGGAACCTAACATGCAGAACACCTAAGTTTATGGGGGACACCTGAACCAAACCACCACATTCCACCCCTAGCCCCCATAAACTGATAACCATACATGATGTAAAATGCAATATATTCATCTAACTTTAAAAGTCCCCATAGTTTTTATCAATTCCAGTGATGGTCATACATCCTTATAGTCCAAGGTCTTTTAAGTGAACCATAATACCAAAAAATAACATCAAAAAACCCATAACGGCACAGAATAAATAGTCACACTGAAGAAGATGGCATTGGGCATAGCAAAGAAACATTCAGCCAGTACAAGATTTAAAACAATGAGGGCAAACATCAAACTCTGTACCTTCAAGTCCAACAACTCTAGCCAGTGACAAATCTCTAAGTCCAATAATTCTAACCAGCAACAAGTCTCTGGAGTTCCAATTCTGCCCCTCCAGCTAGGCTACTCACAGTCCTGGAAACTTCATTGGGGCTGGCAGCTCTCCTTGGCAGCCATCTCATGGTCCTGACGTCTCCACTGAGTCTCCACTGCAATCCACGGTTCATCCTCATGGCCCCATGGGGTCTCCATGCAGGCATCCAGCAAACCTGCTTCACACTGCCCATGACCATTTCCAAAACACAAGACCATGTTACAAACTCAATGACCCGCTCTTTCCTGCATTTCTTATACTCCACAATACCAGGTAGGGTGCCAATTTGTTAATCCGGGGGGGGGGGGATAAAGCAGACTTTGAAGAACAGGACAATCCTTGAGCACTCAGGCCCCTTCAAAAGAGTCTGCATTCTTCCTGTTGCCCCAGTGCAGGTCAGCTGGCCCAATCTCAAAGGTTGTAATCTCTCAATTGCAGCTGAATGGGCAGCAGTTCACCCAAAGATTTTTCTTTCTGTGCCATATCCCTCTGCTCACACCAGTTCATTTCTATGCAGAGCAGCCCTGCACAGCTTCTCAGGACACAGGCATAACAGCAAGCTTCTCACACGAACTGCTAGCTCAGTCCAGGCAAAGCTCTTTCTCAACCTCATAAGCCAAACCTCACAGTCCACAGTTCTTACTGCATTCAGGTCTTTCAACTCTGACCAGAATAGTCCATCAAGCTGTACTTACAGCACTGCAAGGTGTCTCTTAGGCCAAGGTTTCAAATCCTTCCACATTCCTCTTGAAAATCAGCTCCAAAAGGCCAAAGCCACACAGTCAGGTGTCTAGCAGCAATCCCACTCCTCGGTACCACTTTACTGTTGCAGTCAGGTTCACATTGCTGGTAGAAATCACCCAACCAAGAGCAGCTTCTGGGAAAAAGAGGTTTATTTTGGCTTACAGGCTTGAGGGGAAGCTCCACGATGGCAGGGAAAATGATGGCATGAACAGAGTGGACATCACTCCCTAGACAACATAAGGTGGACAATAGCAACAGGGGAGTGTGCCAAACACTGGCATGGGGAAACTGGCTATAACACCCATAAGCCGCCTCCAACAATACACTTCCTCCAGGAGACATTAATTCCCAAATCTCAATCAGCTGGGAACCTAGCATTCAGAACACCTAAGTTGATGGGGGACACCTGAATCAAACCACCACACCTGCCAAGTCAAAGGACCCAGGTTCGATTTCCCCAGGACCCACATTAGCCAGCTGCACAAGGGGGCACACACGTCTGGAGTTCATTTGCAGTGTCTGGAGGCCCTGGTGAGCCCATTCTCTCTCTCCCTTTCTCTGTTAAATAAGTAAATAAATAATATTTAATAGTATTTCCTACACAACTGTAGTAAATTTCTTTACCTTCTTTTTTTTTGAGTTCAGCTTTTTCTTTTACAGAGAAAATAGTGTACTGTATCGATTACCATACATTTACTTACTCTGTTCAAACCCAAATGGGAATTGTTACAAAGTCACAGAGGGGGTGACTGTAAGGAACTGGTTTGTGCAGTTAGGGCAGCTGACGACCAAGAAGAAGCCAGCACGCGGGAGACCCAGAGAGCACACAACACAGGGCCCGGCTTCAGCTTGACAGGCTGCACACCCCGGAGGAACTGGTGTTTCAGTTTGGGTCCAAAGGCAGGACAAACGTCAATGAAATCCCATCTCAAAGGTAGTCAGACAGCAGAACTTTCTAATATTCATGGACAATCAGCATTTTTTTTTCTCAATCCTTGCATAGCCTGCGAGGAAGGAAAACAGGCTTCATTCAGTCCATTAATTCAAATGTCAACCTCCTTCAGAACCAACCTCACAGACATACCCAGAGGGTGTTTGACCAACTTCCTGGGCACTCCTTAGACTAGTCAAGTTGACATGTAAAATTAACCATCACAAATACCTCTATTACTACTACCAACAAAGCTCTTAAGTCAAGTTTCAGATTTCATTACTATTTTTTTTTTGTCCTTAGAATATATCCTGATACAGATATACAAATATAAAATTTTTAGTAGGCAAAACCAAAAGTCTTAAAGTCAAAAGTAAGTTGAAACATTTCTTTGTTCTGTGTGGTTATTTTTATCAATTTGTTATATATTTATGTCTTTCTGTTGCTTGGATTTAATTTTATAGTTAAAAATCCATTTTGAGAGCTGGAGAGATGGCTTAGCAGTTAAGGCACTTGCCTTTGAAGAGTAAGGACACAGGTTTGAGTCCCCAAATGCCTATATATATATATGTTTGTTTTTTGAGGTAGGGGTCTTGTTCTAGGCCAGGCTGACCTGGAATTCACTATGTAGTCTCACGGTGGCCTCAAACTCATGGTGATCCTCCTATCTCTGCTTCCCAAGTGCTGGGGTTAGAGGTGTGTGCGACCGTGCCTGGGTAAATAAAATATTTTTAAAAAAGAATCCTTTTTGAAGGGGTTAGGGAGATGGCTCAGCAGTTAAGCACACTTGCTGTGGATTTGAGAATACCTGCGTGTGATTTCTCAGTACCCATATAAACAGTGGGCCAGGATCACATATGTTACTTGGGTAACCCTAATACCTCTCTGAGTTGAGTGAGAAGCTCCTTCTCAAGGAAACAGGCAAATGAGGAGGAAACCTGATGTTGTTCTCTTCTGGCTTCTGTACATGTGCACACGGCACGAGCATCTGCACACACATGCTGCACACGCTACATACATATGCCACCCATCACTCCACACACATACAAAATATCCATGTTTTCACTGTTTTTTCAAATGTATAAGACATTTATATATTTTTTAAAGATATTTATTTATTTATTTATTTATTAGAGATAGAGAGAGGTGTGGGAGGGAGAGAGAGAGAGAGAAAGGGCTCGCCAGGGCCTCTAGTCACTGCAAATGAACTCCAGATACATGTGCCACCATGTGGATCTGGCTTATGTGGGACCTGGGGAATTGAACCTGGGTCCTTAGGCTTCACAGGCAAGTGCCTTAACCGCTAAGCCATCTCTCCAGCCTGACATTTATATTTTTTAATCGAAACAATATAAAAAAGTACATCAGTAATCCCCCTCTTATATATAGTTTCAATTGTCTATAGTCAACTCTGGTCCAAAAATACTGAATTGAATTACTGCTGGAATTCTAAACAGCAGTAATTCTCAACTTTGACCTGCTGCTCAGAATAGCATGATGAGACGTCATACTGTCTTGATCCATCTTGCTGGCCACGTGAGCGCTCTCCTTGTCAAGCGTATCTGCTCCCACTCTTTGGTCCCTTAGTGCCAGTCTTGGTTATTAGAAGGATGGCTGTGGCATCACGGTGCTTTTTCCAATGCTGACCTCACTCATGTCACTTCATCTTATCACGAATGCATCTCAGATCATCACCGGAAGAGGGTGAGCGCAGCACCGTAAGACAGTCTGAGAGAAGGAGGCCACATTCACAGAACTTTTATTACGGTATCTTGTATTTTTTGTTTTATTATTACTGGTATTCTCTTGCCACTGCAAATGGACTCCAGATGCATGCACCACTCTGTGCCTCTGGCTTTACATAGGTGATGGGGAATTGAACCTGGGCTGGCAGGTTTTGCAAGCAAACATCTTTAGCTGTTGAACCATCTCCCTGGCCCCCATTATTGGTAATCTCTACTGTGCCTAATTTATAAATTAAACTCTGACAAGAAAATAGTATATATGGGCTCTGTTAGTTCTTATGGTTACAGACCGCCCAGGGCGGGGTGGAGTGAGGCTTTGGACCGTCCCTGTGGATAAGGAGAGACCACTGTACTCCGAGAAGCTTGACTTCTCTCCCCAACTCCCATCCTGTTCCTGCCTACTCATGAGTTTCAAACTTAGCATTTCTGTGTTCCCTTGTGCAAAAATAAGAACTACACTCTAGTCTCTTTTCTGGAGGTCTTTCTTAATTGAAGCCTCTCCATTAAAAAAATTGTTTTTGTTTTATTTTTATTTATCTGAAAGTGACAGAGAAAGAGGCAGATAGAAAGAGAGAGAATGGGTGCGCCAGGGCCTCCAGCCAATGCAAATGAACTCCAGATGCGTGCGTCCCCATGTACATCTGACTAACGTGGGTCCTGGGGAATTGAGCCTCGAACCGGGGTCCTTAGGCTTCACAGGCATGTGCTTAACCACTAAGCTATCTCTCCAGCCTGAAGCCTCTCCATTTTTAATCTCAAAAGCATCGTCAGTTGATGAAACCATCCCACAAAATGCAGAAAACATTTTGTACTCACCAGCCCAGAGACATTTTGGACACATGTTGTTTGATAAGTTTGTTAACCAGCCAAACTAACTATTCATATGAGTGTATGTAGGTGTAGTTCATTGGAGTTTTCTTTAGTTTTTTTTAAAACCTTATATACATGTTGTTATTTTGATATACATGAGGTTATACTTTTTATCTATTTTAGTCAACACACTTCCTTTTGAAATTCAGGATTTCTTTACAAAGATGACACTGGGAGACTAGGCTACAGGAAGTCATGAGGCAATTTCTTTGTCTGCTGAACAGAAAAGAGGCTTTAGTCATAGCAGTTGCACCAGGAAAGACCTCCTCATGCCCCACCCCAGCTCCTCCCCACATAGGATGTCCTCTGACGGGACTCTGGAGGAGGAAAGAGCCGCGACTCAGCTGCCCTTCCAGTAGCGTCTTGACGTTGCCTTGGCTTGCCAGGACTGTCCCACGTCAACCATTTGAATTTCCAGTGCTAAATATGACAGCCCCATAGGGATGGAACAAGGGATGGGCATATTTTAAACCACAACAAAGATTAACTTGTCGCATTTAGAGAGATGATTGTGCTTACATACTCCACATCCAGCCAGACAGCGACATCCTCATAAACATCTTCCCACCTCTAGTGTTCACATCCTCCATCTTCTAACTGCTTAAGGACCACGCCCAGTGATGAGCCAAGGTGGCATCACTGTGACAGAATTGAGCATCTAGGGGACAATGTTTATTTAGAAGGACTAGAAAAGGGGCTGGAGAGATGCCTCAGCCATTAAAGGCACTTGCTTATAAAGCCTGATGGCCTGGGTTCAATTCCCCAGTACCCAAATAAAGCCAGATGATCAAAGTGGCAGGAGACCCTGCGTGCCACTCTCTCTCTCTTTCTCTCTCTCTCCTTGTATCACTCTCTCTCAAATAGATAAATGCATAAAAATAAATTTTAAAAAGTCTAAAATATGACAATGGAACCAGGACTGTGTTCTTAAAGATTCATCCATGTGTGTACCATGCCTCTGATAGGGATTAGGAGTAAGTTAGCCTACATTTTGTAGGTAGCTAGTCAGGGCTACAGGCCCCAAAAGAATAAGCAGATATCTATGCAGCCTCATAGGACCAATAAGATTTTATAATAAACTCAGAAAGCAGTCGGGGAGCTAAGGCATTTGCTTGGAGAGCCTAATGGCTTGGGTTTGATTCCTCAGTACCCACGTAAGGCCAGATGCACAAAGTGGCTCATGTGTCTGGTGTTCATTTTTAGTGGCAGGAGGTCCTGGTGTGCCCATTCTCTCTTTCTCTTAAATCGATCAATCAATTTAAAAACAGCATAAAAATAAATAAAATAAAATTTTCTTGTTAGCCCTGACCCATTCAGATTTTTCAGGATGTTGGCTGGCCTATTTAAAGTAACCAGTCCTCTGTTTACTCATCAGCCTATCAGGAGCCCCTCACATACACTCCAAGTAACCAATCCAGTCCACCCCAGCTTCAGGCCTAATTTATATCCCCAGGGGTATCAAGTCATCAGCCAATCAGAAGGCCTCACGTACAATCCAAGCAATCACTCTGTTCCGTGTCCACCTGATACCCTTTTTACATTCTCAAAGGCTTAAGACCCCGGATCCAAGGCACTGCCTGCTGGAGCCTCTCCCAGCTCAGGAGCTGTTCATTTTACCCTCACTTTCTGCTCCAATAAACCGTTCCTTAATTTCCTCTTTTGCTGCATCTGCACTTCCCATTCTTTGCTGGTGGCAAGACAATGGGTTTGAGAGCCAGCAGCTTGGGGAACTTTAGAGACCAGTGAGTACCTGGCACTCTTAACTCCTGAGCTAAGCCCTCCAGAGCTGAGAAAGTCTCCATTGCTCTCAACACCCAAGGGATTTACTTTGTAGGAGTGTTATTTCACACGGTGGCTATAGGATTTGAAAGAAAAGTGGGAATTATCTCTTCAAAAGAGGAAACCCAAGCCAGGCATGGTGGCACACTCCTTTTATCCTAGCAGTCAGGAGACAGAGGTAGGAGGATCACTATGAGTTCCAGGTCTGCCTGAGACTACATAGGGAATCCCAGGTCAGCCTGGGCTAGAGTGAGACCCTACCTCAGAAAAAAAAAAAAAGAAGAAACCCCAAAATGTCAGGTTGGTTAGCCATGGCACTGGGTCTCAGGGAGACACTTCTGGGTCAGATTCACTGATTGTCTACATACGTTAAGTTGGGGTGCGAACACTCTTTGAGCCAAGTCTGCATGAAGCCAACCAAACATGTTGTAGCATAAGTACTTGCTGCAGTTGTTAGCTACAACTGTGTGATGACTCTGAGAACTGAGCGCTGTGGCTAAGCTCACATGGATGAGAGTCCTCACAGCCTGCATGAAGATGCTGGCCCGCGCTGTGCATGGCCACGGGAGCTCTGCTTCCAAGCTCACTCATATGGTGGGCAGAAGTTTCAGGGCCTAACTAGCAACTGGGCAGAGACACCCTTCTTTGTAATGTGTGCCTCTTGGTATGGGGGTTCGCAACAGGGCAGGGAAGGGGTGGGGGCAGGTCCGGAGGGTAGAAAGGCAAAGAATGAAAGGGAGAGGGAGAGGAGAGAGAGAGAGAATTACTGAGTAAGAAATAAGGGGGGTGCAGGGAGAGACACAGAAGAGAAGAAATGAGAGAATGATGGTGGAAGACAGAGAGCAGAGAATAAAGAGAAAACTAGTTATTTATTTATTTATTTATTTGGAACATAACCTTGAAAATGACAGTTTCTGGTTTTGGCCATATTCTTTTTGCTAGTAGCAAGACACTAGGTTCAGGATACACTTGTGGTAGGGATTAGGGAAGGAGCTCAATACCAAAAGGTGGGGCGTGCTAGGAGCCTGCTCAGCAATCCACTTGAGGACCTAGAATATTACTGTCCTTAAGTGAGACCACCTATATAAAGTTACCAGAACCATCTCTGGTACATAGTGAGCCCTTATCATCTGGAGGAATGTCCACTGACAAGCAACTGAAAAGACACAGATAGTGTCGGGGGAGGGGGGTTGCACACACGCGGACAGCTTCTGTACCTCAAGGGTTAGTTACACTTCTGAGGTCGATGCCAAACCTTTTATCTCCCTGCCCCTTTCCTCAGCCTCTTGAACTACTGTGGTTCATTTTCAAGGACATCTGCCAAGGTCAGATGCAAGAGACTGAAAAGAGTTCAAGTAGGTTTGGTTGGTACTGACAGTGCTTTGTGACAGCTTTTCCTTGCCCCGGGTCCCTGCAGGTAAGTGATTTGTAGCCCTTCTGCAGAGCAACACAGGGCTATCTATGGGATAACGGGAAGCTCGGGCCCCTTCCTCACTTTGATCTTGGCAATCAAATCTGTGCTTCCATTTCTGGCCCTCGTGATTGGTAGAACAGTACTTGCCCCACGTCCCGCTGAAAAAGTAGGAATGAACTAAATGTCCGAACACTGAAAGAAGATACCTCACTGTCTCCAGGCCTTTTATTTATTTATTTTACTTTTTATCTTTTGTTATTTTGAGGTAGGGTCTCACTCTAGCCCAGGCCGACCTGGGTGGCCTTGAACTCACAGGTGATCCTCCTACCTCTGACTTCCGAGTGTTGGCATTAAAGCGTGGGTCACCATGCTGGGCTATCCAAGACTTTTACTAAGGGCTTCCTGCCTTTATTTCAGAGAAGCTGAATGGTCGGGAAAGACCAGCCTGCTTGTGAAGCTACTCTGTGTGTGATGTGTTTGCATGGATACGTGCTTGTCATGTGTGTGCGTGTGTCGAGGGGGATGCATGCCTGTGCAAGCGTGTGTGCGTGAGCGTGGAGGCCAGAGGTTGGCGCTGGATGTCTTCCTCCATGGCTCTTGTCGGCAACGAGGTAGGGTTTGAGAATGGTCGCACAACTCAGAGTATACTCGCAAGGCGTTGCTCACTTCCGCAGGGGCTGCATAGCTTTGAACGAGTTCCGGCAAGCGAGCACACCAGCATCCCGGCCTCCGTACTTCCTGCACCTGTGCACTGTTCCTGTTTGCTCTCTTCTCGGTCCGACTCTGGTCCTCTTAGTAGGATTGTTATAAGTGCCATTTGCCAAGAGCCTCTCTTTGATCTTTTCCTCTTGCTAGACTAACTCATCCCTTGGCAGCGTCATCCTGTTTCATGACCTCGGATCTGGGCCAAAGCAGTTAAGAGTGATCTCCAGCTCCGAAACCCACTTAGCTCGTCCCTGGAGATCTGCGCCTGTTTTCAACTGTCCACTTGGATCCTGTGTTTGGGGTGTCAAAAATCAACAGCTGAAAAAAAAGTCAACAGCTGCTAAAACCACCCATTCCCTGGAGGTCAGTTACATGCTTGCCCTAGACTAACCCTTTCTCTTTCATCTTCTACTTTTTAATCGGTTTCCAAGAGCAATTGATAATGTTCCCATCATGCCTCCTGCCTCTTCTTCTAGCTGTGCACCTTTTGTCTGGTTTGAAGTTCCCTGTTCTTCCCTTCCCTTCCCTTCCCTTCCTTTCCCTTCCCATTTCTACCTTACCCTACCCTTTCTACTTCCCTTCCCTTCTGCCTTTCAACAGGGTTTTCTTATATAGCAATGATGACCCTCCCTCTCCCCTCCTAGCACTGAGATTACAGGTCCGTGCCACCATTCCCGTCTCTACTCTATCTTGGTCTTAAAGTGTTGCATTGATCCTGGTACATGTCCACTCATAAACTTCATTACCAACTAAATCAAGTGTAGTTGCTTGAAGTGGGGTTGATCAATATATGGGAACCTAATACAGACCAAAGGTGGTCTTGCTGAACAATACTGACTAGGAGCTATCACATTTTCTAATCTAGTTTCTACAAAACAAACCTAGAATTTGATTTGTATCACATAAAGAAACAAAGTCCAGGTTGATTAAAGTGTAAAAAGTTAAATAATAAAAGTGACAGGAGAAAAGTTATGATACAATTTGCATAATTTGGGGACTTACTTCTTAGTAATATGAGAAAAACAGAAGAAGCCCAGGTGTGGCAGTGCACCCCAGTCATCACAGCTCTTGGAAGGTGGAAGAATGAGGATCAGGAATTTGAGGCCAGCATTAGTTACATAGGGAGTTCAAGGCCAATCTGGGCTACATGAGAGCCTGTCTCAAAAGAACAAAACAAGGGCTATAAAGATGGCTCAACAGTTAAGGCACTTCCCTATAAAGCCTGTCAGCCCAGGTTCGATTCCTCAGTACTCACATAAAGCCAGATGCACAAAGAGTACCATGCATCTGGAGTTCATTTGCAGCTGCTGGAGGTCCTGGTGTGCCCATTCTCTCTATCTCTCTCTGCTTGCAAATAAATAAATAAAATATTTTTTAAAAAAATCAATAAATAAGGCTGGAGAGAAGGCTTAGTGGTTAAGGCACTTGCCTGCAAAGCCTAAGGACTGTTCAATTCCCCGGTACCCATGTAAACCAGATGCACATGGTGCATGCATCTGGAGTTTGTTTGTAGTGGCTGGAGGTCCTGGCATGTCCATTCTCTCTCTCCCTCCCTCCCTCCCTCTTTCTCTCAAATACATAAAACAACAAAAAATTAAAAATCAATAATGAGGGCTGGAGAGATGGCTTAGCGGTTAAGCGCTTGCCTGTGAAGCCTAAGGACCCTGGTTCGAGGCTCAATTCCCCAGGACCCACGTTAGCCAGATGCACAAGGGGGCGCACACATCTGGAGTTCGTTTACAGAGGCTGGAAGCTCTGGCACGCCCATTCTCTCTCTCTCTCTCTCTGCCTCCTTCTCTCTGTCGCTGTCAAGTAAATAAATAAACAAAAAAAATTTAAAAAATCAATAATGAAAGAAAAACATAGAATATGATAAGAAATATATAGGATTTTCTGTAGTTATATGCATAAATTTGCATTATGTCTATATGTATATGTGTAGATTTGTACACATATTGGACAACATCACAATTTCCAATTGTATGCTGGGTGTGATGGCTCCTGCCTCTAATCCCGGCACTCTGAAGGGATTGGTAGGAGGATCGCCAAAAGTTCAAGGCCACCCTGAGACTACATAGTGAATTCTAGGTCAGCCTGAGTTAGAGCAAGACCCTACCTCAAAAAATTTTTTTTCCAATTGCATAGCAAAAGGCACTTTCAGAATCCAAATGCAGGAGCTGGAGAGATGGCTTAGCAGTTAAGGTACTTGCCTGTGAAGCCTAAGGACCCAAATTTCATTCCCTAGCACCCACATAAGCCCAATGCACAAGGTAGTGCATGTGTCTGGAGTTTGATTGCAGTGGCTAGAGGCCCTGGTGCTCCTATTCTCTCTCTCCCTCTCTTTCTCTCTCTCTCTCTGTGCCCTTTCTCTTCCCCTCTCTCAAATAAATAAAATTTAAAAAAGTTTAAGTGCAAATAATATGTAAAAGCACAAATCTGTAACACATCTACTACACATATATGGCAAATTTTTATATATGTATAGAAGTTATATTGATAAAGAGGAAAAGACAAACTGTCCCACAGAAAAATGGGAGAAATCACGAGTGGCAGAGGTAGCTACACATTCTCATGACATTTTGAGCAAACAGCTGTCCAATCAGAAGTCATCCAATGATATCATGTAATCTTTTTTTTTCAAGGTAGGGTCTTGTTCTAGCCCAGGATGACCTGATATTCACTCCGTAGTCTCAGGGTGGCCTCGAACTCATAGTGATCCTTCTACCTCTGCCTCCTGAGTGCTGGGATTAAAGGCGTGCACCACCACACCCAGCTCCAATTATCATGTAACTCTTGCTCACCCATGGGCTTGCTGGTGTCATTACCAGGTTCAAGGAGGCTACGGAAAGGGTGCTGCTATTCCATCCTGTCTTTCCAAAGTGTCAGGGAATGGAGAAGCCCCAAGATGGAAGGACCTCCAACCTCAAATCATCACCTGGTAAACTGCCCAACATCTTCACTGGATTGTGAGATG
Source organism: Dipus sagitta (assembly GCA_036346955.1). Classification (NCBI taxonomy): domain Eukaryota; kingdom Metazoa; phylum Chordata; class Mammalia; order Rodentia; family Dipodidae; genus Dipus; species Dipus sagitta. Next base: position 148,868,021 of record CM070773.1, on the reverse strand, counting down.
AAGGGAAGATCTCTAACGTTTCACTCCTTGAAATCGTGTGCATTGGTTTTTAATGATTTTTTTCATCAAAACACACATAGAACGTGAGCATAAGACTCACGGTAACCAATCCCTCTAGTCAACGAAAAGCGTAACCTCTCCAGCAATCAAGAAAACACGAATGAGCAGAGGTAAGGCAATTTGAAGCATCCATCAAATTTGGAACATTTAAAAGAACAATGACGCACAGAGCGGTTCATGTGCAGCAAAATCAGCGTTGTCGGTGAAAATGCGCCATGTTGTAATCTTCGGGGGAAGTAATCTGACAAGAGGAAGATTGAAAATAGATATTTACTACATACAGTGTATATTTTGCTTTCTTATTCTTGTCTGAAGTATGTAATTTGAATATACCATCTAGATTAAACTTCCAGTTTCAGAACTATTGGAATTGAAGAAGAAAGTTAAACAGTACCATGGGGAGAAATAACTAGAGAAATCCAAAATGTTGGACATTCTGTAAGGTAACTTAGGCCAGGCATGTTAAATACCAGTGCCATTAAAAAAATATAATAAAACAAAAGCCGGGCATGATGGTGCACACCTTTAATCCCAGAACTTGGGAGGCAGAGGTAGGAGGATCACTGTGAGTTCAAGTCCACCCTGAGACTACAGAGTGAATTCCATGTCAGCCTGAGCTAGAGTGAGACCCTACCTCAAAAAACCAAAAAAAATAAAATAAAACCTGATGGGCTAGGGAGATGGCTCAGCAGTTAAAGGCACTTGCTTTCAAAGCTTGCCAGCATGGGATCAATTCTTCAATATACACATAAATCCAGATACACAAAGTGGCACATGCATCTGGAATTTGCTTGCCATGGCAAGAGGCCTTGGTGTGCTTATGTTTTCTCTCTCTCTTTCTCTCTCATTAACTAATTTAAAAAACAGATAGACTACGAGGTATAAAAACCAAATGCAATATATAACCTAGATTGAATGTATCCCCCCCCAAAAAAAAGTTAAGATGGGAAATTGGGAAAATTTTAAAATAAGCTAAATATTAGATAGTCTTATAAAATAGTTTTAATCTTTCTAGAAAAGACAGGAGTTTGGTAGCCATGTAGGAGATAATCTCTATTCCCATATAATTGTGCTAATATATTTAGGGGTAAGTTGCCATGAAAATTAAAGGTGAATTGTGAAGCAGTATAGAAAATGCAGCTCACCTATGCTTACAGAGCTAAAACAAACGCATATATCTTGCCTGTGGTTTCATTTGTGTGAATCTATACTAAGAAACAAATGTACTAACACGCAAAAATGAATATGCAAAGAAATTTTGCATCATTCTTTATTGTGACAAAAATCTAGAAACATACCTGGAGAGAAGGCTCAGTAGTTAAAAGCACTTGCTTACAGAACATGCATGCCCAGGTTCGATTTCCCAAGACCCATGTAAAGCCAAAAGCACAAAGTGGTGCATGGGTCTGGAGTTTATTTGCAGCAGTAGGCAGCCCTGGAGTGCCCATTCTCTCTCATCTTTTTCTCTCAAATAAATGAATAAAAATACTTTTAAAAACTAGGACCAATTAGACTATCCATTAATCGAAAGTGAAGAAGTTTTGAAGTATCTACAGTAGTTTGAGCTCATTTGCAGCGGCAAAGGGCCCTGGTGCACACATATGGTGTCATCTAATACATAAAATTTTTAAAAGATTTTATTTTATTTAATTATTTATTAGAGAGAGAGGGAGATTGAATGGGCACAACAGGGCCTCTAGCCGCTGCAAACGAACTCCAGACGTATCGCCACCATGTGCATCTGGCCTATGGGGGACCTGGAGAATTGAACCTGGGTCCTTAGGCTTTGCAGGCATGCATCTTAACTGCTGAGCCATCTCTCCCACCCCATAAAAATATTTTTAAAACATGTTATTTTTAGCTGGGTGTGGTGGCGCATGCCTTTAATCCCATCACTCAGGAAGCAGAGGTAGGAGGATTGCAGTGAGTTCAAGGCCATCCTGAGACTACGTAGTGAATTCCAGGTCAGCTTGAGCTAGAGTGAGACTCTACCTTGAAAAAACAAGTAAGCAAACGAACAAACCATATGTATGTATGTATATATGTGTGTGTATATATATATATATATATAAAGCAACATGTATACATGTTATTTCTTGTCATTGCAATGGGATTTAGGAAGAGTGGGCAAGTGAGAGCATGCTCAGTGGCTGACCTCACACTCCTCCCACTGCTTCTTCCTCCTGCCCGTCAGTCTGTCCGTATGCAGCTTGCACCTCGCACATGCTTACCTGTGCATGGAGTTTCTGTCTAAAACTAGTGGGTGTGAGAACTCACTTCGTGGAACTCGTGTTCAGCATTTAGGCAATGCGGAAAGATAGGAACTCTTGGCTTTGCTTTCTTTACTCATAAAGACAGAAAACTGACCAGTGACTGTTTTCAAAAATTTCTCTGTTGGCCTGGATGAATGGCTTAGCAGTTGAGGTGCTTGCTTGCAAAGCCTAAGGATCCAGGTTTGATTCTCCAGATCCCACATGATGGCCCATGCATCTGGAGTTCATTTGCAGTGGCTAGAGGCCCTGGCGTGCCCATTCTCTCTCCTTCTCTCTCTCTCTTTCTCTCTCATAAGTAAATAAAAAATTAAAAAAATTCCTCTGTTGAATCGGGGTGTGGTAGTGCCCACCTGTGATTCCAGCACATGCGAGGCTGAGCCAGGAGAATCATAAGTTTAAGGGCAGCTTGACTAAACACATAGTGATATAGAGGTCACCACAGACCACATATTTAAGCCCTGTCACAAAAACAACAACAAAGCAAATTGTCCTCCATTGTCTTAAAAGAGGTGTGCCTTTCCACCTGACTGGACGGTGTGTGGGATCTTTGCTGGGGTCCCACCAGAGGTCTTTGGTCTGTGCTGTCAGAACAAACCGGAAGCCTCTTGAAGCCACTGACCTACTTTCTAGTTGGCGTCTGCTGCCTTGCTGTAAGCTACAGGGCAGACAGTAGCAAGCGATGGGCTGGGAGGGGACAAGCCAACCCGAATCTCCAGTCAAGGAGCAGACATAAAGCAAGCGTGTGGCACCTTGCCTGGCTTAGCAAAGTGGGGCAGCCTAAGAGAACACCGCACCTTGTATTTTTAATGAGGTTTGTCAGAGGAGGAAAAGGAGATCGCTGAGGGCGGATGGGGATTTCTTCCCTGAGATTACTGAGAGAGAATTGTTCCCATTGCAGATTGTGAAGGGACCTTTGGGAGTCACCTGCCCAGTGAGCTGCCCCCACTCCCTTATATCAAAGTGAGTGCCTTTCTTTTCAATAGCATCGAGACTGGGGGTGCCACTGTTACTTCTTCAGAAACCATTTTTGTCACAAAAGTATATTTTCTCCTCCAGTTATTTGTCATAAGAGATCAAGATGCAGTTAGCTGGACATGGTGGCACACGCCTTTAATCCCAGCACTTGGAAGGCAGAGGTAGGAGAATTGTTGTGAATTTGAAGCCAGCCTGAGACTACATAGAGAATTCCAGGTCAGTCTGGACTAGAGTGAGACCCTACCTCAAAAAACCAAAAAAAAATAAAGAGGTAGGGGGCTGGAGAGATGGCTTAGCAGTTAAGGTGCTTGCCTGTGAAGCCAAAGGATCCAGGTTCGATTCCCCAGTACCCATGTTATGTCAGATGCAGAAGGTGGCACAAGTGTCTGGAGCTTGTTTGCAGTGGCTAGAGGCCTTGGCATGCCCATTCTCATTCTCTCTCTGCCTCTTTTTCTCAAATTAAAAAATATGGAGAGAGAGAGAGAGAGAGAGAGAGAGAGAGAGAGAAAGGATATACCATTTTTTTTCTCTCTCTCTGCCTCTTTCTTTCTCTATTAGAGTGGGATCTTGGGAGTCAATCCTGAGTCCTTAGGCTTTGCAGGCAAGAGCCTAAACCACTAAGCCATCTCTCCAGCCCTGTTTTAAAACTTTTTATTGACAAATTCCATACATGTAAACAATGTAACATGGACGCTTCCTTTTCCCGCTCCACTGAATTACTTCTTTCCAGCTAGTTTCCCTTCTGTTTTGATGTCATCATTTCCCCTCCTCTTATGTGTACAGGTCTTGTGTTGGCAGCATCAGTCACCGTGAGGTCACAGTGCCATGGCCACTTTTGTGTCTGAAGACAGTGTTGCCAAGTGCTCTTCCCCTTCCTTTGGCTCTTACATTCTTTCCACCACTTCCTCCAGTGGCCTTTAACATGTGGAAGGAGTGATAGAGATGCCTCATGTAGTGTTGAACATCCTGCTGTCATTTCTTCCTAACACTTTGGTGAGTTTTGACCTGCTCCAGTGGTCACCGCCGTGTGAAAACAGCTACCGTCTAAGGCTAGGGGTGCTGTGCACATTGTCAAATAAAGAAGCTCAGATAGGGCTGGAGAGATGGCTCAGTGGTTAGGTGCTTGCTTGTGAAGCCTAAGGACCCCAGTTCAAGTCTGGATTCCCCAGGACCCATGTAACGCAGATGTACAAGCGGGCATGTGGGGGTAGGTTGGGGCGCACACGTCTGGAGTTCATTTGCAGTGGCTGGAGGGCCTGGCACCCCCATTCTCTCTCTCTCTCTCTCTCTTTCTCTCTCCCTCTGCCTCCTTCTCTGTCACTCTCAAATAAATAAAAATAAAAATTAAATTAAATTTAAAAAAAGAAGCTCAGTTACAGGAAGACTGAAGCAGCTTCTTTAGGCCAGTCAGCCAGTATTTTGCAGGACTGGTGCCGGCACCCAGGGCTTCTGCACTAAATCCCTGTCCCAGGTCTCCACTATTAACCTGCTGTCTCTCAGCTCCATGCCCCTTCCCTTCCCTGTTTGGGGCCGGAGCTTTCTAAGCTCCACTTCACCAGCCGTTCCTTGTGACATCCTGTCAATATGTGGAGAGGCTGGAGTTGGGCTGCCCTCCTACTTTCCAGTGCCGGTCAGTTCAGAGAGCACCATTCCGTCCCACTTCATTACTGCCTTCACACTGGCCACACTGCGCCCAGTGGTGGCGGCGCTATGTTCCCTCTATGGTCCAGTTGCCAATTGTGCTCTCTTCTCTCACAGACCTCGAGAGGCCTCTGGACCATTTGACATCTGTGGAGCACACTTTTGTCACTGGTTACTGATCTGAGTGTCCACCAGGGTTTGCTTCCAGCTCAAAGATCCAAGCCACAAGGCTGCTTCCTTCTCAAAGGCCCAAACACCCAGCAGCCTGAAGCCTCACTTTCCAGTGTCAAGCTCGGTCCCATGGAAGCCAGGCTTTGTGATTCAGGTACCAGCAGAGAGTGGTTTCCCCCTCAGGATGGGATCTGCACTCCACAGATGTCTCTGCACTGGTAGTGGACCACCAGCCGTGCCAGCTCTTCAGAGGTGTGAATGAGACACCTCCTCGAACCTCCTGATCCGTGCCACCTTTCCCTTTCATTCTCCCTGCCCTGGCATGGTCACTGCTGTCTTGCTGGGTTTCTTTTCTTAGCTTTGTTCATTTTGCCTCCCATGGCCCATTTAGGTGATGCTGGACATCTCAATGCCTGACATGCTTTCTCTTTCCTTGACAAGGTCCTGACTGACGCCCTCCTCATTTCTGGGGTACCAGAAGTGGGGCACACCTCAGCAACAGACCCTCGAAGATAGGAACTTGCTGTTGATTTGTCAGTCTTTGTCTTAAGTAACAATGCTGAGTTCCTTACCCATGAAACCCTGAGTTCTGTCAACAGGGGTACACGGTGGCACCGTGATTAAGTATTACTTGTGTTTGTTTGCAGCAACCCCCCCCCCCTCATGGAGGTCAAGGCTGTGTGTGACTCCATGTGATGGCTTCTGACTGTATAGAGAACTTACAGATGGAAAAAGACAAGCAGAGACCCTTAAACCCTCGGCCCTGTTTCATGGTAAGACAATCCCTGATATATAGGATATATGCGGTCTGGTCTCAGAATCTATAGATACTCCTGATTGTAGGAGGTGCCAGGTCCAACAACTTCTCTTTCACTTTGGAAATGAAGTCCTGGCATGCTCCAGAGCTCCAGGGCCCCTGGAAACTGGAGAAGCATGATGGGGGCGGGTGTCTCCACATGGACACACAGTGTGAAGCTATTTGCGTCCTGTGCGGTGACTCACTCAGTGGTATTTACAGCAAGATCTCAGTGATCAGATGAATAAAGGGTGCACTCTGGATGTGGTCAACTTTTGTGGTTCCTGGTCGTCCTGGGGCCGCAGAGCTTCGGTGTCCCAGGGGCATCCAGGCAATGACGGAGCGGGGTCTTGAGTGGCTGTGAGTGTGATGGGAAGAAACACTGGGAGACAGTTTCAGAGAACAGCTTGTTTATTTGTCAGGGGCATGGGTCTATCAGCCTTTGTGAAAGAGCGGGAAGAGGTATGGGTCAAAAAGAGATTGGTTAAAGGGAAGAGAAAGAAAGGGAGGAGGGCTTTTATTAGGTTGGTATTGTATATATGTAAGTAGAAAGATTGAGATGGGGAGGGGATATGATGGAGAATGGAATTTCAAAGGGGAAAGGGGGGAGGGTAATACCATGGGATTTTTTTTGTTTTCATGGAAAATATTAATAAAAATGGAGAAAAAAATAAAAAATAAAAAAAAAATAAATAAAAAAAGAAAAAAAAAAAGAGATTGGTTAGTACAAAGGGCCCTCTGATGCCTAATTAGCATGTAATGACGTCACGGCTGAGGCAGGAAAGGGTCACAGGGTCTAAGTAGTGGTGGGAAAAGGTACAGGTTGTAGGGGGACTGGCTGTGCAAAGGCTGCTGGCTGATACCTCATTAACATATAGGGACGTGACAGGCAAGCGGCATGGGGTCACAAGGCTCTGGGAAAAGCAAAACCTAAGTCTTACCATGATGTCCAGGTGCTCTGGGCTAGTGGGGAGGGAGTGGCCTCACTCCTGCCTGCCTCAAGGACAGATTTAGGCTTGTTGCAACCCCTGGGGGTGTGAGGAAGGGAGCCTGCTGGTCTCAGTCTTGGTCTCAAGGTGAAATTTATCAGGGTGTAGGTCTGCTGCAATCTCCAGGGTCTGGGGCCCTTAGTCATGGCTGACAGCTCAGGCCTGCTTAACCCTCCAGTGGCCGGGGTCCCTCAGCTGTGCCCAACAAGCTTTTCCCCTCTACCACTGTGGTTCTTAGCCCATTGGCTGTGGTACGGTGGCCATGTTGACATGCCTGCATTGTTCAAGACATGGTCCATTCCTCTCCGGGCTTAATGTAGCTGCTGCACTGCTGTCTTCCTAATTCACCAGTAGCTGAAACATACACTGAGCCCTGCTTGGGCAGGCCACCTGCAGATAGGGTGACTTCCCTGGATCCCCCCTCTGAAGAGGAGACGCCATTGGTACCTGTTGGGATAGACCCTTATTCTAGATAAGAATTGCCTCTAACCTGCAACTCATCTCCAGCATCACTGTCCATGGATGTGCAGAATATTTTGTCAGCCTGAGTTCTGGCCATAGATCTTATTTCACAGCAAAAGGTATGACTCTGGGCTCACACCTATGGGATTAATTCATCTTTTCAGGTGCTCCATGAAACTGGCTAAATAGAATGAGCGGTGTTGTAGACAGCTTCACGTTCCTGGGGGGAGCATCCAAACCAGGCACAGTTCAGAGGGGGAGGGAATTTTATTTCAAGCTTACAGCTCTGGGGGAGTTCATTCCGTGGAGGAAGAAGTTGCCTCCATACATCCAAGCAGAGAGACCCTCACCAGGCAGTGACAAGCAGCAGGGACCCCACCAGCATGCAGGCTGCCCTGCATACCCCTGGGCTAGAAATCAGATCCATCCACAAACCCACTTTAGGGCTGGACATCAGGATCTGCCCTCTGTGACACCTCCTTCAGCCAGGTGTCTAGAGATCCACGTTATGAGCTTTAATAAAACACCTGAGTCTGTGGGGGGCATACATCAAACTGCTGCAAGTGAGATGGACTTCTGACAAGAAGTCATCATGCAGATTGAGTGACAATAACCAAGATGGTGGGACACAATTTGTGATGGTTAATCTTCTTTATTATTATTATTATTTATTTATTTATTTTCAAGCAGAGAGAGAGAGAGAGAGAGAGAGAGAGAGAGAGAATGAATGAGAATGGACATTCCAGGACCTCTAACAGCTGTAAATGAGCTCCAGATGCATGCACCACTTTGTGTATCTGGCTTTACATGGGTACTGGGGAATTGAACCCAGGCCGTCAGGTTTGTAAGTGAGCACCTTAAGCACTGAGCAATCTCTCCAGCCTGTGATGGTTAATCCTTATTGCCAACTAGTTTGGATTGAGAGTCACCAAGAGAATTGGTGAGGCACGCCTCTGAGTGGGTCTCTGGGGGTGTTTCTGGAGAGGATGGACCAAGAAGGAAAAACCCACCCTGGCAAAAGTGGCACCATCCCGTAGGCAGATGAAGGGAGTAGGCAGAAACAACCCCTCCACACCATGATGGATTAAAACCTCTGAATCTGGACTAAAATAAATCCTTCCTGTCAGTTCTCCCCATCCTCAGGTCATAGTGATGGTAAGTCTGACTAACATGCTATTCTGTGGATGATGTCAAGCTTTGGGGCCATTTCCCCCATAACTGAAATACTCTAGAAATCAAAGGTCAAATATCTTGGTTCCTAACAGTAGGAAACTCCCATGTGGACTTTCTTCTCGGCCTAACAATTTTGAGGGAATAGGTCTCAGTCCACAACACACGGATGCTTCCACCAGGGGACACAATGACTCTATCAAATTGAGATTTGGAACTTCTACTGGGATATTTTGGGCTTTGATGCCACTGAATTAATGGACCAGGAAGGGTGTAGCCCACTGATTGAGATGGTGATCCCAATTTCTAGGCAGAAAATGAGTTTCTGTTACATTGTTGAGGCAAGGGGGATTGTGTTTGGGAAGATTCTCTGGCAACTCTTAGCACTATTGAGTCCAATAACAGTTGTTGGGAAAATAGAGTAATCTAGGAAAAGCAGGACTGTTCAAGATTCAGCCCCCTTAGGATTAGAAGAAAAAGAAACACAGTGAAGAACTCCAACCAGCTGAGGGGCTGAGTGGCTCTGGGGAAATGGAAGGTAGAATGAATAATAGAGAAAGGATAAGGTGAAGCATCAGCGATGGGGCTGGATAGATGGTTCTGCGGTTAAGGTGCTTGCCTGCAAAGCCTAACAATCTGGGTTTGATTCCCCAGTGCCCACATAAAGCGAGATGCACAAAGTGGCCCATGAATCTGGAGTTTATTTGCAGAGGCTAGAGGCCCTGAATGCTCTCTCTCTTTTTCCTTTTTTTTTTTTAAAAAAAAACATTTTATTTATTTGTTTATTTGAGAAAGAAGGAGAGAGAGGAGAAAGAGGTATATAAATGAATTATAAATAAATGAATGAAATATTTTTTAAAAATTTGGCAATGACCTTGTTTGTGTCCCCTTTTAAAAATGAAGACTAGTAGCTAGCTCTCTTCTCCCCCAGAGTTTCCTAGAAGCTTTGTGGTATTGTGATGGAAATGACAAGAGGAATTCACAATAATTTAAGATGGGTAAAGTACAGGGATAATTGTTGTCTCACCTTCTTGGAGAAGAAGGTAAGGTGTGTATTTGTAGGAAAGTGTGTTGGAACTTACACAAAGCACAGAAACGAGTTGTTATTGTATGAAATTTCAAGGAAGAATAGAAGATCATGTAGGGATGTGGGCCAAAAAAGCTGTTATTTACCTATGATCTATTATGAACATTGAAGACCATTCCTCTGTATTGTCTGTAATTCTGGAGGTGAGACTGGGACACTACATGTCCCAGTTTCTCTTGCCAGCCAAAAAAAAAAAAAAAAAAAAGGTAGTAGAAAGGGGTTGGGATGATGGCTTAGCAGTTAAAAGTACTTGCTGTAAAGCCTGATGGCCTAGATTTGATTTTCCAGTACCCACGTAAAACCAGATACTCAAAGTGGTAAGCACAAGCATGGAGTTTATTTGCAGTAGCAAGAGGCGCTGGTGTTCTCCCCTTCTCTCTCTTTCTCTCCTTGCAAACAAATACTGAATAAAGACTCCATAGCACTGCAGGGGCATTACAAGGTGGAATAGAAGCATGCAGTACACTTCCTTTCTACTCTCCGGTTCTTCAGTACATGTAGACAGTAGGCTCCAGCTTCCAGTCTCAGTATCTCAATATCAGTGGGACAAGGTTTTCTTTCAGGGTCTCAAGCAGTAACTTATCCCAGCTCAGTGTGTGAGAACGTCATCTTCTACCCCTTCTTTGTGTGGAGGGAAGGGAGGCGTGGATGGGATCCAGAGCCTCGTTCACGAGACACGTGCCACTGAGCTACACCCCCGCCCACTCCTCCCATTTTATTCTCCCATCTCCTTCGGAGCTTTTAATTTCCACGTTCTTTTAATCATTTTTAAGTTATCTTAGTTTCTGAGTTATTCTAGAATCTATGTTTTATTCTTTCACTCTTCCAGCACCCGTGTCAGCATTTCCCTTTATCATTAAATACTCTTGGTTAGGAGTGCCTAGTGTAATATCTATTGTCCGTTTTTAAAAAAAAAATCTTCCTAGTTTTTAAAAAATATATTGTTTATTTATTTATTTGAGAGAAAGAGGGGCCGAGAAAGAGAGCATGCCCGTACATGCACGAGAGAGAGAACAGATGCGCCAGGGCCTCCAGCCACAGCAAATGAACTCCAGACACATGTGCCACCTTGTGCATCTGGCTTACGTGGGTACTGGGGAATTGAACTTGATCCTTAGGCTTCATAGACAAGAGCCTTAGCCACTAAGCCACCTCTCCAGCCCTATTTTTTCCTTTTTGTTTTTTTAAAATATTTTTATTTATTTATTTGAGAGAGAGAGAAGAGAGAAAAAAAATGAGAAAGAGAGAATATGTATGACTGCACTAGGATCTCTTGACACTGCAAATAAACTCCAGACTCATGAGCCACTTTTGTGTACCTGGGTACTAGGGAATTGAATCCAGGCTGGCAGGCTCTGCAAAGCAAGTTCCTTTAATGTGGAGCCATCTCCTCAGCCCCTGGTTTCTGTTTTCCTAACTGGACTTTACTTATTACTGTTCTCCTCTCAGGGAGAATAGTCCCGTCTGTCTGCCTGACTACCCACCGCCCCTCAAAGCTGGCCAGTCTCGTCAGCATGTAAGCTGACTCTCGGAGCCTTCCTGAGTAAGAGCACAGATGGCTGTCTACAGAAGTCTACAGGACCCCAGTCTAGCTCAGGCTGTCCTGGAACTCACTCTGTGCCCAGGCTGGCCTCAGACTCAGTGATCCTCCTACTTCAGCCTTCTGAGTGCTGGTATTAAAGGCTTGTGTCACCCTCCCGCCCCCCCACTGCTTGAGAATTCCTTTAAAAAATATATATATATATATATTCAAAAAACTGTGCCGTGTGTGTGTGTAATGTGGTGTGTAGGGTATGGTGTATATGATGTGGTCTGTGGTGTGTGTGTGTATGTAATGTGGTGTGTAGGGTATGGTGTATATGATGTGGTGTGTGGTGTGTGTGTGTATGTAATGTGGTGTGTATGGTGTGGTGTATATGATGTGGTGTGTGTGTGTATGTAATGTGGTGCGTATGGTGTGGTGCGTATGATGTGGTCTGTGAGGCGTGTGTGTTTGGTGTATGCAAGTCTCTTTTTTTTCATTGATTTTTTTGAGGTAGGGTCTCACTCTAGCTCAGGCTGTCTCACTCTGTAGTTCCAGGTGTGCCTCACACTCACGGTGATCTTCCTATCTTTGCTTCCCAAGTGCTGAGACTAAAGGCATGGGCATCACAGCTGACCCTTTATTCCTTTTCCTTTTCCCTTCCCTTCCCTTCCCTTCCCTTCCCTTCCCTTCCCTTCCCTTCCCTTCCCTTCCCTTCCCTTTTCTCTCTCTCTCTCTCTCCTCTCTTTCACTAATTTTGGAGCTTGCAAGGCTCAGGAGATTCTCAGGTCTTTCCTTCTCTGCAGGACTGCAGTTATAGACCCATAGGGCCATGCCTAGCTGGAGCTTTGAACTAAGTCTCAGGCCCCCTCAGGCACTCTGGTTGCCCAGGAAGCACACTGAACTGCCGAGCCATCTCTCAAGCCCACATTTAAAATAGTTTTTGAGGCAGAGTTTTGCTTTATAACCCAGGCTGGCCTCAAAATCAGTCTCCTGCCTCAGCCTTCCCAGTGCTGGGATTCCAGGCATGAGCCACCCTTGCACACATAGTAAGGGTTCCTTTTTGATGTCCCTTCCTTGATTTGGAGATGGTAGTCCCCAAGCTTATTGATGAGGGATGGTCTCCTGGCAAACGTTAAACCAGTCAGTTTCCAAGAAGGATGCAAGGGCCTGGAGTTACCAGAACAGGTTCAGAGCTACCAGCTTTAACTGGGTGCTTCTGGCCTCCAGACAGGCAGAACACTGGGATTTACCCAGGGCTCTGTCATCATGGAAGAAGGTGACCATGACTCTGGCCTGGGGAGGGACACCCTCCATATCTACAGATGATGGAGTCCTTTCTTGTTGGAAGAATAGAACCAGTTTGGATTTTGTTGTTGTTGTATTTGAGACTGGGTCTTGCTGTATAGCCAAGGCCTGCCGTAAACCCATGGTCCTCATGCATCTGTGTACAGAGGGCTGGCAGTATAGGCTTGTGCCACAACATCTCGCTTTTGAACTTGTTCGTTTATCTAGCATCTATCTGTCTATCTTTGGTTGACTTTGAAATTACATCCATCTCATTCTCTTGTTTTGTTTTTGTCTTTTTGATTTTTTTTTTTTAGTGCTAAGGACTGAACCCAGGGCCTTGATCTTGCTAGGTGAGCACTTCTCCACTGAGCTAAATCCCAACCTCTGAAATTACATTTGTCTTCCTCACCTGTCCACCTGCCAAGTTTCCTACCTGTCTGTGTCCATCCACGCAGGTATAAACGCGTGCACATGCACACACACAGAGGCTTAAAATATTTATATTTTCAACGTTGTCTAAGGAGTATAATATTTTATTTATTTATTTATTTACTTTGGTTTTTCGAGGTAGGGTCTCACTCTAGCTCAGGCTGACATGGAATTCACTATGTAGTCTCAGGGTGGCCTCAAACTCACAGAGATCCTCCTGCCTCTGCCTCTTGAGTGCTGGGATTAAAGGTGTGCGCTGCCACACCCAGCTGATATTTTATTTTTGTATTTTAAATTATTATTATTCATTTTTAGGTTTTTAAAAAAATTTTTGAAGCAGGGTCTTTCTCTAATCCAGGCTGACCTGGAACTCACTCTATAGCCCAAACTGGCCTCAAACTCATGGTGATCCTCCTACTTCAGCCTCCTGAGCACTAAGATTTTAGGTTTCTGAGATAGGGCCATATAGCACAGGCTGGTCTTGAACTCGCTTCCTCGGCATGCTGAGGAAGGCCTTGGACTTCTGACCCTCCTACTTCCACCTTCCGACTACTGAGATGATTGATAGGCAGGTGCCACCATGTCTGGTTTCCTTTTAATGTTTTTGTATTGCCAACATTTGCATTTGCGTTGAAGTATGTCAAGTCAGGGGGGACTGGAGAAAGCAATGCCGGGTGGGACTAGCTTAGCCTGGGGACAGGGTTGGAGCTGGGGGGCCAGGAGCAGGCCAGCAGGAGTGAGTATCTGGCTGAGGTCTTGGAATGAGGGCACACCCTTGATCTTGGCATTGCCCACCTCTCTAAAGTTTCCAAAGCTGATCTTGCCTCGCAGCCATTGGCAGATGGTACACACAGGCCGCTGGTCGCATGTGGTTGTGTTTAACGCTACGGAACTTTGAACCAACCTCAAGCTGCGCCAGTGGGAGATCAAAGTCAACACAGCGAATGATTTTATAAACGGTGAACTTTCGGTGAAAAAAACAAAACTCATTTAAACCCAAGCCAAGGGGAGTGTTATGTTTTGACTGATGCTTAAAACAAAGAAGTTTGTTTCCCCTGTGTGTTGTTTGGGTTTTTTTTTTCCTTCTTCTTTTTGAGCCTGTTTATTGAAGTCTGTACTTTCAAATAAACATAGAGAACTCTCGTGTTCTTTTTGTAAACACGTTCGAGGCCTTTGAAGGCAAGGGTAACGAGTATGATAAGACGACTGTTTATCCTCTCCTGGGCTCCGTGTTTAGTTAGCTGGGTCTTGAAGTCTTTAGCTCTGTCTCTCTGGAGAGAGGTTTTTTAGAATTCACTGATAGGTTGAGGGAGAGGGAGAAGACATCAGGAGTTAGCATCTACATTCAAACTTCTCTACAAGCTGGGGCCTTGGCCAGGAGGGCCATGCAGCCCGGACTCCAGGTTTCTCTGCACGCATAGTCAATACCAGGACATCACCAGTCATCCATTGGCTGGCATGCCTGGCATCTTACCACCTTCTGCCAAGAAGTGTGCTGGTATGTTGAGATGCTGCCTCTGGGGGCTCGCATGACTAGTTCATCATAGCCAGCCATAGACAGGTGGGCTAGCAAGGCAGTGGGGCTCAGGGGTCGAGCCAGCCTCTGGCATCATGGCCTCTATCTTTACTCCTCCAGAGCAGTTCCTTCCTGGGCCCGGCAGTTAGCAGACAACTTTACGTCAGTAAACATTTATAAGCTTCGGTTTCCTCTGCTCTGGGGAAACTGTCTTTGCTTTTGTAACGTCCCCCGGCCCTGTGCTGGGGAGATACGGCTTCCATCTTCTTCCCTCCCCAGCAGGCTGTGGTCTGCGGGGCTATTTTGGTCATTTCCCCTGTGCAGTTCCTTGAATTGTTCGCATGGCATTGTGTGCTTCTCAGAGCCCGGCTACTTTTCCCCTCTGGGCAGCTGGGAAAATCAGACTCCCTTTAGGTTTTCCTTTGTTAACTGATGAACCCTGGGGTCGTGCCTGGATGGGCAGGGCTGGCTGAGCCCAGGGTTCCAGTGTCCAACCCTTGCAGGTATTGGAGATGTTTCTTGCAGGAAGGGAAGGGCCACCTGGGAGGAGGTAGGGTTGCAGGGTGGGGAGGAGTTCAACTTCACGGGGCTGCCAGGGTTTCATAGTCCTGGTATGACATGTAGCTGTCATCATGCCAGGGGCAGCACCTATTGGGAGCTTTGTTCAAACACACGGCGTAGATGTCGGTATGATGGTTTAAAAGACGGAAGTGTGACCAGTGTCATGCGAAGTGGCAAGAAATGCAGCAGGTGACAGCAGCAGCTAATGTGGCTAGGGTTGTCTGTCAGACCCACAAGAGGTCAGGAAGGCCCCGTGTGCAGTCTCTGTACTGTAGGGTAGCTCTTACCTCATGGCCTGAGCCTTCTGGGATCTCATTAGATTGCCTTGAAAAGGGGCCCAAACACCTCTGAGAAAATAGTCTTGGCATTCAAAGGTTTAGCTTTGTTGTAGTAACTGATTGAATCAGGATGTCTGTGGTGGCTCTTTCCACTGAAGATAGGAAGTCAAGGGAGAGGTGATGGAGGTAGAGACAGCTGTCTTTCAGCCAACCATCCTGTCATTACTTAAGCACCCTAGTGTCTGCTCAGGGTACTGAAGGGAAGGGCTTTTCCCTACTCAGAAGCAGGGTGAGGAGACCCCCGTATTCACTCCCACCTATGGCTTGTCCTTGTCCTATCTTCTGCTTGCCCCCTTCTTATCAATAAATGGCATTTGAGCCAGGCCTGGTGTGCAGGTCATTCCAGCTGTCTGGGAGGATGAGGCAGGAAGTTAATAATTTTAAGACCAGACAAGGCAACTTAGCAGAACTCCAGCTCAAAATAAAAAAAAAAAATGAGAAAAAGAGCTAGGGACATAATTCCATGATAGAGGAGTTGCTTAGCATAGGCAAGGGCCTACGTTCACTCCTAGCACTGCAAGAAATAAATAAAAAATATCAGGTGTGGAGATAGCTCAGCAGGTAAAGGCACTTGCTTGCAAAGCCTGCAGCCCAGGTTCAATGCCACAATACCCATGTAAGGCCAGATACCCAAAGTGGTGTATACATCTGGAGTTTGTTTGCAATGACAAAAGGACCTGACATGTCCTTTTCTCCTCTCTCTTTCTCTCTGTGTCTACTCACAAATAAATAACATTAAAAAAAAATAAATGGAGGCTGGAGAGATGACTTAGCAGTTACGGCGCTTGCCTGCAAAGCCTAAGAACTCATGTTGGAATCTCCAGGTCCTATGTAAGCCAGACACATTGTGACACAAGTGTGCAATGTTGCACATGCACACAAGGGGGACACATGTATCTGGAGTTCATTTCCAGTGGCTGAAGGTCCTGGTGCACCCATTCTCTCTCTCTCTCTCTCAAATAAATAAAAACAAATAGAAAAATTAAAATAACTCCTGTTATTCCTAATAATGGGACTAGTGATAAAAAGGATAACTAGAGGCACATCTGTTTTGGGTCAGGCCCTTGTACACCTCTCTTTCTTTACCTCCTTCCTTAACTTGGTGGGTCGGACACATTATTATTGTTCCCATTCTATGCCTGGGGAGACTGAAGCTTCAGGGAAGTTTAGTAATTTGCCCGGGATTAGGTAGCTGATAAGTGGCTGTGCTGTCGCTTGAGCCTCGGCCTAACTGTTTCCATGAGCCTTCACTCTCCCACGGCAGATCCTGCCCCCGCGAACTCCATCCAGCACAGGGCGACGTGAGTGAGTTGGGATTCTTGCATTCTGATTGCGTCCTCGAGAGAAAATCCTATATCCTGACTTCAGAACGGGGTTTGGCTGAGCCCCCCGGGGTTGTGAGAGGCAAAGCAGAAGCTTGCTACCCCAACCCCAGGAAGTCTGCAGGTCAGGTAGCTTCACAGTGACTGCCGGGTGGTCCCATTGAGTAGCCTCTGGGGAGTCCTGCTGGGACAGTTCTAATGTCTACCCCAGTGCCGCCTGACCCCCAGCCCAAGGCGTCCAAGCTCCCCTCTCTTTCCTACGCATGCCCAGCTTTGCCTTGGCCTTTGGGCTCCGAGCTCAGGCCTTGGGCGGCGGTTTCAGGCACCAGAGTCCAAAGGACAGAGGGCCTCGCTGAAGGCCCTGGGTTACTGCTCTGGTCTCCATCACTAGATACTTGTTTGGGGCATGGACATGACAAGGAAGAGCCATAGGTGGGAACACCCTGCTTCCTGGTGGGGAAAAGTCCTTTCCTTCAGTACCCTGAGCAGACACTAGGGTGCTTGAGTAATGACAGGGTGGCCGGTTGGAAGAAAGCTCTTCACTTGGTAGAAAGAGCCACCATGGATGTCCTGAGAGACAGGGGGCCTAGCTGAAGGCCCTGGCTTACTGCTTCAGCAAGGAAGGGAGTCAGGGAAAGGCCCACATAGTCTTCACAGCTCCACACCCTCCCTCCCTTTGCTGGATCCTCGAGGCGCTCCTAAGCCAGCTGGACAGAGCTCCTCCTCCTCCTCAGGGTGGCAGCACACATCCAGCCATGGCAAGTCAGCTCCCTTAATTGCCCAGAATTCATTAATCTCGAGGTTGGCCATTCCTGATGTGGAAGACAAGACAGGGCCTGGAGGCCTGGGTCAGTAAGGAGTCCGGGTAAGCGGCTGCGACTTCAGGCAAGCTGCTCGCCTCCCTGTGCTCCAGTTTCTTATGTACACAATGGAGATAAGAATAGAACGCCTTACCTCATTTCTTGTTTGGATGATTAAATGAGCGAGCATATGCGAAGTGCTTAGAAATAATGCTTGGCACAGGGTGGCCTCTATCTAAATGTGAGCCATTCACATTACTATACATAGCTTAACTTCCTCTCTTTTGTGTCATAATTTATGGTCACTAAGCAATGGATAACCAGATTACTGAACCAAAATAAACCAACCCAGTCCTTTTATCCCAGTTCCATTAGCAACCAGATACAGAAGATGGCACTTGTCTTATTTAGTGCGGCTGCCCTTCAACTCTAGTGGGAGCAGATTTGCCAAACTTTTCTGAGTTAGCTCAGTATACCTCCAAAGATAAGGAGTTTCTTTTTATAAAGAAGCTGGCCTAGTCTTTTCAATTCCTAAAATTTCCTCATCAGATTTGAATTAGCCGTAATCTTTTCAACCATCCACAACTGGGTGGGCTTGTGGCCCATCCAATTCTAGACCTGTAACATGCTCCCCCCTCAATGTTCTGGTGAACGACATTGGAATACATATTAAAAATGAGAAGGGAGCCAGGTGTGGTGGCACATGCCTTTAATTGTAGCATTTGGGAGGCTGAGGTAGGAGGACTGCTATGAGTTTGAGGCCAGCCTGAGATTACATAGTTAATTCCAGGTCAGTCTGGGCTAAAGCAAGACCCTACCTCAAAAAAACAACAAAGAAAGGCCTGTAAAAATGAGAAACTCACACCTGTGATTCCAGTACTCAGGAGGCTGAGGTAGGGGGATCACTGTGAGTTTGAGACCAGCCTGGGCTAGAGTGAGAACCTGCCTCAAAAAAAAGGAAGAAAGAGCCAGGCGTGGTGGCGCACGCCTTTAATCCCAGCACTTGGGAGTCAGAGGTAGGAGAATCACCGTGAGTTCGAGGCCACCCTGAGACTACATAGTGAATTCCAGGTCAGCCTGGGCTACAGTGAGACCCTACCTCGAGAAACCAAAAAAAAAAAAAAAAAAAAAAGGAAGAAAAAAGATGAAAAAGAATATTCCTTGCTTACAACAGATAAGAAAATAGCAGTAAATGCCAAAATCAAGTATTCAGCAATGGAGACCAAAAGGCTGGTAATGTGCAGTGAGGAAACTTTTAGCTGTACAAACGTCATGGAGCTTTGAGGCCCTAGCGGTGACCTATCTGGGCCCACTCTTTGGTTTGCAATGTCCCTTGTCTTTGCTGGTCTGGCTGCAGACCTGCACACAGTACTGGGATTCTGCAGAGGGATGTGCACAGTGGCTGTGATCTCAGGAAAGGCCTGGCTGGGACAGGCTGTGTTTTTCCCAGCAGGTGAGCACCAGGCTCCAGTTTTCTTAAAACCCGCCATTCTACCATTGCCATTCCAAAGCCCCCAGGGAGCTCTCCAGATACCTTGCTCACCACCCACTGGGTGGACAAGCAGTCTCCGTCCTCTGAGGAGGGGAAGGAAGAGTGGCACTCCCTCCCAGACATCCTCTCTCAGCCCGGGGAGCAGTGAGCAGATATAGTCACTCTCAACACTGTAAACGCCGGGCTAAGGCGTGTGCTTGCAACAAGACGGTGTGTTCGGTAAGTAGGATCCGAAGTTTCTCTCTCCTGGACCACGGTCTCATAGACACTGTTGCAACAGTGGATTAGTCATTCCCAGGAATCCGGCGTGGCTTCCTCCTTCCTGCTGGCTTCTAATGCGTGGTGACATGTGGGCAGATGTGTGCAGCCATGGAAAGAGCATGGAGAGCAGAGGGCTGGGCTAGCATGAGGAACTACTTTCTATCCCTTGTACTCATACGTGTGCCTCCCCAACTTTCTTGCCCCAGTAGGTGAAAAAAAATTATCAAGTGTTCATGTGACTGAGGAGCCATGAGATAAGTTAAGTAGAAGCATGTTGAAAGAATAAATAAGGAAAAAAAGCACTAAAGACATTGAAATGCCAATGGATGGCAAGTTTGGTAATTGGAAGTGGGGTCTTGCTGGGGTTTGAATAAGTTCACTCAATTTTCATGTGTTGGAAACTAAACCCCCAATTCGTACGTTAGAGGAATTTGGGAGTAGGCCTTTGGGACTTAATTAGGGGTCAGGTCAGGTCCTGAAGAAGCAATTCCATGACGACATTAGCGGCTTGATCAGGGGAGTCTTGGGCTGTTCTGTCTGACCATATGATACCCTCCAGTGTGTGGCAAGATGTTAGCATCATGTTATAGACTTCTGGCCTCTAAAACCAAGACAACTAAAACCCTGTGTGTTAGAAATCCCTCAGTCTCAGGTATTCTGTTATAGTTACAGAAATGGACTAAAACAGATAGGAAGCAGGGCCTATATCTACAAGCAATCAGGCTTTGGGAAACCAGCTATATCAACAATGGAGGATTTTTCCGGAATGAACATTGTCATGGAATTCGTGGGTCTTTCGGATGAGGGACATTTTCTTCTGGGCTCACCCCTGTGCCCTAGGTGTATAGAGAGTAGGACCCCAAAATGTGGGTCACTCAACCAAACTGTGAATCTGAGCTAATGTCTTTTCAGGAGCACCTTTCTGCCTCACAGTGCTCCAGGTGCCAAATTTTGGTACCTCAGTTTCTCATTGTCTTCTCACTAAGGCCTCCACCAAGGAGAGTCTTTGAGCTAATTTCCCCAATGATCTCTGAGATGATGGAATCTCAAGAGAAGGAGATAGGTATTGAGTATAGCATTCTGGGCATCAGTGGACAAGGAGGGGAGGTGGGTTAACACACACACACACACAGCCCGTGTGAGTCTCATAGAGTATGCAAGTCTAAATCACTCCCTGGAGAGTATAATACTAGCCCTCCTCTGGGGTGGGGGAGGAAGGGAGGCTCTGTGGAGACCTCTCCACCCTCCCTCCCTTGCCTTCCCTCTTTTCCCTTGCGGAGTGTGCAGAGCAGGTGGTGTGGTTCTTGTGGCCTCCTTCTCTTGCTTACTGATCCATCATAGGCTTACAGAGCAACTTCAGCAAGTGGCTCAAGGGGCAAAAGAGAAGAGCCACAGAGTTCCCAGGGAGGCCGAGCATGGATCTGACCCGAGGCCCCAGCACTGACAGCGCCGGCAGACCCTGCTGGGCAGGGCTCTGTCCAGTGTCCCCAGTGCTCCGTGCTGGACAGATAGCACTTCCCACGTTGGCCCACGGCTCATCCTTGGCTGGGTTTGGGTGTTGCTCTGGTCACTCGGCCCACCTCCCCAGCTCGGGGGCTAGGAGAGCCCACATTTTTGAGTCAGAAACCAGACGGGTGTCAGGTTCCATAGCCTTGGCTGTGGGACTGTTCTGTTTGCTCTGTTAAGGGACTCTTTCTTCTTAACTGCTGCCTGAGTCAAAACATTCCGTTTCTTCCCTCGCCTCCCCGCAGCCCTGCCAGAGTTCCTGTCGGCATTCCTCTTCATTAATGGTGATGGCTCCACACCCGGAAGTTCCTGAGAGCTTATTTCAGGGGATAATGATTGTTTTTGCAGGAGGAACCCCGATGGTTTTTCCGTTTCTGTTTCCATAATATGTACTGAAGCCCACACTTCATTGAAAGCAGATGGTGAATGCGTCCCTCCACGTGCAAGGGGAGACTCTGGGCTGGGATTCTCCTGATGTGTCTGCCTTCTGGGCAGCCGGGCACGGATGCGGCCAGGGTGTTTGGGCATCTGTATGAAGACGAGGTCAGGCAGCCTCGGATGATTAAAAACAAAAATAATAGAGCTAAGATCGATAAAGCTGAGAAAGGAAAAGAAGGGAAGGAAAAGGCTGATGGAAAACACAAACTTGGATTCTCCTGAGTCATGAGTCTCTCTTGAGTCTTCCCATAGTCTTAAGGTGTCAGATGCTTGATGAAGTGGCCTCCAGAGAGAGCTGGCCACCCTCGCCTCGGCTGAGGAGACCTGGCCCTGACCCTTCTACTCATCTGCCTCCTTGGACCTAATGCAAAGCACATTCTCCACCGTATCTTTCCCAAGAACACAAACTTGATTTCTTCTTCCCTAAAAAGGCAGAAAAGGGCTATTGCTTCCCAAACTGCCCAGCGTGCAACTGTCCCCATAGAGCCTGGCCTGGCGTGGGAGGCAGGAAGCCCTGCCCAGGCTCTCAGCACACTCTGCATTGTGCAAACACCTCGTGCCCCAGGCCTCCAGAATGTGGACCTGGGCTCTGTTCGAGCTGCAGCCGTTGGAAGCCACTACACCTTGTGCGTGTGTCGTTGGTGAGAAAATGGATGGAAAGGGAATCGGCATGCTGAGCAAATCAGCCAGTTTCAGAAGGACAAAGATCGCATGTTTTTGCTTTTTTGCAGACTCTAGATGTGTGTGTGTGTGTGTGTGTGTGTGTGAGAGAGAGAGAGGGAGGGAGGGAGGGAGGGAGAGAGGCAGAAAGAGAGACGCACACACAGAGAAAGGCTCCGTAAGTCGATGTTTCAAGCAGGCAGAAGTATGGCAGCTCCGGTAACTGTCCCCTAGGGTGGGGCTGGGGCCTTGGCAAGGAAGTAGAAGGAAGGGATAGTAAAGAGATCTCCACAGTGTCCTTGCTGTCCCTCTGAGGGATGTGTCAGCACTGTCCTTTCCAGAGAGGGCTGTAGATTGGCATACTATATATGCCAAGCACTGAGGGGCATGATGTGAGTGTGTGTAAGCTCACCTCCCCTTCTTGACCACTGATGCCAGGAATACGTATGTAAATATGTGGCATGAAAAGAGAGGACTAGTGGCAGGTATAGGGACACAAAGTGGGATAGGGGTGTGTGTGAGCTAAGTGCATGATATATATCTGTGAAAATGCAATAGAACCTATCATTTTGTATGAGGAACATCTATTTTAAAGTATTTGTTTGGGCTGGAGAGATGGCTTAGTGGTTAAAGGTGCTTGCCTGCAAAGCCAAAGGACCTTGGTTCGGTTCCCCAGGACCCACGTATGCCAGATGCACAAGGTGACACATGCATCTGGAATTCATTTGCAGTGGCTGGAAGCCCTGGCATGCCTGTTATCTCTCTCTCTCTCTCTCTCCCTATTCTATTTCTCTCTCTCAAATAAATAAATAAAAGTGTTTGTTTATTTCCTTATTTGTAAGGAGAGAGAGAGAGAGAGACTGAGAATGGCAGTGGATGCACCAGGGCCTCTTGCCACTGCAAACTCCAGATGCATGCTGCTTTGTGTATCTGACTTTCTGTGGGAACTGGGAAATCGAACCCAGGCTCACAGGCTTTGCAAACAAGCATCTTTAACCACTGAGCCATCTCCCCAGCCCTGAGGAACAATCTATTGAAGTGAACTGAAAAGTACATCCTGGGAGAAAACTTATCTTATGGTTCAAAGGAGTCCAGTATGACAGCTTAGACTCAGTGGCAAATGCTGGGGTGGGGTGGGGGGTATCCACAGCCATGGGGGTGTAAGTTCGGCCTACTCTATTCCTCCGGTCAGTTTGCAAGTGGGTGGAGCCCAATACGGACCCAGGACCCATCTGCTAGTGAGGAAAGCACAGTGGCTCTGTGGAGGGAACAGCAAGTTCCCGGGTACTGCTGGGCAGCCAAAGGGCAATTCAGCTGGCAGACAGCTGAGAAAAGAGACTTAAAAGCCTTCCTGAAAATGCTAGGTGGCTAGGCTGAGTGAGTGGAGGTCTCCAGGGTCCAGGGCCCCTCGCAACAGCATGGTGGATACATACACAGCCAAGTGACTCCTCTTTTCAGACCATCTTGGATCGTAGTCCCACCTAAAACCCCCTCCTGTCCTGGTAGGATTGAGTTACTAACCCAGTTTAATCTCCCCTCATTCAGGTAATCCAATCTGACAGCAAAATCTCCATCCTGCAGAGAGGGACTTACGGTGACTGAAAAATCAGACACGAGGGACCTTTGAGCTTCAGAGAGGAGAGTTTGAAAGGAGCAAACTCAGGAAGTCTGGGAAGAAAATAGGAAGCCAACAGGGAAAAGAAGAATGAAGGTGGGAGAACCCAGAACTCACCTATGCTCTCACATGCTGAAAGGCTGGGGACATCTGTGTTTCCTCAATCTCTGGTGGCCCTGTCCTCTTCTGAAGGCTTCCTCCTCTGTGGCTGTCCTGTGTATTTGATTCTATTTTTAAGCTCTTTTTATTTCTTAAAGTTTTATTTATTTATTTATTTATTTATTTATTACTTATTTATGAAGAGAGAATGTGCACATGGCCATGCCAGGGCCTCTTGCCACCACAAACTCCAGATGCATGCACCACTTTGTACATCTGGCTTTTCCTGGGTCCTGGGGAATTAAACCCCGGGCTAGTGGGCTTTTGCACAAGCATCACCTTTAACCACTGAGCCCTCTCCCCAGTCTGTGGATTTGATTCTTTATATAGCCTGATTTCTACTGTTACTTCTCCACAACCCTCACCCCAAAGGGCCTGACGGGAGATGCCAGGCATCCTGAGCACTCTCCAAGAGAGAAGCAAACTGGGTCTGGTTCTCTGACCAGTGCCACTTAGGACAACATATGAGGGTGAGGGAAGATGAGCCTTATTTGATGGCATCTTCCTTTTCCTGCATGTCTGTGAAGGCTTGCTGGAGACAGATCTGCTTTGTTTCTGCAGGGTCGGGAGAAGCCCAGTTGATCTTGAGCTTGTGACAAGTGACATTAGAGATGGAGTCCAGTGATACCTGTTTTTCTTCTGTCACCCTTGTTTGTAGCCTTTGAAGGTGGCTGATGTGGGCTGGAGAGATGGCTTAGCAGTTAAGGCACTTGCCTGCAAAGAAGGACCTCAGTTTGATTCCCCAGGACCGATGTAAGCCAGATGCACAAGGGGCAGCATTTGCAGTGGCTGGAAGCCCTGGCACACCCATTCTCTCTTTCTCCGTCTGCCTCTTTCTCTCTCTCAAATAAATAAACAAAAATAAAAGATAAAAAAATTAAAAAATGGCTGATGTTTCTCTCCTAAAAGGATAAACATATATTCACTACTGAGCACAAACTATACATTAGATGCTACAAGTGTGTGCGCACACACATGTACACAAACTTGCTAACTTAAGACATGATTCCATAGCAACTGTACATGATGGATGAGGTATATTGTCTGGGTTTCTCAGAGGGCTGGAGGAGCAGAGAAGATAACAGCGAGTCAGAGTCTAACCAAGTTACTGGTCGAGTGAGGACTGGCCCAGGCCATCTGCCTGTCTCAGTGTGTGCCTGCTACTGCTGCTCACTCAGAGCTCCTGTAGCCCCAGACAGGCCCCACATCACTTTCCTGACCCTGTTTGGGCTCTTAGAGCCTCACACTGCTCACGGCAGGCGGCCTGCATGGATAGCACCAACTCATCGGAATGCAGCTGTACCCCATTCTGACTCTCACGTGCTGCTCCTTCATTTGCCCATCCATGAAACCCCGCTCTCATGGGTGGCAGTGCCAAAGGCTCCCTGGAGTGGTCACCAAATTCAAGCTTAGCTAGTGCTTTGGTGAGAAGCTGAGTGCCTTCCTGGGAAGTAACTATTTGTTCTCTCATAAGAATACACTGTGCAGCGGGCTGGGGAAATGGCTCTGGGGGTAAAGTGATTTGTTTGCAAATCCTCCTGGCCTGGGGTTTGATTCCTCAGGACTCACATAAAGCCAGATACAAAAAGTGGCACAAGCATCTAGCATTTGTTGTTTGCAGTGGCAAGAGAGCCTGGCATACTCATACATACACTTATACACATACAAGTAAATAAATAAATAATACATATTTTAAATGTATTTATGTTTTACTTGGGAGAGAGAGACAGAGAGCGAGAGAGAGAGAGAGAGAAGCAGATAGAAAGAGAGAATGGGGGCTCTAGGGCCTCCAGCCACTTCAAACAAACTCTAGATGCACCCACCACCTTGTACATCTGTCTTAAAAGGATCCTGGGGAATTTTAAAATATTTTTATTTATAATATTTTATTTTATGAGAGAGCGAGAGAGTGTGTATTGTCACACCAGGGCCTCTTGCTGCTACAGAAGATTCCAGATGCATGTGCCACTTTGTGTGTCTGGCTGTATGTGGGTACTGGGGAATCAAAGCTAGGAAAGTGCCTTTAATGGCTAGCCATAAGTATATATATTTAAAATGAATGCGGTGTTCAAGACAAAGCTCTGGGCCAGGAGACTGTGGACCCCTTGCAAACTTTCTTTTTGAGTGGGAATGTACCACCCCAGGCCTCGATTTCTCCTGTATAATACGGGCCTTGAACTGTGCAATTGCCCCAAGTCCTCACAACTTCACATATCTGGTGCTTTAGTCGCAAAACTTTGGTGTATTTTTATTCTCTTCAAGAGACTGTATTGAGTCCCACTTTTCCAACCAAAGCACCTTCTCGTGCCTGGAATGTGATATGATAAGTAGCGCAAGGTTAGGCTTGCAGAGATTTCCCCTTTGCTGGGATAACCTTTCTCAGACCGAGTGAGTGCTCTGTTCCTGGGACATGAGTGGCACTCGCACTCACTTCAAGTAGGATCACTGATAAAGCAATGTGGGATATAATCAGGGAATTAGCGCGAGTAACATAAGGGAGCTCGGGACCCTTCATGGAATGCCTCAACCACGCAGGTTGCTGATTCCACCACTCAGGTTTCCGGCTGCTCAAGCGTGCCAGGGACCCTGTCTTCTGGAACCATAAACCCAGCCAAACCCTTTTCCTTTCAGAGGCTGATTCTGCTCGGGTATTTTGTCTTAACAAGTAGACAGTGGCTGACACAGTGGGTGGGTTTGTTTTAGGGGCTGGGCCCTGCTCTCACAAACCCTTCGTGCTCTCCACTCAGCTCAGCCCATCCCCAAATACCTCAGAGATTATTTTATTTCAGGACACAATGCTTCTTCAACTCTTCTGTTTTGGAAATCATTCACTGATACTTGATTTTTTTTTTAATGAAAAGAATAAATTTTTCTGAGGCATCATACATAATAGAATATAAAACATTTATGTGTAATTTAGAAGAAAAAAAAAAGGCTAGAAAAATAGGGAGAAAAAGAGATAAGGGAAGGTCGGAAAGTAGCAGAGGAGAAATAAGTTATAAGTTATAAATAAGTCATAATAAGACATAAGTGGCTACTGCACAGTTGGGTGTCAGCAGGATGATAATGAACCTGTATTTCAAAGAGCTGCAAGACGGACTTGTGAATGCTTTCATCCCAAAGAAATGGTGTTTGAGGAGATAGATGGGGTTACTTTGATGTGAACGCCACACAGTGTGTACATATACCAAAACACCACCTGGGGGCTGGGGAGACAGCCCAGTAATTAAAGGCACTCTCTTGCAAGACCTGACAGCCCAGGTTCAAGTCCCCAGGACCTACTTAAAAGCCAGATACACAAAGTAGCGCATGCACCTGGAGTTCGTTCGCAGTGGCAAGGGCCATTGTCCCTCTTCTTTGCAAATAAATAATAAATTTTTAAAAAGAAACATAATATGGTAGCCACAGATCTGTCATATACAGTTTGGAAGATGAGGACAAGGGAGAAAATGAGGAGGAGAAGGCAATGAAGCATTGCTCATTCTTCTGTGAGCTCAGATGGAAGATCATGTCAGTATCTCAGAAATGTCCTGTCGATTCTCAAAGTCCCTCCTTCCATTGCCTCCCAAAGTCCTTTTCCAGATCTTTGTGCTAATAATATGTAAGCTTTTTATAATTAAAAAATATTTTTTTAATTTATTTACAAACAGAGAGAAATGGGGGAGGAGAGACAGATAGAGAGAATTGTGGTTGGGCAAGTTCAGTCCTCAGAACTTGGCATCATGGCTAGCCTCCTCCTGAGCCAGCCCTTAGCCCAGACCAATCAACTCTCACCTGAGCCACAAGGTAAAGCCCACTATAGTAAGGTAATGAATACATTTACCAGGGAACAGCAAGCTCTCCTTTGGTGGCCCGTTCATCACCCGTGAACCACTAGGTTCTGGTGAGTTCCCTGCCTCATCTCAGCCTGACTGGACTGAGACAAGGGGAGAGCCCCTTGATCCCTACCATACTGCCCTCCGCACGGTGGGGCCTCTTTGTACTTTGTTTTCTTTCCTCTATAGCTCTTTTTACATTTCTTCCAGGCCCACCATGTGGACTCTCAAACCACATGGGTGTATCTGTTTTCCTTCTCTTGTCTTTGTGCTTCCCCAAATAAATATAATAATTTAATAATTACCCTTCTCAGTCTTATTTTATCTAATTCTTTGGTTAAAAGTAGATATGAACTAAGGGTCTGGGGTTCAAGGACTTTCCTGAACCCCTAATACCCCATTTCAACATGGTCTGAATCTGTTCATTCTCTCTTGGGTTCCTGACTGCTCTGAAATTTTCCTCAACTGAATTTCTGTCTGTTCTCCTAAGTGTACAATTTTATTTGATCTATGAATGGTTAATTTAAAAAAATTCTATCATAGATGTAAAATATTCTCTTATGTCTCTATTTGTCATACACACATATATAGACCATATTAATGATGACATTGTATCTATATATCATAAGTTTTTATATTTTTATGGACTGGGGAAATGGCTCAGTGTTTAAAAGGTGCTTGTTTGCAAAACCTGTCAGTCCAGGTTCAATTCCTCAGTACCTACATAAAGCCTGATGCACAAAGTGATATATGTATCTGGAGTTCATCTATTGCAAGAGGCCCTGATAACTCATTCTCTTTCTGTCTCTCTTACAAACAAATGGATAAATAGACTTATTTATTTATAAAACAATTTATTTACTTATTTATTTATTTGAGAGAGAGAGAAAGCAGACATAGAGAATGAGTGTCGAGGTGCCAGGGCCTCTTGGCACTGCAAATGAACTCCAAACACATGAGCTTCATTGTGCCTCTCTGGCTTTACGTGGGTGCCATCTCTCCAGCCCCAATACAAATATTTTAAAATATTAAGTATTTTAATTTACATATTGCCTGCAAAGCTTAATAACCTGAGTTTGATTCCCCAGTACCTATTTAAAGCCAGATGCACAAAGGTGTTTGCATCTGAAGTTCATTTGCAGTAGCTAGAGGCCCTGGTATGCCCATACTCTCTCTCTTTCTCTCTCTCTCTCTCTCCCTCTCTCTCCCTCTCTCTCTGTATCTCTCTAATTGCAAATAAATAAATAAAATATTTTTAAAAGCTACAAATATTTTTAAAACAAAAAATTTTATACATTAAAGCTTTTTATTGCATATGTGTCTCTTTTTTTCCAAATTGATTTTTAAGTTTTTCAGTCTTTTCAGCTACCTGATAGTCCTTAGCCCTTTTAAGAGCTTTAAGAGTGGTGCGGGGTGTGGTGGTGCAGGCCTTTAATTCCAGCACTCAGGAGGCAGAGGTAGGAGGATTGCCATGAGTTCAAGGCCACCCTGAGACTATATAGTAAATTCCAGGTCAGCCTGGGCTAGAGTGAGACCCTATCTCAGAAAAAAAAAAAAAAAAAAAAAAAAGGCTTGAGGAAAAGGGCTGAAGAAATGGCTCAGTCGTTAAAGGCACTTGCTTGCAAAGCTTGATGACCCAGGTTCAATTCTCCAGTAGCCACATAAAGCCAAATGCACAAAATGGCACATGAATCTGGAGTTTGTTTGCAGTGGCAAGAGGCCCTCTTGCACCCATTCTCTTGCTTTCTCACTTTCTCTGAATGAAAATGAATAAATAAATAAAAGTACTTTTTAAAGAGTTGAGAAAAAAAAAAGATTAGAGCAAGACAAGACTATCTGGAAGTTCTGAATTCATGATGACCTGCTGATTTTCGCACTAGGTTATGATATAGGTGAGCCATTTGTTGGGGGACCTTCAATGTCAGTATCTTAGGGTCTTTCCTCTTAGATTCTCTAGAGAGGTTTTAGTCTCTCCTCTGGAGTAGAAGGGGCTACCACCAGGGTTTTCGGAGTTGAACAGAAGAAAAGAGGTAACATACCTCCACATTAAGCACTTAGCATGCATTCTGTACTGGCGACTGGCATTCCCAGATCCCATGAATGACCCTCTGTTTCTCCTCTGTGGAGAGGAAAGAGGGAGCAGAGGAGAGAGAGAGAGAAAGAGGGCATAGGTGCACAGAGCCTCAAGCCAAGGCAAATGAACTCCAGATGCATACACCACTGTGCATCTGGCTTTATGTGGGTACTGGGGAATTGAACTAGTGTGGTTAGGCTTTGCAAGAAAGCACCTCAACCACTGAGCAATCTCTCCAGCCCTTCCAACATCTTTTTTGTCCGAATTCTGTTTTCTTTTAAATTTAGTTTGTTCTTTCTTTCTTTCTTTCTTTCTTTCTTTCTTTCTTTCTTTCTTTCCGACAGACAGAGAGAAAGAGGAAGAGAGAGAGAGAGAGAGAATGGGCACACCAGGGCCTTCAGCCACTGCAAACGAATTCCAGACGCGTGTGCCCCCTTGTGCATCTAGCTAACGTGGGTTCTGGGGAATCGAGCCTCGAACTGGGGTCCTTAAGCTTCACAGGCAAGTGTTTAACTGCTAAGCCATCTCTCCAGCCCCTGTTTGTTTGTTTTTATGGTAGGGTCTCGTGTAGCCCAGGTGGACCTGGAATTCACTATGTAGTCTCTGGTTGGCCTTGTACTCATGGCGATCCTCCTACCTGTCTCCGGAGTGCTGGGATTAAAGGCGTGTGCCAACACGCCTGGCATGTTTGTTTCTTTGTACGGCAGGGTCTGGGGATTCCTCTCTGCTCAGCTTAGCTCTGCTCCTCTGCTCGACTCGCCTTGCTTACCTCTCTTTGTTTGGGACACAAGCATATGTGAGTCCAGGCCCCCTTACAGTTTCTTGGCTTGGATGGCTCTCCTGCTTGTCTCTGCTCTGTAGTTTGGAGTAACTTTTCACTTTGATTACATGCACGATTTTCCTCTCCTTCCTGTATCTGCCATGTGTGTATTTTTCTTACACTCCAGATCTACCACGTGGGTGCTGTCACCAACACTTGGTTTGCTACCTGTGCAATTTCTTTTAACTCAGGGTAACCATGAGTGTAATTCCTTCATTCCTCATGTCTCCCTTGAATCTCCTGGCCTCTGCTTTGGTATCTGCTCTCTCATTTTCCCTTGAGCCTCACCATTTGTCCTCTTCTCTAAAAACACACGGTGGATGCCATGCCGGTTTCTCTTGAATCTCCCTACACAAGATCCTAGATTCCTACTCCCCGTGTGTTTATGACTCTGTTCTACCTTTCCTTCCTAGATCCCAATTTTCCTTAAATAAACCCCACAATTTGTGTGTTCCCTTAAATAATCTATATAATTTGTGATTTTTCTCAATAAATTTAATAATTCATAATTAAAAAAAATAAAGACAGGGTCTCATGCAGCCCAGGTTGAATTCAAACTCCTAATCTTCCTGCCCTTACCTACTCAACACTGGGATTACAGGTATGTGCCACCACTCATGGTTTTTTAAAAACATATTTTATTTCTATTTCTATTTGAGGCAGAAAGAGAGAGAGAGAGAGAGAGAGAGAGAGAGAGAGAGAGAGAGAGAGATTGCACCAGGGCCTCCAGGCACTGAAAACAAACCCCAGATGCATGCATCTCCCAGTGCATCTGGCTTACATGGGTCCTGGGGAATCGAACCTGGGTCCTTTGTGGCTTTGCAGGCAAGTGCCTTAACCTCTAAGCCATTTCTCCAGCCCCATCACACCTGGTTTTACCCCCAATTCTGACTTAGTAAATTTGGGCCATGTGAACTTCCCATATTTCTCTTTCAATTCTGCTTTCAACCTAGAGATCCTTTTGGGAGCATACTTTTTTTTGTTGTTCTTCCCTATCATCTACAAGCAACAGAAGCAAATTCATGTCACCAATGTTTGTTTTCTCACTTTTCAACTAAAGCCACAAGCTCATGGTCCATTTTTCTTTTTGGAGGAAGCACACTGCATGTTTCAGGAATCTTGCCTTCTGGCCCCAATATTTGTATGTATAAGGTAAATTATGTCACAATGGTAAATGGTTTCCAAAATCCTGGTGCTGACATCATGGAATGTTTATTTCTTGCTTATATACATATTGGCATTGTGTCAGTTTTGCTTTTTTTTTTTTTTTTATAAATTCTGCGATACAGGCTGAAGGAGTGGCTCTATCTCAGTCTTGTAAAAGAGGGGACAAACTAATGGCTGAATAACACAATGACGTGGCATAATTACCCTCAAACAAAGTCACTTGTGTGCCACTGTTAAGATGGACAAGATGGACATGCCTCTGACTAGGTTGGGCTGTGGGGAGAGGACCTGGAGGAGGTGAGTGTAAGCATAGAAGACAGAAATGGCAAATGTTGGAGCTGGGGAGATGGCTCAGTGGTTAAAGGTTCTTGCTTGTAAAACTTGTTGGCCCGGGTCCAACTCCCCAGACACCCACACAGAGCCGGAAGGGCATTTATTCGCACACTGTTGTGCTCATACATAGACACACATGCAAATAAATAAATTAATTAAAAGAAAAGAAATGAAATACTGGGCTTGAGAGATGGCTTAGTGGTTAAGGCACTTGCCTGCAAAGCCTAAGGACCCAGGCTTAACTCCCCAGAACCCATGTAAGCCATATGCATAAGGTCACACATGCACATAAGGTGGCACATGTACACAAGGTGGCACATGCACAAGATGGCACACACAGAGTTTGATTGCACTGGCTGGAGGCCCTGGCACACCAATTCTCTCTGTCTCATAAATAAATAAATATAAACACTTTCCAAAAAAAAAAAAGAGAGATGGCACATATTTAGGATGAACAATACTGTTTACCATGGTTACCTATAAATAAATAAATATAAGTTTTAGACGTGGGGAATTTTAGACATGGGGAGGTGGTTGAGTGGTTAAAGATGCTTGTTTATAAAGCCTCATGGCCCAAGTTCAGTTCCACAGAACCCACTTAAAGCCAGATGCACCAAGTGGCACATGTATCTGGAGTTCTTTGATAGTGGCAGGAGGCCCTGATGCATCCATACTCTATCTTTCTCAACTAAATAAATAAAAACATTTTTCAAAAAAAAAAAAAAACGATCTTTGTTACCCAGGCATAGTGGTGTATGCCTTTAATCCCAACACTTGGGAGGCAGAAGTAGGAGGATCTCTGTGAGTTCAAGATCAGCCTGAGACTACATAGTGAATTCCAGGTCAGCCTGGGCTACAGTGGGACCCTACTTCTAAAAACCAAAACAAACAAACAAACTAAAAGACCAACTTTGTTAAGTTGACAATCCAAAAGTGAAACCCATCTTTCTCATGCCCTAACTGGCAAAGGGAAGAAGTTATTGTTTGCTATCTGTCCTTACAGACCTGCCTTCTTCAGTGAGCGCAAGACAGTGGGCAGCTTTCTTTTAGCTTCCTTTTCACCATTCATCATGAGCTGTTAGCTTTCTGTCTCAGGACGAGGAGAGTCCCCTCTGCTATCCAACCCAGGGCGCCAGCATGTAACAGCGGGGGACCCCACCCTTTGCTTGGGTTCTTTGTGAAGAACTGGCCTCCTGCAGCTGGGGGCCACCCTGGGCCTCCTCTGCAGGCACTTTTTTTGTCCATCAACATCTGAGGCCCTTTGGCTTCCATGCTTAGATTCCCACCAGATCCCTGTTTCTCTTACTCCTCAAGAGGATCTCTATTACCTGGAGTGACTTCAGAAAGATTATACTCTATCAAGCAAAATTAAATTAAATTAAAACAACCGGGCTGGAGAGATGGTTCAGTGGTTTGTAAAGCCTTGTTTATAAAGCCTGAAGGCCAGGTTCAATTCCCTAGTACCCACGGAAAGCCAGGTGCATAAAGTGGTACATGCATCTTGAGTTCATTCACAGTGGAAGAAGTCCATGGTGTGGCCACTCTTTCTCTCTCTCTTCTCTCTCTTTCTCACTGTCTGTCAATTAAGTAAGTAAATAAAGGAATAAATAAATATAGTTTAAAAAAATCAAACCCACCTCTTATCTCCAGATATTCTACATTTGAGCACAAGTCAGGTACTGGAGTCCTCTTGTTCTCTATCTGCTGATTAGGCATCCATTGATTTCATTTGCATTTTTAGGAAGCATAATTAGGTCATGATTCATGCTGAAGAAAATGTTCCAATCATCCCTTACGTTCCATGAGAGTTTATTTTTAATTTCCTCATTGTTTATGTTGAAAGTTCCAAGATCCATTGGCTCTGCAAAATCTGGGGGGGGGGGGTTGGTTGGGGGGGAATCTAATGTCTAAACAAACAGCACCTTTGCCTGAGTCTGTGGGATAGACTGTTTATTTTTCTGTACAAGTGACCAACATTAGTGTGCTTGTTCCAGATGTTGCACCCAAAGGAAGCTAAGCTAGCCAGTGGGTGACAGCGTCATCTTGGCTTCGAAAGTGTCTGGAGAACAAGGAATCTGATGCCAAAAGCTGGGACACAGAAGGCTGTGAGGCTCTGTGGCTGAGTAGGTGTGGCCTCTCTTTGAACACCTGCCCCATTCAGAGCCTCCAGTCGGTGGGCTGCATT
The DNA here is from genome assembly GCA_036346955.1 of Dipus sagitta. NCBI lineage: Eukaryota > Metazoa > Chordata > Mammalia > Rodentia > Dipodidae > Dipus > Dipus sagitta. Next base: position 148,834,094 of record CM070773.1, on the reverse strand, counting down.
ACATTTCCTGGTGGGCAGTGCGTTTGCGAAGCCATGGGGATCGGGGCTCATGGAAAGGAGTTCTTCATTATGGTGCAAGTCAGACATGAAGAGGCTGTGCCAGCCACTTGCACATGCTCTCCTGCTTCTCCTGGGCACCCCTGGAACGGCAAGGCTTTCTCTGGCCAATGATGTGTGAGTGGAAGCCTGCAGGTGCCTAACATTGGGTGAGAAGATGCTGGTGTCAATGGGTCCTCGTCTGTGCTAGACACACTATGTGAGCACTATGCTGTGTTGTGTGCACAAGTGTTGATGTAGGTATTTAATACTATAGATTAATTTAGCAATTTGGACTAATGAGGTAACCTGGTGATTAAAAAAGAGTCTGTTGGGCATGGTGGCAGATGCCTTTAATCCCAGCACTTCGGGAGGCAGAGGTAGGAAGATCACTGTGAGCTCAAGGACATCCTGAGAGTACATAGTGAATTCCAGGTCAGCCTGAGCTAGAGTGAGACCCTACCTCAGGGAAAAAAAAAAAAAAAAAAAAAAAAAAAAGAATCTAATGTGGGCTGGAGAGATGGCTTAAAAGTTAAGGTGCTTGCAGTGAAGCCTAAGGACCCAGGTTTGATTCTCCAGGACCCACATAGGCCAGATGCACAAAGTGGCGCATGCTTCTAGAGTTCATTTTCTGTGTCTCGCTTCTCTGTATCTCTCTGTCTCTTTCTCTGCTTGCAAATAATAATGAAAATAATAAAATAAATAAATAAATAAATAAATAGTAAATAAATATAAAACATTTTTAAAAAAGAATCAAAGGGCTGGAGAGAGATGGCTCAGTGGTTAAGGTGCTTACTTGCAAAGTGTAATGATTCAGGCTCGATTCCCCAGTACTTACATAAAGCCAGACACACAAAGTGGTGCATACATCCGGAGTTTGTTTGCAGTGGCTGGAGGCCCTGGCATGTCCATTCTCTCTGTCTATCTCTCTTCTCTCTATGTCTCTCTGCTTGCAAATAAATAAATAAATAAATATATAAATAAATAAATAAAGAATCTAAGCTTTTTCTAGCTTGACACAAAACTCTTAGATTTCTTCTTCTCTTTTGTTTGTTCTTTCTATTTATTTATTTATTTTGAGTAAGGATTTTATAATATAACCCTGGCTGATCTGGAACTCACTAAGTAGATCAGACAGGCCTTGAACATGAAACAATTCTCCTGCCTGAGCCTCCCAAGCGATGGCATTATAGATATGTGTCAACATGCCCCACTTAAAAAAATTATTTATTTATGAGAGAGAGAGAGACAAAGAGAATGGAGAGAGAGAGAGAGAATATGGGCATATCAGGGCCTCTTGCTGCTGCAAATGAATTCCAGACAGATGCACCACTTTGTGCATCTGGTATTAGGTAGGTACTGGGCTTTGCAGGCAAGCACCTTTAACTGCTGGGCCATCTCCCCAGCCTCTTTTTTTGAAAACAATATTTTTATTTATTTGTGAGAGAGCAAGAACATGCCCATTTTTATAAAATTTACTGTATTCTTTAAAAAATCCAAAATTTTCTTAATGATAAGAATCACTATACACAGAGTAAAAAGGGGAATGATAAGTGGAAAAAACAAAACAAACAAAAAAACAAAAAACATTTGGACCTCATTGACAAAGGACCTACTCACCTGGTGGATCACCATCTAGTGCCTTCTGATCTAGACCAAAGGCCAGAGAAAAGACAAAAAGACCAGAAAAAAAAAAAAGAGAGAAATCAAATGCATTCTAAAGATTTGAAAACAATGCCTAATCTGAAAGTGGAAACCACGCTGAGCATGTTTTCAAGGCAAAATGTCAGACGCCTTAGCACTGTCATGGTGAGGTTGAGCAGAGCCAGGTCTTCTGCCAGTGGGGCTGGTGGCAGCGGAAGTGGGCTTTGCTAAATTAGACTGGACCCCTGCATATTTGTCAAAATTAGAAATTCATTACCCTTTGAACTGGCAATTTCCCCTAGGAATTTGCCTTACAGAATTCTCTTCCAAGGCAAATGCTATTATTATTACTATTTTGAATGTCTGAGCTTGGAAGTATCCATTAAAACCTAAGTCCAGCTGGGCGTGGTGGCACACACCTTTAATCCCAGCACTCATGATGCAGAGGTAGGAACACTGTTGTGAGTTCAAAGCCAGCCTGAGACTATATAGTGAATTCCAAGTCAGCCTGGGGTAGAGTGAGACCCTACCTCAAACAAACAAACAAACAAGCAAGCAAGCAAGCAAAGCAAACGATAAAACAAAAAGAAAAAACCTAGAGTCCATGACAGTAAGGACTTTTTCTTTGCTTGTATGTTTGTTTTGTTTGCTGTTAATTCCCAACATAATTGGCCCTCTAAGTATTGGTGAAAGGATTAGTGATTTTTTTGAAATATATTTTTTATTTTATTTATTTGAGAGAGAGAGAGAGATAGATAGAGAGAGGGAGGGAGAATGAGCACACCAGGGCCTCCAGCCACTGCAAATGAATTCCAGGTGCATGCGCCTTCTTGGGCATCTAGCTTACGTGGGTCCTGGGGAAACGAACCTGGGTCCTTTGGCTTTGCAGGCAAGCACCTTAATTTCTAAGCCATCCCTCCAGCCCTGTTTTTTTTTTGTTGTTGTTGTTGTTTTTGTTTTTGAGATAGGGTCTCACTGTAACCCAGGTTGACCTGGAATTCTGTAACTCTAGGCTGGCCTTGAACTCACTGTGATCTTGCTATCTCAGCTTTCTGAGTGCTGGGATCAAAGGCATGAGCCAGCCAGGCATGGTGGCACACGCCTTTAATCCCAACACTCGGGAGGCAGAGGTAGGAGGATCACTGTGAGTTCGAGGCTGCCCTGAGACTTCGTAGTGAATTCCAGGTCAGCCTGGGCTAGAAGCGAGACCCTACCTCAAAAAAACAAAAATGAAAACAAAAAAACCCAAACAAACAATAACAAAAAACAAAACTAAACAAAGGCATGAGCCACCATGCTCAGTGTGGATTAATGAATTTTGTTAAGCAAAATAGAAAAGTATAAAATAAATTTTGTGTTATTATTTACATATAAGGGATTTTTTTGGACAAAATTCAGACTTGGAAATTCTGTATGACAGAAAAATTGATTTTTTTTCAACAAATAAGTTGCAAAGAGTACATAGAGAAGTAGAAGGAGAAACTGAAGATTAAAAGATTTAAATGGCCTATCAAAAATGTCAGTGTTGGACTGGGGAGATTGCTTAGGTGCTTGTCTGCAAAGCCAAAGGACCCAGGTTCCTTCCATTCCCCAGAACCCACGTAAAGGCAGATGCACAGGGTGGTGCATGCTTCTAGAGCTTGTTTGCAGTGGCTGGAGGTCCTAAGGTACCCATTCTCTTTCTCTTTGTCTCTCAAATAAGTAAATAAGAGAATAAATAAGTAGAAATGTTCAGGTGGTCCGTGGACAGGCCACCCTGACCACACCCAAGCCCATCTGATCTCAGCAGCTGAGCAGGGTTGGGCATGGTTAGTACGTGGATGGGAGAAATGTTCAGATGTCCGTTTTCAGTCTTTGGAGAGACTTTGAATTTATCAGCTGATCAATCAGTTATTTTACAAGCACCTTCCTGAGCACAGCTGAATCACTGCAGTCACACGGCTGTCAGGAAAGTGAAACACGGGCCGACGAGTGGTCCTCCTCCACCGAGCTCTGTCTTCATACGAGCGTTTAAGGGACGCCGCACAGGTCAGGCGGGAACCAAGCGGAGCTCTGGGAAGAGCAGTCTGGCAAAATGCAAAATCTCTGTCATTTATTTATTTATTTATTTTTGCTATGCCGCTTTCATGTATGTGCTTTGATTGGAACTCTGCAGTCTGCCCGGTCCCTCCCACAGCCAGATGCGCATTGCTTCAAAAAGTAATCCATCCTAAATTCCTCTGTGAATGTCTCTCGGGATTTAGTTTACCAAAACACCAGCACTGTGTTTTCCTGTCAGAGTTTCATTTCATGTCCTGCCTTTATTTTGACAATGGTTGTAACAGCACATGCTGAGTCTCGAAAGACTCTAGGGACAGTGTTTAAATCCCTAGAGGAAAAGGAAAATGTTGAGAATTGCCCTTTTCTTTTATCTTATCTTGCCTAGTCCTTTTCTTCTTTTTTCTTTCTTCCTTCCTTCCTTCCCTTCATCCCTCCTTCCTTCCCTCATTCCCTCCCTCTTCTTTTCTTTCTCTCTCTCTCTTTCTCTTTCTTTCTTTCTTTCCACAATGCTCAAGGCTCTTGGAATCTCCACTGAGGAAAGAATGACAAGTCTCTGTCCCTCTGACACCTTATCTCTTCCAGGCCATTTTGTTCTGCACCAGGGAGAATGTCACAGGATAAGGCTGGGTTACCTCAGCCTTAAAGAACTTCTCAGTAAACACTCCTGACTTTCACCACAGAGGGCCACTTTGTCTAGTCCACCATCTAAACCTGCACAGACTTTCCATTGGCCTTGAACTTACTACCTTGTGAATGGAGAACAATTGAGTTCAGCCATTGACTCTTAGAGGACAGAGATCACTCCCCGGATCACACACAGCACTGCCCTGTCCTGCTTTAAGACTGAAAATTCAGAAACCACATGTGACTCAGGAACTGTGCCCATCAGTTGGCACAGGGCAACTGGGCTGGTTTGATAGCTATGGTGGCAATAGTGAATAAGGCTCACGCTGTCACGAATGCTAACACATTCATCTTTACACTGATGTAACCATCAAATAAAAATGTTATTTTCATGGAGGAAGGCTGTGAAGGTGAGAGAACTCAGGCCTATGTATTGTTCGGGGTTAGTGTCTTCACACAGCAGTAAAATTAGATGTTTATCCTGTATGCTCACGAGAGCCAAAATAAATAAAACAAGGAAACACCACATTGGAAGAAGTGATTTGTCACCAGATGGTGGTCTTGCTTCTGGCTTCTTTACTTTTCTTGATAGCTTCCATCCGTTTTCTCCCACCCTTGTTCACTATTGTGAGGTAGATAAACAGGAGTACATTGAAGACAGGCTCCTCCCATTGAACACACACTCCTCCCTTGTCATCAGCTTTGCCTCTCTCTAGAGTTAAAACACCACATGAAAGGGAGGGAGCTTTGTGGGGGGCCATTAAGGGAAAGTTCTTCCAGTTCGAGAAACAAAGTCCTTCTTCCATCTCTGGCCTTGGGTGGAGATAAGGCATTCTCAACTTTCCAAAACAAGACTACCAGGACATACTATGGTCCTCTCCTTCGAGGGTTAATCCAGCTGGACTTGGCAGTGACCTGGTCAAGAGGCCACCCCTCACCTAAAGACTGGCTAAAGATGTGGGAGGAATAAATGTCCCCTTAATAAAATAGTGAACTTATAGGCTTTCTCCCCACCAGTCCCCCCCTTCACTGAAGTTGCTTACAGATCTTCACTGCTAAGCCTGTCTGCTTTTATGGGTTCTAACTTAGAAATTTAACCTTGCCTTTCTCCCGTTCAGTCTCGTCTTTGGGTACCAACCAAATCCTAAGCACGCTCGCCTTGGCACTGTGGACTTTCTCACCGTCGTCTCGGTAAGTCTCCTTTGCTTCGGGGCATCGTTCTTCTGGGTCTCCACTCGAGGACAGGCGGCAAGAAAATCTGCTCACACTACTTGTCATGTTGTCAGTGAGGAGCAGGTGGAAATGAAGGCGAAGCAAGTGGCCCACCCATGATGTAACCTAGGAGTGACTTAAGACATGGCCTCCTGCTGGGTAGGAGGAATGCTATGAGTTCAAATCCAGCCTGGGCTAGAGTGAGACCTTGCCTCAAGAATGAACAAGGAAGCCGGGCGTGGTGGCGCACGCCTTTAATCCCAGCACTGGGAGGCAGAGGTAGGAGGATCGCCATGAGTTCGAGGCCACCCTGAGAGTACAGAGTGTTTTCCAGGTCAGCCTGAGCTAGAGTGAGATTCTACCTCAGAAAACAAAAAACAAAACAAAACAACACAAAAAATGAACAAGGAAGACACAGCCTCCTTCTCTCCCTGTCCTGCATGTCCTTGTGTCCGTAACTTTCCTTCCTCTTCCCTTGGCTTCTATTTTTTTTATTTTTTTGCCTTGTCCTTTCTTTCTCTCCTTTTCTCCCGCCTTTTCCATCTCCCACTTTCCCTATTGCTCTGTCATATTTGTCCTTGCCCATCCTGTGTGCAAGGAAGCCAGAAGTGATAACAAAAGAGGTAACTTGAGCATGAGGGTAATCAACTACATAGTACCCTTTCTGAAAGTGTTAACTGCCCACCTTCTCACATACAAGGCTAGTGCATGTGTGTATGTGCACACACGCATAAGCACACAGATGTCAAAATCCACCTGCTTTTGTTTCTCAAGAAGTCTTGTTATAAATGTTGACTGATAAATCTTCACACTACTTCACTTGGAAATGTCCTAAAAATATAGTTCTGTGGCTTGAGAAACATGACAGCCGAGGATACCAAATTAATGTAGGTCATAAAAGTTTTACCACCATAAGATTCACTCATGAAACCATAAAACTGTAGTCATGAACAGCAGTTGACCACAGCTGAGGTAAATAAATTACCCACTGCGCTGTCTCTTCCATCTTGGCTGCAGTGTGGACTTGATAATGCTTTGGCTGCAAAATTTTGAATTTGTAAAGAACACAATTTAATCTTTAAAATAAAATAAAAGGGGCTGGAGAGATGGCTCAGTGGTTAAGGCGTTTGCCTGCAAAGCCAAAGGACCCAGGTTCAACTCCCCAGGACCCACGTAAGCCAGATGCACGAGGGAGTGCATGTGTCTGGAGTTCATTTGCAGTAACTGGAGGCCCTGATGGGCTCATTCTCTATCTCCCTCCTTCTCTCTCTCTTTCTCAAATAAAGAAATGAAAAAATAAAAAATATTTAAAAAAATAATAAAATAAAAGGGGCTGGAGAGAGATGGCTCAGCAGTTAAGGTGCTTGCCTGCAAAGACTAAAGATCTGTGTCCAATTCCCCAGGACCCACGTAAAGCTAGATACATAAAGTGGTGGATGTGTCTGGAGTTCATTCGCAGGTCTGGAGGCCCTGGCTTACCCATTCTCTTATCTTTCTTTCTTCTCTCTCTCTCTGCTTGGAAATAAGTAAAATCATTTTTTAGAAATAAATAAAGTATGCCGGGCGTGGTGGCGCACGCCTTTAATCGCAGCACTTGGGAGGCAGAGGTAGGAGGATCGCCATGAGTTCGAGGCTACCCTGAGACTCTATAGTGAATTCCAGGTCAGCCTGGACTAGAGTGAGACCCTACCTCGAAAAACCAAAAAAAAAAAAAAAAAAAAAAAAAAAAAAAAAAAAAAAAAGAAAAGAAAAGAAATAAATAAAGTAAATAAAATGTAAAAAGTCAGAGCAAAAGAAAGCCCTCACTGCTGGACACAATGGGGTATGCCTGTAATCCAAGCGCTTGGGAAGCTGGGCCCGGAGCACTGTGAGTTTGAGCCAGCCTGGGCTACATGATGATACTCCATCTCAGAGAAAAAGCAAGATAACGGGATGAAAATGACATGTTAGCTCTCATCTCAGCTGCGATCATCCTGCCCCAAGCCCTAACTATGAAAACACACTGGACTGACTGAATGTAAAGGGCACACTTCGAACAACTTGCTCTTCAAATATGGTCAAGATTGTCAGAGAAAACGAAGCTGGAAAAACCACTATATTGAACGAGAGCCCAGAGAGAACAGGCGACTTGACATATGGTCTCGTGGATGGGATTCTGGAACAGAAAGAGGACATTAAGGAAAAACTAGACATATGGGAAAAATAAAGTCTAGTTAATGACCATGCATCAATATTGTGACCAGTGTTAATATCAAGATAAATGAGGTGTCAGCGTAGGGAATGGTGAACTATCTTTGCTCTAGCTTTTCAGAAAAGATTCTAAAATAACATGCTTATTTTTAAAAGAAAAAGCGGAATCCAGCTTGCCATTTTCCTCTCCAGAACCAGAAATCCATCTGTGAGCGCCTTTCCCTCAGTGGGGGGAGCAGGTGCCTGCCTGACCGACCCAGCGCGGGCTGCTCCCCACGCCTTCCTGCGCGTTCTCGGTCCGCACGTGGATCTGCTGGGCTTCGGTCCATTGTGAACGACCTTTGTCCCAGTGGCTTCTGTCTGAGTCATTAGTGATGAACTCATGGGTGCTTCCCAGCCTGTCCTTATCTCATGGTCAAGGCCACCCTGATGTCACAGACCAGTGGCTCAGAGCCCAGCAGGCAGAGGGACATCACAACCTCACACCACCCTCCATGCCAGATTGCCCCTCACTAAGTACAATGGGATGCTTTTTAAGTGCATCATAACAATCTCTTTCTGGGCAATGTGACTCGTGCAAGCATCTAGCATTTGGACGTTATGTGGATGCAAATGGCTTCATGTCCCATCTAATGAGCAGGGTTGATGCTACTCTGGCCAAGCTGTCGGGAGTGTTCATTTAAGGGACAGCTGCTATGAAAGGCAGAGCGCAGCAGACACACAGGAAACACCGTCCTCTGCTTCCCACTTCACTGAGGACAGAGGAGGTGTGTGGCTTGGTGCAAGGTTTTCCAAAGCGTGACCCTGCATCAGTGAGAGATGTGCCACTCGCTCATGGTAGGGGGGCTATCATCAGCTCTGTGTACTTTGCTTTTTCTTGGAAAATTCATATAGGAACTATCCTTGGAGGAGGGTTAGTGAGTAAGCCTGTCATTAAGAAAAGTGTAGAGGGGCTGGAGAGATGGCTCAGTGGGAAAGGTACTCAAGTTCAAATCCCCAGAACTCATATAAAGCCAGATGCACAAAGTGGCACATGTATCTGGAGTTTGTTTGCAGTGACAAGAGGCCCTGGCATGCCAATTTCTTTCTTTCTCTCTCTCTCTCTCTCTCTCTTTCTTTCTCTCCCCCTGCTTGGAAATAATAATAAACTAATTTTTAAAAAGTGACTGGGCATGGTGGCACACACCTTTAATAACAGCATTTGGGAGGCAGAGGTAGGAGGATTGCTGTGAGTTTGAGGCCTGACACTACATAGTGAACTTCAGGTCAGCCTGGGATAGAGTGAGACCCTACCTTGAAAAAAAAATAAAGTAAAATATAAATAACTAAATAAATGAAGTTAGCTCTCCTAGGGACTTGGCTCAGCTGTTAGAGCATTTACCGCTTAACTATGAGGACCTTCGCAGCCAGAGACTATCAAGTTCAACACCTCAGAACCCAGGTAAAAAGCTGCAGATGGGGGCTGGAGAGATGATTTAGCAGTTAAGCACTTGCCTGTGAAGCCAAAGGACCCCGGTTCAAGGCTTGATTCCCCAGGACCCGCTTAGCAAGATGTACAAGGTGGCGCATGCATCTGGAGTTTGTTTGCAGTGGCTGGAGGCCCTGGTGCACGCATTCTCTCTCTCTCTCTCTCTCTGCCTCTTTCTCTCTCTGTCTGTCTGTTGCTCTCAAATAAATAAATAAATAAACATTAAAAAAAAAAGCTGCAGATGGCCACGCACATCCGTAACTCCAGTCCACAGGGGTGGTGAAGACCATGGAATCACTGGGGCTTGCTGACAGGTAGCAGCTCCTGATTGAAGGAGAGACCCTGTCTCACGGAAATAGGTGGACGGGCAGTAAGAGGAACACCCACCTCCTCTGGCCACCACACTAAGGCCCATGGGACATGCATCTGTACACACACCAGCATATGCCACACACCACACCACACCACACCACACCACACCACACCACACACACACACACACACACACACACACACAGAAAAAGTATGATTTTATTTATTATTATTTAATTTATCTGCAAGAGAGAGAGAGCACAAGAGTGTGGGTGTGCCAGGGCCTCTTGCCGTTGCAGACAAACTCCAGATACATGTTCACACCACACTGTGTATCTGGCTTTATGTGAGTGCTGGGGAATCAAACCAGGTCTGTCAGGCCTTGGAAGCAAATGCCCCTAACTAGCTAAGCCATCTCCTCAGCCCGTCTTCCTCCAAGTATAATTTTGCCAGCCTAAGTTTCACCTACCTACTGGGCTCACTTAAGGTGTGAGAAGTCCCCTTGGCTGAACCAGGAAGGAACTTTGCACTTTGTCATTGGAACAGAAGGCCAGGCAGAGGATAGAAGTGCATAAGAGCCTGCAGACAAACTGTCAAAAGGGCAGGGCCTGGAGACATGGTTTAGCAGTTAAGCAGCCTGCATGCAAAGTTAATGACCTGGGCGACTGGGGTTCAATTCCCCAGTACACACATAAAACCAGAGGCACAATGTGTCACATGCATTTGGAGTTCATTTGCAGGGGCTAGAAGACCTGGTGCGCCCATTCTCTCTCTTCCATCTCACTCTGCTTGTAAATAAATAAATAAATAAACAATAGAAGTCACAATGCCCAAGAAACTTTTAACCCTATTTCTACAAAAGAGGATGGCGGGGGGCAGATGAAGGTGTGGGCTGCCTGCTGCTCAGAAGGCATTTGGAGGGCTGGCATGGGACGGAGAACTCTGTGAGGCTTTCAGCCATGCCAGCTGTGGCTTTCCCATAAATGGGTGGTGGCGTGGCTGGTGCTGAGAGACTCCACAGAATCAAACATCACCTCAGAATCCTGTTTGTCACATGGCCTGGCAAAGGAGGCTGCCACCATCTCCAGCTCTCCCACTGTAAGGGACACTGTTTGAAACCGCCACTGCGGGCCACAGTGGCGTTGATGGACGGATGACCCCAAAGCTTCCCTAGGCTCCAGCTCTGCCCTGTTTACTCAGGGAGGCCTGGAAAGGCTTCCCATAGTCTGGAGACTTTGGCAGTCTTCTGGGAGGTGATGCCCTGTCCCGAGATCACTGTGTTTGCTGAGATAAGATAAACCCTGTCTTATCTGTGCAGAGTGTGTGCCTGCTCCAATCCCCAAAGCCTGAGGAAGAGCAGACCCTTTTGAAGCAACAGGAACAGCAAATGTGTGGCCCCTTGGCCTGGAGGAAGGTCATGCCCCCAGGGGTCTTCTGGGCTGAGTGGTGAAGAATTACAGCTCTCTGTGGTCATCAGGCCTAGAAGCGGATGAAACAGGAAAATGCAGGCCTGGCCGTCCCAGTTCTCATAGGTGATTCAGAATCATTCACCACTATTAATCTACTATCGCAGGTTCTTATTTTAGCATTAAAAATCCCAGTTATAGCCAGGTGTGGTGGCACACGCCTTTAATCCCAGCACTTGGGAGGCAGGGGTAGGAGGATTGCCATGAGTTTGAGGCCACCCTGAGACTCCATAGTGAATTACAGGTCAGCCTGGGCTAGAGTGAGACCCTACCTCAAAAAAACAAAAACAAAAACAAAAACAAAAACAAACAAACAAACAAAAAGAGGCTACCTTGGGACTACATAGTGAATTCCAGGTCTGCCTGGGCTAGAGTGAGACCCTACCTTGAAAAACAAAACAAAACAAAACAAACAAACAAACAAAATCCCACATATATTGTATTGAAATAATTTCTGTCTCCCTGACTCATAGGAATAGAACCATTTTGCTTTTGGCACAGTCTTGTGGCTTCCCCAAGTAACTCTAGGTGACAACTAATTTCTCTCCTCTTTCTCTCCGTAGTGGTGATCTGCTATTACAAAGTACAGATAGGAAATGGACAGTGGTTGTCTGAGTTATGTGGCTTCTTTCTAAACTTGTTTCTTACTTATAAAATACTCCTTTTAGGGTTTTTGACTTTTGGAGCTGTGAGAGAATGAATTACTGTCTTCACTGGGGTTGTGAGGATGGGTGCCCACAGTCTGAGAAATTCAGAATGGGTGGAGTTGGGGGACACTGGGAACAAGGTAGAGAGTGACCTGAGATGAAGGTGATGGCTGGGGGACCAGGCTGCAGGTGGTCTGAAAGACTCTGCCAAGAAGCTTAGATGGTGGTAAGTCCATAAGGAAGCCTTGAATACCTAAAGCAGGTGTTACTAATTTTTGCACCCTAACTTTTTCCTTCTTTAACCTTTTTTTTCTTTTTGGAATTATACTCCCAGCACCAGCTGGGCAGTGATGGAAACCTTTTCCTTGGCTAAGAAGAGAAGTGGCAGGTAAATTGGCACATCAGCCCTTGGACATCAGTCCCTGGGAGAAGGAAGCTTAAGAGGACAGCCTAAGCCTTGTTCCTGTTTGCATAGCCTGACAGGCCATTGCCAAATCCTGACTTCAGCTTTCATGATAAAGCTGAGATTTAAGATAGCAACCAGTATGTGGGACCTTGAGCCATCTCAAAAGGAGTTAGATACAAGTAACTGAGAAACTGCAGCTGTATCTGCCAGCTGTGCCCCTGACGGACAGGATGTCCCTTCGTAATTAAGCATCCTTGAAGCTGCAGCTAGGCTATTCCCGCTACATCAGAAAGCAAGGCACCAAGGCATTTCCCTACAGATGTGAACAAGGTAAAGTGCCTACATCCAAAGGCCCCTGCTTCATTATAATCGCATTAGTGTTGTGGTTTTGATCCCCCCCCCCACACACACACACCATTTGTGGGCTTTTGTAGAGGATCATGGGAAGAAATACTCTGAAAGTGAAATCCTACCACCATGATTTGGGAAGGAAAAATGGTCCGTTTACTCCATGAATATGCCAGCCTCTTAATAAATAGTCATTAAAAATTCATAAAATTTCATTGCTTTATTTGAGAGAGAGAGAAAGAGAGAAAGAGAGAAAGAGAGAGAGAGAGAGAGTATGGGCACCAGGTCCTCTTGCTTCTGCCAACAAAACTCCAGATGTATGTCCCACTTTGTGCATTTGGCTTTACTTCAGGCCATCAGACTACAAGTGTCTGTCACCACTGAGCCATCTCCCCCATACCCCCCTCCTCAAAATCTTTTAAAGCCACAACATAGAACCCACTGTTTGGGAAATCCCACACCACCAATTTCTTTGGAATACTTGCTTTTCAATAAACTTCTGTTTACACTGTGTCTCTCAGCGAAGTTTATTCCTTCAAGGAGACAAGAATCAAGAGAGCCTCCTAATAGCTTCAACAGAAGAGATGATAATAGCGCACAGCCAAACATTGAGAAATAGCAGCATCAAGAAAGAGGAAGACGTTCCAAGAAAGGAGGCCACGTGGCTGAGGAGATGGTGGGAAAGATGGGGAACTGTGCAGCCCCACAGGCTAAGAGAAGGAAGTGCTTTCCGTAAAAGTCGGAGCTGGGCATGGTGGCGCACACCTTGAATCCCAGCACTTGGGAGGCTGAGAGAGGAGGATCACTGAATTTGAGGCCAGCCTAGGACTACAGACTGAATTCTAGTTCAGCCTGGAAAAACTCAAAAACAAAACAAAACAACAACAACAAAAATAGCAGAACAAAATAAATAAAAAAATAAAAGAGGTTAGGCTGGGTGTGATAGTTCCATTGCTTTATTCCCATCACTCAGTAAGTAGGAGGATTGCCAGCCTGGGCTATACTGTGAGTTCCAGGTCACCCTGGAACTAGAGGGAGTCCCTGATTCAAAAAATGAGAGAGAAAGAAAGAGACAGAGAGAGAGAGAGAGAGAGAGAGAGAGAGAGACATACAGACAGACAGACAGAGAGGAAAGGAAGAAAGAAAGAAAGGAAAGAAAGAAAGAAAAGAAGTTGGGTTCAACTCTGACAAGTGCTACAGAGAAGTCAAATAGAATGAAACTACACAACTCCTTTTGATTGGACAACGTGGAGACGGCTGAGGTTTGCCCAAGGAGTGCTGGGTGAACGGCGAGTGTGGGTGCCAGGGTGGGGTGGGTGGAAGAGCAGATAATCCAAAGTCAACTCAGTTAGAATCGAAGAAAAACATGGGAACAAAACTGTAAAAACATTGTGAGAAGACCAGAGGAATTTTGTTAATAATCTTGAAATAGGAAGTCCTTATAGAAACAAAATTAAAATGAATTTGACTTCAGACTGACAAAAGCTTCTGCATGAAAGGGAAACCTACACAGTTTTAGGGAAACGCTATGAGCTACAAGTTTTAATATGCAAATGTGGGGGCCAGAGAGATTGGTCAGTGGTTAAAAAGCACTTGTTTCCAAAGCTTGTCAGCCTGAGGTTAATTCCTTAGCAGCGGCAAGAGGCCCTAGTGTGCACAATCTCTCTCAAATTAATACGTAAAAATATAAAAATATGCAAATGTTAGACATTTACAATAAATACAACAGAGAAAGGATTCATATTTAAGATTTATAAAATAATTTCTATGAGTCGGGCGTGGTGGCTCACACCTTTAATCCCAGCACTCGGGAGGCAGAGGTAGGAGGATCACTGTGAGTTTGAGGCCAGCCTAAAACTACATAGTGAATTCCAAGTTAGCCTGGGCTAGAGCGAGACCCTACCTTGAAAACAAAAAGCAAAAATAATTTCTGTGAGTCAATATTAAAAAAAATAGCCCTGTATAAAAAATGACCAAAAGACCTAAGAAGGCTTTTCACAGAAGAGGAAAACCACATGGCTATTGGTGTAAGAAAAGATGGTCAGGGTCATGAAAGAGTAGGTATTTGTGTCCAGTACAGGACAGGGTAGGTACTTCTCCAATATGCTCCATTATGGTGGGCATGGCACTGGCGTAGCCACAGAGGGCAATGTGACAGTATTTATTGACAAAATCTACTTTGTGTGTTATGCCTTTAAGAAATGCTTACATCAGCCGGGTGTGGTGGCGCACACCTTGAATCCCAGCACTGGGGAGGCAGAGGTAGGAGAAGTGCTGTCAGTTCAAGGCTAGCCTGGGGCTACATAATGAGTTCCAAGTCAGCCTGCACTGGAGTGAGATCCTACCTTGAAAAAAAAATTCAAATAAATAAACAGAAAGAAAGAAAGGCATACACCAGTGCATTTGTAATACAGAAAAGCCGTCAGGCGTCAGTCAGGGGCATATTATCTCTGGGTCTCCTCCCAGTTCACACAGTGTTTTCAGACCATACAGCTGAGGACCCCGGTTCTCACTAGTCGGCTGAGAGCCATCTTGAGCTCTTACCTCTGCTGACAGCCACGTGGCTCCCTCCACACCAGGGAGGTTTCTTTCTCCAGGGTCAGCAGGAGAATCTCTCAGAGAGCTGAGATGGCTTTATGGCACACAACACATCAAGGGAGTGATCACCCCATCAGGAGAAGCAGATCATATCAAGGAAGCTGTTAACATGCATTAAGTTGTTGTGGCATAAAAGAGATAGGTGTTCAGGGGCTCCTGCTTAAGACTTCTGTCTGCTTCACAGGACATTAAGAAATACCTAATTGCATGCAAATACAGACCAAATTGACTTTTAAAAAAAGTATTTTATTTATTTATTTATTTATTTGAGGGGAGAGAGAGAAAGAGAAAGAGAGAGAGGAAGAGGCAGATAGAGAATGGACATGCCAGGGCCTCCAGCTACTGGAAACAAACTCCAGATGAATGCGCCACCTTGTGCTTCTGGCTTACATGGGTCCTGGGGAATTGAACCTGGATCTTTAGGCTTCACAGGCAAGCGTCTTAACTACTAATCCATCTCTTTAGCCCCGAATTGACTTCCACTTGCAATTCTTGCACTCTTCATTGTACACAGTAGAATGAGTATTCGAGTGCTACGTAACAGTGGATTTGGTAGGAACAAGAAGCTAGAACAACAGAAAACAACCTGATTGGTTAATGCTGTGGCTTGGACCAGCGTCCCACAAAGGACCGTGTGTTAAGCGCTTGGTTCCCTGGTCCATGCTATCCTGAGGTGGCGGAGTCTTGAAAAAGTCACTGTGGTGTATTCTTGAGATGGTCTCTGGGGCTGGAGAGAAGGCTCAGCAGTTCATGCACTTTCTGTGTGCCCACGAGGGCCTGAGGGGTCCCGAGACAGCCTGAATTCAAGTCTTCACAGTCCACCTAAAACAGCCAGGTGTGGCCACACCACTGGCAACCTCAGTCCTGAGATTCACGGGAATTCCAGGAGCAGCGAAAAGGAGACTGCGGCTCAAAAAAACTAGACCTGGCCGAAGGCTGATGGAGTGAGTCACCTGCCGTTCTGCTCCGGCTCCCACAGGAGAGTGACCCCGGCCACAGGCAAGCATGTGGGGCTTAGCAAGGGCATGTATGTGTGTGTACGTGACACACGCAAGCATGCACATACACAAAGAAGCAAAACTCAAACTAAAATGGCCTATGGATCCTGGTCTCTTCCTCTCTCTCCTGGTGCTGTCTGTCTGTCAGTCTCCTCCGCCGCCCACCGCCCTCACCCTGCTGTGATCTCCAGCACCGCTAAGGGCTCAGAGCAACGGAACTGGCCTAACTGGTCATGGGCTGACACCTCCAAAACCGTAAGCCAAAGTGAAGCTCTCCTCTCTCAGAATTAATCTAGGGTATTTTGTCATAGTCTCAGAAAGCTGACTAACATAGTTCAATATCGGGGTATTATCTAACTAGAGCAGAGGTTATTTTCTTGTTTTGATGACTCAGGTACTTTGTATCTTCCCATTTTTAGGAAAAACTGGTCTGTTTGGGGTCTATATACTTTTTATTTTTATATTTTTAATTTTTTAAAGTTAATGCAACAGGTACCCCGAAGATCTTTCTCAGACACTCTTTTTTTTTTCTTTTTAAATTTTTTATTTATTTTTAGAGAGTGTGGGAAGGCATGCCAGGGCCTCCTGCCATTGCAAACAAACTCCAGGCATATGTGGCTCTTTGAGCATCTGGCTTTATGTGGGTTCTGGGGAATCAAACCTGGACTGACAGGTTTTGCAATCAAGTACCTTTAACCACTGACCCATCTCTCTAGCCCTTTATGCAAATTTAAAGTTGCAGTTTTGCAAATGGTGTAGCATTTAGTAAAAGTGACTACATTTTTGTCTGGTTTAGGTTTTGCTTTAGTTCAAGAGCTTAGTCCAAGGACCCTGGTTCAATTTTTTAGCACCCACATAAAGTTGCATGCGAAGTGGCATGTGCATCTGTGATCCCATTGTGTTACCAGCCAGGCTGACGGTCATTTGTAGTATTGCAAACACACTGTCTCAAAGAAGGCAGAGCAAAGACACCTTGAAGTTGTCCTCTGACCTTGTTATAGTTACCTTTGCATTGCTGGGACAAAACACATGACGAGGACTAGTTTATGGGAGGAAAAGGATTTATTTCAGGGGTACAGTTCTGGGGGGAGATCCATCATGGCGGGGGCAGTAGCTCACTTCATCACACATCCAACAGCAGATGGAGTACAGCAGGCATAAGCTGGCTCTGGACACACAGCAGGGCTGCGTCCCTCAGCCCCGAGGTCCACCCCCAGAAACACACTTCCTCTAGAAAGGCTCTGTCCCCTGGGAACTAAGCAAGAAGCTTCATCGAAAACACCTGAGCGGGGCTGCAGGGATGGCTTAGCCTTAATGAAGGCCCTTGCCTGCAAGACCTAAGGACTCATGTTTGACTCTCCAGCTACCACATAAACCAGACGCACAATGGCGCAAGCATGCAAGGCCACACACATGCGCACAAGGGGGCGTACGTGTCTGGAGTTCGATTGCAGTGGCTGGAGGCCCTGGCATGGCAATTCTCACTCTCTCTTGCTCTCGCTCTTGCTCTCTCACATTAAAGAAAAGGCCAGTCTGTTGCCTCAAGAAAAAAAAAAAACACACAAAACTGAAGGGGCTGGAGAGATGGCTCAGCTGCTAAAGGCACTCGCTTGCAAAGCCTGGTGACCTGGGTTCGATTGTTTAGTACCTACGTAAAGTCAGATGCACCAAGTGGCACATGTGTCTGGAGTTTGTTTGCAGTGGCAGAAGGCCCTTGCATGCCCGTATTCTCTCTGTCTCTTTCTCTCTTTGTCTCAAACAAAGAAAAATATTTTTAAAAACACCTGAGGCTATTGAGATATTGACATTCAAACCACCACAGATCTCCACATACCCACCCATACACACAAAAATAAATAAAAATTAAACACAGACCGGAGTTTAAATCCGAAACAATTGCCTCTCATCATTTTGTTTCATAATGATGTTCACATACTATCTTTGCTGTATGGTTCTAAAAAGGATTCACTTCCCAATTAAAAAAAATACTTTTTTATCAGATGAATTAAACCAAGCTATGAAAATAAATCCACCCCTTAAACATGAAGCTTCCTGTGAGCCCTGGGCCCTGCCCTTGCCCCCGCATGGCTTCAACATTCCCCAAGCTTCCTCTCTTCCAGTGTGCACTGGGAAATGCTGTCGGAAGTAAGTTGTGTGCAGGGCTTTTGCACACAGGGTTTTCCTTCCCTTCTCTTCTGTTGTAGATTAGCTCACTGGTGATGGAGGCTCTGATCAGGAGAGAGCGCATCACCATCGGGATGTAGATGAGTATGTGGGACTCAGGATTTCCTGCAGAGCTGACCATCTTTGGAACATTCACAGTGGAAAATCAAAGAAGGCCTACCCCAGTTGTTCCCTGTGGCTCTGGAAACACAAAGCTGTGTTCTTTGGACAGGTTTTGCTACCCCAGCAGTCCATAAGAGATTTCCTCTTTGTCAGGAAGCAACCATCACGGGCAAATTGTTTTGTCAGTTGGCCAAGACCTCCAAACGCTCAAGGATCATGTCAGCAGGAAACTCCAACTGTGTGGATGGAGGTGGGGTAGCCATGCCTTAATGAAAAGTTCATTTTTGTTTCAAGTTGTCATAATCTCGGATTGGGTTCAACAACATTAGATGAAAATACATTCACGGTTGTGTCTACATGTGGAATTAAGTCATCTACCTGAGAACAGAGGGATTCCAGGGTGACCATAAAATATGATCAGGAAATTCTTCTGAGGACTAGAGCGAGAACTCCACATTAGACAGTGATGCTCAAAAAAAAAAAATAATAATAGTAGATCCTGTGACAGACAACCTTGCATGTGCCCAGGAATGAACAGACAGACAGGACCACTGAACAACTAGTTCTCTTTCTCTCTTCCTGGATAGTTCAACTCCTGCACCTTCCCTTAGGCCTGGGCCAGTTCACGTCCCAGGCAGTCTCTGCCCTGGCAGAGTATACACGAGTCAAGGCTTGCTGATGGACTATGCCCTGATAAGTAGTGTGGCCTGTGGTTCTGCTCACCTAGATTTCTGGACAATTGTACATTCCCGGCCAGCGCTGTCAAATCTTTGATTTTTGCTTCAACCACCTGTACTACGAACTTTGAAGTAAAAAGCTTTGTTTGTCATACTTACCCTGACCCTGAACTTTCTCTTTTAGAGGCTATACATGGTCCTATCCAAGCCCCAGTGCCAACATGCCCACTGGTGTTCAGCTTTTTATACCAAGCTCATATCCATCCTCTTCTTTTCAAGGTGGAGTTGTGAGGTAAGGGATGAGATTAGACTCCAGAACAGAAGAAGATGGAAGGAGCCTGTGGTGGCTTGAACTAGGTGTCTCCCCAGTCCCCAGCTGATGGAAACCGGGGAAGTGGAGCCTCTTGGAGGAGGTGTGTTGTTGGGGGAGGGCTTATGGGTGTTATAGCCAGCTTCCCCTTGCCAGTGTTTGGCACACTCTTCTGCTGCTGTTGTCCACATGATGTTGGTCAGGAGGTGATGTCCACCTCTGCTCATGCCATGTTTCCCACTGCCACCATGGAGCTTCCTCTCAAGTCTATAAGCCACAATAAACCCTTTCCTCCCACAAATTGTTTTTTGGTTGGTACTTTGTGCCAACAATGTAAAGCAACTGCAACAGAGGTGGAGAAGGTATTTTTTGATGCATCACCTGGTAATCTACAAATCACCCTCATGTTTAAAGTTATCATAAGAACTGTGACCAGCCAGGCCAAATGAGCCAACTGGCGCAATAGTGGCATGTCTGTCATGGGGGAAACCAGTGGCCCTCTAATTGGACTGGAGGCCCGCTCCATGGGAGGGAATATATCCCTGATACTGAAAACCTACAACAGGGGTAGTCATGAGCCCTAGGGGTGTAACATCTGTTGCTATCTGGCTAAATGTATATACTATGCTCACCAAACTGCCCAGTAAGCAGTTCTCTTAATGTTTATACCCATATATTAATGCTACTCTCACTTTTGGTTACAGAAGCTTCTTTTTTCAGATGGCAGTGACCTTGGGATGACTCAGAAGGCACCATGGTGCTGAGAAGTGACAGAGGAGTGCTCAGCACTGAAATATCTCTATCACACCTTCCAAGGCTCAGGGTCCATTGAGGAAGAGGTGGTGGAAAGAATGTAAGAGCCAAAGGAAAAGAAGGACTTCTTACAACGTGTTCCTCCAGACACAAAATGGCCTGGATGTCCATGACCTCACAGTGCCTGACACTACTTACACAAGGCCATCATAATGGGAAGAAGAGATGATGACATCAAATAAAAGAGAGACTTATTGAGAGGGGGAGGGGATATGATGGAGAGTGGAGTTTCAAAGGGGAAAGTGGGGGAGGGGGAAAGAGGGGAATTACCATGGGATATTTTTACAATTATGGAAGTTGTCAATAAAAAAAGAACTATGAGAGACATATGGATTCAAAATAAACTCTTTTTTGAAAATACTTTAAAAATTTTTTGTTTACTTTTATTTATTTATTTGTGTGTGTGTGTGTGTGAGAGAGAGAGAGAGAGAGAGAGAGAATGGGGTGTATCAGGGCCTCCAGCCGCTGCAAACAAACTTCAGATGCATGTACCCCCTTGTGCATCTGGCTTACTTGGGTACTGGGGAATCGAGCCTTGAACCCTGGTCCTTAGACTTCACAGGCAAGCGCTTAACCACTAAGCCATGTCTCCAGCCCCCCAAATAAACTCTTTAAAATGGCAACATGAGGGGTTTGGAGAGATGGTTTAGTGGTTTAGTGGTTAAGGCATTTTCCTGCAAAGCCAAAGGATCCTGGTTGCATTCTCCAGAGTCCACGTAAGACAGATGTACAAGGTGGTGCGTGCATCTGGAGTTTGTTTGCAGTGGCTGGAGGCCCTGGCATGCCCATTCTCTCTCTCTCAAATAAATAATAATAATAAAATGGCACCATGAAACTGCTCTCATGTCCACTGCCTGGGTCTTGGGTGACAATCTATTACAAAGCATCATGAATTACTCATCTTCCATTGTTTCCTAGCTTACGGTAAACCACCTTTACATCTTTCCCCTCTGAGCACTTCTGAAGTTGATGTGTATCTTACACTCAATGTTTTACAGCTACTAAATCACTGGATTTCCAGTGTGATAGTGAGGTTTGCTTGTGAATTTGATCAGATCAGAAGCCACGTAAGAGACACATGCCTTTTGGCCTCTTGAGCCGATTTGTGAGGGTGTCTCCAGGAAGGATTGATTGAAGGAGGAAGTCTTCCTTCAGAGTGAGTGCTCCTCTGGTGGTAAATTATACAATAAGAATCCCCAGGAGAACTCAGTACCTTCTTTTAAAAAATTATTTATTTATTTGACACAGAGAAACAGGCAGAAAGAGAGAGACAGAGGTAGATAGAGAGAGAAAGAGAGAGGGAGAGAATGGGCGCAACAAGGCCTTTAGCCACTGCAAACTAACTCCAGACACATGCACCATTTTGTGCATCTGGCTTTACATGGGTCCTGGGGAACTGAACCCGGGTCCTTAGCTTGGCAGGCAAGTGTCTTAAGTGCTAAGCCATCTCTCCAGTCCCTCAGTACCTTCTTGCATGGCTACTCACTCGCGCATGCATCTACCCTGTTTCTGCTATCCTTTGTGGACATTGGAAGTGAGTCTCATCAGCCTTCCAATGTGAACTGTGACCAGAAGCTCTCCAGGAAACCGTTAGGCCTTCAATGCCACATTGAGACTGCCGAGGCATCGAGCTTTGTGGGCTGAGAGTTACTGGGGTCCTTGATACTCAAGCCTGCATACCACTCTCATTGGGGGGTTGCAGCTCGTATCCTGTAAGCTAATCATATTCTGTAAACTAATCCAATACATCTCCTTTATAATACATATTCATTCTGTCATTCTGTTCCTCTAAAGAACCCTGACTAATACAGCCAGTTTCCACTGTGCAAGCTTTAAAGATGCCAGCTTAGCAGGACAGAGTGTCTATAAGATGCTTGGTTCCATAGTGATGCACTATCTCAAACAAACAAACCTGCCAGCACCTCAATGTATAAGATGAATGGAAGTGGCCTAGACAAGTCCTAGGGCCAATCATTACCCCAAGAGGGTAAACTGTGTGGTGGGGAGGGGTGGGAGCGGTGGAATTTGAAAGCCAACAAAAGCTGAGCGATGACAGAGCTGGTCCAGAGGCTCAGTCCCAGTGGCTTTTAGCTCTTTTATTATTAGTGTTATTTTTATTTATTTGAGAAGGAGAGAGAGAATGGGCACCCCAGGGCCTCCAGACACTGCAAACGAACTCCAGACAAGTTCACCACCTTGTGTATCTGGCTTATATGGGCCTTAGGGAATCGAACCTGGATCATTTGGCTTTGCAGGCAAATGCTTTAACTACTAAGCCATCCCTCCAGCCCAGCTCTTAGCTCGTTAATAGGTTCCTTGAAGAAACGCTGTGTCATGACACTGCTGCAGAGCACAGGACAGTGGTTTATGTAGCAAACCAGCTATCAAAGACTCACAGCAATTCAGGAGAACCCATGCGTAAAAGTTTGCAACTTGTTTCTCCTGGGATTTTCCTTTCCATACGTGCATGGAAGTGATGTATTCTTAAAGCTATCCCTAAAAAGGGTTAAAATAGCTTTTTCAGTGTGATAATGTAAAAATTCCATATGATAAGGAAACATTGTTCTTATAGTTTGGCAATGTTTGCTCTTTTTCTTTTCCTTTTATTAAAAAATTATTTATTTCAGAGAGAGAGAGAGAGAGAGAGAGGGAGAGGGAGAGAGGTGTGTAGAGAGACAGAATATGCACACCAGGGCCTCTAGCCAGTGCAAACCAACTCCAGACATAAGTGCCACCTGTGCATATGGCTTTACGTGGGTGCTGAGGAATTGAAACTGGGTCCTAAGGCTTTGCAAGCAATCACCTTCACTGATGAGCCATCTCTCCCACCTTTTTTTTTTTTTTTTTTTTTTTTAAAGAAGTAGAACATCTGACCAGGCGGGGTGGCACACGCCTTTAATCCTAGTACTTGGGAGACTGAGGTAGGAGGATTGCTGTGAGTTCCAGGCCAGGCTGGGACTACAGAGTGAGTTCCAGGTTAGCCTGGGCTGGAGTGAGACCCTCCCTTGAAAAACAAAGCAAAGAATATCTGATAGGTAACGGCTTTCGGCTCATGACATGTATGTGCCCTTGGGTCACTGGGAGGTGGAAAACATTTGTCCTCTGGTGTGGTCACTGAGTGTCCTGTGCGAGACGGAGCCTTAGTTGGGAGGGACATCCACTTCTTTCTGCTCTCATGACTGCACCCCTGCTATGGGAACAGAACATTCTTTAGTTCTCTGTCTCACTTCATTCCTAGTGGCCACCTACGTCAAGGTCTAGGGTGATAAACGCGTAAAATCACCGTGCCTTGTAAAAACCAGGCTCACAGATAGGATAGGGAAAAATGCAGCCGAGTGCGACACGTCTGGCCCTGCTCACCCCAGAGCATGGATAACACGCAGGCCGGATACTGGAGTTTGCTGCCTTGTGAATGTAGGGGAGGTGAGGGATGACAGAAAGCTACAATCCCAGCTCGCAGAGACCAAGCTTGGCGGGACCATGAGAGCTGCCTGAGCCCACGCAAAACCATGCGCCACTATTTGATTGTAACCACAGCATTCTACACATACATCCCCCGGGGAGGAAGGCTTACCGGAAGTCACATACTTCTGTTCAACTTGTCATGGCCAGAGAGTGTCCTGGTGCCTGCCTCCCTCTGCCTCCCCCCCCCCCCCCCCCCCCCCCCCCGCCCCACTAAGGATGCAAAGGGCCCAGGACTTTCTGTACGTGCCTCTTTAAGGCCCGATTGGACGGACTGGTGACCCAGGCTTGGCCAATCAGATGCATATTTCCAGGGGCTTGGGATTCTGTACATGTGACACAGAGGAGGAAAGAAGTTTCAGGGGTTCCATTCGTCAGAGCGGTGGCAGTCATTGTCACACTGTCTTCATGCCGCAGACGCTCTGACAAGGTTATTGTTTTGTTTTATGGGTTCTGACCCTCCCTTCTGAGTCGTTTATGGTTCTTTCTGTATCAACGTATTATCTCAGCTTCTCATCATTTTGAAAGGCTTAAAATAATACTCCCTTGATTCCCTTGCTTTTTTTTTTTTTTTTTTTTTTTTTTTTTTTTGATTCCCTTATTTCTTCAGAGGACCAGAGCCAGTTTTTATGACTCTGTGAGCCAAGAGCCCTGGCTGTCTCAACAGCATATGGGGGGGCGGGGGGAAGGTGCTTGTTTTCTAGGGCTGTTGTCACAAAATCCCAGAGTGAGTCGGGCGTGGTGGTGCACGCCTTTAATCCCAGCACTCGGGAGGCAGAGGGAGGAGGATCACCATGAGTTCAAGGCCAGCCTGAGACTACATAGTGAATTCCAGATCATTCTGGGCTAGAGTGAAACCCTACCTTGAAACACCAAAAAAAAAAAAAAAAAAAAAAAAAAAAAGTCTCAATAAAATGCCAAAGCGGATGGTTTAAACACCGTATATTTATTTTCTCATAGCTCTAGAGCCTGAGAACTCTGCGATCTGCCTTGGCAGGGTTCAGTTTCCGGTGCGGGTGCTCTTTCTGGCTCGAAGCCACCCTGGCTGTGTGCTCACATGATTTCTTCATGCATGTACGGCAAGAGTGGGCCAGCTGGGAAGGAGAGAAGAGAGTGGGGGTTCTTTGATGTCTTCTTATAACATACCCTTTTGGCTAGGTCCCACCTTGATGCCCTCATTTAACCTTAAATAGGTCTTCATAGGCCCTTTCCCCAATCACAGTGTGATTGAGCTTCAACAAATGAGCTTGAAGGGGCATAGTTGTCCTTAAAAGTGGCACTGTAAGGGAGAGAACAACCTGCAGAACTTTTCCCAGAGTGTCTCCTTCTGTGTCATTACAAGAAAAGATAATGGGCTGGGGAGGTGGTTCAGTGGTTAAGTTGCTTGCCTTCAAAGCCTAAGGACCCAGGTTCGATTTCCCGGTACCCACATAAACAAGATACGCAAGGTGGCTCATGAGTCTAGAGTTTGTTTGCAGTGGCTAGAGGTCCTAGTGTACCCATTCATTCTCTCTGCCTCTCTCTCTCTCTCTCTCTCTCTCTCTCTCTCTCTCTTCCTCTCAAATAAATAAATTAAATTAAATATTTAAAAACTTTTTTTTTTTTTTGAGGGCTGGATAGATGGCTCAATTGTTTGGCACTTACCTGCAAAGTCTAAGGACCAGGGTTTGATTACCCAGTACCCGCACAGAACCAGATGCACATAGTGGCACATGCACCTCAAGTTCGTTTGCAGCAGCTGGGGTCTCTGGCACACCCATTCTCTCTGTCTCTCTATCTCTCTATGC
Source organism: Dipus sagitta (assembly GCA_036346955.1). Lineage (NCBI taxonomy): Eukaryota > Metazoa > Chordata > Mammalia > Rodentia > Dipodidae > Dipus > Dipus sagitta. The sequence goes on along the minus strand of CM070773.1, from coordinate 148,808,770 downwards.
TTGCAAATAAAAAAATAAAAATAGTTTTTTAAAAATTTCAAAAGGACAGTGCAAGCTAAAATTTAAGAACCCAAAACTGACTTCATCTAACCTTTATTGAAATACTCAATTGGAGAAAACCAAATTGCTTCAATATTTTAAAATTACATTTTTTTTTCAAGATTCTGTGCCAATCTTAACCTTGCCAGACCAAAGATAGCCCTGAAAATCACACATATTGATATGTCTTTCTTGCCATTAATTTTGGCGACAGGCAGACACAAACAATCTGAAGAAAATAGTGAGATGTGGATGTGTGTATTTAGTTGGCATTCAAAACTGGTGTTTCTGGGCTGGGGAGATGGCTCAGCAGCTAAGGCACTTGTTTGTAATACCTAATGGCCCAGGTTCGATTCCCCAGCATCCAAGTAAAGTCGGATGCACAAAGTGGTGCATGTGTCCAGAGTTTGCAGCAGCTAGAGGCCCTGGCACACCCATTCTTTCTCTCTGTCTCTCTTCCTCTCTCTCTCTCTCTCTCTCTCTCTCTCTCTCTCTCGGGCATGGTGGTGCACGTGGTGGTGTTTGTAAATAAACGAATGATTAAAAAAAAAAAACTTGTGTTTCTGTTGATAATATCAGCGTGGAAACGCCATTAGGAATTTAAAAGAAACAAACAAAAGCAAAGCCGTAATTATGGCACATATGAAAAGAAAGGTTGCATTTGTCCATCTCCAAAGTTGGTTCTTGTTTGGTGCTCTCGGTGGCATATAGCAACAAGGTGCACCCTCTTAGGAAGGCGCAGAGCCGCCCCCTCTCTGTGTGGTCTGACATTCTCCTGGTTCTCCCTCGCTTTCCTCCGCAATGCTGCCCTTTGTGTGAGAGGCAAACACTGTGGTGACCACTTTCAAAGGCCTAATTGCTTATGTCCTCCAGCTATACTCCACTGCCAAAGGCTCCGCACCCTCCCAAAATAGTGCCAGCCCCCGAGGACCAAGTATGCAAATACATGAACCTGTGGGAGACATTTCCATTCAATCTGTAACAGCGACCATTGCTTCCATGTGAACGGAAACCAGTGGGTAAATAACGTATCACTTGCAGCAACTAGGGAGACAGTTTTGCTCCGTAGCTTTCTTAGCAAGGTCTCGGCAACTTTCAGAAGATTCGTGGCTCACCGCTTGAGAACCACTGCCTCCACAGCAGTGCGACCGTCTCCACACCCTCCGCTTTGTCCTGTTGCCTTTCCTCGTGAGTGCTAGACAAGTCCTCTGCCACTAAGCTACTTCCTCCAGCCCTTGGGGTCTGTTGGCTTGCTTGTTTCAGTGGCTGCTCTTGCTATGCTTTTCAGGCTGGTCTTGAACTGTGCGCTGAAGACAGCCTTCTGTCCCAACCTCCTTAGTAGGACCACAGGCATGGGCTGCCATGTTCTGCTTCTAGCTGCTTTTGTGACTCATTCTTCAAGTGTGATTTTTTTTTAATCCCAAGATCACATTAAAACTCTTCAATTTTATTCACAGCATCTAATTACAAAGCAAAAACAAATCATCTTTTTTTTTTTTTTTTTTTTTTTTTTTTTTTACGAAAGCTCTTAAATGTAACAAAAATAGTAATTAGTAACTCACTGGGGATTACCCTGTTGACAATTAAACATTGAAATGCAGTTGACTCTAGAATACATAGAAAATATATGGGCTTGAATTTGCTGTAAATTTATAGGAGTTATTATAAGAAACTTTCTTCAAAAATAGGATGCAATGGTGTGTCTAACTCTGTTGTTTCTGTTTGGTGAACATTGTAGACTTCTGATATCCCTTGTGATGGATCAGCTAAGGCCTGATAGGGGCCCTAGGACTTTGAGGAGTGACTCTAGAAAGGGGTGGGTGTGAAGAGAGGACAGCCGAGATGGGAGAAGCTCTAACCTGCCTCCCTCTAGCTTAGCCCCTCTGAGTCACGTGAACTCTGCCCAGCCACTCAATCCACCTGCTGGCCTGGCTGGGGCCATTATGAGCTCATGAAAGACATGGGTCCTCAGGCTTCGCAGGCAAGCGCTTTAACTGCTAAGTCATCTCTCCAGCCCTTTAGGAAAAAAAAAAAAAAAAAGTAAAGCTTTTTCCTCATGGCCAGAAACCCCCTGAGAGCCTGTTGTAGTTTGGAAGTGAAATGTCCCCCATAGGCTCATGTGTTTGAACACTTGGTCCCCAGATGTCATGGCATTGTCTGGGAGGGTTGTGGAACCATTAGGAATGGGAGCCTTTTGGGAAGAAGTAGGTCACTGGGGGTGTGGCTCTTGAGTCTTACAGCCCAGTCCCACTTCCTATTGGCCCTCTGCTTCCTGACTATAATTGCAAAGTGATCTTTGGCCTCCTGCTCCTGCTGCCAAGATTTCCCCCACTATGATGGAGTGTATGCCCTCAAAACTGTAAGCCAGAATAAACCATTTCCTTCCTTAATCTGCCTTTTGCCATGTATTCTGTCACAGCAACAAGTAAAGTAACTAATACACAATCCCATCTGGTCCCATCCCTTAGTACTTCACAATGGACATTAAATTTCAATGTGTCATTGAGGTGGGACATTCAGGCCAGAACAAGGTTCCCATAGGCTTCCTCAGACCAGTTTGGAAATGAAGATTTTTAGGGAGGCAGTGTCAGGCATGTCAGGGTCTCATTTTCCCTTCTTGGGGAACCTTCATTGATTTTTGTTTTGATTCCCATTAATTTAAATTTCTTAACGAAAAAGAAAAAGAGTTTGCCAGGCATGGTGGCGCATGTGTTTAATCCCAGCACCTGGGAGGCAGAGGCAGGAGGAACACTGTGAGTTCAAGGCCACCCTGAGAATACATAGTGAATTGTAGGTCAGCCTGGGCTAGAGTGACCCTACCTCAAAAAACCAAAAATAAAATAAAAAATAAAAATAAAAAAAAGATCCAGCCATGGTGGCACATGCCTTTAATCCCAGCACTTGGGAGGCAGAGGTAGGAGGATCGCAGTGTGTTAGAGGCCACCCTGAGACTACGGTGTGAATTCCAGGTCAGTCTGGGCTACAGCGAGACCCCACCTTGAAAAAGAAGAGTTTTGTTTTGCCAAGTTATCCTCAACCAACAGTTTACCATGACCTGATGACCTGAGCACATTCTGTCCACTTAACATGAGCATGGCATTGGCCCTGGCCTCCCATTTGACATCTGAGTGTGCCACATGAGTCACTAGCCTGAAGATGCTAATGAAGGAGTTGGAGCCTCCAGTGGCCCAACCAATGCTCAACTCCTGGAGACTTGCCATGCCGATGTATGCCATAGACATTTCTGAGCTGGGCTTCTACAAGTAGAAATGTACAAAGCCTACACTTTAAAAAAAATTTATTTATTTGCAAGCAGCGAGTGATATGGAGAAGAAAGGCCGAGAGAAAGAGAGAGATAATGGGCACATCTGGGCCTCTAGCCACTGCAAATGAATTCCAGATGCATGTGCCACTTTGTGAATCCAGCCCTAAGGTGTTCAGAGCAGTTTAGTTCACGCTTGCTGGCAGTTTGGTGACGTCTCACTGCTTGGATCTATGGGAGTGAGTCAGGTTCTTGTGCCATTAATGGTGTTCCCTGGACTCTGTAAGACTGAAATAAAAACCTTCCCTTCATAAATGGCTTCTGACCAGGTGTTTGTTCAGCAATGAGAAAGTAACTGCAACAGATTATACTCCCTGAACTGTGAACAAAATGAGGCTTTCTTCACTTCACTTGTCAGGGGTTTGGTCATAGCAAATGAGAAGAGTATCTCATATAGCATCTTTCGGCAGTGACCAAAGTAAGAGAGCTTTATCCTTGGATCAACTTGTCTGTTGGTTCCTGAAAGTGATGAGAGTTGAGTTCTCTGCAACAGCCAATTAGCAATGGGTAAACATATCTAAAAGCCCCTTGGTGGTTTGGAGCTGCGGAATATTGGTTTGCTTCAAGCTAAGAATTGATTTCTGCCTTGAGCTGCCTTAAATCCCAGTTAGAACAAGGCAATGGGAGGCTAGTTATTAAATTAAATTTTAACTCTGACACACAATAGGAAATGAATCCTAACCTAGGGCAGGAGGTAGGCCAAGGCCCTCCATCTGTGTGCCCCACCATACCAAGCCGTGTGTCCTGGGATCCTGGTGTGGCCTGGGAGATGGCATGATCTGAAAACAATTCTTTCCTTTAATCACAAACGTTTCTTTGTTTTTTGAGACAGGATCTCACATTGCAGCCCAGGCTGTCCTCAAACGTACAATCCTCCTACCTCACCCTGTACAACCTGGAATCATATCACCATGCCCAGTTCAATCAACTTATAAAGAATAGGATGTGGGGCTGGACAGGTGGCTTTGTGGTTAGGCACTTGCCTGCGAAGCCTAAAGAACTCATGTTCAACTATCCAGGTCCCACGTAAACCAGATGCACAGTGACACAAGTGTGCAAGGTTGCACATGCGCACAAGGACGTCTTGAGGGAGGACAGTTGACCCTTGTTACACATCAAATATGGCATCTGACACATTTTGCAAATCATCCCTGAGGATATTCAGCACCAGGGATCAAGAGGAAGACCAGGGAGGCCTGTGGTAACGTTCTCTGGAGACTTCCTTTCTGCCACATTCCTCAGTGGACATGGTCGAGAAGTACCGGAATGTAACTTCTCTTAAGTTACTCAAGCAAATGTGGTTCCTAGAGCTTTTAACCCAAGTGCTATTTGATCTTGGAGTTGGAAACTCTCAGAAAATGTTCACACAAAGGGAAAACTCAGTGTGTTTAAGGCCTGGATACCATTTGGATAAGCTCTTTGGAGAGATAGGGAAGGAAAATGTGGGACATTGTTCAACCAATAATTACAGTGTCTTATAATTTCAACTTGGTTGGGAATTATTGATTTCAGTCTACATGACACCAGACCACAGTCTTCCAACAGTGATCTCAAAAGAGAATTACACAGTCACTTGCTAAATATCTGATTTATTTTCAGAAAGTCCTGTATGTGTCTTTCCATTCCAATCAGCCACTCCCACCCCTGCCCCCACCTCTTGTCTAGTCTTACTCCTGAGGCTTTGTTGATGTGGTTTTCCTAGCAGCTTCTCTGCCTTCTTGTCTAGGGATCTGTGCACTGAAAGCCACTCTGAGCCCTCCTCTCCCACTGCATCTCCCCTAATTCCTGCAAGTGTGGCCTGCCAATTGCTTATCACTGAAGGAACACCAGGGGCTATCCTCTCTCTCCAGCCTTTGGGTAGTGTATTAGAAAGAGCTTTAGGCCAGTGAGTGTCAAACCTCACCAACTTCCAGAATTTTATTTTTTTAAAAAGATTTACTGGGTCAGAGAGATGGCTCAGTGATTAAGAGCACTTCCTATGCAAGCATGAGGGCCTGAGGAGGCCTGGGAGAACATTTGAGATCCTTCCCCAGGACCACACAGACGGTGGAGTATGGCCACGTACACCTTTAACCCCAGTCCCATAGGGAAGCAGACTCAAGAATTTCTAGAGCTTGCAAAAAACACAGTAAAGTATGGGATCAGTAAGGGACTCTAGCTCAAATAAGAAGTAAGGCTGGAGAGATAGCTCAGCTGTTAAGGTACTTGCTTGCAAAGCCTGACGATCCTAGTTTGATTCCCCAATACCCACATTAAGCCAGACGCACAAAGTGGCACCTGCATCTGGAGTTTGTTTGCAGTGGTTGGAGGCCCTGGTGCCCATTCTCTTCCCCCTTCTCTCCCTCTTGGGCATGATATCACACCATTTTAACCCCAGTACTTGGAAGGCACAAGTAGGAGGATCACTATGAGTTCAAGGCCAAGTTGAGACTACATAGTGAATTCCAGGTCAGCCTGAGCTACAGTGAGACCCCACCTCAAAAATAAATAAATAAATTAAAAAGTGGAGAAGTTCTGGGTGTGATGGCACAGGCCTTTAATCCCAGCACTTAGGAAACAGAAGTAGAAGGATCACTGTGAGTTCGAGTCCATCCTGAGACTACATAGTGAATTCCAGGTCAGTCTGGGCTAGAGCACAACCATGCTTCGAAACCCAAAAAGGGGAGGGGGAGGATTAAAGGTATGTACCATCACGGCTGGCTTGATGTTATAATTTTTCCCTCCTATTATGCAGGCTTTATGTAGATAGTGTCAGCCACTATGAAGTCAAGAATACCATGGGCACTTTGTGTCTGGAAGACAGTATTTTAAGCACTCCACCTCTTCCTTTGGCTCTTTCTTTCTGCTACCACTTCCTGAGACTTGGAGGGTATGATAGAAATGCCTCAAGAATCACTAAAGCACTATATCATCTGGTTGTTAAAATTTCTTTTCTTTTCTTTTTAGTTTGTTTTTATTTATTTACTTGAGAGAGAGAGAGAGAGAGAGAGAGAGAGAGAGAGAGGCAGGTAGAGGGAGAGAGAGAATGGGCACACCAGGGCCTCCAGCCACTGCAAACAAACTCTAGATGCATGTGCCCCCTTGTGCATCTGCCTTACATGGGTCCTGAGGAATTGAACCAGGGTCCTTTGGTTTTGCAGGCAAATGCCTTAACCACTAAGCCATCTAGCCAGCCCCAAAAGTTATTTTCTTAATACAGTTTCTTCTTAGTTCTCCTTTCTACCTCTATAATACCTTCACTATGTCCCAAATCTCAGTGGTTATCTGCCCTGAGTGCTGCTTGTCTTCTCCTGTCATCACTTAGTATTACTCAGGTATAGATTCTTTTAAATAAGAAGGGAAGGAAGAAGAGGGGAGAGCCAAGTGTGGTGGTGCATTGAGGCTGAAGTAAGAGGAACACTGTGAGTTCGAGGCCAGCCTGGGCTAGAATGAGATACTGCTTCCAGAAAAGAGGAGGGAAGAAGAGAGGAAGAGAGATAAGGGGAGGAGAGGGAAGGGGAGGAAAGAACATTCATTGTACAGACATCCTTACCAGCACAAAGGCAGTTTCATAAAAACAATCCCCTCATCGTCACTTCACCTCACTCTCTCAACCTCTTGCAGTCACCTTCTCGTTGCTGGAACAAACACCCGACCAGAAGCAGCTTATGCAAGGAACGGGTTTATTTCAGGGTTGCAGATTCCAGCGGACTTTCCATCATAGCGAAAGAAGCTGGCTCACTTCACCATACATCCAAAGCGCAGAGAAAAAGCCAGCAGCCGGAGCTTAAGCTGGCTCTCAACATACCTCTTGGGGCTGGTCTCAAGATCCATCCCTTGTGACACACTTTTTCCAGCAGGGCTCTGCCTGCTAGAAATGTTAAGTAGAAAGCTTAATCTTAATCAGGAATATCTGACATTATGAGGGCCACTCACATTCAAACCACCACACAATTCATTGTTCTCCCACTGCCTTTCCAGCCTGTCCTTATACAACCTGTGAGTTTTCAAATGTTTGTGATCAGAGAAGACATATTATCTGGCTTGGCTAGTTTTTTTTGCAGCTTAATAAGAATTTTTTTGAGATCTTCTGGGATGTGGTTCTCTCTTCCCACATGGAGGGAGGGGTTAGCACTGCAGGAAATCACTGAGAAATCACACTGGTTCAACCACACCCTGAGCCAGTACAGGGATGAGGAAACTCATTCCCTCCAAAGAGGTTGATCTTTAGTCTTCCTTAATTCAAGAACAAGACAGGGGCTGGAGAGATGGCTTAGCAGTTAAAGCACTTGCCTGAGAAGCCTAAGGACTCCTGTTCAACTCTCTAGGTCCCATGTAAGCCAGATACACAGAGATTCACATGTGCACAAGGGGACTCATGCATCTGGAGTCTTATTGCAGTGGCTGGAGGCCCTGGCATAGCAATTCTCTCTCTCTTATAAAAAAAGAAGTCTGTTGGGTCTGCCTCAAAAAATTAAAAAAAAAACAAAACATAGAACAGAGAGACCATCACATGATACTGGGGTCAGGGTAGGGTGTACTAGACCCCCTAGCTGACTCCCCCAAAAGTGGAGGAGAAACACATCCTCTTCCTTTCTGGAAATGGACTTCTTTTATTTTAAAATTTTGTTTTCATTTATTTATTTGTTAGAGACAGACAGAGAGAGAGAGAGAAAGAGAGAGAGACAGAGAGAGATAATGGACATGCCAGGGCCTCTAGCCACTGCAAACAAAGTTCAGATGCATGTGCTACCATGTGCATCTGGCTTACGTGGGACCTGGAGAATTGAACCTGGGTCCTTAGGCTTCACAGGCAAGCACCTTAACCTCTAAGCTGTCTCTCCAATGTGAGATGGACTTCTTGGCGACTGTCCTCAGTTCTCACCCTTGATGAGGCTGTCACTCTCTAGGGGAAAGCTTTCATCCTATAGGTTGAGCTGTGATAGCTCTGCTAGTTTCATTTATTCTGCTGTAAATATTTCCTGACTTGCTACATCTCTTCATCGTGATCTCTGCTACTTGTAAACAATTCCATGGAGTAAATGTATTGTGATGGTAAGCATAAGTTTGTGACTGACGGATTCTTGGGTTCATTTAATAAGGCCGTCATGGAGACTTTGCATTTATAGCCTCTGTTTCCTATTAGGAGTAGAGGAAAAGTGTTTGCATTCTTTCCTCTAAGAGCCAGACAACATTTTTCACAGTTTCTGATAAGCTGACCCATCTTTTCTTGTTTATTTTTTATTTTATTATTTATTTATTTATTTGAGAGCAACAGACAGAGAGAGAAAGAGGGAGAGAGAGAGAGAGAGAGAGAATGGGTGCACCAGGGCCTTCAACTACTGCAAACAAACTCCAGATGCATGTGCCCCCCTGGGCATCTGGCTTATGTGGGTCCTCGGGAATTGAGCCTTGAACCAGGGACCTTAGGCTTCACAGGCAAGCACTTAACCGCTAAGCCATCTGTCCAGCCCCTGACCCATCTTTTCTTATCTTGCTTGATTCTCATGTAATCTTTTGGGTCAGTGAGCCCAGGATTTAGTTCAGTTTCCATCGTGACTTTTTCCACCCACGAATCTCTTTGAACAGTTAGTTGTTCTCCAAAAAGGCCAGTAGAGTTACATAGACGCCTTGCTAACACTTGCCTCATTGTGGTCAGTTCTGCAGAAATGATCATGTCCAAGGTGACTAGGGCAATTCTACCAGCCCGGGGCGGGCTCAGCGAAGACAGGCCACCGTCAGCCAGTGGCTCTGTGGTAGTCCTTCCTGCCCAGACACAAGTGGCGCAGAGAACACTTTCCATCAGAGACAGCCAGGAAAATGACACCCACTCCGAGCTTCTAACGTGGAACAAGTCTTATGCAGAAGTTGTTGGCAGAGACAACAGAAAAGCTGGAAACTCAGTAGGGTTGAGGTGATTAACCATCAGCCATGCTGGGAAGTCACCGCTGCCCCAAGGCTACAGGACAGAGCAGAAGTCGGCTTGCAGAAGCTGTGCTCAGTGGCCCGTCTCAGAAGAGCCAAAGTCAGGTAGCTCTGCTGACCAAAGACACCAAGCAGGACAGGATGAGGGGGCAAACATCTTGGCTTTCTCCTCCTGCCCACCTATCACCCTTCCAAGGGGCCCTGTTGTTGGATGAAGCAGGTTGCAAACCAGCAACAGACAGGCCCAGAGTGTGCACGAGCTGGCCTCCTCTTCCTACAAGGCAAAGTGCGAGAGTAAAGCCAGGGGTCACTATAAAATGACATTATTAGCAGGCTCGAGAGACTGCTCATTGGTCAAAGATACTTGCTTGTAAAGCCTGATTACCCAGGTTTGATTCCCCAGTACCTACGTAATGCCAGAAACACCAAGTGGCGCATACACATGAAGTTAGTTTGCAGTGGCAGGAGGTCCTGGTATGCCCGTAACTCATTTGACCTCTGTGTGTATGTCTCTCAAATAAATGAAAATATTTTTAAATGACATTGGAAAATATCAATTAGAAAACAGCACAGAAGTCAGAAAGAAATTTCTATGGAAGAAATTGTCAAGAAAGTTTTAATAAAACCATACTAAGGCCAGGCTTTCAGGCCAAGGACACACCTGCCCAGAATGTGCAAAACCCTGGATTGGATCCCCAATACCAGAGGGGAAAAAAAATTTCAGCCGCATTCTCTGTCATACTCCTGGATAGTTCGACCCCAAATCATGATTTATCACAGGTGACCAGTGAGTCACAGATGTTATGGTAACCAGAGCTAAGTGCATTACCAGTTCCCCATACATGTAACCCAGTGAGCAGACTGGGTTGGATGACACCGCAGATGCAGGGTCAGGCTTGGGGTTCACCTGGCAGATGCTCTGCTCAGGACACCACAACTTGCCCTCTCTGTGGTTGCCTTGGAGAGCTGACATCTCCTCCCATGTATTCACAAACCTTTTTTTTTTTTTTTTTTTTGCAAGAGAGAGAGAGAGAGAAAGAGGAAGGGAGAGAATTGGCATGCCAGGGCCTCCAACCACTATCATCAAGCTTCAGATGCATGCCCCACCTTGTGCGCACATGCGTCTGCCTTACATGGGTTCTGGATAGTCGAACATGCGTCCCTAGGCTTCACACGCAAGCGCCTTAACCACTAAGCCACCTCTCCAGCCAGTTTTATTTGCCAAACTTTAATAAAGTGTGTTTGACTGCTTTCCTGCCTTGCCCGGGTTTTCATGAGCCAACGTTTTGGGGGTGTATCTCACTGCAGTCTGTGGCATCTGCATGTGCCCCTGTTGCAGGAGCAACAGTCTGGGAGGAGATACAATGTGGGGAGTCCAGATTTTACCAACAGATTGTCCACCAGCCGCACGTGGGACCAGCGTCTAACCTCTGCTCACTACCCAGTGCTCCCAGGTATTGCTGCATTTGTGACCACAGATACCTATCAGGTGAGTGCTAGGGCCAGTGACAAAATGGTCCAGTGCCAAGGACATTTGCATGGGAGGGATGCTCTGATTCATGCTCTGGATTGATAAGGCAGAGCTGCCCTGGCATAATCCTGTCATCTGATGGCGGCATACCAGCTGAGCTAGGCCATCCTCGCGTGAACCTTAGAGTCAGAAGGTAAGCCAAGGACATTCTGTCTCCTTCTCATGTGACCTCACAGCCTTCATAGCCCCTGCACAGCTCTACTTGTGAGAGACTGTGTGCATTTTCTAAGTGCTTTTGATGTATGTTTCTGCAATGAAATTGTCTTTCCAAACATCCAAAATTCGACAACCATTTAACACAAGAATGTGTGAAAGTCAACCCTTTCTGGGGGAAGGGGCAGAAGGAAAAAGCCAAATCATCCCTGGGAAAGACAATTTTAAGAAGCTAGTCTTGGGCTAGAGAGATGGCTTAGTGGTTAAAATGCTTGCCTGCAAAGCCTAAGGACCCAGGTTCAATTCCCCAGGACCTACATGAACCAAATCCACAAGGTGGCACATATATCTAGAGTTTGTTTGCAGTGGCTGGAGGCTCTGGTTCTCCCATTCTATCTGCCTCTCTTTCTCTCTCTTTCCAATAAATAAATAAATAAAACATTTTTTAAAAAGAACCTAGCCAGGCATAGTAGTGCACGCCTTTAATCCTAGCACTTGGGAGGTAGAGGTAGGAGGATCACTGTGAGTTCAAGGCCACCCTGGGACTAAAGAGTACATTCCAGGTCAACCTGGGCTAGAGCAAGACCATACCTTGAAAAACAAACAAACAAACAAATAAATAAAATAAAATAAACAGGAAAAAAGCCTAGCCTTGGGGCTGGGGAGATGGCTTAGTGGATAAAGTGCTTGCTGTGCAAGCTTGAATACTTGAATTCATATTTTCAGACCGCTGCAAAAGCCAGAAGCCATGTCTGTCGATCTCAAATAAATAAATAAAAATATACAAATTTAAAAAAAGTTTAGATTTGTATCTCAGCTGGAATAAAAGTCAGCAGTAGAGGCCAGGAAGCTCGAAGGGGCGGTGAAGGAAGGAGGAGCAGGGAGGGCTTAAGGAGAGGGGATAGTAGGTGTGTAAGTAGGGGAGCAGACTACTGGGGCGGAATGGCCTGAGTGAGGTCAAGGGAGGGAATGGAGGGAAGGAGGAGGTGGGAGGAGGCTCAATCAAAATTTAAAATGCTATAAATAAGCCAAAAGAAAACCTACTTCTTGGCTAGCTAGTTATATGTATGTCAAAAAATGTGGGCGGAAGTATCCTGTGGAGGCAGATAACATCATGCCCAGAAGCCATAGATTGTTATGAGGAAATTTTCAGTGCCAGGGGTTAGATACCTTCGAGGGCATTGTTGGTCAGGGGGCCTCTGATGCACCCAAAACATTACAAGCGATTGCCAAGGCTCTTGTTTTCCCACCAGAACTAGATGGCAAGACCATATTGATGGAGACTCCACATGTTCGGGCTGCAGGTCACTGAGAAATCAAGCTAAAGCTGGAAGCCAATTCGACTAGTTGTCATAATGCTAGAAAGAGCTATGCAAGCTGCTGGGGAGAAAAGTCGTCAATGGTCCTAACCAGCAGTGGACCCTGCAAGTATCATGGCTGGATACCAGCTGGTGCAATAGTGGCATGTGTATTATGGGGGAAACTAACTCTCTGATTGGGCTTGCTCTATGGGAGTGAATGCATGCCTGGTATTGAAAACCTGTGGCTAGGGAGGTCCTTAGGGGGGAACTACTACTGTTATCTGGTATATATTATTCCCACCAAACTGCCTACTAAATGCTTATGTTTATGCCCATAAAGAATGCTACTCTTACTTTTGGTTAGAGAAACTTCTCCTTTATGGTGGTGACCATTGGGATGTCTCAAAACTCATTAAAGGGCTGAGAAGAAGTGACAGTGAAGTGTTCATCACTAAGTGAGACATCTCCATCACACCCTCCAAGGCTCAGAGACTATTGCAGGAGAGGTGGCAGAAAGAATTTAAGAGCAGCCAGGCGTGGTGGTGCATGCCTTTAATCCCAGCACTTGGGAGGCAGGGGCAGGAGGATCACTATGAGTTAGAGGTCACCCTGAGACTACATAGTGAATTCTAGGTCAGCCTGGGGTAGAGTGAGACCCTACCTCGAAAAGCCAAAAAACAAACAAACAAACAAAAAGAATGTAAGGGCAAAGGAAGGGGAAGAGCGCTTACAGTGCTGTCTTCCAGACACAAAGTGGCCTTGATCTTCATGACCTCACAGCTGCTTACACAGCCTACACAAGACCTGCATAATAGTAGGGAAACTGATGACATCAAACTAGAAGAGGAACTAGTTGGAAAGAAGAAGGGATTCACTGGAAGGGAAACGTGGGGGAGGAAAAAGGGGATGGTGGGAAGAGATTATGATCATGTTACATTGTCTATGTTTATGGAAGTTGTCAATAAAAAGTTAAAAAAAAAGAAGAGATGCTGACATCCCAGTTTTAAAAACATTACTTAAAACTATCTAGTCTTCAGAGAATACCAGAGAACTTTTCACTCATTTCCTCTGAGATAGTGTTCTTGTAGACAAGGCTGGTTATTTGTGCAATCACTCCCCATAAATCAGGTGTTCCCTTCTATGACTTGTACTATATTGAGTCTGAGACGGGGAGGCCATAAAGATGAACAAGCTTTGGACCTTTCCTTCCCTTTCCTTGTCTCCTAGAGCACACTCTCCCTGGGTAGCCCAGTATGGCCTTAAACTTGGTACTCCAAGGTGGGTCTCCTGAAGGCCATGGTTCCTTTTCTCAGGAAACTGATGGTCTAAGGAGAAAAAAAAAAACAAAACAGATGATAGTGAGGTGAAGCTAAAACACACATGAGAAACAGGAATAAAACACCATGAATGCCTCGATGAGGGACCCAGAGAAGGCTCCAAAGACAAATGCAGTGCCAGGCCTCGGGCAGGATTTGGAGGGGCTCTAAGGCTTTGGAGGCATCTTCTTGACGAGAAAACCGGCATCTGTGTGGCTAGGCTGGGATAAAGGGGTCTAGCCAAAGGAGGCTCTCTGAGGAAGGAGTAATGAAATTGGAGGCTCAGGGTCTGTATATGGGGTTGGTGTCATGAGTATGTGTTTCTTCCATAGTTTGACCTTTGGGGGTTGTGGAAAGGGCCTCCTTGTCCATTTCTTCCTCCCTTTAAGAAGCAGAACTCTGTACAGCAGAGTTGTATGGAACAGTTTTCCTGTGAAGGACCATATAGTATGTAGACCAGTTTCTGCATAGCTACTCTACTGTGCTATTGTCTTGCAAAAGCAACAGTATATGCACTCCGCCTGTATATTCAAGGGTCCTACATTCATGGACTCAACCAAGCTAAGAAACATTTATTACTGGGCTACAGAGATGGCTTCGCGGTTAAGGCCTTTGCCTGTGAAGCCTAAGGACCCAGGTTCAACTCCTCAAAACCCATGTAAGCCAGATGCACAAGGTGGCACATGAGTCTAGAATTCATTTACAGTGGCTAGAGGCCCTGGTGCCCATTCTCTCTCTCTCTCAAATAAATAAAATATAATAAGATAAAACAGACATATTTATTATGAGTGTGCATATCTGCATACATGTCTGTGTGCGTGTGTGTGAACACATATACCATGGCACACTTGTGGAGGACTGAGGACAACCCCAGGATGTTTATCTTCTCTCCTTACTTTTGCTTGAGTCAGAGCCTCCTTTGTTGTTTTGCTTTTTCCATGCCATCTACACCAGTCTAGCTGACCCTCAAGCTTTCAGATTCTCCTGGCTCCACCTCCCATTCCATTAGGCAAGTGGGGATCCCAGATGTATGTGCCACTTTGTGCCTGGCTTTCTGTAGGTGCTGGGAAATCCAACCTGGACAGGTGGGCTTGCAAGCAAGTGCCTTTAACCATTGAGTCATCTCCTCAGCCCACCCAAATATTTTTTATTTATTTTTATTTTTTAATATTTTTATTTATTTTAGAGAGAGAGAAAGAGACAGGCAGATAGATATATAGATAGATAGATAGATAGATAGATAGATAGATAGATAGATAATAGATAGATAGATGATAAATAGATAGATAGATAGATAGATAGATAGATAGATAGATAGAGAATGGGTGCACTAGGGCCTCTACCCACTGCAAACGGACTCCAGATGCATGTGTACTGCCTTGTGCATCTGGTTTACATGGGTCTTGGGGTCAAATCTGAGCCCTGTAGCTTTGCAGGCAAATACGTTAACCACTAAGCTATCTCTCCAGCCCTATTTTTTAAAAAATATTTTTGTTTATTTATTTGAGAGAGAGGAAGAAGGGAAGAGAGAGAAAGAGAGGCAGATAGAGAATGAACATGCCACAGCCTCCAGCTGCTGCAAATGAACTCGAAACACATGAGCCACCTTGTGCATCTGGCTTACATCAGTCCTGGGGATTCGAACTTAGGTCCTTTGGCTTCGCAGGCCAAGTGCCTTAACTGCTAAGCCATCTCTCCAGCCCTCCAGCCCTATTTTTATTTTTATTTATTTATATGAGAAAGATGGAGAGAGGCAGAGAGAGAGGATGGGCTTCTCAGGGTCTCTTGTCACTGCAAATGAACTCCAGACACATGTGCTACTTTGTGAGTCTGGCCTTAATGGGTACTGAGGAACCGAACCCAGGCTGTCAGGTATTGTAAGCAAGTGGCCTTTAACCACTGAGCAGTCTCTTTAGCCCCCAGAATATTTTTCAAATTTTATTTGAATGTGTGTGTGGGCAAGGCATACCAGGGTCTTTTGCTGCTATAAAGGAACTATAGATGCATGCACCCCTGTGTCTGACTTTATGTGGGTGGCTAGGGAATTAAACCTGGGCCAACAGGCTTTGTAAGCAAGTATCTTTAACCCCTGAACCATTTCCCCGCCTCTCAACTATTTTTAAAATTATTTGCTTATTTGTTTGTGTGTGTGTGCCCCAGGGCCTCTTGCCACTGTAAACAAATTTTGGATGCTTGTGCCACTTTTTACATCTGGTTTACATGGGTAGATTGAGACTTGGTTTACATGGGTAGATTGAGACTTGGTTTACATGGGTAGATTGAGACTTGAACTGGCGCTGGAAAGCTTTGCAAGCAAGCTCCTTTAGCCACTGAGCCATCTTCCCAGACTCCCCACTCCCAAATACTTTAAAAAATTTATCTGTTGATTGATTTGCAAGCAGAGAGAGATAGGAGAGGAGAGGAGAGAGAAAGAGAGAGAGAGAATGGGCACACTGGGCATCTAGCCACTGCAAATGAACTCCATATACATGTGCCATCCTCTGCATCTGGCTTTATGTGGGTACTGCAGACTAGAACATGGATTGTCAGGTTCCATAGGCAAATGCCTAAACTGCTGAGCCATCTCTTCAGCCCCCTCCAAATATTATTTTTTTATTGTATCTCAGGCTGGAGAAATTGCTCAGTGGTTAAGGCACTTGCTTGCAAAGCCTAATGACCTGGGTTCAGTTTCCCAGTACCCATGTAAAGCCAGATGCACAAAGCGGAGCATATGTCTGGAGTTTGTTTGCAGTGGCACTAGGCCCTGGTATGCCTATTCTCATTCTCTCTCTCCCTTCCTCTCTCTCTTTCTGCTGTAAATAAATAAATAGGAGTATTAAAAAGTGAAGTATATGGGAGGTTGTTTGTAGGTCCTATGAAAATGCTATCCCTTTATATAGGGGACTTGAGCATCCTTAGAGTTTAGGAGGTTCTGGAACCAATTTCCATGTGGCTGCATACAAAAAAAAAAAATATGGTCAAAAACAGATCACTGGCCGTGATTTGGTCTAAGCAAACACCAACCCTGGCTCTGCAGGAACAATTTGAAAAATATCATTTATCTTTAAGGTGGACAGCTCCTTTCTGAATACATAATTTGAGTTTGTGTGTTAAGGAAGGACTGGGGAGGGATCACAGGCCACAGAGGGCTATGGGGTGGAGAGGTCTTTTCAGTTCCATGGAGGAAACGATCACTGTTAGGACAGGCATGGTGCTTCCTTGCCAAGTGCCACCTGGCCATCTATCCTGCTCTGTCACCGAGGCTCCAGACTGACCGACTGCACTGCTCCTAGGCAGGAGCTGTATTTTGTCCCAGAGGTGACTGTGCATGTGATAATTTACATTTTGGTGTGAAAGTACACCCAGCTCCTTTGAGATGAAAGCCTCTATATAAAACTGAGTTATGACTCTGCATGGCTGAATTTTTCCTAAAGTGGAGTTAAGCCCCTTTGGCATCTGTGCACGGCTAGCTGTAAGGGATCGCCAGGCAGTCTGGGCAGTCTTGATGTGCATTCTGCCTGTGATAAGTCATTTTCCTTCAGTCCGAGGCGGAGTTTTCATTTGCCAAAATACCAGAGGGAGTTCTCTGGTCCAAGCTGAATCTGGGGCTTGACTTTGTGAGTTGTTTGGGAGTTGAGGAGCACACACACACACACACACACACACACACCATACCACACACACAAACACATACGCACATGCACGCACACACACACTCACTCACAAAATCATATACATGCTAATTCTCCTTAATAAAATGTTCCATTATTAAAAAAAATGCTCCGGGGATGGAGGAGTGGATTAGCTGTTAAGGCACTTGCCTGTGAAGCCTATGGACCCAGGTTTGATTCCACAGGACCCACATAAGCCAGATGCACATGGTAGCATATGCATCTGGAGTTTGTTTGCAGTAGCTGGAGGCCCTGATGTTCCCAGCATCTCTCTCTTTCTCTCCCTCTCTCTTTTTTTCCTTCTCTCTCCCTCTCTCAAATAAATAAAGAAAGAAAAATTTTAAAATGTTGCACAATAGTTCTCTCCTTACTCTTCACATTTCTGTGGCTCTTCAAGCCCCTGGGCTTGTTCGTACACTCACCAACTTGGCCGTGTTCCTCTGGCATGCACCACTAAGGGGCTTCTTTGGGCAACAAGGCTGCTGTGATGGTTAACTTCTGATTGCCAACTTGACAGCGTTTAGAATCACCCAGGAAACAAAGCCCTGGTTATGGCTGTGAAGGATTTTCTGGATTAGGTTAGTTAGTTGAGATGGGAGGAGCCCCCGAAACTGTGGGTCTCACTGTGCCATAGGCTAGGCTCCTGGTCTATGTAAGGAGAGCACTAGCTCCTCGCGGTTGCACTGAATGTGACCAGCCCCTGTCGCCTTGCCTTCCCTGCCATGATAGACTGTTGTCACCAGGAACTCTAAGCTGAAATGTACTTTTCCTCCCTTATCTCGATGTTTGTCAGGTGTTTTTCCCCAGCAATGAGAAGCTGGCTGTCAACAGGTGTACCTTCCCCATCTTGATCTCAGGTCCCCACGGCTGGACAGGAGCATTTTAACCCTGGGCTTCTCTGCCAACAATATTCAGCAAGGCTTACCACTGTGGCTTCTTTTTGGTTCTTTTTAGAAAGTACAGAACTGTCTTACCTGACTCTTTTGGAATTTTTCATAGCTATTTAGCCTGTAGCTTAGGAAATGTTGGTGTGGGGGCTCTTCAAAGCCGCCCGAAGTCTTACATCAGATGCGAGGACTCCATTCGCTGGAGGTGGATGGCGCTTCCGTGTGCCAGCCAACCTCTTCATCCTTCCTCCTCCCGCTGACTGGGAACCTTGTGGTTAAAATAACAGCCTGTTCAGAGCTCAAACTTAGAGCTGCTATCGGAGGCAGATTGTGGATGTAGAAGACTCTCAGCAGAAGCATGGGAGTGGCTTTTGAAACACTGAATTTTTAGAGCCTCACAAAGAAGAACTCAGAGATCTTCTCAGGTAAATATTTTCTTTCCTTTCTTCTTTGATTTTTTTTTTTAAGCTAACTAAGAGGTCAGGTCAGGAAGCAAGGAAGAAGCTGGCTGCTTTCTAGTCCCCCTACTGCCCCCCCCCCCCCAGTGAACACGGCTCGTGTCTGATTCCCAGTGGAGAAAGTGCTCGGTGTCTGAGGAATAAGCAAGCTGGGAGGAGTGACCTTATCGCATTTGGTGACACAGATGCTGACACAGGGAGCTGTGGCCCTGGGGCTAGTCACGTGACTGGCTCATCACTGGTTCTCCTGGGTTTTTGCAGCTTGTCTTCAAGCAGTTGGGTGATGCTATAGCTAACTTAATTCCACATCGAAATGTTGGTGAACTTTGCTGTACTGTCTTCTACCTTCAGGTTTTCTGAGCCCGTGCCTCTTTTGAATGATAGACTATTAAAGATTTGTTCAAAGCCTATTGTAACACGTATTAAAGCTTTCCCTGAATGCCAGCGACTGTGGTCCAGAGAAAAGAATTCATTGGCAAAGTGGGCCATTTCTTTTGAAAAACTTGCCACCTCCTCTCCCCTTCTTCCTTGGACTGAGGGATTTTTTTGTAACCCTTGTGCCTATGAAATCTGTCACTATATCTCATTGTGGCCAAATCAGTATTCATTGGCTAATCTCTCTCTCTCCCTAAATCTCTCTCTCTCACCCCTTCCCTTCCTCCTTTCCCCTCTCCCTCCTGAGAGATTATTCTTCTTTTCAAGCTTCCACTTGAAGAACATCTCATTTCTGTTTGATGATAGAATCAATTGAATCAATCGTTAGTCAAATGATATTTATTCTCAGTGTGCACTGGCATAAGTCATCGGAGGTGGGAAGGCTGCTTCCTCAGAGTTGATGCCATCATCTATCTGACTCCTACTTACATCCACTAACCACCAAGCACTGCTAGGCAGTGCAAAACGAGATGCTCACTTTCAAGCTGCGGTCTGGAGAGGCTGCGGTGAGCGCATGGCTGCATCCCCGACAGCTTGCCCTGCACCCAGCGCTACCCAAGCCCCCGCAACAGTCTTGTTCTAGTCTCAGCCACCCTCATTGGACACAGGAGGAATCAGGAGCTCAGGAAGGGGCTAACTGCCCAGGGTTCCTTCCAGACTTGGTGCTTTAAGTCTATGATGCCCACATCAAAAATTGTGTCCAAGAATTAATGCTTGGGCTGGGACCAGGTGGACCATTAGCTGACTGGATGGCCAGAGGGAACAATTCTGCAGGTGACGAGCAGGTGAGAGCGTGGGGTGTGCAGTGGACAGTGCAGTAGCTGAGGTCCTACTGGGAGGCAGAAAGGGAAGTGCTGACCCACCGACCAGAGGGGCAGAGTGGATGCCATTTTTTAATTAAAATTTTTTGATTTATTTTTATTTATTTATTTGAGACAGACAGTGAGGGAAGGAGAGAGAGAGAGAGTGAGAATGGGCGCACCAAGGCCTCTAGCCTCTGCAAATGAACTCCAGACGCATGTGCCACCATGTGCATCTGGCTTACATGGGACCTAGAGAATTGAACCTGGGTGTTAAGGCTTCGCAGGCAAGCGCCTTAACTGCTAAGCCATCTCTACAGCTTGGGGAAGCCATTTTTGAGAAAAGCAGAGAGAGACTGCAACTGGGTTGCTGGGAGCTGTCTGTGTACTGGGGGCTTTCCCTCTGTCTGGGGGCTTACTGTCTCAAAGCTTACTGCCAGTTTCTTCCTGCCTCTGGGCTCCTCCCACATCCTACCTCCTGGACACATCCATCCCAAGGACACTGTGTCACCACCCTCATTAGCTTCCTTTAAACAGTGTCATAAAGTACACATATCATCTGATTTACCATTTTCACCAAGTGGCTACTTTAGTGGGATTTGGAAAGCCATAATTTTGTTTCATCATTATCACCATATAGTTCTAGAACATTCTCTCAACCCACAAAGGAAATTCCATTCTCTCTGCACGACCCTCTTCTTCAGCACTGAAGACTACTAGCCTGTTCTCTCTGTGATTTTCCTAGCATCATATGGAATTGTTCACTATATCACCTTTGTGTCTGACTGACTTTACTTAGCTTTTCTGTGTGTGTATGGGCGCATGTGCATGTGTGTGATGCTGGGGATGAACCTCAGGGCCTCATACATATTAGGCAAATGCTGGGCTGTGCCCTAGTTTACTTAGTGTATTTTTAAAATATTTTATTTTTATTTATTTATTTATTTGACAGAGAAAGAGAGAGAGAGACAGACAGAGAGAGAGAGAGAATGGGTATGCCAGGGCCTCCAGCCAACTGCAAACGAACTCCAGACGTATATGCCCCTTTGTGTATCTGGCTAACATGGGTCCTGGGGAATCAAACCGGGATCCTTGGTTTTGCAGGCAAACGCCTTAACTGCTAAGCCATCCCTCCAGCCCTACTTAGTGTATTTTTAATATTCACTCACAACATGGCATATATCAATGATCTGTTATGTGGTGTGACTGTATGGAATTTGATCATACGTAGACATCACATGTTGTAATCCATCTATCAGTTTGTTATCATCCTTACTGTTTCTATCCTCTGGCTGCCGTGAATAGTGTGACTATAAACATTGGTGTGCAAACTTTCATCTGAACATATACTTTCAATTCTTTGGGATGCATATGTGGGAGCGGAATCGCAGGATCATATGGTAATTCTATGTTTAGTTTTTGAGGACTAGCCAAGCTGCTTTGCATCACAGCTGCACTGTTTCACATTCCCACCACCAATGTAGGAGGATTCGATTCCGCCACATCCTTTTTGTGAACACTTTTTTTTCTGTTTCTTTTCCTTTTTTAATAGAGCCAGCCCAGTGAGTGTAAAGTGGTAGATTTGAATTGTATTTCCCGAGTGACACTGAGTATCTTCGCAAGTGCTTATTGGTCGTTTCTCTCCCTGGCTTTGTATTTCCCTTCTTTTCTTTCTTTCCCCCCCCCCCCCCTTATGCTTAAACCTCATGGTGGCGCATACCTTTAATCCTAGCCCTCAGGAGGCAGAGGTAAGAGATTTGCTGTGAGCTCGAGGCCTCCCTGAGATGACATAGTGAATTCTAGCTCAGTCTAAACTACAGCGAAATCCTGCCTCAAAAACACACACACAGAAAAACCTCTCAATGTATCACTTTGATTTAATACTATCACATTACATCTTTTTTAAAAAAATTTTGTTTTTATTTTTATTTGAAAGTGACAGACAGAGAAAGAGGCAGATAGAGAGAAAGAGAGAGAGAGAGAGAGAGAGAGAGAGAGAGAAAGGATGCGCCAGGGCCTCCAGCCACTGCAAACAAACTCCAGATGCATGCGCCCCCTTGTGCATCTGGCTAACGTGGGTCCTGGGGAATCGAGCCTTGAACTGAGGTCCTTAGGCTTCACAGGCAAGCGCTTAACCACTAAGCCATCTCTCCAGCCCTCACATTACATCTTTATTTCAATAAATAAGATTTAAGCTATCTACTCCTAGGATTGCATAGCTCCATAAAGACAGGAACTCTGTTCTGTGCATTATTGTATCTCAGTACCTAGGACGGCATTCGGTGGTATAGGGTTTCAGTGTGACATAGAATACTTGAAAAGTGCAGTGCTGAAACAGTTCAGTTGGGAAAGGGTTAGACTGCAGAATCCTTGAGAAGCGGATTATCGTTATCCCCAGATTCTGGGCCTGAAACTTCCCATCCTGCAGGCAGGTCAACAGCGTCAGCATCGCTGTGGGGAGCCTCGGCCGGCTCACACCGCGGTTCCCCACCTCCCCACCCTTGCTGCTACTGTCATCGTAACTGGGTCTTCCACTCCCACCACCCACCCACTCCTCAGATTGCAAGGATAGAAGTTGGAGCAGTGGAGTCACTCCAGACAACTGAGGTCTGAGGTGAGGAGATGGAGTGGGAAGAACTGGGCGGGGGTGGGGGGTGGTGGAGGATATGTATTGAAGGAAAAAATCTAAGATTAGGAGATGAACGGGGCAGGGATGTCAATCAGATATAACATCAAATTTTCACCATGAAAAGTTGGGGAGAATTATGATAGCATGAAGTAGTATTTAAGTTAGGAGTTGGGGAAAGGGAGGGCTTGTTTTATGTTTGGGAAGACAGAGATCACTTGAATTTATAGTCCCAGGATATGGATCAAGTGTCGTAGCTTAACAGAAAGGCATGGACTCGAGGAGACAAAACTGGAGCTCCTGGGATGAATGGGAGAAGTAAAAGCATCAAGGAGAACGGACAAAGGGAGAGAGGGAGAGAGAGACATGCACACAACCTGGTAACACTTCCCCGGGCTGCCTCTGTTCCCTGCAGTCTCTCCAAACACCATCAGCCAGCCTCACCCTGGGCTGCAGCGGAGACGAGTTGTGATGGTGTTTCAGCTCAAATAGCCTTGGAAGCCTGCCATGGCTTCTTGGCCCATCACATGGAACCTGCCTTTCTGGTTGGTACTCTCTCTTATTCATGGAACCTCTACGGAGAATGTCCCTGGTAAACACCATTGTGATGTCTGTCTAGATACCTAGATGTGGGGGTCTAGGAGGGAGCACCAAGGAGGAGTGTAGGTTGGGAGCAAACCCAAGGCTTTCTGTCCACCTGTCTACAGTTCTAGCCTGCAGCATTTCAACAGCGCCACGGGCAAAAAAGCTCTCTACCTACCTCATGGAGGTTTAGACAGAAACGTCTGTCCCCAGAATATTTATATGGGAACTTGCCAAAAACATGTTAAAACCAAGTTTTAAAATTTTTTATTTATTTGACAGAGAGGCAGGGGAGATAGATAGATAGATAGAGAGAGAGACAGAGAGAGAGATAGAGAGAATGGGTGCACCAAGACCTCCTGCCTCTGCAAATGAACTCCAGACAATGCACCACTTTGTGCATCTGGGTTGACAGTGGGTACTGGGGAATGGAGCCCGGATGTCAGGCGTTCTAAGCAAGTGCCTTTAACTGCTGAGCCATCTCTCCAGCCTGAGAACTGATTTCTGTTTTTGAATGTTGGGTATGTGGAAGCGGTCCTTATACTTCACTGGGAATTTTCCATGTCAGTAGGGGCTAAAGTGTGAGCTCAAAGAAAGTGGTGTTTGGGCAGGAGTAAGTTAACTTCTAGATGAGAATTTTGAGTAGAATTCCCTCCCCTGAACCAAGAGAAAATTCTGGAAAAGGCAGCCTCTGTCTCACTCTAGTTATGAACATCAAGAGCATGTTCGCGTGCAAGGAGCTGAGTGCTGGGGGTGATGAGGTACATTTTTACAAGCTTCTACTTTTGGTCTGCAACACTTCCTGCCCCTGGGTCTTTCTCTAACAGAAATATTCACCTCCTCATTGCAAAGCAGTGTCCCAGTCACCATGATGCCTGGATACTTCAACTTGTCCAGTTTGAGCTGGAAGAGAAAGACAGCTTCTGAGAACCAAGTGCATTTTATTGTCATTCCATGATAGCCACATTTCAGGAGAGAGGTACACACTTTATTAAACGGATTGGTTAAAAAGAAGGCAAGGGCTAGAGAGATGGCTTAGTGGTTAAGGCGCTTGCCTGCAAAGCCAAAGGACCCAAGTTTGATTTCCCAGGACCCAGGTAAGCCAGATGTGCAAGGTGGCGCATGCATTTGGAGTTGGTTTGTAGTGGCTGAAGGCCCTGGTGGGCCCAATCTCTCCCTCTCTCTCTGTCTCTCAAAACAATGAAAAAGAAATACAATTCAGGAGGTTATTCTTTTTTGTTACCTTTTTATTTTATTTTATTTTGTTTGTTTGAGAGAGAGAAAGAAAATGGGGGTTCCAGGGCCTTCAGATGCTGTGAATGAACTCCAGATGCATGTGCTATCTTGTGCATATGGCTTATGTGGGTCCTGGGGAGTTGAACCTGGGTCCTTTGGCTTCATAGGCAAGCACCTTAACCGCTAAGCCCTCTCTCCAGCCCTAAGAGGTTGTTCTTTAAGCAAGTCAAAAGCACGTATGGGGCTGGGGCAATGACTAAGTGGTTAAAAGCACTTACTACTTAAGCTTGCTGACTGGAGTTCAGATCCTAGACCCACGAAAAGCCTGATGTGCTCATGGGTCTCTAATCCCAATGCATCTAAGGCAGTGCTAGAGGAAATCAGGGGATTCCTGAGGTCCCCAAGTCAGCTAGTCACCACACTAATTCCCAGCATAGCAGCAGCAAACAAAAGAGACCCTCTTTCAAACAAGGTGGAAAGCAAAGACCAGCACCCTGAGTTTCTCATCTGAGTTCCACATATTCATGCAAGCCAAGACACACACACATACACACACACACACACACACACACACACACACACACACACACACACCATACATGTATTTATATACATATATACAAAAAGCTTAAAGAGGGACTGGAGAGATGGCTTAGCAGTCAAGCCACTTGCCTGCAAAGCCTAAGGACTCATGTTCACCTCTCCAGGTCCCATGTAAGCCAGATGCAAGCATGCGAGGTTGCCCATGCGCACAAGGTGGTGCACATGACTGGACTTGATTGCACTGGCTGGAGGCACTAGTGCGCCAATTCTCTCTCTCTCTTTCTTGCATAAAAAAGCCAGTCTCTCGAGCTTGCTTCAAAGCAAAAACTTAAAGAGCATAAAAATTATGAGCTGCAGCCTGGTGTGGTGATGCAGTCCTTTAATCCCAGTACTCAGGAGGCAGAGGTAGAAGGATCACCGTGACTTAAAGACCACCTTGAGACTCCATAGTGAATTCCAGGTCAGCCTGGGCTAGAGTGAGACCCTGCCTCGAAGAAACAAAACAACAACAACAAAAAATTATGAGCTGCTTTAGAAGTGGTACAGTCTAATGCCATTATTTAATTGAATACATTTAATAAAGCATTGAGTTTCTTTTTTAATCTCATTAAAAATTTTAATTAAATCTAATTTTAACTGGCACATAAAAATATAAAACTGTACTTATTTATGGGTAGGATGATGTATTTTCTGGTTTCTCTCCATCTCCAACTCATTCATACACTTATGCACCTAGCAAGCACGGCAAGCCAGCCCGTAGAGAGACCAATTGGGAGGGACAGACAGAACCCTGTCTCTCTTCTCAAATCTTGGTAGTGTCACGCCTGCCTTGGGGCACAGTCTGTGACCACAGAAGGGAAGTGCTTACAAGCTGTGATGACGGGCTCTCTGCCCCATGCTCACAGCCTCCTTGCATCTAAGCTTGGGTGGGGGGCCGCTCCTTAGCTGGTCCCCCAGGAGGACAGGTGAGATGAAATCGAAGGTGTACTTATTTTGCAAGGCATCAAATGCAAAGAGCTACAGTGACCTCCGGTACTGTGCGGGACTCAAAGTTCTGCAGTGTGCCCTTGCTTTCCCCGTGGGAAAGCAGCTCTTTAAAGAGATAGAGAATATTTAAAGACACCTTCTGTAATCATGGCTCTATTGTTCAGGAATGATGTGGAACAGAAATATGGGTTGGGGTCTCTGTCCTAGAGGTGATCTTTCCTGAAGGGCATGCATGGACCTTCTTAGATGTTGCCTCTGAGAAACAAAAGCTTAGGAGAGTTAGCTCAGTCAGGCTAGTGAGCCAATTCTGGATGTAAGATGTCAATCACCAGTTTGGTTCTTGACACAGAAGCTATAAAACCAGCCTTTGATATTTTACACGTATCGATTTGACAATAATGTCCATTAACGTCACTTTTAACCTCCCCTTAGCAGATGATAGACATAAAACACAATGATGTCAGGCTTCTAAAAGTATTATGAGATTTATTTCATAATAGGTTTACTTTCCTGGTTCTTATTTTTCTTAAATTAATATTAACATTGTATTGCATTGTTTCAGTGTATAACCAACCAAATATGAGACGTTGGGCCATAACATTACTGAGGGGAGCCCCTGGGGCTAGATGCCACCGCTGCAGGGCTGGTGACACACAGGAAGCTCTCTTTGTCCCCTTGTCATGCTTTTCAAAACCATTCTTAATAGGGGGGCTCACAAAACTGTCTCCACTTCTCTCCACATGGTCCCTTTCCAAAGTCATTGCCCATGGGGGTTCAGCCACACAGGACAATCTCAAACCTCAATTTCTCAGAGTGCACTTAGGAAGAAAATCGACCTGGGTGGCCCAACAATGGGCCTCTCTCTAGCACATGATTCCCCCTCTTCGCGTCTCCTGAACTGTAAAATAAACAGAAGCAAAGCTTCTAATACATGGGAGCCTTGTGGCACTCACACTCATGAGTTAACGCATGCGCAGCTCTTTGCACAGTCAGCCCGTGTGAAGCATTATCCTCCCAGGTAAGCCTCCTGGGATGGAGCCAAGCTGCCATATTTGAGCAACCACCAGCCTCTCTCCCAAGAGTTCAGGCGCAGAGCAAGCCTGCGATGAAGTGCAGGTCGGTTCACAGGCAGGCCAAAGCTGGGCGTGGCGGTACAAAGTTTAAGTTATGCAAGACAAGTTCAATCCTAACAATCTACTGTACCATATTATGATTAAAATTAACAATACTCGGGCTGGAGAGATGGCTTAGCGGTTAAGCGTTTGCCTATGAAGCCTAAGGACCCTGGTTCGAGGCTCGATTCCTCAGGACCTACATTAGCCAGATGCATAAGGGGACACACGCATCTGGAGTTCATTTTCAGTGGCTGGTGGCCCTGGCGCACCCATTCTCTTTCCATCTATCTGCCTCTTTCTCTCTCTGTCTGTCACTCTCAAATAAATTAATAAATAAAATTTAAAA
Source organism: Dipus sagitta (assembly GCA_036346955.1). Classification (NCBI taxonomy): domain Eukaryota; kingdom Metazoa; phylum Chordata; class Mammalia; order Rodentia; family Dipodidae; genus Dipus; species Dipus sagitta. Next base: position 148,781,518 of record CM070773.1, on the reverse strand, counting down.
AAAAATAATGGTACTGTATTTGGCACTTAAAAGCCTGTGAGGAGGCAGCTGTCAGGTAATATGTTCTTACCACAGTAATAATAACCAGGGCTTTGCCATCCAGAGCCACAGGAAATTGACTGGGCATGAGGAGAGTTGCCAAGTGTCTTCCAGTGGGAAAGTCCCAGCTCACTCAGGCCACAGTGGAATCTGCTTCTGAAGGGGGAATTCTCTTCCCCGAGCACTCCACATACGTGTTGTTCCCTTGTGCTTTGTTCCCTTGTGCTTGGTCGTGCCTCCAAGAGATCTCTGGATTGAGTGAGTGTATAATCTTCCCTCTCATTAAAACAAAATAAAATGAAACTGAATTTCAATAGGTTGTGATAGGACTCTGTCCTTAAATAGCAAAGTTACAATTTCCATCATGAAACCTTCCTTACCACTGCAAATGAACACCAGATGCTTGCATCAGCTTGTATGTCCAGCTTTTTGGAGGCTTCTTGGGAACTGAACTCAGACCAGCAGGCTTTGCAAGCAATTGTCTTTAACCATTGAGCCATCTTCCTAGTCCTTGTGAACCCACACTTCTCTATGAAAGCAAATACTTACACATATATACTCTTATGCTTATCATTGTTCTTCCTGCATATAAAATGTAATCTCTAGGCCTGAGAGTGTGTAGCTCAGTGGCAAAGTGTTTGCCTCATATGCATTAAGAACTGAGTTTGATCCCAAACACCACACACATACATAGAATGCAACCTCTATGAGGACAAAGGCTTTTTTTTAAAAAAAAAATTTTATTTATCCATTTGAGAGACACAGAGAGAAAGAGGTGGAGAGAGGGGAGAGAGAGAGAGAGAGAGAGAGAGAGACAGAAAGAGAGAATGGGCACATCAGGGCCACCTGCTACTGCAAATGAACTCCAGACACATGTACCACTTTGTGTATTTGGCTTTACATGAATACTGGCAAATCAAACCCGGGCCATCAGGCTTTGTAAGCAAGTGCCTTTTACTGCTGAGCCATTTCTCCAGCCTCTGGCAAGGGCTTTAAAAAAACATCCACTCATTGCTGTTTCGCTGGCTGAAGTATTCAAGATGCATGTTAATCTCCTGTGGTGGCCATGCCTTTAATCCCAGCACTCAGGAGGGAGATATAGGAGGATCACTGTGAGTTCGAGGTCAGACTGAGACTACATAATGAATTCCAGGTCAGCCTGGGCTGCAGCGAGACCCTACCTCGGAAAACAAAAAGAAACACGTTAAAGAGAACTGCGAGACGGACCGGGTGTGGTGGCACAGGCCTGTAGTCCTGGCAGCTGGGAGGCTGATACAGAAAGGTCACCGGGAGTGGAAGCGAGCCTAGGGCACACAGGGAGTCGTAGGCCAGCCTGGACTCCAGAGTGCCATCCTGTCTCAGCAAACAGAAACACATGAGGGAGGTAAGGAAGGAAGAGGAAAAGGGAAATGGAGACAAAGAAACAGAATAAGTTATATCAAGAATTTGGTACAAAATAATGTCTATTCAAAAGGAAAAATCATGGAATTTCAATGAAGAAACTCATTCTAAAGAAAATGAATGGTGTGCAGGGCGTGGTGACACAGGCCTTTAATCCCAGCACTCAGGAGGCAGAGGTAGGAGGATCAATGTGAGTTCGAGGCCACCCTGAGACTGCACAGTGAATTCCAGATCATTCTGGACTAGAGTGAAACCCTACCTCAAGGAACAACAAACAACAACAACAAAAAGAATATGAAGTCTGGGCTTCGGAGATGGTTCAGTGGTTAAAGGCGCTTGCTTGCCAGACCAGCCAGCCAGGGATTGGCCCAGGTTAAAAGTCCCAGTTCCCACGGGGAGCCAGATGCACAAAGATGCACTAGAAGCATGTTTGCAGTGGCAAGAGGTCCTGACATGTCAGCCTTTGTCTGCCTTTTCCCTTCCCTTTCTTTCTCTCTCTTTCTCCCCATCCCTTCCTCTTGCAAATAAATAAAATATTTTATTTATTATTATTATTATTATTATTATTGGTTTTTCGAGGTAGGGTCTCACTCTAGCCCAGGCTGACCTGGAATTCACTATGGAGTCTCAGGGTGGCCTCACGGCAATCCTTCTACCTCTGCCTCCCGAGTGCTGGGATTAAAGGCATGCACCACCACGCCCGGCTCTAAAATATTTTTAAAAAGAAAGAAAATGAAGCCTGAGATCACCATTTGGTTGGACTGAGGAAAGGGAAGTGGGATGAATGGAAGTTTTACCCTTGATTTGTGTAAACAAACAAACAAAAAAATATGGGCCAAGATAGAAAATGTGAAACAGGGCTGGAGAGATGACTCAGTGGTTAAGGTACTTGTCTACAAAGCCTAAAGACCTGGGTTTGATTCCACAGTACCCACCTAAAGCCAGGTGCTCAAAGTGGTACATGCATCTGGAGTTTATTTGTAGTGGCTGAAGGCTCTGGCATGCCCATTCTCTGCCCCACATCTCACTTTGCTTAAAAATAAATACAAATGTTAAAAGAAAAGAAAGAAAATGTGAAGTTAGGAATAATTTTCGTTTCATCCCCATTTTCAGATTTTCTTTGACAAAGAAAAACCGTGACATAGGTTATAACTAGTAATGAGAATATAGGAAAAGACTGCACGGAGGACCCACAGCAACTCTGAGAGATAAAGCAGCCATGTGGTGTCAGTAAGTCAGTCAACCAGGAGGCAGGAGCTCGGGAAGTCACGGGGGCGGGGCGGGGGGAGGCAGTGAGACCCTGAAGACAGTGGCATTGCTGAGGAAAGAACACCCGATGCAGCCCAGCCAGCACCCGCCCCCTGGGTTTAAGACAAACAGGAAGTGATGAGAACCCGTGTGCTAAGTGGAGCAAATCAGGGAGAAATGGGTGGAATTTTCAAGTGGAGGCTTTCACGACAACATGTTATTGGACAGCAAGAACTTTCGGAATGGTGCTTTAAGAGACCGTGCGTCATCTCAGAGACCAAAGAGACTTAAATGTGGAAGTGTTTGGAAATAGACTACTACTCATTCATTCTTTTACATGGCTTGACTGAGCATCATTCAGGCACGGGGGATATGAAGGTGGATGAATCGGGCCAGACCAAAAGCTGGCTTGCTTGGATTCTACAGATGAAAGGAAGGAAGGAAGGAAGGAGGGAGGGAAGGAAGGAAGGAAGGAAGGAAGGAAGGAAGGAAGGAAGGAAGGAAGGAAGGAAGGAAGGAAGGAAAAGAAAAAGAAGCCTCAGGCAGGGTCTGGAGAGATAGATGGCTTGGGAGTTAGGGCATTTGCTGGCAAAGCCAAAGGACCCAGGTGCAGTTCCCCAGTACTCATATAAAACATGCATTGGAGTTCATTTCCAGTAGCTAGAGGCCCTGGTCTGCCCATTTTCTCTCTTTTCCTCTCTCTCTCTCTCTCTCTCTCTCTCTCTCTCTCTTTCTTGGGCAGTGACATATGCGGTGAAGGGACTGGAGGGCTCTGGGTACCCATCCTCATCTCGGGAGTCCAGCATGGTGGCGGCGGTAAGGACGTGTTGCAGGCCTCGGCCTTGATTGGCATCCGGACCTGCTCACCCCTGCAGAGGACACCTCTCTTTCTCTCTCTCTCTCTCTCTCTCTCTCTCTCTGAAATAAATAAATATTTAAAAATAATTAAAACCCACTTCATATCATGTCACTGAGACATATGTTAGGTAGGGACTAAAGGGGCAGGAGTGCAGACGGAAGGCGCTAATGAACGGACGGGGTCTAGGGGCACGGGGAGAGGAAGGGAACCAGGGAGCTTCCCAAGCCAGCCAGGGAAGACGGAGTAAGGCAGGTGGAACAACCACAAAGCCTTTGGAAGATCATAGTACCTTCAGGAAACACAGGGAAGCCCAGCATAGTACTTGGAGGGCAGTCAGGAGAGGTTGGGGAAACTGAGTCCTAAATTGTAGGTGAAGTTACCTCAGGCAGACCCAAAGACAAGAGCAGTACGTGAGATTTTATCCCAAGATCAATAGCACATTACAGAGAGATGCAATTTCTTTTCATGCACACAAGAAAATGGGATTGGTATCTGTGCGCTCCAGATAGCCAGACCCACCCTCCCGTGGATCAGACCGGTTCATGTCTTTACCGCCTTTGATGTGCAAAGGCCTGATTACACTTCATCTCCACATCCTATCCTGAAATCAATATTTTCTTGGTGGTCCAAGGCATCAAATACTATCCTTTGAAATGTAAAGACCCTTTGTCCTCGAGGCCAGCAATCCTGGACTATTGCTCTCTGCTTTCATATCTTAATCTTGGGCTGTTGCCACTATACTGCTTCTTTCTAAGAGGATGCTATCAATCTGCTGTGGGACTGGAAAAGGGAACGAGCCCGACTAGCTGGCACCTGCTCGGCTGCAGTGCCTGGGCCTTGGGGCGCCTCCAGTAGAGTGAACTTGAAGCTTCCTCCTAGTCCCAGCTGGTGCCCATATGGTAGGGTGGCTTGAGTGGAGCTCCACTTGGTACCTTAGTGCCATGTGGCCCCCTATAGCAACCACTAGCCACACTATTTACATTTCAGTTCATCAAAAATAAATGCAGCCAGGTGTGGTGGGGCACACCTTTAATCCCAGCACTTGGGAGGCAGAGGTCTGAGGATCACTGTGAGTTCAAGGCCAACCTGGGACTACCATAGAGTTCCAAGCCAGCCTGGGCTAGAGTGAGACCCTACCTTGAAAAAAAAATAAAATAAATAAATGCAGTTAATTTTTTTAAAAAGACATGATAGTGCATGCCTTTAATCTCAGCACCCAGGAGGCCAAGGTAGGAGGACTGCTGTGAGTTTAAGACTACAAAGTGAATTCCAGGTTATCCTGGACCCTAAAGTGAGACCCTACCTTGAAAAACCTATATATATATATATATATATATATATATATATATATATATATATATATGGTTAAGAATTTGTTGCAACTAGCCACATTTCAGGTGCCAGATGTCGACATGGGGCTAGTGGCTACCACATTAGAGGCTCAGACATACATTTCACTGTTGGACATTCCTGTCTTAGTGTATAGTAGAGAACATGAATCAAATGATATGTGCTACTGTCATCAACCCTGTTAAATATCCGTTTGACAGCAAGTCGAGGCATGCAACAGATACAGAGCTGGATGCAGCCTGTCTTGTTCTGCTACGCTTATAGAAATACATCCTGTAAATTATTCCCTGGAGAAGAGTTATAATTACCGTCATGCTATTGAAGAAATGCTCAGAGATCTGCTATTTCCAGCAGAGAAATGGACTCAAAGCCGGTTAAAACTCTGCGGATGCTCACTGAGAGATCTGAGCTCTTTCTTACTCACCTTCCCACAGTGCCTCCAAATAGATTCAAGTCACCTACGTGTCATGCGCTCTTAATGGGCTTGAGAAAGTCCATGACCTTCCCAAGCCCATGCATCCCTCAGCCTTGGAAGACCAGGGCCATGCAGGAGCCGATGGCCTTGGCACCAGATGTTCTTCCTCTTATTTTTGTTTAAAGAAAAAAATCATCCTACACTCTGAGCTCAGAATAGCAATGAAGAACAGAGAGACTGAAGGTATTCCGCGGAATGTCATGTAAAAGTCGTGTCAAGGTGTGATGAATAATGCATCAGCGCTTCCCCGAGTCTCATGGTGTGCCGGTTTGAGAGTGTTCCTTGCCGCTTCTCTCATCTTCATCCCAGCGGCCCTGACCCACTAGTATTAAGGCATGCAGTACTCTGCACTGGCCTCTGTACATCTAGATGAGGAAACTGAGATGCAAGATGACGGTCTAGTGATATAGAATGTGGTGGTTTGATTCAGGTGTCCCCCATAAACTTATGTGTTCCAAATGCTAGGTTCCCAGCTGATGGCAAATTGGGAATTAACGCCTCCTGGAGGAGTGTATTGTTGGGGGCGGGCTTGTGGGTGTTATAGCCAGCTTCCCATTGCCAGTGTTTGGCACACTCTTATGTTGCTGTTGTCCACCTGATGTTGGCCAAAGGTGATGTCCACCCTCTGCTCATTCCATCGTTTTTACCTGCTATCCTAGAGCTTCCCCTCAAGTCTGTAAACCAAAATAAACCCTTTTTTGCCCACAAGCTGCTCTTGGTCAGGTGTTTTCTGCCAGCAATGCGAACCTGACTGCCACACAGCAGGCCTCAGATTGAGGTGGATCGGACAAGGCAATCCCACATCAGCTCCTCTGGCACCTCTGCGGTTCTTGTGAGCTGAAAGTTGACTTTGAAAATAGAAGTAAAAGTGGAGCATAGGTTTATTTTATTTTATTCTTACCTGTGCCCAGCTAACTTATTGAGTGATGAATTTCAGAGAGAAATTTCACTTGATTTTTTTCTTTATATATGTATGCATTTCTTATTTATCTATTTGCAAACATAGAGAGGGGGAGGGAGAGAGAATGGGATGCCAGGGTTTGTTGTCCCTGCAAATGAACTCTAGATGCATGTGCCACTTCGTGCATCTGCCTTGGCTATTGGAGAATTAAACCTGGGCCACAGGCTTTGCAAGTAAGCACCTTTAAGTACTGAGCCATCTCCCAGCCCTCACTTTAGCTTAAAAAATAAGCAAATAAAAAGAGACACACAAACCTCCCACAGCAGTCTGTAGGGTGAATGGGAACAGCCACGTCTTACTAATTTGGCTATATTCATTAGCACTGCTGCTGGTACCGCTCCATCCCGGGCAAGGCTGTGTTATAGAATACCGTAGGGCTTCTCCCTGGAGAACTCAGCTGCTCCCCGTGAGACTCATACGTACTTTCTGAGCATGTCATGCTCCAGGCTCTCATGGAGCAGAGATGACTGAGACCTCCCTTGCCTGGGAGAAGCTTTCAGTCTGGCCCGGCAGACTGTCCAGTGCACAGAGAAGACACAAGGGGATAATGCTGTGATGCTAGGACATATGGCAGGCGAGCGAGTAGAAAATGAAAGACCCTTTCAGCCCCAAGTTCAAAGTGATGTGAACTCTGACGGGGAGGAAGGCTTCCAGGTGAGATGAGCTGGGTGGGCAGTGGGCTCCAGACTGTTGGGTATAGCTTAAGTGGTACCAAAAAGGCACCTAGGGCAGTGCCATCCATTACCAAAACCGCAGGGCAAGCCCAGGAATGTACTTAGAACAACAGGCTTATGAAAGCAAAGATTCACTCAGCTTTTTTTTAAAAAAAAGATTGTCGTGCTGGAGAGATGCCTTAGCAGTTAAGGTGCTAAGGTGCCTGCTAAGCCTAAGGACCCAGGTTCAGTTCCCCAGGTAAAAGCCAGATGCACAAGGTGGCACATGCATCTGGAGTTCATTTGCAGTGGCTAGAGGCCCTGGCACATCCAATCTGTCCATCTCTGCTTGCAAATAAATTAAAAAATTTAAGTATTGTATTTATTTGAGAGAGAGAGAGGAAGAGAAAGAGACAGACAGAAAGAATGAGTATAGGCATGCCATGGCCTCCTGCCATTGCAAACAAACTGTGGACACATGTGCCAGTTTGTGCATGTGGCCTTTCATGAGTATTGGAAACGTGAACCTGGACCACAGGCTTTACAAGCAAGCACTTTTAACCTCTGAGCCATCTCTCCAGCCTCATTCATCTTTTGATAGGTAAGTGCCTATCAGCTAAATTCAACTAGAAGTGAAGAAATGGGTTGAGTGTCAGAAAATAACTTCAAGAGATGAGAGCACAGATTCCCCACCAGGGGCCAAATCGAGAGAGCCAGGCTCAGTGCAGGAGAGAGAGAGATGGCCACAGTGGCCAGGTAAGGACCCAGAGCTCCAGGGTTCAGAGGACAGACTTCGAGACTGCCTGACCAAGGCCGAAGGGAATGCCCGCTCAGAGGAAGACTCAGAATCACACCACAGCTGGAAGGGAAGCAGCTCGACTCTAGCCTGGACTGAAATGTCACGTTCTTGGTGACAACACCCCACAAAGATAAGTTGAATGGAACTCATGTTTGAGGCTAGATGTTCTCCTTTTGGCTCCCAAATGAGGATTGCAAGTGCTTGTTTCAGAGAGAGAGCAGAAGAGGAGGCAGAGACCGGAAACTACTCTCCACACCTCTCTGAGATGAGGGGACAAGAAATTCAGGCATCGGATTGGGTGTTGAGGATGATAGAGAATGGCCCAGCTACATATGGTGGTGCGGGGGAAGGAAGAGAAGGTAAGAGTGGGTGCACTGGCCTGTGCACAGCCAACACCATGCCTTAATTTAGAGAAGTGGGGAAGTGGATTTCTTCCCACCAGGCTGCCAGCCAGGGACCTGGTTACACCAGGCTGTAGAAAAGGCCCACTGCATCCGAGGCCAGTATCTGTTCCTAGGGGCACTGGTAGCCCCCCATAAGCTGAATTTTACCCCCTCATCTCTCCCTGGCCTCCCCCCACCCACCTCTCTGCTTCTAGTTGTTTGAATCAGAGATTCACTATATAGTTCAGGCTGGCTTCAAACTTGCAATGCTCCTTCCTCAGCTTCTGGACTTACAAGAAGAGAAATTCCTGGTGATTTTCTCCATCAGCCAGGAAAGGAGGACTTAACCCTAACTCTCACACTCCATAAATCCTCATGGGCTCAGCAACGTGCTGTCCAGTAAGGTCAGAGCCCACAAAGTTCCCAGGCTTAATGCACGAACGACAAAAGCTGACTTCAAAGAATTAGTATGCCCTAGGACTCTACATAGAAAAGTTGGGGGGGGGGGTCCCTGTGTGCTTATCAACTTTTAAACTACTCCCAGTTCAAGTTATTTCATTCTTATTCACAAAGGTAGATTGCTTTTGCATCATCTTTGTGTCTGTTGGAGACATGACTATCATATGCCTCTAAGTTGAAAATAAAGTACATTCAAGACCATGTGGTGTCCTTACTTTTGGAACTCCCTTCTATTGTAAATTCTTCCCGCTAGTCTTCCCAGTATTTTCACTGTGGTTGATACATTATTTTAAAATTTATCGAAAACATCTGTTTTCTTGTTAAAAACCCCTGGCTTACTTAGAATATTTTATATTCTTTTTACTTCCCAAATTAGTATGAGGAGCTGGCTTTCTTTGGGGACTCAGTTCCTTTTGTATTGCTGTAACAAAACACTAGATATTTCACACAGAAAGGGGATTTATTTATATCGCAGTTTGGGGAGGTGAGCGTCTAAGGTTGGGTAGCTCCCTCAAGTTTAGGCTCTGATGAGAGCCTCAGGCTATATCATAACACAGTGGATGATATCATAGTGGGAGCTTTGCCTGCGGGAGAGACCATAGGGTCAGCAGGAGGCAAGGAGGAAGGGAAAGGAGACTTGTTCTTCATAATCCACTCAAGGAATCTAATCTCTTCCCAGGAGACCTGACCCATTCAGAGACCAGGATTCTTCCTGCACCCAAGTGATCACGACCCAGTCACTTCCCAACAAGCCCCACCCCTTAAAGTGACCACCACACAGTCATTTCCCAACAAGCCCCACCCCTTAAAGGTTCCATCACCTCTCAGTAAGGCTACCGTGGGAATCAAGCCTCCCACACATGAATCTTTGGTGGACATGACGTGGCCAAACTGTGGCAGGGACCTTTTACCACCATACAACATTGTCATTTCAACAGCACCTCCCAAGATGTTGAGCGGAAGAGCCATAAAACCCTAGTTGCAATGGAGACGCTGAGCAGTGTGCCAGACTTAGCCTTGGCCCTCACAGCGGCATTCCTTGTGCCTCGGTGGAAGGACAAATGATGACATGTCACACACTTTAAGGGCTGTTCATGGGATCAAAGTCAGGAATAATAAATCTTCAAATGCCAAGACCCCAGCACGCTGTCATGACAGGCAAGAGAATGGTTATCGCCGGACATCTCTAAGCCGCTCTTTGAGTCCACTGTCTGGCCCACAGCGCTGGGCTTGATGCTGCAAGGCGGGCTCTGGACCACAGGTCACTCAGGTTTGGCAAGCTAAGAGCAACAGCAGTCTGGCCTGCTAGCAGCTCCTGCAAGGTTTGGGGTCTGATGGGCGAGTGGGTGTTGTGTTGACCTTCATGGGAACTCCCAGCACTTTGCTTTCTTATACTTTTTAATGTATTTATTCATTTATTTATTTTAATATTATTTATTTGCAAGGAGAGAGAGAGAGAGAGAAAAGGAGAGAATAGGCATGCCAGGGCCTCCTGCCATTGCAAATAAACTCCAAATGTATGCACCACTTTTGTATATCTGGCTTTACATAGTTACTGAGGAATAAAACCTACTCTAGTAGTTCTTTTTTTAATTTTTCATTTATTTATTTATTTTTTATTGACAACTTCCATAATTGTAAACAATATCCCATGGTAGTTCCCTTCCTCACCTGACTTTCCCCTTTGAAACTCAACTCTCCATCATATCACCTCCCCCTCTCAATCAAGCTCTCTTTTATTTTGATGTCATCATCTTTTCCTCCTATTATGATGGTCTTGGGTAGGTAGTGTCAGGCACTGTGAGGTCATGGATATCCAGGCCATTTTGTGTCTGGAGGAGCATGTTGTAAGCAGTCCTACCCTTCCTTTGGTTCTTACATTCTTTCTGCCACCTCTTCCACAATGGACCCTGAGCCATGGAAGGTGTGATTGAGATGTTTCCATGCTGTGCACTCCTCTGTCACTTCTTCTCAGCACCATGGTGCCTTCTGAATAATTCCAAGGTCACCGTCATCTGAAAAGAGAAGGCTTTCTAGCCAAAAGTGAGAGTAGCTTTAATATATGGGTATGAACATTAATATATGGGTATGAACATTAAGAGAAGTGCTTGCTGGGCAGTTTGGTGAGCATAGTATATACTTTTGGCCAGACAGCAGCTGACGTTACACCTCTAGGGCTCATGACTACCCCTGTTGTAGGTTTTCAATATCAGGGATATATTTCCTCCTATGGAGTGGGCCTCCAGTCTAATTAGAGGGCAGTTGGTTTCCCCCATAACACACTTGCCACTATTGCACCAATTGGCTCATTTGGCCTGGCTGGCCAAATATAAGGCTTGCAGTGTTCACTGCTAGGTATCTTCCCATTGAACTGCATGCAGCATGGCTCTTTCCAGCTTTCTGTCAACTGGTCTACATGGAGGAAGTTTTGAGCTCAGCTCCAGCAGGGTTTCTCAGTGACCTTGCAGCCCAAATATGTGGGGTCTTCAGCAATAGGGTCTTACCGTTTATTTCTGGTGGGAAACCAAGGACCTCAGCAATGGCCTATAATGTTTTGGGGGCATCAGGGACCTCCCTGGCCAAAACTCACTGAAAGGTATCCCATCCCTGGCACTGAAAATTTTCTAGTAACAATCTATGGTTCCTGTGTGTTCCATTGTCCAAAAAAGTAGGTTTCCATATGACTTATTTATATCCTCTTAGATTTTGATTAGCCCTCCCTCCACCTTTCCTTACTCAATCTCTTCCCCTGACCTCACTTAGGCCTTTTCGCCCCCATTAATCTGTTCTTCTACTTACATATATATAATACCATCCTTTAGGTCCCCCTCCCTCCTTTCTATTCCCTTTATATCTCCTTTCTAGCTTACTGGCCTATGCTACTGAGTTTTCTTCCTACTCACACAGAAGTCCAGTTATTTGTAGCTAGGATCCACATATGAGAGAGAACCTGCAACGTTTGGTTTTCTGGGCCTGGGTTACCTCACTTAGTATAATCCTTTCCAGATCCATCCATTTTCCTGGAAATTTCCTAACTTCATTTTTCTTTACCCCTGAGTAGAATTCCATTGTAGTTTTTTAAAAATACATTTTATTTATTTGAGAGAAAGAGGCAGAGAGAAAGAGAGAGAATGGGCGCACCAGGGCCTCCAGCCACTACAAAAGAACTCCAGATGCTTGTGTCCCTTTGTGCATCTGGCTTACGTGGGTCCTGGAGGATCATACCAGGATCCTTTGGTTTTGCAGGCAAACACCTTAACTGCTAAGCCATCTCTCCAGCCCCCTGGTAAGTTTTTCAAGCAACTGCCTTTAACCACTGGGCTATCTCCCTAGCCCATGCTTTCCTGATACCTCACACCACAAAGTGCAGTCACATGTGAGCACATGTCTATGTGCCTTAAGCCCCCCCCCCCCATGCCATGGCCTTACTTGGTTCCCATGGTAAAGAATGGCTGGATTCCCCAAGCTAGTTTTCATCTTCTATTCTTCCCTGTCCTTCCAGGAGGGTCTCTATGTGTAGTGGAACATGCTTTGATTGTTGTCCTAAAGTAGACTGACTTTCAAGGGACCTTAATAGAGTTAAAAATATCATTACTGCCATCGTGAAGAAATTCAAGTAGTTGATAATCTTTCATGTCTTTCCACTCTCTTACCTCCTACGTCCTTTGGGGCAACTCTGACGTCAGTCCCATGTGTTGGTACCACCTATCTTTAACCACATCTCAACCCAGCTTTTGACAGGAGCTTCCTTTAAAGAGAAATTTAAACAGAAATTCCATGATGCTATTAGACTCATCCAGTATAACATCTATTTTTGAGTTTTTTTTTCCTTAGCTCTGTTTAGCAATCTTATAATTATGCCAAACAACTGTCAGAAATCATATTGCATAGCTCCTCACAAATGTACTCATTGGTGTCTTTTAAGTCACCATATTGTCACTCCTCCAGAGTTTTAACAGTTTTATTTAGTCGTGAGTAAGACGGTGGTTCTGAAAGTCTATGATGAGCTTGGCCCAGGCCGGCTCTGTGTGGCCAGGCCCTGTGGCTCCCTGTCTTCCAAGGCTATGCCTGCATCAGGATGCTATTTCTAATCTTGCCATGGGCTATGGCCTGGTTCCTCCCTGGTTCCCCATTTTATTTACTTGTGCTTTGTAAAGTCAGGCAGGAAGTAGCAGTGAGCAGATAGTGGCCCATGCCTCTGCCATTTGGGAACATCTGTGTCCCAGAGGTTGAGATCTACCATACTGCATTTCAGGAATTTTCTTGTTTTGGTTTTGTTTGTTTTTTGAGATAAGTTTTGCTAGGTTGTCCAGGCTGGCCTCAAACTTGGGATCTTCCTGCCTCAGCCTACCATGGAGTTGGGATCAAAAGTGTGTTCCACCTCACATGGTAATTTAAAGTTTCTAGGGTGAATTCAGACCTTTGCACTGAATATGGAAAAGGATTTAGAAGGAAATCAGGATAAAATGTAGGAGGAGATAAGAATAAGATGGAGAAGGTTCGTATTTTCCTTTTCCTAAGCATGTCTTCCACCTACTCATCTCCAGGTAGCTGTCTATCAATTCTGAAAATATTTTCTCCTAAAAAGTTCCTTAAGCAATTGGCAAGCAAGCAGAGATGAGTTTGGGACATTTATATACTCTTAGGGAATGTTGGGTATTGTTAGCTTTGGACACAAAACATTTGTCACATTGCTTGGCGTAGATCATACATATGGCCTACACTACCCTGTATTCCTAGGCGGACTCCCATCCAAATAGTAACAAGGCGTGGCTCTGCTTAGCTTCTGAGATCAGACAAGGGGGTGCATTCAGGGTGGTATAGCCGTACAATGCATGTATTTAAAATGACAATACACACTCCTCAACCTAAGGATGATAGCATTTAGTTATATAAATGCCTGGTTAAGATGAGAGGGAAAGTACTAACATATTCTATAGCTATTGGTGCACATTATTTGGCTTATGTATGGGCACCTACAAACTCCTGCACCTTTTTCACAAACATAAATGGCAGGAGAATGTACCAGTTACTTCGAATGAATCTGAAGCAGTCGCGTCTCCATGTATTATGAATGACTTCTGTGCAGCAGAGTTGACGTGTGTGAGTGTGCGTTTGCCTTAAGAACCTCAAAATCAGAAAAGCCATGCTGTTCACTAGACATGTGGCATCTGCTGCTCTATTCCAAGTGATTAACTCATCAACAATGAGTTCTTCCCCCTATAAATAAATCATCAGTGTGGCCATTGGCTATTCTACGCAACAACTATCAACTGGAGATATTGTTCTGTATTTCAGAAAGGACTTCCTAAAAGGTCTTCCAACATTGCATCCCTAGACAGTCATTAGTAGCAACCAAAAAATATATATATGTGTATATATATGGAAGAAATTTCCTCATCTCACCCCCTTTATCCCTGGTGCTCTGCAGCTTTGACAGATGGGAACACAGCAGTAGTTTTGCAAGTAGCTGCCAAGTGGGGCAGCCCGAGCCCACAGGGAGAGGAGTGCGCGCTTCAGGATGTTGGAGGGCAAGGCTTTCCTCTCAGGGACACACCGAAGCCCCACTATTGGAGGTGGGAGGCCACACTCCCATGCGTGGAGGACTGGCCAGCCCATTTATGTCACGGAAGGAGCTGGACAAGGTCTTATCAAGGATGTGGGATAGATTGTAGGACAACCTGGCCTGGAATTCTGGTTTCGGTCCTAGCCCAGTGATCAGCCCATCCATATCCCAATGCAGCGTGTCCAGTGTGGAACCCAGAAGGAAAACTGGGGGCCGGGGAGATGCCTCAGCAGTTAAAAAGCACTTGCTTGCAAAGCTTGTGCCCCTGGGTTCAGTTCCCCAGTACCCATGTAAAGCTACATGTACAAAGTGGTGCATGCATCTGGAGTTTGTTTATAGTAGCAAGATGCTCTGTCAAGCCATGCCATGCCTATAGTTGCTCTCTTTTTCTCATTCTCTGAAATAACTTAAAACACTTTTTTTAAAAAGAGAATGGGGCTGGAGGGATGGTTTAATGGTTAAGGTGCTTGCCTGTGAAGCCTAAGGAACCAGGTTTGATTCCCCAGGACCCATGTAAGCCAGATGCACAAAGTGGCGCATACATCTGGAGTTTGTTTGCAGTGGCTGGAGGCCCTGGTATGCCCATTCTCTCTATCTGCCTCTCTCTTTCCCCCTCTGTCTCTCTTTCTCCAATAAATAAATAAATAAATAAATAAAGAGAATGGAAGGACTATATACCCTTCTGTAACCCAAGGCTTCCCAAATTTTCCTTGTACAGGGAAAATTAAGCTCTCTTGGGTTAATGACCATTCTTTCTGTATATTGACCCCCTCCTTGGGATAGGAGTGTATTATCTGTGTCTTTTTTATATTTTGTTTTATTTTTATTTAGTTTATTTTTATGAGAGAGAGAGAGAATGGGCATGCCAATGCCTCTAGCCACTGCAAATGAACTCCAGACGCATGCACCACTTTGTGCATCTGGTTTACGTGGGTACTGGGGAATTGAACCTGAGTCCTCAGGATTTGCAGACAAGTGCCTTAAACGCTAAGCTATCTCTCCATCCAGTGTGTCTTCTTTTCTTCCCATATCATGTCCTGGAAACAAAATGGGCTTCATCCAGATCCTGGCTTTTGGTCATTATATTTCTGTCTGAATGTTATTCTTAAAAGAGAAAGAAGCTGAAAGTGAATCGGGGCCCTTATCTCGTGCTCTCCCAAGCTGACTGCTCCACTTGCTAAGAGTAAACAAGTGGATGAGGAGGCATTGCGGTGAGCTGCTCTCCAGCTTTGGCCAAGGCCTGCAGGCTGAGAGCACTGGCATGTTCTGGAACTTCTAAAGGTATTTTCCTGCACTTCCCGTGGCGAGAATGATCGCCTGGTTTTCTGTTCCACTGCTAATGATCTCTTTGGGACTTTGAAGCTGGAGCAACTCTGAAACAGCTTTTCTATTTATAGCTTTTATACTCAGGTTACTTGACTTTTCTCACTAGAGCCACTTTCTACTTTCACTAATTTTAAGTAAGGATTTACTAAGTCCAGAAAAGGCTCCGGGTGCTAGACTAGGCCTTTCCCAATGGGCATGATACCCCATGCCCACTGACACCGGTTTTCTTTCCTACATCCAGATCCAGTAGTTAGGCAATTGTATTACTGATGGAAAGATATTGGACAGTGAGGCCACGTTGCTAAGTGGGCAGACTAGTACCATGTTCCTAAAGTAGATGGGCATTTCCAGCCATTAGTAGAAGAACACTGGAGAGTGATGGCTCAGTCCACGGACAAAGTGGGCTTTCTTCTAAGCTATATATGCTTTCCTAACCAAGAGCAGGAGAACTCTGAACAACCCTGGAGGACTGGCCAACAGTGCCCGCTGATTGGTTGATTCCAAGACAGGCAGGAGGACTGGGCGGGGCTTGGTATGCTCAGCTCCTTTGCTCAAACCTGACAAATTAATGTGAATGCCACTTGGGCACCTTGCCAGGAGAGTGCATGAAGGACTGGAGTAGAGGCAGCACATTCTTCCATACCACATTGTTCCCAAGGGGAAGAGCCAGGACTCCCATCTAGAGATCTCATTAGTCACCATTTCATTGTTTTCATGAGACACCAGAGGCAGGCTAATGTGATAAAGATAAGGGGTAAGAGGAGCGCCGTGAGTTCAAAGCCACCCTGAGACTACATAATGCATTCCAGGTCAGCCTCCACTAGAGCAGGACCCTACCTCAAAAAAAAAAAAAAAGATAAGCCGTTACTTAGCTCACAGTTCCAGAGCTACATCTGGAAAGTCCCAAACAGCATCATATGACAAGAGAGAGAGAGCTTGCCTGTGCATGTGTGTCTGTCTGGCTTCTGTCACCTTCTTTTTGGAACAGGTTATCTGGGCTGACCTGGAACTCACCCTGTAACTGGCTCTGTGGCTGGCCTCAAACTCATGGCCACAATCCTACTTCAACTTCCTGAGTGCTGGCATTAAAGGCATGAGCCCAGCTACAGGCCTCTGTCTTCTTATAAAACCAACAGGCATCAGTCATGATAGTTTCTACCTAATGGCCTTCTCTAATCCCAAGCAAGTCCCAAAGGCCCCATCTGTAAACACCATAGGCAGGTGGCGTTCACTTTCTCACTGCCTCCCAGTGGGAATTAAATGTCAACACATGAAGCCTTTGGGTCAGGGGAGGCAGGGGGAGTCAATATGCAAACGATATCCAAGACATAACAGCCCCAGACTCCAAGGTCAGGAGTCGTTCTCTCATCCTCATTCTGTTATTCTGACATTGAAGGAGTTCTGTAGCAAGGAATTAAGACTGGGCTGGAGAGATGGCCCAGCAGTTGAGGTGCTTACCTGTAAAGCCTATTGACCCTGGATCAATTCCCCAGTACCCACGTAAAGCCAGATGCACAGTGGAACATGTGTCTGGAGTTCATTTGCAGTGGCTGGAGACCCTGATGTGCCCATTCTCTCTCTGTCCCTCTTCTCTCTATCTCTCTCTGCTTGCAAATAAATAAAATTTTATTTTTGGCCAGGCGTGGTGGTGGATGCCCTTAATCCCAGCATTCAGGAGGCAGAGGTAGGAGGATTGTCATGAATCCAAGGCCACCCTGAGACTACATGGTGAATTCCAGGTCAGCCTGGGCTAGAGTGACAGCCTACCATGAATAACCAAAAAAAAAAAAAAAAATTTTTTTTTTTGAAAGGGAAATTAAGAGCCAGGTGTGGTGGCACACACCTTTAATACCTTTAATTCCAGCACTCAGGAGGCAGAGGTAGGAGGATCCTTATGAGTTTGTGGCCACTCTGAGACTACATAGCAAATTCCAGGCCAGCCTGGACTAGAGTGAAACCCTACCTTGAAAAAAACAAAACAACAACATAAAAACAAAAAACAAAAAACAAGGAAATTATTGTCTACCAAAGCCAAGAAATATGTTCTATGCCTTAAAATAGGAAGAAGAATATCAATAACACATTTAAGAAACTGATTCTTGGGCAGACCTGATTTCTTTGTTTGTCAAGGTTATGCAAGCATTCTCAGTCAAACCTCATCAGATCAGAAACATTTCAGAGCTGCTGTTTGGAAAGGCTTGATGGGAATCTCCACCCCCTCTTCAGTCCATGTAAGAGTGATGAAGTACTCTGGTTAAAGAAAACGTAAGGGGCCGGGTGTGGTGGTGTACACCTTTAATCCTAGCACTCGGGAGGCAGAGGTAGGTAGGAGGATTGCTGTGAGTTCGAGGCCACCCTGAGACTACATTGTGAATTCCAGGTCAGGCTGAGCTGCAGTGAGATCCTATCTCAGAAATTAAAAAAAAAAAGTAAGGGACGGGGGAGATGGCTTAGCAGTTAAGGCACTTACTGGCAAAGCCAAAGGAGCCAGGTTTGATTTGACTGCAAAGCCAAAGGATCCTGGTTCTACTCTCCAGAACCCACATAAGCCAGATGCACAAGGGGGCACATCCATCTGGAGTTCGTCTGCAGTGGCTGGAGGCCCTGGCACACCCATTCTCTCCCTCTCTCTCTCTCTCTGCCTCTTTCTCTCTCTCAAATAAATAAATAAAATATATTTTAAAATGTAAACATAAAATGTAGGGATATCTCTTGTCAGTGCACTTGGATTTTCACCCAGGCTAGGTTATGATAATGATTGGGATTGTGACATGGTTCTTAGCATGCAGAATTCACTTTTGAAAATCCAAAGTTGACAATGGGGTGTTCAACACTAAGTCTCAACCATACCCTCCAAGGCTCAGGGATGACTATAGAAGAGATGGCGGGGGGGGGGGGGAAATCTATGAACCAAAAGAAGGGGAAGAGTGTTTGCGATCAAGACTTCCAAACACAAAGTGGCCATGACACTTGTGAACTCACAGTAGTTGATGAGAACTACACAAGACCTGCATAATAGGAGGGGGAAAATGGTAACATCAAAATGGAAGAAAGACTAGTTGGAAAGAAAAGATTCAGTGAAGTGGGGGATTTGGGAGGGGAAAAGAGAGGGAGGTAGGAGTGAATTATGATCATGGTACATTGTCTATATGTACAAACATTGTCAGTAAAAAGCCTGGCATGGTGGTGCACACCTTTAGTCCAATGGACAGCTCACTTATTTTTTAATATATATTTTATTTTTATTTATTTATTTGACAGAGAAAGAGGGAGAGAGAGAGAGAATGGGTCTCCAGGCACTGCAAACGAACTCCAGACGCGTGTGCACCCTTGTGCATCTGGCTAATGTGGGTCCTGGGGAATTGAACCTGGGTCCTTTGGCTTTGCAGGCAAATGCCTTAACCACTAAGCCATCCCTCCAGCCCTCACTTCTTTTTACTTGCAGCTATCTCACAGCACTTGGGAGGCAGAGGTAAGAGGATTGCTGTAAGTTCAAGGCCAACCTGAGACTACTTAGTGAGTTCCAGGTCAACCTGAGCTAGAGTGAAACCCTACCTCAAAAACAAACAAACAAGAAAACCCCAAGTTAAGGATGCTGTCACACAAGGATAGGCACGATGCCTCATGCCTTCAATCCCAGCACCCAGGAGGCTGAGGTAGAGGGGCATCATGTGTTTGAGGCCAACTTGTGCTATAGACAGTTCCAGGTAAGCCTGGGCTACAGACAGACCCTGTTTCAAAAACAAACAAAAATAGAATACAGGCACATTGTAGACACAGAACTTTCCTCTGTGGACCTACTCACTTCCTGGAGACAGCGGCTGACAAAAAGAAGTGACCTGTCCATTGGGTTGTCGACTGCAATTCATCTAAACTCAGGAATGGGCTGCTTCCTGCTCTGCCAGTCAGCGTGTCCCTGCGACACAATGTCCTGCATGGGCCACAGTTTATTCACTGAGGTTGCAAAGGAGGAAGGCTCAGTGCACATGAAGCTGGCAGCAAGGGTGTTGTTCCCAGCCGTGACTCCTGATAGTCACTCTGAGTGTTTTGTGAACATGTTTCCTTAAGAAACTTTTTAAAAAATATTTTTATTTATGTGTGTGTCTATGTCTCTCTCTCTCTTTCTCTGTGTGTGTGTGTGTGTCTGTGTGTATGAGAGAGAGAAAAAGAGAGAGGAAGAGAACAGGTACACCAAGGCCTCTTGCCACTGCAAACTCTAGATGTGTGTGCCACTTTGTACATCTGGCTTTAAGTGGGAACTGGGGAATTGAACCTGGCTTGGCAGGCTTTGTAATACAGCAAGTGCCTTTAACTGCTGAGCCATCTCCCCAGCCCAAGAAATGTTTAGTCTGTTGCTTTTCCTCATTTCAAGTTTCACATGGAAGAAAGAAAGAATGCTTCTTCTCCATTAACATTAGCATGGTCTAAGAGAGGGATCATCTCTATTTTTGTCTAAAACTGGTTTTATCACAGAACCAAAGCAACAATTTCTACATCAGCAAGACAAGGGGTTGGCTTATGCCCGCATATATAGATAGATGTGAGTGGGTGTGTACATTTGTGCACGCCAGAGTCAATTCCTATCATCCAGTTGTAATACTTGGAGATGCAAGAAAAATTTTTTATTTAAAATATTTTATGTACTTCAGAGAAAGAGTGAGAGAGAAAGAGGCAGATATAGAGAGAAAGGCACTGTAAACAAACTCTAGATGCATGCACCACCTAGTTCAGCTGGTTTATGTGGGTACTGGGGAATTGAACCTGGGTCATTAGCATCATTTGCAAACAAGTGCCTTAACCACTAAGCCATCTCTCCAGCCTACAAGAAAATTTGCAGAAAAAAAAGCTTATTTGAGAGAGAGAGAGAGACAGTGACTTTTAGTATGCCAGATCCACCAAATGAACTCCAGACATATGCACCACTTTGTGCACCTGGCTTAACATGGGTACTGGAGGATTGAACCCAGACCATTAGGCTTTGCTAGTCAGCACCTTTAACTGCTGAGCCATCTCCCCAGCCTGAGAAAATTTTCAATTAATGCTGACCTGCAACTCCTTCTGTAGCCTCAGGCTGGCCTTAAACTCACAGCGATCCTCCTACCTCAGCTTCCTGAATGCTGGGATTTAAGACATGTGCCACCACACTCCACTGTTTTCATTCTTGATGATAATTTTGTTATTTTTTTAAAGCCCTAAATTTCTCATCTTTCTAAAGAGTTGGTAAAAATGTACAACGTTTGGTAAGTTTTATCCACCAATCATCCAATTTGCTATGTAATTTCAAATTTTGACATTTCAAAGGAGGCCACCTAAACAAATAGGCTTTCAAAAAGGTAGACTAGAGCTGGAGAGATGGCTTAGTGGTTAAGCACTTGCCTGTGAAGCCTAAGGACCCCAGTTCAAGGCTCGATTCCCCAGGACCCACATTAGCCAGATGCACAAGGGGTGCGCATGAATCTGGAGTTCATGTACAGTGGCTGGAGGCCCTGGAGCGCCCATTCTCTTTCTCGCTCTCTCTCTCTCTCTGCCTCTTTCTCTCTGTGTCTGTTGCTCTCAAATAAATAAATAAATAAATGAACAAAAAATTAAAAAAAAAAGAAGGTAGACTAGGTTGATTTTAGAAATTATCAAAATAGCGAGGCATGGTGGTGCACACCTTTAATCCCAGCACTTGGAAGGCAGAGGTAGGAGGATTTCTATGAGTTTAAGGCCAGCCTGAGGTTACAGAGTGAGTTACAGGTCAGCATGAATTAATTAAGGATACTCAAGTAGAATGGGTTTCCCAAGGCTTGGCTCATATTAGTGTTGTAGGATTTGGGGGCTCAGGAAGGGACCCCCAGAATTTATAAACTCCAAGTTTTGGGTTCAGTCCTATCATTAATAAAGAAGTAATAAAGATTGATTAAAGAAGGATAAATTATGAATTATTAAGTTTATATTGGAGGAATCACAAATTGTGGGGTTTATTTAAGGGAGATTGAAATTTCAGGGAAACTGAGGCCTTCAGAGAAAGTTGAAAGCTGAACGTACATATACTTAAGAGAAACTGAGGCTTTTTAAGACAGGTTAGAGTAAAGCCACAAATACATGGAAAGTAGACTCTAGGAGCTTGTGTAGGGAGACTTAGGAGGAATTGCATGGTGTCTGCCACGTGCTTTTCCATGTAGGGGAGTTAACAGGACAAGCTGTGAGACTCAGAGAAAGAAGAGAGGAGATATTAAAGCAGAGACCAGGAGATTCAGAGGAGAAATGAGTAATAAAGAGAGTTACACTCATGATTACCCCGAAGTTAAAGAAATTACACAGGTAGCAAGCCGGGAGTTGTGGGAGCACTCACCGGGTAGATCTGGAGAGTAAGGGAAACACACATGTGGTAGATCTGGAGATCAGAGGGAAATCATACATGTAATTAAAGTGAGAAGTTACCCCAAGCTGTAAAGCAGAGGCAAGCAGAAAAACCATCCAGACGAAGAAGCAGTGTTCTCTCCCTCACCAGCACCCCATCCAGAACCTAGGAAAGACCTAGTCTTAATCTCTACGTGGAATTATCTATTCTGGAGACCTCTTGCTGCTATATAAGAGCTTTGCCTGCCTTCCTTCCTTCCTTCCTTCCTTTCTTCCTCCCTCCTTCCCTCCCTTCCTTCCTCTTTACTTATCATAAGTTCTAGCCATAATCTAATAAAATTTCTCTTGGGATGGAGAGGTGGTTCAGTGGCTAAAGGCGCTTGCTTGCAAAGCCTGACAGCCAGGGTTTGGTTCCTCAGCACCCATGAAAAGCCAGGTGCACAAAGTGACACATGCATCTGGAGTTGGCTTTTAGCAGCAAGAGGCCCAGGTGTTCCCATTCTCTCTCTGCTTGCAAATAAATTTAAAATTTTTTTAAAATATTTTTATTTATTTATTTGAGAGTGACAGACAGAGAGACAAAGAGGCAGATAGAAAGAGAGAGAGAGAGAATGGGTGCACCAAGGCCTCCAGCCACTGCAAATGAACTCCAGATGTGTGCACTCCCTTGTGTATCTGACTAACATGGGTCCTGGGGAATCAAGCCTCGAACCAGGGTCCTTAGGCTTCAGAGGCAAGTGCTTAACCACTAATCCATCTCTCCAGCCCTCCCCCCAAATTTTTTTTAAAGAAACAAGATATCTCTAAACTTAAAAAGAGCCAATCAAATTACTCCTCTGAGATGGCAAAACTATAAAAAGTAAACTTGAATTCATAAAAAAAAATCAAAAAGGTTACAGCTAGAAGACAAGAGGCTGGTGAAGGGCAAGTTACCCATCACTTTTTGCTAGAAGGGAATATGAAAGCAAACCTGTGTGATAGTGAAGATGGAATGGCCCTTGGTTGATGACAATAAGTATTTCCAGAGTGTAAATAGTTGCTATCTATACTCAACATGGTTCTCCAGAGAAACCAAACAGGATATGTGTAGATAGCAGATAGATGGATGGATAGATGGACAAATGGATAGATAGATAGATAGATAGATAGATAGATAGATAGATAGATAGGATGGATAGGTGATAGATATAGTTAATTGATGGATGGGTAGATACAGATGATAGAACGATAGATAGACAGACAGATATGGAGACCAACCAACTACATATATCTGGAAAACTGTAAGTTTGTACCATCTAGTCTCAAGTCAAGCACATCATGTTTACATTTGAATTAGGTTTTATATTATTTTATTAGATGAGCCTCTTGTTTTATTTCCTTGCAGCTTGTGACGTTCATTAATTGGGAGTTGTCATAGTGTTCCCATTCCAGAATCATTGCAAATGAATCCACGTCCTAAGGTATGAGAATGAGAGCAAGCTTTTCTTAGCTCCACCTGAGACTCACTCTATTTTTCAACCTACGGGAAGCTGGATTTGACAGCTAATGGATCTGTTTTGTTCTAAAACTACCATCTGTTCCCAAGGCACTTTTTAGGGTTTCTGTCAGTTCCATTATGTGTGAGATATATAAATATGTATTCATAATTACTCATTTCTAAGAAAAAAAAGGTAAAAGCCCAATTACTCTTAGACACAAAAGATGTAGTATTTAGGGCTGAAGAGATGGCTTAGTAGTTAAGGTGCTTACCTGCAAGCAAAGGACTCAGGTTCAATTCCCTAGGACCCAAGTAAGTCAGATGCACAGGGGGACACATGTATCTGGAGTTTGTTTGCAGTGGCTGGAGGCCCTGGCACACCCATTCTCTCTCTCTCTCTCTCCCCCTTTCTTTCTCTCTCCCTGACTAATTTCTTCCTTCAAATAAATATTAAAAAATAAAAATAAAACTTCAATTTTTTAAAGACATGATATTTAAACAATGCAGCTGAGTTTAATTTTCAGCAAATGAAGAAATGACTACAGTCCAGCTATGCACAGATTCACTCATTGAAAAGGGAAGCAATGTCTAATTGCAACAGGGCTGTGGTAGTGCTGGAGTTGGTCGTGTAGTCACAGCTTCTAGATGTATGCCAGCTAGTCCGAGGGACTGCTGGGTGGCAGGTGTGTGTGACTTCTGGAGCAGTCCTAGGTCACTTGCATCTGGGGCTTTGCCTTCAGTTGTCATCCCCATGTCTGTTCAGCCCGTCCTCCAGTTCTGTGATTCAATCTTTTTTGTTGTTGTTGTTTTTCTTTTTTCTTTTTTCCAAGGTGGGGTCTCACTCTAGCCCAGGCTGACCTGGAACTCATTCTGTAGTCCCAGGGTCACCTCAAAC
Organism: Dipus sagitta; assembly: GCA_036346955.1. Lineage (NCBI taxonomy): Eukaryota > Metazoa > Chordata > Mammalia > Rodentia > Dipodidae > Dipus > Dipus sagitta. The sequence continues at coordinate 148,757,282 of CM070773.1, read as the reverse complement.
TCATGATGATCCTCTTAACTTAGCCTCCTGAGTGCTGGGATTAAAGGAATGCACTACATGCGTCTCTGCGTGAACCAGCCTTTCTTGGGAAATTGATCAAATAGTTTAAACTTCTTTTTGGTCATTTATAACAAAGTTTGCTGATATGTAAAATATCAAAACACAGCTGCTTTTGGTGTATTTCTTTGTATTTTATTCTCAGCTAATCTGGTAAGTCAGTACATGGGATGAGTTCATTGGGAGCTCCCACATCACACAGATGCCCTTGAAGCTTGACCTCAGGAAGCATTGTCTTCATCCGGGAAGCCCAGGGTGGTCAGCAGTAAGGTGACTGGCTAGAGTGAGGTACAGTCTCGCCTTCTTCTGGTACACTTGGTGCAACTCTAAAATAGGGCTGCTCTGGTGAAAAGAAGAATTTGCTTTCCTGTCTTCCTGTGTTGCGAACAGTCTTGGAAGACTCCTGGTGTCATGTACAAGGAGAAGCACTCAGGAAGCCAGCTGAACAGCAGGCAACCGAGGATAAGCAGCCATGGCTGGGCAGCTGGTGGAGGACATGCTGTGGCTTCATGCTGGGTGACAGCTCTGCAGTGGGACTGGGGGGGGTCATGAAGGGGTGGAGGGGGAGCAGTCTGTGAAGGTCATGACCTGGAGACACTTGGCTACAGCATGGTGAGACCTGGCCTGTGCTTCTAGAAGGCTGATCGCCAGGAATCAGAGTGGACAAAGGCTGTGCTTCCATTTGCAGGTGAGTGGTGTGGTTCCAGTGAGATGTGTCACACTGTCCCCAAGCTCTGTAGGAACTATCTGAGCAAGTCAAAGATGATGAGCAAAGACGGGAGCAAGTCAGGGCTGTGTTGGAGAGGATGATGGGAGTGGCTCGGACACGGGACTTGGTGGCTTTGGGAGAGGAGATGGAAGGGGAATAAGGGCTGACGTTGGCTCAGAGCTGGGAGCCTCAGAACTGCGAGGAGATGCTCTTCATGCAGCTTCTTGCGGGAAGAAGAGAGAGAAGGGGGAGCAGGGAAAACGGCCCTAGAGTCTTTTAGAAGAAAGATGCAGGGGAAGGCACCAAACTTAGTAGCTCTTCTAAGAGGAGAATTCCAAAGGGGCAAGAATTTCTTCTTCTTCTACTGAATTAGACAAAAATCACTGGGAAGAGAATTACTTCCATCTTAATCTAGCAAACAGCAGCTTGGTTCCAGGAATTCATTAAGAAAACCTCTTTAGTGCTGGAGAGATGGCTTAGCAGTTAAGGCACTTTCCTGCAAAGCCAAAGGACCCAGGTTTGATTTCCCCCAAGACCCACATAAGTCAGATGCACAACGTGGTGCATGCATCTGGAGTTTGTTTGCAGTGGCTAAAGACCCTGGTATGCCCTTTCTTTCTCTCTCTCTCTCTCCCTCTTCCTTTCACAAATAAATAAATAAAAGTAAAAATAAATATTTAAGGAGAATCTTAACTTGAAAAAAACAAAAAAATATATTATAAAAAAGAAAACCGAGCTGGGTGTGGAGGCGCATGCCTTTAATCCCAATACTTGGGAGCCAGAGGTAGGAGGATCACTGTGAGTTTGAGACCACCTTGAGACTACATAGTGAATTCCAGTCTGGGCTAGAGCAAGAACCTTCCTCAAAAAACAAAACAAAAACAAACAAACAAACAAACAAAAAATAAAAAAGAAAAAAGAAAAGAAAGAAAGAGAACTACTTATGCATTTGTTTTCTGCCAAGAGTTTCATATGGATATTCTTGCTTTCTCTTTTTAGGGGTGGGGGAAGAGTTATTTAAAAAGTTAAGTAACTTCAATAATGATGATTAGCATTGATGGACATGGGCTGGGGAGATGGCTCAGCAGTTAAAACAGCTTGCTTGCAAAGTTTCATGGCCTGCACAAAGTGGCCCATGCATCTGGATTTTGTTTGCAAGTGGCAAGATGCCCTGGTAGCCAATTCTCATTCTCACTCTCTCTTTGCAAATAAATATTTTTGAAAAGATTTCCTTTTTTTTTCTGTGCCATGTCCCTCGGCTCACACCAGTCCATTTCTATGCAACGCAACCCTGCACAAGTCCTCAGGATACGAGCATAACAGCAAGCCTCTCACACAAACTGTTTCTAGCCCAGTCCAGATAAAGCTCTTCCTCACCTTCATAAGCCCAACCTCACAGTCCATAGTTCTTACTACATTTAGGTCTCTCAGCTGTGACCAGAATAGTCCATCAATCTGTATCAATAGCATTGCAAGGAGTCTCATATGCCAAGATTTCAAATCCATCTATATTCCTCCTCCAAATCAGTTCCAAAAGGCCAAAAGCCACATCGTCAGGATTCTAGAAGCAATGACAACACTTCTTGGTGCCAATTTAACAGTTGCAGTCAGCTTCTTTGTGTTGCTGGCAAAAAAACACCTAACCAAGAGCAGCTTGTGGGAGGAAAGAGTTTATTTTGGCTAACAGACTGGAGGGGAAGCTCCATGATGGCAGGAAAGAGCGATGGCATGAAAAGAGGCTGGAATTACCTCCTGGCCAACATCAGGTAGACAACAGCAGCAGGACAGTGTGCCAAACACTGGCAAGGGAAAGCTGGCTATAGCACCCATAAACCCGCACCCTGCAATACATCACCTCCAGGAGGCTCTAATTCCCAAATTGCTACCAGTTGAGGAACACATAAGATTATGAGGGGCACCTGAATCAAACCACCACATCTCCCCTTCCTGAAGTTGTTTCTATCATATTTTGGCAGGTTGAATGTGCTACTTTGAAGGTACGGCCCCCATAGACTCAGTCATTTTTTATTAAGCTTACTGCTTGAGCCCCTAGCAGGCTAGGGGCTCAAGTAGGACAGGGTTTCAACTGAGAGTGGATCTTGGAGTCTAGCCCTTAGGTGTTTGGGGGCAGATCTCATTCCAGCCCTACTACATGTGTTCAGAGCAGTTTGAGCTCCGGAGGTTAGCGCTTGCTGGTGTTGGTTTTTCTCTCTGTGCTATGCTGATGTATGATGGAGTGAGTCCTTTTCTTCTACCATCAATGGAACTTCCCCTGGACACTGTAAGCCTGAAATAAATCCCTTCCCTCCCATAAGCTGTGTCTAGTTGAATGTTTGTCCCAGCAATGTGGAACTGACTGCAACACATAGTGGGCATGAAAAGTAACCTCTCCAAAGCTCAAAGGCATTGAAACTAATATCACCATGACTCCAAAGTTGGATTTTATGTTTGTGTTCTCTGCTGCCAGTTATGTAGATGCTCCCATAAGCACCATGCCTCCTGAAAAAGGTAGATTCAATCTCTAAGGCCAGCATGGTGAACAAAGGGGAGTTTCCCTGCTATTCATTGGAGTTGAAGCACTGGGCGTTGCAGCCAGGTTTGTGGGAACTTTACTTCGGCTGCTCTTCTTCTGTCAGGCTCCACAGCCTCAAAACACAGCTCCACAAAAAAGCAGTTCCCAGCTGCAGGAGCACACACATGCAACATGACTATGACATCTGCCCAGCCTTTACATGCATATTTAAGAACATGGGCAGTTACCCTTCTCTCCTGACTGTGGTCGGTATGAGTGCCAGAATCAGAGGCACCCTCCTCCAGAGTTCCAGTCAGTGGCTAGACATATGGCTTAGTGGCTAAGGCACTTACTTACAAGCAAAAGACCGAGCTTTGTGTCCCAGGACCCACAAAAGCCAGATGCACAAGGTGGTGCATGCATCTGGAGTTTGTTTGCAGTGGCTGGAGGCCCTGGTACACCCTTTCTCTCTCTCTCTCAAATAAATAAATAAAAATGAAATATTGGCCTGGAGAGATGGTTTAGCAGTTAAGGTGCTTGCCTACAAAGCCAAAGACTCCAGTTTGATTCCCCAGGACCCACATAAAGCCAGATGCACATGATGGCACATGTGTCTGGAGTTCATTAGCAGCAGCTGGAGACCCTAGTGTGCCCACTCTCTATCTGACAATCTCTCTCTCTCTCTCTTTCTCTCTCTTTCACAGACAAATGGAATACTTTAAAAAATAAAATATTATAAAAAAGAATAGATACCAACTGAAGCTTGAGATACAGCTAGGGTTTTGTTTTTGGTAATATTATTTATTTGCAAGCAGAGAGAAATAGAAGAGAGGTAGAGAGAATGGGCACACCAGGTCCTCTAGCCTCTGCAAATGAAATCCACTGTGCATCTGGCTTTATGTGGGTGCTGGGGAATCGAACCTGGGTTCTTTAGGCTTTGCAGGCAAGCACCTTAGCCACCGAGCTATCTCTCCAGCCCAAGGATACAGCTAGTTTTGAAGGGAATTGCACTATTGTCTGTGGGTTTTTTATATGGAAGCATCCAGGGCACCTGCTGCCACTGGACAGTCTCTAGAGGAGAACTTGTCTGGTTGATGGTTGTAGAACCAGCTCTTCCCCATTACCCCAGGTATAACTTATAGATCTTGCTGTCAGCTCAGAGCCATTTACTTCTTCCTAAAAATGGCCAGGGCCTACAGTGGCTGCTTTTGTGCCCCCCCCCCCCACCATTCAGTTATGAGAGTATCTATCTATTCAACGCTCTTCACAGGCTTGACAGGCAAACTGCCTGTTTGTGCTGAAGGAACCTCTCTAACGCTGCTATATTTAAAACAAGAATGAAAGGAGCCCTTCACCCTGGCCCACAAGGAGTGTAAAGTGCCCTCTCAATTCAGGGGTCTGCCTTGCCTACCGTCCTGATGCATCTCACTGTGGCATGGGGTATGACAGTGACACAGTGACATTCCTGCAGAGCAGTGTTGGGGCTTGTCGGGAAATAGGCTTCAGGCACACCTTGTGCCGGGGAGCTACTGGGAGTCAAGGGGGATGGCAGCCAGATCCCCAGTGACTCCATTAGGAAAAGCATGGAATGTAAATCAAACTATCATGAGGTACCGCCCATGTGGATGACTGTTTTAAAGAGCAAAACACAACAACACAGCAAGTGCTGGCAGGAATGGGAGGAAATCGGAGCCCTCCCTCACTGCTGTCAGGAATGTAAAGTGGCGGCGCGGGTACTCTGGAAAACAGTTTGGTGGCTTCTCAGAAAGTTTAGCATACAATTTCCATAGGACCTCACAGTTCCACTTCTGGGTAATACACCAAGGAACTGAAATCAGGACCTGGAGAAGACGGCTTAGCAGTTAAAAGCACTTGCTTGCAAAGCCTGCTGAGCCAGGGTTCAATTCCCCAGTGTTCATTCAAAGCCTGATGCACAAAGTGGTGCTTACATCTGGAGTTTGTTTTCAGTGGTAAGAGGCCCTGGTGCATCTTCCCTTTCTCTCTCTCTCTCTCTCTCTCTGCTAATAAATAAATAAATAAAAATACTTTTTGAAAATGAACTGCAAGTAGTGATTCAAAGCAGGCATTTCCTTATATCAAATATAGTGCTTATGTTATATATACACATATATTTATATATGCATATATAACATAAGCATTATATGTATAGATAATGCATATGTGTATATATAATGCTTATTATTTATGGGACCCCCAAGTGGGGGAAATTTATATCCATCAACAGATGACTGGATGAACAAGATGATACATTATTTATCTCTAAAAAGTAATGATATGTGCTATAACATGGATGGACCTTGAAGACGAGCTAAAAAAATCATAAATATATTATTGCATCCAGGTATGGTGGCACATGCTTTTAATTCCAGCACTTAGGAGGTGAGGTAGGAGGGTCACTGTGAATTTGAGGCCAGCCTAAGACTACATAGTGAGTTCCAGGTCAGCCTGAGCTAGAGCAAGACTCTACCTTAAAAAACCAATACATAAATTTGTGTGTGTGTGTGTGTGTGTGTGTGTGTGTGTGTGTGTGTGTTCATTCCACCTGTGGGAGAGACCTAGTATAGGTAAACTTATAGACAGATGATAGAACAGAGCTTTCCCAGGGCCTGAATGGGAAGGAGGACTGATGAATTGATAGTTAATGAATACACAGTGTCTGTTTGGGTTGATGAAACATTTTGGAAATAGACAGAGGTGGTTGTTGTATAACACTGCTAATGTGCTTTGTGCCACTGAAATGTAGGCTTAAAATGACCAAAGTGGGAAAAGCGTGAAGGAATGGAAAGGTACACTTCATTTACTTGATCCCATGCCAAAGATTAAGGTGAGTCAGTTTGCATCACCCATTTTCCCCCAGAGGGGTACATGGCCTCTGGAAAGCAGGGGTCATGGCAGCGATGTTAACACACACTACAACTCAAACTCCAATCATAGAGCTTCCCAAGTTCAGTTCAACATGGGCCCACTTTCTTCCTGTCCTGGGCTAGTGAGCTCTGCTGGGCTGGGCCTTCTCTCCCTAAAAAACCTTTTTGGATGAATAAAACATGGGCTTGAGTCATTCAGTTTTCCCTGCTCATTCTTAACAGCCTCTGTAGCCTTTCTTTTGTCTCCTTCTGCCTTTGACAAGCCGGATGGCTTGGCTCACAGGCCGGCTTTGATGCCTGGGAAGCTGAGGATAACACGCTGTCAGTCAATCCCATCTCACCAGTTTAATTTAGACTCTAACGATTAGCAATGCCATGCTACCCAGGACCGCACGTGGGTGCTCACATTGTCCTAGCTGCACATAGATAGCTCTTCAGAGTGTACTGCAAAATCAGGACATGGATCACCCATCAGCCCCGGCAGACGTGCCATCCACTGTTGGAAAGAGAACCCTTGCTGTCATGTGACAGCGTGGCCCACAGCCTTGGTGGGCTAATAGAAGCTCAGCCTCTGCAACCAGCAAACTTGGCCTGGACATTGTAAGTACACGGAGAGAATCAAATACTGTTGTTTTCATTCTCGCAGGAAATGACTGTCCAGTTGATTTGCAGGTGCTGTGCTGGTCAGCTCTTCCTTATCATATTGAAATACCTGAGACAATAAGTTCGTCAAAAGAAAAGGCTCATTTTGGCTTAAGAGGTCTAGTTCATGATCACATGCGACATCATGGTGGGGAAGGTGGCAGAGCAGAGCCACTCAGGATGGACGAAGGAGGGGCTGGGCTTCACTGCCCTTCAAGAATTCCTAAATGACCCACGGATCTCCCCCTACGTCCTCCTTCCTAACATGTCCACCACCTACCAACTTCTCATCACATGGGTCTTCGAGATCCAAACTCCAGTAGCTACCAAGTGCTCACAAAGTCCTCACTGAACATATTTAGAAATTAGAAGTGGAGATCCGCGTGCCCCAGAAAGCATCAGGCTAACTCCATCTGTCATCTCAAGTCTAGAAGGTACAGAGGTGACAACACTTGGAAATAAGTGTGATAATATAATGAGGACATAGCTGCTGTGGCTGTGGAAACAGAGCCGACGCCGAGCACGGCCGATGCTCTGCGCCCGGCTTCTTCCCAGGGACTCCTCCTCACAGATACTAATAAAGCAAAACAAACCCTTGTCCTATGTGTGGTTCTCTCCCCATCACATCAGCTCTTCTGCTGTGCCACCCTATAATCTGACCGCATCATTCTGACAGCTTGGCATCCGTTTGTGTTTGGCATTGCCCATGTGATGCTGGCTTCGCTTTATGTGGGATTTTTTTTTTTTTTTTGTCCAGAGTGAATGCAAGTTCCTGGGGTTAGCTCAAGGTGCAGCTTCAGATGGAAGTCTACCATTGGAGAAGCTCTGCTACTCCACCAATAGCCAACCTTTGACCCACTGCTGTGTGTGAGTGCGCACGCGCGTGTGTTTGTGTGTGTGTGTGTGTGTGTGTGTGTGTGTGTGGTTTTCAAGGCAGGGTCTCACTCTAGCCCCTGCTGACCTGGAATTCACTACGTACTCTCAGGGTGGCCTTGAACTCACAGCAATCTCCCTACCTCTGCCTCCTGGGATTAAAGGTGTGTTCCATCACACCTGGCCTCCTCCTCTTCTTCCTCTTCCTCCTCCTCCTCCTCTCTCTTCTTCTTCTTCTTTTTTAAGACTTAGAGACTTTATTAGATTAAGAGAAGGAAAGAGAAAAAAGTACAGAGAGCTCCTGCCTTGTGGAAGTCAGGAGGGGTTGAGAGCCCACGTGGGAGTTAGGATCCCCCCTCATGTCAGGCTCAGCCAGGCTGAGATGAGGGGGCTTACCAGAGTGAGGATCTGGAAGTTCAGGAGGGGCAAACAGCCAAAAAGAGACTTCTTGGGGTGGGCTCTTCCCTCCAGCTCAGGTGAGTCTGAGAGAGAGCCGATTGGTGTGGATTCAGGGCCTGGCTCAGGATGAGACCAGCTATGACACGAAGTTTAGGGCTGAGCTAAACCAACCGGAATGTCAGGAGCAGATTTAAACCTTAATTCCAGGAAAGGGGAGCTCCTTCCCAGGGAGGGACCTAGGTTGTTTATGGATAAAAACAAATCTATGTCACTCCTCTAGCAGCAGACCCAAGGACATCATTCCTGCTTTTTACTTTCAGCACCAGGTCACCACAAACTGCCTCAACTCCCCCTCTGAGGAAGCAACCGTAACTGCCACTGGGGAACTGGGGCGAAGACCGAGCTCACTTCTCCAGGCCGAGTGGGGTTGTTGGGTGTGTGGCCTGCTTCTTAAAGCATACTCACCTAGGGTCACTGTTGCTTACTCGACCGTGACATCAACGAGGCCATTCTGTGGAGTTGGGATAAGGCTGCATGAAGCATTATCAGAAGCAAGGGTGGTGAGAACAATGTGTGCTTCCTGAGGAACCCAGTGAGAGCCATGGACACGGTGTGCAGCTGCGCCTGTGATGAGTCTACGCCATGGGCTTCATTGCACGGATGGCCCTGGATCCTCGAGACCAAATACACTCACCTTAGAGATTAGGGCCATCTCAATGCATTCCACTGTGCAGTACAAAGCCCTTTCCTCATAAGAGGATGTGGTGCTTCCTAGCCGTCTATGTAGGTGCCTAGTTTGTGTAGTCATTGGATAAAACAATGGGTCCCCACAAAACGTCAGCTGACATGGGGAATGAAAAGGAGATTTTGCTTTTCACATGAGAAAATAGTCACACATGGGACCGCCATGGCCAAAGTGAAGGGTTGAGTGTGTGTACATAGTGTATGCTATTGACACCTCTGGGGAGGCTTCTAGAATGCTGTTACAAACCCACCTTCATCTTGGGGACTGCTGGCAGCTGAAGGTGAGCCCAGCTACAGGTTCTGTTGCCCAATCCTGGAAATCATTGCCTTTGCATGGAGGGGGAGGTGCAGAGTCTAATCGACCCGACCGCATATGAAGCCTGAGAAGCAAGGGAAGCCAGGCCCGGATAGACAGGTTAGTAATGCCAGATGTGCAGGTCACAGAATTTGGCTCAAGATACACAGAGAGTACTTGAGCTTGAAATCACTAAAACTCACAGTGAGTTTAGATCAAGGTCTCATAACTTTGAGCTTGGCCCATTGCCTGCTGGGAACTCTCCCATTCAGTTTGGAAGAAAAGGGCAAAGTCCTATCCCAGCCATGTATGGCAAGGTCTAAATGAGGAGCTTAGCAAATTTTGTCAACATCTCCAGCAAATTTATTCTTCTCCTAAATTTCATTTAGTCCTCAGAAGTTGAAGCTTCTGTTCCCGTGTTGAGTACTTTATGATGAGTCTTGCTCTCCTCCATTGCCACGAACTTCGGGACAAGGTGCGGCATGAGAACTGTCAATACGTGGGGAATGTTGACTCTGTACCGAGTGCTTTTGTTAGTATCTCGTGGAACCCTCAGAACAAGTCCGTGCTTTGTTGTCACCTAATGAAAAGTGGCTGGATGAACCAAATTGCCTTGTCTAAGGGCAAACAGCAGGGCTGGAGAGAGCGCTCCATGATTAAAGGCACTTGTTTGCAAAGCCTGATGGCTTGGGTTTGATTCCCCATGCAAAGCCAGATGCACAAAGTGGTGGGTACAACTGGTGTTGATTTGCAGCAGCAAGAGGTCCTGGTGCACCCATGCTCTAGCCTACTCCCTCCCCTTGGCTCATATGTAAACAAAGGCAATATTAAGTGAAGAAAACAGTAAGTGTCATGGTGGAGATCCAGCACAAACCTGTCTCCCTTCAAGGCCCCATGCTTCCCCTCCAGGTTATGTCACTGAGCAGCAAGCAGGGAAGCTGAGAAGCACTCTCCTTCTAGGGTGGCCTGTGCTTGGTGGTGACGGTGCTCTATCCAGGAACAGCAAGGGATCAGAGCACCTGCCCGTGGTGACCTTTCACTGTGGTTGGCTGCAAGCTGTGGTTTACACATACTTTGGAATCCGAGAATTTCTTTTAAAAATGCATATTTCTGGGCTGGAGAGATTGCTCAGTGGTTAGAAGCACTTGTCTGACAGCCCGAGTTCAGTTCCTCAGTAACCACATAAAGCTAGATGCACAAAGTGGTGCATGCACCTGGAGTCCATTTACCACAGCAGTTGGACCAGGCATGCCCACACTCACTCCTTGTCTGTCTGTCTGTCTCTCTCTCTCTCTCAGATAAATAAATGAAATAGTTTTGTTTAAAAACAAAGATAATTAAAACGCAGATTTCTGAGCTGCTAGGTTCATAGCCAATCGCCACTATTCTTTTCTCCCAAATAATTTATAAGTTTACTGATTCGTACTTTCATAGATTCAGACTGTGGTGTTTCTAGTCTTGCAAAAGGAGGATGTCATCTGGCCTCTTGCCTTCAGGACACGTACAATGCAGTGTGTAGAGGGAGATCTTCCTGCCCACCAGTGTGCTGCAGGACACATGTACTTATATCAAGACATGGGTGGAAACTGTCTAACGTAGCGCGAAGCAAAGATGAATTGTGTAACCTGGAAAGCGGGAAGGTTAGATAGGTCACATTACTGAGTAGCAGTGGAAGTTAAACCAAGTAGATGTTTCCTGGCCTTTAAATGCAGGTAAGTGCTTTTAATGTTAGCCTCAGGTCACCTGTCTTTATGAGGACGAGAACATTCTGTTTTCCCAAAGCAATATTGTGTTAATGTCTGTGGAATTCCTTTTATTGTGCTTATGTTAGTCTTTAAAATCTTCATTTAGGGCTGGAGAAATGGCGTAGCGGTTAAGGCACTTGCCTGTGAAGCCTAAGGACCCAAGTTTGATTCTCCAGGTCCCACGTAAGCCAGATGGACATGGTGGTGCATGCGACTGCAGTTCGTTTGCAGTGGCTCAGGCCCTGGCACGACCATTCTCACTCTCTCTCTCTCTCTCAGTCCCTCCCACCCCTCTCACTGTCTTTAATAAATAAATAAATACAAAGAAATTAAAAAAAAAAGATTTAGAAAATCTACATTTAGAAATTACACTTTTTTTATTACAGAGCTTTCCCAGGGCCTGAATGGGAAGGAGGACTGATGAATTGATAGTTAATGAATACACAGTGTCTGTTTGGGTTGATGAAACATTTTGGAAATGGACAGAGGTGGTTGTTGTATAACACTGCTAATGTGCTTTGTGCCACTGAAATGTAGGCTTAAAATGACCAAAGTGGGAAAAGCGTGAAGGAATGGAAAGGTACATTTCATTTACTTGATCCCATGCCAAAGATTAAGGTGAGTCAGTTTGCATCACCCATTTTCCCCCAGAGGGGTACATGGCCTCTGGAAAGCAGGGGTCATGGCAGCGATGTTAACACACACTACAACTCAAACTCCAATCATAGAGCTTCCCAAGTTCAGTTCAACATGGGCCCACTTTCTTCCTGTCCTGGGCTAGTGAGCTCTGCTGGGCTGGGCCTTCTCTCCCTAAAAAAACTTTTTGGATGAATAAAACATGGGCTTGAGTCATTCAGTTTTCCCTGCTCATTCTTAACAGCCTCTGTAGCCTTTCTTTTGTCTCCTTCTGCCTCTGACAAGCCGGATGGCTTGGCTCACAGGCCGGCTTTGATGCCTGGGAAGCTGAGGATAACACGCTGTCAGTCAATCCCATCTCACCAGTTTAATTTAGACTCTAACGATTAGCAATGCCATGCTACCCAGGACCGCACGTGGGTGCTCACATTGTCCTAGCTGCACATAGATAGCTCTTCAGAGTGTACTGCAAAATCAGGACATGGATCACCCATCAGCCCCGGCAGACGTGCCATCCACTGTTGGAAAGAGAACCCTTGCTGTCATGTGACAGCGTGGCCCACAGCCTTGGTGGGCTAATAGAAGCTCAGCCTCTGCAACCAGCAAACTTGGCCTGGACATTGTAAGTACACGGAGAGAATCAAATACTGTTGTTTTCATTCTCGCAGGAAATGACTGTCCAGTTGATTTGCAGGTGCTGTGCTGGTCAGCTCTTCCTTATCATATTGAAATACCTGAGACAATAAGTTCGTCAAAAGAAAAGGCTCATTTTGGCTTAAGAGGTCTAGTTCATGATCACATGCGACATCATGGTGGGGAAGGTGGCAGAGCAGAGCCACTCAGGATGGACGAAGGAGGGGCTGGGCTTCACTGCCCTTCAAGAATTCCTAAATGACCCACGGATCTCCCCCTACGTCCTCCTTCCTAACATGTCCACCACCTACCAACTTCTCATCACATGGGTCTTCGAGATCCAAACTCCAGTAGCTACCAAGTGCTCACAAAGTCCTCACTGAACATATTTAGAAATTAGAAGTGGAGATCCGCGTGCCCCAGAAAGCATCAGGCTAACTCCATCTGTCATCTCAAGTCTAGAAGGTACAGAGGTGACAACACTTGGAAATAAGTGTGATAATATAATGAGGACATAGCTGCTGTGGCTGTGGAAACAGAGCCGACACCGAGCACGGCCGATGCTCTGCGCCCCGCTTCTTCCCAGGGACTCCTCCTCACAGATACTAATAAAGCAAAACAAACCCTTGTCCTATGTGTGGTTCTCTCCCCATCACATCAGCTCTTCTGCTGTGCCACCCTATAATCTGACCGCATCATTCTGACAGCTTGGCATCAGTTTGTGTTTGGCATTGCCCATGCGATGCTGGCTTCGCTTTCTGTGGGATTTTTTTTTTTTTTTTTTTGTCCAGAGTGAATGCAAGTTCCTGGGGTTAGCTCAAGGTGCAGCTTCAGATGGAAGTCTACCATTGGAGAAGCTCTGCTACTCCACCAATAGCCAACCTTTGACCCACTGCTGTGTGTGAGTGCGCACGCGCGTGTGTTTGTGTGTGTGTGTGTGTGTGTGTGTGTGTGTGTGTGGTTTTCAAGGGGTCTCACTCTAGCCCCTGCTGACCTGGAATTCACTACGTACTCTCAGGGTGGCCTTGAACTCACAGCAATCTCCCTACCTCTGCCTCCTGGGATTAAAGGTGTGTTCCATCACACCTGGCCTCCTCCTCTTCTTCCTCTTCCTCCTCCTCCTCCTCTCTCTTCTTCTTCTTCTTTTTTAAGACTTAGAGACTTTATTAGATTAAGAGAAGGAAAGAGAAAAAAGTACAGAGAGCTCCTGCCTTGTGGAAGTCAGGAGGGGTTGAGAGCCCACGTGGAAGTTAGGATCCCCCCTCATGTCAGGCTCAGCCAGGCTGAGATGAGGGGGCTTACCAGAGTGAGGATCTGGAAGTTCAGGAGGGGCAAACAGCCAAAAAGAGACTTCTTGGGGTGGGCTCTTCCCTCCAGCTCAGGTGAGTCTGAGAGAGAGCCGATTGGTGTGGATTCAGGGCCTGGCTCAGGATGAGACCAGCTATGACACCAAGTTTAGGGCTGAGCTAAACCAACCAGAATGTCAGGAGCAGATTTAAACCTTAATTCCAGGAAAGGGGAGCTCCTTCCCAGGGAGGGACCTAGGTTGTTTATGGATAAAAACAAATCTATGTCACTCCTCTAGCAGCAGACCCAAGGACATCATTCCTGCTTTTTACTTTCAGCACCAGGTCACCACAAACTGCCTCAACTCCCCCTCTGAGGAAGCAACCGTAACTGCCACTGGGGAACTGGGGCGAAGACCGAGCTCACTTCTCCAGGCCGAGTGGGGTTGTTGGGTGTGTGGCCTGCTTCTTAAAGCATACTCACCTAGGGTCACTGTTGCTTACTCGACCGTGACATCAACGAGGCCATTCTGTGGAGTTGGGATAAGGCTGCATGAAGCATTATCAGAAGCAAGGGTGGTGAGAACAATGTGTGCTTCCTGAGGAACCCAGTGAGAGCCATGGACACGGTGTGCAGCTGCGCCTGTGATGAGTCTACGCCATGGGCTTCATCGCACGGATGGCCCTGGATCCTCGAGACCAAATACACTCACCTTAGAGATTAGGGCCATCTCAATGCATTCCACTGTGCAGTACAAAGCCCTTTCCTCATAAGAGGATGTGGTGCTTCCTAGCCGTCTATGTAGGTGCCTAGTTTGTGTAGTCATTGGATAAAACAATGGGTCCCCACAAAACGTCAGCTGACATGGGGAATGAAAAGGAGATTTTGCTTTTCACATGAGAAAATAGTCACACATGGGACCGCCATGGCCAAAGTGAAGGGTTGAGTGTGTGTACATAGTGTATGCTATTGACACCTCTGGGGAGGCTTCTAGAATGCTGTTACAAACCCACCTTCATCTTGGGGACTGCTGGCAGCTGAAGGTGAGCCCAGCTACAGGTTCTGTTGCCCAATCCTGGAAATCATTGCCTTTGCATGGAGGGGGAGGTGCAGAGTCTAATCGACCCGACTGCATATGAAGCCTGAGAAGCAAGGGAAGCCAGGCCCGGATAGACAGGTTAGTAATGCCAGATGTGCAGGTCACAGAATTTGGCTCAAGATACACAGAGAGTACTTGAGCTTGAAATCACTAAAACTCACAGTGAGTTTAGATCAAGGTCTCATAACTTTGAGCTTGGCCCATTGCCTGCTGGGAACTCTCCCATTCAGTTTGGAAGAAAAGGGCAAAGTCCTATCCCAGCCATGTATGGCAAGGTCTAAATGAGGAGCTTAGCAAATTTTGTCAACATCTCCAGCAAATTTATTCTTCTCCTAAATTTCATTTAGTCCTCAGAAGTTGAAGCTTCTGTTCCCGTGTTGAGTACTTTATGATGAGTCTTGCTCTCCTCCATTGCCACGAACTTCGGGACAAGGTGCGGCATGAGAACTGTCAATACGTGGGGAATGTTGACTCTGTACCGAGTGCTTTTGTTAGTATCTCATGGAACCCTCAGAACAAGTCCGTGCTTTGTTGTCACCTAATGAAAAGTGGCTGGATGAACCAAATTGCCTTGTCTAAGGGCAAACAGCAGGGCTGGAGAGAGCGCTCCATGATTAAAGGCACTTGTTTGCAAAGCCTGATGGCTTGGGTTTGATTCCCCACGCAAACCCAGATGCACAAAGTGGTGGGTACAACTGGTGTTGATTTGCAGCAGCAAGAGGTCCTGGTGCACCCATGCTCTAGCCTACTCCCTCCCCTTGGCTCATATGTAAACAAAGGCAATATTAAGTGAAGAAAACAGTAAGTGTCATGGTGGAGATCCAGCACAAACCTGTCTCCCTTCAAGGCCCCATGCTTCCCCTCCAGGTTATGTCACTGAGCAGCAAGCAGGGAAGCTGAGAAGCACTCTCCTTCTAGGGTGGCCCGTGCTCGGTGGTGACGGTGCTCTATCCAGGAACAGCAAGGGATCAGAGCACCTGCCCGTGGTGACCTTTCACTGTGGTTGGCTGCAAGCTGTGGTTTACACGTACTTTGGAATCCGAGAATTTCTTTTAAAAATGCATATTTCTGGGCTGGAGAGATTGCTCAGTGGTTAGAAGCACTTGTCTGACAGCCCGAGTTCAGTTCCTCAGTAACCACATAAAGCTAGATGCACAAAGTGGTGCATGCACCTGGAGTCCATTTACCACAGCAGTTGGACCAGACATGCCCACACTCACTCCTTGTCTGTCTGTCTGTCTGTCTCTCTCTCTCTCTCAGATAAATAAATGAAATAGTTTTGTTTAAAAACAAAGATAATTAAAACGCAGATTTCTGAGCTGCTAGGTTCATAGCCAATCGCCACTATTCTTTTCTCCCAAATAATTTATAAGTTTACTGATTCGTACTTTCATAGATTCAGACTGTGGTGTTTCTAGTCTTGCAAAAGGAGGATGTCATCTGGCCTCTTGCCTTCAGGACACGTACAATGCGGTGTGTAGAGGGAGATCTTCCTGCCCACCAGTGTGCTGCAGGACACATGTACTTATATCAAGACATGGGTGGAAACTGTCTAACGTAGCGCGAAGCAAAGATGAATTGTGTAACCTGGAAAGCGGGAAGGTTAGATAGGTCACATTACTGAGTAGCAGTGGATGTTAAACCAAGTAGATGTTTCCTGGCCTTTAAATGCAGGTAAGTGCTTTTAATGTTAGCCTCAGGTCACCTGTCTTTATGAGGACGAGAACATTCTGTTTTCCCAAAGCAATATTGTGTTAATGTCTGTGGAATTCCTTTTATTGTGCTTATGTTAGTCTTTAAAATCTACATTTAGGGCTGGAGAAATGGCGTAGCGGTTAAGGCACTTGCCTGTGAAGCCTAAGGACCCAAGTTTGATTCTCCAGGTCCCACGTAAGCCAGATGGACATGGTGGTGCATGCGACTGCAGTTCGTTTGCAGTGGCTCAGGCCCTGGCACGCCCATTCTCACTCTCTCTCTCTCTCTCAGTCCCTCCCACCCCTCTCACTGTCTTTAATAAATAAATAAATACAAATAAATTTTAAAAAAAGATTTATAAAATCTACATTTAGAAATTTACCTACCTTTGTTAAAATTATTTTTATTTATTTGTTTGAGACAGAGAGAAAGAGGCAGGCAGAGAGAGTATGAACACACCAGGGCCTCTTTCCACTCAAACGAACTCCAGATTCATGAGCCACTTTGGGCATCTGGCTTTAGTTGGTTACTAGGGTATCAAACTCAGGCCGTCTGGCTTTGTAAGCAAGTACCTTTAACTGCTAAGCCATCTCTCCAGCCCCTTACCTAACTTTTTAAAAAACATGTTTATTTATTTATTTGCATATGTGGAGGGGCAGCATGCCAGGACCCCTTGCCTCTGCAAACAAATGCCAGAGGCTTGTGCCACCTTTTGCATCCAACTGATATGGGTAGCTTAGGATTGAGCCCTGACCTGCAGGTTTTGCAAGCAAGTTCCTTTAACTGCTGAGCCATCTTCCCAGACCTTTACCTATCTTTTGAGTTTGATTTTTCTTCTATTATTATTGGTACTGTTACTACTATAACTGCTTGAGGTAGAGCACAGGACTTTATGCATGTCAAGGGCTCCACCATGAAGCTCCACCTTGGTCATTGACTTTTTAAAAAATCTTTCAGTTTTTAAAAAAATATTTTCTTATGAGAGAGAGAGAAGGAAAGAGAGAGAGAGAATGGATGTGGCAGGGTCTGTGGCCGCTGCAAATGAACTCCAGACGCATGTACCACCATGAGCACAACGCATGCACCACCATGAGCACCTCACATGGCTTCTGGGGAGATGAACCTGGGTACTTAGGCTTCATAGGCAAGTGTTGTAACCGCTCAGTCATCTCTCTAACCCTGACTTTTTTCTTTAAATAAGTTTTTTTTTTTTTTAAATATTCTAAAGCCGGGCGTGGTGGCACACGTCTTTAATCCCAGCACTAGGGAGGCAGAGGTAGGAGGATCGCCGTGAGTTCGAAGCCACCCTGAGACTCCATAGTGAATTCCAGGTCAGCCTGGGCTAGAGTGAAACCCTACCTCGAAAAACCAAAAAAAAAAAAAAAATTCTAGCCAGGTGTGGTGGTACACGCCTTTCATCCCAGCACTCCGGAGGCAGAGGTAGGAGGATCGCCATGAGTTCGAGGCCACCCTGAGACTTCATAGTGAATTCCAGGTCAGCCTGGGCCAGAGTGAGACCCTACCTTTAAAAACTAAAAGACAAAAAATTTAGACAGGCATGGTGGTGCATTTAGGAGGCAGAGGTAGGAGGACCACTGTGAGTTCAAAGCTACTCTGAGACCACATAGTGAATTCCAGGTCAGCCTGGGCTACAGTGAGACCCTACCTTGAAAAACAAACATATATATATATATATATACATATATATATATATATATATATATATATATATATATATATATGTAGATATAATTTATTTGTAAGCAGAGAAAGAGTGAGATTGAGTATGGGTGTGCCAGGGCCTCTAGCTATTGCAAACAAACTCCAGATGCACGTGCCTTTGGGCATCTGGATTTATGTGTGTACTGGGTAATCGAATCTGGGTCCTTAGGTTTTGAGGGCAAGCACCTTAACCACTGAGCAATCTCTCCAGCCCTCGGCCCTCCACCTTTAATCCACTTCCTCAAATATAAAGATCAAGACCTTAATGTTGTGTGACAGATGCTTGAAGATCCCTGTTACTACTATTCTAGAGTTGCCTTACCCTTAGAGACCCGAGGTGCGTAGCCCTCGTATATCACCATCTCTGGAGGTTTCATCCATTAGGAAAGATGGAAATGGTAAAAAAAAAAAATGTTAATAATATTGGAGCCATGCAGTTTCAGGTAGCTGTAAAGAATTACTAACGGGGAAGTAGTCTACATTTTAATTAGCCCTTTAACACGTAAATCCATCATAACCCTCTATCTAGAGTTGCCTACTGACAAGTGGGTGGCCCCTGACCATGAATGAAGTAGGGATAGTCATTTGTTTATGAATGGCATCTGTTCTATGATTCTATGGCTTCAAAGTATGCCTTATAGAGAAGGAAAAGAAACCACGATGAATTTAATATTACATCTGTGCCTAGTTAGTTATGGTAACCTCTAGGTATTTGGTGGTTTCAGCAAAAGTTCTAATTCACATTCCAGGCATCAAGAACTAGAGGGAAGACTACACAACAACATTAGACCAAAGAATTAATATACGCACTATTTGAAGAATCTAAGAAGAGTAGGTTGCTCCCAAGTGACCCAAAAATTGCATTCGAAGTGTCCTTCCTTGAGGAAGTTGCTGCAGATCTCCTTTTCGTCCACATGCCGGCTGTGAGTAGTTACTTGGAGGGGAGGGACAGGAGAGCCACAGTGGAGGAGACATGGCCACACTTGCCCAGGGGCTTAATTGCTCCAGCTAGGACAGGAAGCGTGGACTGTCACTGTGACATTTTTAAAATTTTTTTTGTTGTTTATTTATTCATTTATTTGAGAGCGACAGAGAAAGAGGCAGAGAGAGAGAGAGAGAATGGGCACACCAGGGCCTCCAGCCACTGCAAACGAACTCCAGACGCGTGCGCCCCCTTGTGCATCTGGCTAATGTGGGTCTTGGGGAATCGAGCCTCAAACCAGGGTCCTTAGGCTTCACTGGCAGGTGCTTAGCCATCTCTCCAGCCCCACTGTGACATTTAAACTGTTGTGGATGAAAGTTGCCTTTTCTTTGATTTGTTATCTCTGCTTAGACATATTTCACATGACCAGCGGCTTACATATAAACCGCAAATTATCCTTTCTGCTCTCTGTTTAATTATACACATATATAATTAAATTTTGTAATCATTTACTTTCAAACAGAGAGATAGAGGGGGAAAGAATTGGGATGCCTAGGGTTCTTGCCACTACAAATGAATTCCAGATGCATGAGCCACTTTGTGCATCTGGCTTTAAGTGGGTACTAGGGAATCAGACACAGGCCAGAAGGCTTTACGAGCAAGTGCCTTTGACTGCTGAGCCATCTCTCTAGTTTCTTTCTTATTTTCTCTCTCCTTTTTTATTCTTTTTGTTTGTTTGTTTTGTTTTGTTTTTCGAGGTAGGGTCTCACTCTGGCCCAGGCTGACCTGAAATTAATTATGTAGTCTCAAGATGGCCTCGAACTCATGACAATCCTCCTACCTCTGACTCCCGAGTGCTGGGATTAAAGGCATGTGCCACCACACCCGGCTGGCTTGCCTGCTTGCTTGCTTGCTTGCTTTCTCTCTCTCTCTTTCCTTCTTTCTCTCTTTCTTTCTTTTCTTTCTTTTTTGTCTGAGGTGGGTCTCACTCTAGCCCAAGCTGACCTGGAATTCACTATGTAGTCTCAGGGTGGCCTGGAACTGACAGTGATCCACCTACCTCTGCCTCCCGAGTGCTGGGATCAAAGGTGTGCACCACCACACCTGGCCTCCCCTCTCTCTTAAAAAAAATTTTTTTTATTTGATTATGTTTGTGTGTGTGTGTGCACATGCATCTCTATGTTTGTGAGCGCCTATAGGCAGGTATCATAGTGCATGTATGGAAGTCAGAGGACAGCTTTTGGGTTAGCCCTTACATTTCATCCAATTTGAGGTATTAACTCTCATTCATGTCTGTTTGTGAGCATCTGAGCTTCCAGTGAGTTCTGTCTCCCCCTTCTCACCACAGGCCCAGTAAGATTACATAAGGCCAGTACAGTTTCTGGCTTCTATGTGGAGTCTACAGATCTGAATTCAGAATTGCTCAGCAAGCGCTTATCCACTGAGCCATGTTCTCGGCTGGATGCCTTGGAACACCCATTCTCTCTCTCTCTCTCTCTCTCTCTCTCTGCCTTTATTCCTCTCTCTCTCTGGCTTTCTCTCTCTCTCTCTTTTGAAGTAAGTAAAAAATACTGGGCTCACTTTGATTGATACTTGATTAGTTGGTGTGTGATTGGGTAGAGGCAGGCCAGGGGTGCCTATCTCTAGATCCTCGGGCCCACTGGAAGCCACATCAGTATTTCCCTGTCCTCATGTGACACCAGCCCGGCCCCGCCATCTCTGGAGAGATCACCCCACTGCAGTTGTCCTTATGGATCTGGCAAGAAACTATAGCGGTCTGGCCGGGGGGTTCTTGGAGTGTCCTGTCCACCACTAGAAAACAGCAGCCCTGTGTGCTGGTGAGTGGTGACAGGCCTGGGAGACACAGGGAAGCTGCTTCCCATTGTTCATATGGAACTGTATGTGGGGAAAACCAATACAAAACAGCCAGTAATTAAACATGACTTTGTTGTTTTCTCTTTTGGTTTTTCAAGGCAGGGTCTCACTTTAGCTCAGGCTGACCTGGAATTCACTCTGTAGTCTCAGACTGGCCTCGAACTCTCAGCAATCCTCCTACCTCTGCCTCCTGAGTGCTGGGACTAAAGGTGTGTACCAACAGGCCCAGCTTAAACATGACTTTATAAGAATGTATTTTATTTATTTATTTGAGAGAGAGAGAGAGAGACAAAGAAAGAGAGAGAGAGAGGGATACAAAGAGAGAAACTGAGTATGGATGTGACAGGACCTTTTGCCACTGCAAATCAACTCCAAATGCATGCACCACTTTGTGCATCTGGCTCTGCGTGGGTACTGGGGATTTGAACCTGGAACATCAGACTTTGCAAGCAAGTGCCTTTAACCACTGAGACATTTCTCTAGTCCCAACTTCTTGTTTCTTATGCAGGTTCAATTTCCTTGGAGTAAAGATACATATTTGAAAATGCTTGCCTTTACCTTAGCCCCTGGGCTTACAAATTTTGTTTCAGTGACAAGTGTAAGTCGTAAAACAATTGTACCAGGTGTGGTGGGGCACACCTTTAATCTCAGCACTTGGGAGGCAGAAAAGGTAGGATGGTCACTGTAAATTCGAGGCCAGCCTGGGACTACAGAGTGAGGTGAGTTCCAGGTCAGCTGTGGCTAGAGTGACACCCTACCTCAAAAAAAAAAAAAAAAAGAAAACAAAAGAAAACAAATAGGATTGATTCCTGAAGGACATTACTATGTTCCTCTGTCCTTATACAGTATCGATGGCTTCTGAGTTTTGAGTGTGTATTAAGAGTTAATCATTCTGTTACGCTCTTGACACACATTCTTTCTTTCTTCTTTTTGACTTTTTAAGTTCGTATTGATGACTTCCATACATACACATAATATACCATGATTATAATCCCCTCCCACCACTCCCCTCTTCTTCCCATCCACTGAATCCCTTCTTTCCAACTAGTCTCTCTTCTATTTTGATGTCATCATTTTTGTCCTATTATGCAGGTCTTGTGTAGGCAGCATCAGCCACTGTGAGGTCATGAATGTCAAGGTCACTTTGTATCTGGAAGATAGCATTATAAGCAGTCCTCCCCTTCCTTTGGTTCTTTCATCTTTCTGCACTGGTCTCTGAGTCTTGGAAGGTGTGATAGAGATGTCTCACTCAGTGCTGAAACACTCCACTGCCATTTTTGAGTTACCCTAGTGGTCACTGCCATCTGAAAAGAGAAGCTTCTCTAACCAAAGTGAGAGTAGCATTAATATATGGGCATAAACATAAGTGTTTAGAGGGCAGTTTGGTGGGCATAGTATGTCCATTTAGCCAGACAACAGTAGTAGTTTCCCCTTTAGGGCTTATGACCTGCCCAGCTATAGGCTTTTGACTAGGTTTTCAGTACTAGGTATAAATTCCCTCCCATGGAGCAGAGCTCAAGTCCAATGAGAGATCAGTTGGTTTCCCCCAAGACAGACATGCCTCCATTGCACCAGTTGGTACATTTGGCCTGGCTGGCCAGCCATAAAACTTGCAGCAGCCACTGCTGGTTGGGGCCATTGATGACTTTTCTCCTCCCAAAGGCTGCATAGCTCTTTCCAGCATCCTGACAGCTAGTCAACAGTAAGGAAGCTTCCAGCTCAGCCCCAGATGGATTTCTCAGTGACCTGCTGCCCAAACAAAGAACATGCATCTTTTTTTAAAAATCTTTTTAAAAACATTTATTTATTTATTTATTTGACAGTGAGAGAAGGAGGCAGGGAGAGAGAGAGAAAGAGAGAGAGAGAGAGAGAGAGAGAGAGAGAACTGGCACACAAGGGCCTCCAGTCACTGCAAACAAACTCCAGACACATGTGCCACCTTGTGCAAACATGCCATCTTTTTTTAACATATCAACTGGAAGTGTTTTTCAGATGAAGGGAAAAAAAATCAAAGAATATCTAAATTAGCAAAAGAAAGTTTAAACTTATCAGAAAAAAGCTCTGAAGGAAGGAGAGAGGAGGGATGGCACATTGACTCAGTCCTTAAAAGGATTGAGTTAAAGAAACAAGGTTCTGCCTTTTTTTTTTTTAATTTCCTTAAGCAGGCTCTTAAGCATTCTTTCTCTGGACATCACACATCTGCCCCATGACTCAATAATCCAAGTTCCTTCCTGAGTCTGTGAACTCCCTTGTCCAGGATTCAGAGGAAGGCGGGGACAGTGGGCATCCGGACTGGATCTCAGCATATGTTCTGGGGCTGTGCCAGGTTTCTAACGCCATGGAGCTCAAGTTGTTTTCCATCATATTTTATAATGTGACATTGTATGAACACAAGGTATCTTTTCCCATGTTTTACTCTCCCAATAATGATTATGCAGAAGAGAGGGACTGAAGTTCGAGGAACACGGGTGGCGACTGGGAGACTGGGGTTAGGAGAAGGCAGGCCACTCCTCTTCCAGCCAAACGCCAAATACAGGGCTGGAGAGATGGCTCAGCAGTTAAGGCACTTGCCTGCAAAGCCTAACAACCCAGGTTTGGTTCCCTAATACCCAAGTAAAGACAGATGCACAAAGTGGCGCATGCGTCTGTAGTTCATTTGCAGTGGCTGGAGGCCCTGGAGCACTCATTCTCTCTCTCTCCTCGGAAATCAATAAATAAAATATAAAAAACATATGCATATGTGTGTATGTATGTTTTGAATCACCAAGACCTGCACTGAGAAGAAATGCTCTTGTATAAAGCTATAACCACAAGCATACATATATGCATGTACATAGAATATATGTATACATAGACTGCATGAGGATATATATATACACATGCACACATATATATATATATATATATTATATGTTATATATTTACTAGTTTGGGTTTTTTTTTCAAAGTAGTATCTCCCTGTAGCCCAACCTGACCAAGAACTCACACTGTAGCCCAGGCTAGCCTTGAATTTATTGTGATCCTCCTACCCGAGTCTCCCAAGTACTGGGATTAAAGGCATATACCATCATGTGCAGCCTATACTTATTTTTAAAAAAATTTTTGTTATTTTTATTTATTTATTTGAGAGCGACAGACAGAGAGAGAAAGAGGCAGATAGAGAGAGGGAGAGAGAATGGGAGCGCCAGGACCTCCAGCCACTGCAAACGAATTCCAGATGCGTGCGCCCCCTTGTGCATCTGGCTCACGTGGGTCCTGGGGAGCTGAGCCTCGAAGCGGGGTCCTTAGGCTTCACAGGCAAGCGCTTAACTGCTAAACCATCTCTCCAGCCTGCCTATACTTATTTTTTCTAGTTTTACAAATTGATTACATTTACTTTTTAAAAAATATTTTAGTTTTATTTATTTATTTGAGAGAAAAATAGGCAGAGAGAAAATAGAAAAATAGGAGAGACAGAGAGAGAGAAAGAAAGAGAGAATGGGCATGCCAGGGCCTCCAGACCCTGCAAACAAACTCCAGACAAGTAAGCCTCCTTGTGCATCTGACTTACATGAGTCTTGGGGAATTAAACCTGGGTCCTTTAGCTTTGCAGGCAAGCCCTTGACTGCTAAGCCATCTCTCCAGCCTTACGTTAATTTTTTTGCTTTTTGCTTTTTCAAGGTAGGGTCTTACTCTAGTCCAGGCTGACCTGTAATTTACTATGTAGTCTCAAGGTAACCTTTAGTTCATGGCATCCTCCTACCTCTGCCTCCCGAGTGCTGAGATTAAAGGTGTGGGCCATCACCCCCGGCTCTATTATTGTGTGTGTGTGTGTGTGTGTGTGTGTGTGTGTGTGTGTGTCAGGGTCTTTGATATGTATTCAGGCTGGCCTTCAACTTGTGATCCTCCTGTCTCAGCGTCCCACATGTTGACATTGTAGGTATATGCCACCATGCCTGGCTCTGGGTGTGTGTGTGTATGTATATATATATATATTTTCCCCCTCCTGAACACCATGCCCTCCCTGTCTGTGGACTGGTGACTAGTGTGGAAATGGGTCATAGCGATTTTTCCCTCTACCTTTCACCTTCATCTGTTTTGTTAAAGCTATGATTCAGACAATCATTCAGTCACGATCATGGTGTGTCCCCCGCCCGCCCCTTTTCCTCCTTGTAATTCTCTTTTCAGCTTGTTAAAACACATCTTCCACCTCTGCCCTTCTTTCCCGTATCACCACCATCTTCTCTCCTCATACTTTGCATTCTGTTTCTCTGTCTGCAGCAGCCTTAGGGTCTACAGTCATACCACCCCGAACATGCCCACTCTCATTCATTCCAAGTAGCCTTAGGCATGGTTGGAAAACACAGCTTCAGGGCCAGTGGTCGACCAGCACTGGGCCAAGGGGCAAGGCAAAGGCCACGAAAGGAGGCTGTCATGGTCTGAGCCACGGTCTAGAAAGGGCAAAAATCTTTAAAGTTGTGAAGTGGCCTTGTGACTATATCGTTACGAGTTCAATCTCATTAGTTTCCCCTAAATTGGTCTCATCAATCTTTTAGCTAAAACATTTTTTAAAGTTTTCTTTCACTTGCTTTAGCATCAATGCTGCTTCCTCTTGCAGCCCTGTGTCTTTTGAGCTACACTGTAAAACTTTGGTGGGGTTGACCCAGAAACCCAACAATATGACATTGTGCTATGTGGGAAGACAAGTCCTGATTCACTAGCTGGAAAATGGTCTCTGTTTCCAGGGAGCACTTGGATGCCTGTGTGTGACATGTACATGTAAATCCACAGGGACATAGAGTAACCTACAGCCTATCCATGTATACATATACACTTGCGGCTGTGTGTTTAGAAAAGAGGTGCAGGTAGATGTGTCATAATCAATACTTATTTCAACGAGCTGGCAGATGAAGGGGAAACAAGGATTGCATATCTCACGGAAGCAGCCCATCTTTGGCAGATCAACCTTTATGACAAGAAGTAATAATGCAATTGCTAACAACTAGCTCCTCAGCAAAGTTGTGTTTCCTTTTTATTTGTACCATTTATAATTATTTATAGCTGGGCGTGGTGGCACACACCTTTAATCCCAGCACTTGAGAGGCAGAGGTAGGAGCATCACAGTGAGTTCAAGGCTACCCTGAGACTACATAGTAAATTCCAGGTCAGCCTGGGCTAAAGTAAAACCCTACCTTGAAAAACCAAAAAAAAAAAATATTTGTTTACGGACTAGAGAGATGGTCATCAGTTAAGGTACTTGCCTGCGAATCCTAGGGACTCAGGTTCAATCCCCAGTACCCACGTAAAGACAAACGGAGCTCATTTGCAGTGGCTAGAGGGCCTGGTGTGCATGCTCTGTCTCTCTCTCTCCCTCCCTCTCTCTCTTTCTCTCTCTCTCTCTCAAATAACAAATAAAAATTATTTTTGGGTTTTTTTTCAAGATAAGGTTTCACTAAAGCCAGGCTGAATGGAACTCAGTCTGTAGCCCTAGGCTGGCCCCGAACTCACAGGGATCCTCCTACCTCAGCCTCCCAAAGGCTGGGATTAAAGATGTGTGCTGCATACGCAGTTCATTTTCCTTTTTAAGGTTTTCCCCATCCTATTTTCCAGATGCAGAGAGGAGTTTTGTGTCTTCACCTGCCACACACCGCTCTTATTGCCAACCCCACTGGCTGTCGTCACAACAGTACTTGCAGTTCAAGGGGGAGGGAGAGCAGCTACCGTTTTCTGCATCTCTGCTACGCACCCGGATCATGCCGAGGGCTAGGAAGCCGTGTATCAGTTAATTCCCACGACACTCTTGTGAGGTGACCAATGTCACTCCTTTGGTTACCGAGGAGATTGAGAGTAATAGAAATTCCATATGTAGAAAATGGCAAAACACCAAAGCTACCTACTTACCTTTTGAGCCCTTTATCATGCTTTTGTTGTTGTTGTTGTTTTTCGAGGTAGGGTTTTGCTGTAGCCTGGGCTGAGCTGGAATTTACTCTGTAGTCACAGGCTGGCCTTGAACTCATGGCGATCCTCCTACCTCTGGTCCCTGAGTGCTGGCATCAAAGGCGTGCACCACCACACCGGGCTGTGCTGTCTTTTTCACCCTTCCTCAGCTGGCTTCCTTGGATGTAGTGCTGGTAAGACACAAGATAGCCCATGCCTACTGTTCTTTCTTTTCTGCCATAGTGTGTGGCTCTTTCGCCTGACTAGGTCAGCACTCCTCTGAGGAACATGTAGGGCTCAGCTACAGGGAGAGTGTAAAAATCTCTAGTCCTCTTGGGTGTTAGGATCGCAAGTTAAGTTTAAAGCACTGAGCTGCTAAATGGTTTTCTGACTCTGTTCTATAGGGACATGGGTTGGCTCTTTTGCCTGGGTGGATGTGACATAGTCAGTACACTCCTCGCCTCTCTCCAACTCTTCATCAAAGTTTAACCTTTTTTGTCCTCTCTCTTCCTTCCAGTCTGAGAAGTTTTGTCCTGAGTAGATCTGAGCAGCAGGCTGATCTTCATGCCCTCCCTGCTGTTGTGGAAAGAGGAACACGGGGCAAGGCTGGAAATGGAAATGTTTAGTGAGATCTGAACTCTCCCAGAGAGCGCCTCCTACATTCCCAGCCTGTGAGCAACTCCTACCCCATACTGGCTTTCCTTGCCTGCCCCAAGACAGGGTCAACTAGAACCTCCACGGTCCCCTCCAAGGCTGGAGTTAAAACTCTACTGTTTTGTGTTTTAAATATTTTTTTATTTGGAAACAGAGTATGGGAGTGCCAGAGCCTCTTGCCTCTGCAAACGAACTCCAGGTGCATGGGTCACTTTGCACACCTGGCATCTGGCTTTACACGGGTGCTAGGGAATATAACCCCAGCTGCCAGGCTTTGTAAGCAAGCACCTTTAACAGCTAAATTATTTTAAATATTTTTACTTACATATTTGAGAGAAAGAGAGACAGAGAGTAAGTGTGGGCATTCCAGGGCCTCCTACCACTATAAACAAACTCCAAACACTAGCACCACTTTGCGCATCTGGCTTTACGTGGGTACTGGGGAATCGAACCCTAGGCTGTCAGGCTTTGCCAGCAAGCACCTTTAACCACTGACCCATCTCTTGAGCTCCACTATTTTCTTTTAAAGAAATAAATCCCAAACAGTTTTCTGCTTTTCCTGCCAACATTGTGCATTCATGTGTGCCTGGTATGACGGTATATACTCGTGGCCATCAGTGTGTGGCTGTATGTGTTTTTCTGTGTGTTCCTGAGTACCAGTCTGTGTGTGGACATTGGCCCAGGGTGGACAAACCCAAGTGACAGGGATGAAAAAAATAAAGATGGTCATGCCCTGTGCCTCCCGGGCAGTTTTCTAAGTCAGGACCCTGAGGCACGAGGCAAGGGCACCAGGCTGTCGTCCAAGCCCAGCCTTCTCCCGCCAGAGCTTGGAGGGGGGCCGGGCTGTGGGCGTGGCCATCCCGGGCGGTGGGCGGGGTCATCCCTGGCTGTGGGCGGGGCGACCCTGGCGGTGGGCGGGGCTGGCGGCGGCGCTCCGGGCGTGCTCGGCCCCGGTGGCTGCAGGCAGGGGCGGCTCGCGGGAGTCCCGGCCGGCCGGAGCGGCGGCGGCGGCTGCTGCGGCGGGGCGAGGAGCCATGAGGAAGCCGCTCGGTAAGTCCTGGCGTCCCCGGCGCTCGTGACTCCCGCTGTCCACCCCGGCTCGCTCCCACGGCGCTGGCCGGGCCTCGGCTGCAGCCTCCGGCGCGCGCCCCCCAACTTCTCCCGCTGGGACGTTGCTCGGGTCCCTTCCCTCGTCCGAACGGGTGGATGTCCCCCCGGCCCGGAGCCCCCCAGCGTGATGCCCGACCCCGCCGCCGGTTCCCCGCGGACCCCACGCCCGCAGCTCGGGCTTGGGGCAGCGCCCCGAGGGTCCTCACCCATCCCTCAGGTGCCAGGCTCGCCGGGCGCGGGGCTCGCGGGGCGGGCGGGCGGCGGCAGGCGTGGGCACCCGTGGGCACCCGTGGGCGCGGGGGAGGTCCCTCCCACATCGCGCGCCCCGGCCTCCCTGGGGGTCGTCATCTCCGGTTCCCACGGCGCCCCCCCTCCGCGGGCATCGCGCCCCGCCGGCCGCGGGACGTTGGGAGTTGCCGCGCCCCCGCTCGCGCGCGCTCGGGTCTCCACCCGGGCCTGGCGCGCCCACCGCGCCGCGCGCCGGGGACCCGGGATTAGGGCGCTAATCGCGGTCGTGTCCCCTGCCCGTGCCACGGGGCAGCCTGGCACCTCCCCCCCTCGGAGGCCGGTGAGATGCGGGGGGGGGGGGTGGTGACGGAGCCAGCCCCGCCTGGGAGTGGCTGTAAATCCGCTAAGCAGCTCATTTGTGGGCTCTGGAGCCCGCCTGCCTGGGTCTCAGTTAGCCCCACTCCTGGTCGTTACACCCCATCGCTGTCACTTCACCCCCAAATGCTGCGTTTGTCCGGGTGTCCCGACCACAGAGGTACCCAGCGAAGAGCCAGCCGCTCACTCCTCGCCACTGTCCAAAGAAGCCCCAGCGCCTTGGAGATTTCTGGGGTTTAGAAAAGCAGCTGTGGTTTCACTAGTGAGAAAAAAAAAAAAAATCAAAAGGGCAACTCTTGTGCCAGCGCAACCTTGGCCATGCCCCAGTACCCTCTCATCCACGCTCTGCCGGAGCGGAGGACTTTGGGGAATGCCCCTCCACGGTCACGGCCTGCATCCACATCCCTGTGCTTAAGTCTGCTTGGCTGGCCTTGGCGGGACCATACAACTCCCAGGCTTTTCCTGTTGGTGACAGTTTCGTGTGTGTTTCTCCTAAGTTTCCCTTCTCTGGCGTTTTGTCTTTTTCGACTAACCAAAACCAAACAAGACATCCTAGGGATTTGGGGTGAGAGTTAGAGGATGGGGGATTCTAGGGAAGTGAGAGAGAGGTGAGATTCTGGCCACTAGAAATGCTCGGGCAGAAAGAGGGTGGGAAGGGAGGGAAAGAGGGGACTAAGGGAAGAAGACTGATGGGATAAAGTGAGTGGTCACTGGCTGTGCAGGTAAAACGTCAGAGAATGGTGTCTTGCGTCAGGTGGTTTGAGAATGACTGCATTGAGACTTATCAAAGGAAGGACACTGGAAATTGTGTGCAGATTCTGTTTCGTGGGAGCTGTCGGTTTTAATGTGAATTGGAAGTTTGGGAAATTCCTTTGGTTTTCTGTCATGTTCTGTGGATTTGGACTTACTTGTTTATCTTGATATTGGGTCTAATTCCTTCTTCTTTTTTTAAATTTTTTTTAAAAAATGTTTTATTTATTTATTTGAGAGAGTGAGAGGGAAAAAGGGGGGGAGAGAGAGAGAGAGAGAGAGAATGGGCGCACCTGGGCCTCCAGCCACTGCAAACTCCAGATGCATGAGGCCCCTTGTGCATCTGTCTTATATGGGTCCTGGAGATTCGAACTGGGATCCTTTGGCTTTGCAGGAGAATGCCTTAACTGCTAAGCCATCTCTCCAGCCCCATTTTTATTTAAAATTTTTATTCTGAGGTAGTGACCTAGAATTCACTATGTAGTCTCAGGATGGCCTGGGAACTCACAGTGATCCTCCTACCTCTGCCTCACAAGTCTTGGGACTAAAGGCGTGCGGGTGCCACCATGCCCACCCGGGTCTAATTCTTCATCACCATCTGAGCAAGCTTTCTGAAGGGCTCTGCATGCTACTGTGGGTGGACAGCATGTCCCGTGGAGTGGGCAAGCAAATATTTGTTGAACAGAGGCCTTTAATCAGTCGGGTCTTCCTGCTTCAGAACTGTTCAGAGTGGGAGTTCCATCCCTAGGCAGGCCCCAGAGATTTAGGGCGAGAAGGTGGGTGGAAGAAACCTCTTTCAGGGGGGAAAAAAAACAGTTTGCCTTTCCAGCTACTTGGAACTGCACTGCCACACTCTGGAGGGCTTGACAGACTTCTTAGAGTCCAGTCCCCTGTGAACTCATCCGAGAGGTCACAGGTCCCAGTGGCTTGCTGTGCGTGGCTCAGTGGCTCTGAAATGGGACTGGCTATATGAGATACACAAGCAAGATAGATAAGGGCCAATTTAAAACAGGCAAATATGCTTTTGGGGGGCGAGGGCTTTTTCTATGGTCTCCCTCTGGCCCAGGCTGACCTGTAACTCACCCAGTAGCCCCAGGCTGGCCTCAGACTCATGGTGATCCTCCTACCTTAGCTTCCCAGG
Source organism: Dipus sagitta (assembly GCA_036346955.1). Lineage (NCBI taxonomy): Eukaryota > Metazoa > Chordata > Mammalia > Rodentia > Dipodidae > Dipus > Dipus sagitta. The sequence continues at coordinate 148,726,378 of CM070773.1, read as the reverse complement.
GAGTGCTGGGACTAAAAGGCATGTGCCACCACACCCAGCAAAAAAAGGCCAATATGTAAAGGTACTCAAAGCCTGATTTTTAAGATAAAATGGGGAGATAGAACCCTTTTTTACCGAATGGAAAAGGAAGCCTGGGAGTTGGTGGTGTGCAGGTCCTCCCTGTCTTTCCTGGGAGAGACCCCCCAGCTTAGAAGAATGGTAAACAGGGAGCATGGTAGGACGCCAGCTTCAGTATTAATGAGCTTGGCAAGACTTGAGGGTAATTAATCTAGAGAGAGTTTAGAACACAGCCTTGGAGTGAAACAATTGTTCTGTTGTGGGTTTTATTTTGATAAGTGGAGACTTTATCTGAAATCCCCTGGGCTGCCTCTGAGTCCTGGCTGCTGTTTCTCTGGGATCTCAGCACATGTTGTTTTGCACCTTTTGGGCGGGAAAGGTTATCTCCTTCTGGAGGTTTTCAGTAAAACGCCTTGCTTCCAGGGCCTGCGGACCTGAGGAACGCTGAGGGACCCTCACTTGTTAAACCCAAGAAGCCAGGGAAGGAAAGATCCACCTTCCAATGCTTTGCTATGCCCTACAAAGACAAAACACAGCCCACCCCCCCCCCCCACACACAACGAAAGCCTTAGTTATCTTGAGTTGAATTTGGAGTGTATTGCTTAATGTGCTTTTCTGTAAGTAAATGTATCTTCTAATGACTTTCTATAGATGCTGTGATTAGGAACAGCAAGATTTATTATCAGACTAACTACTTTCTTCAGTTTCTGTTATTATTTTCTTTCTTTCTTTCTTTCTTTCTTTCTTTCTTTCTTTCTTTCTTTCCTCCCTCCCTCCCTCCCTCCCTCCCTCCCTCCCTCCCTCCTTCCTTCCTCCCTCCCTCCCTCCCTCCCTTTCTTCCTTCCTTCCTTCCTTTCTTTCTTTCTTTTTTTTGGTTTTCTGAAGTAGAGTCTCTAGCCCAGGCTGACCTGGAATTCACTATGCAGTCTCCAGGTGGCTTCGAGCTCCTCCTACCTCTGCCTCCCAAGTGCACCACCATGCCCGGCTCTCGTTATTTCTTTCTAGCTTACCTAATAAAGCTGGTTTCTTCAGCATGTTCAGTTCGTACTGTTATGAACAATTACCAAGGTTCACTTCAAAGAGGGAAAGAGAAAATGTTTGAAAGCTAGTGCCTGCATGGGGAGAGGTGGAGAAATAGCAACCAACTGCTGCTCGCTGCTGGTTATCTCCTGGCCCAGTGTGGCCACTGGGAACGTTTTCAGGTTAAGCACTGAGTTTTGCAATGTTTGCTTTTGAAATAACTTTACATGACTTTTGTAATTAGAAAATCACAAGAAATCATTTGCACCTTCACATATTAATAAAAATTTGCCTTTTTATTGTAAAGCTATTTTAAAGTAAAAAGACAAAGCTAGTATGTGAAACGTTTAATAGAGGGGCTGGGAAGATGGCTCAGAGATTCAAGGCACTTTCTTACGCGGTCTACTGCCCCTGGTTCAATCCGCAGTGCTCACGTAAAGCCAGGTGTGCAGATGTGCAGGGGGTTGTCTAGAGTCCATCTGCAACCTGGTGCTTCTCCCTCCCTTTCTGTCTCAAATAAGTAAAAAAATATATATTTTTAAAGTTTAGTACTCTTATTTTAGGGATCTTTACCTAGAACATTTGACATCTATGATGATGATGGAATGAAATTCTAACCCCTTGTAAATTTTACTTCTTTTTTTTTTTTTTTTGGTTTTTCAAGGTAGGGTCTTGCTCTAGCCCAACTGGAATTCACTATGTAGTCTCAGGGTAGCCTCGAACTCATAGATCCTCCAAACTGTGCCTCCTGAGTCCACGTCCAGGCAGTTTTACAAATAGCCCTAAATAGTACTGGCCCACTTGCCATCAAATAGTTCCAGAGGATTTAGAAAATATCATCCATTTCAGTCCTTTCTTGATAACTTGTAATCATTCAGTTATATTACTGAGATACTTAGGGTCTCATAAAAATGAGGTAAAGAGCCAGGTGTGGTGGCACACGCCTTTAATCCCAGTACTCTGGAGGCAGAGGTAGGAGGATCGCCGTGAGTTCGAGGCCACCCTGAGACTACATAGTGAATTCCAGGTTGGCCTGAATTTTTGAAAAATCACCCCCCACAAAAAAAAGAGGTAAAGTAGGGCTGGAGAGATGTTATAGTGGTTAACGCACTTGCCTGTGCAGCCTGTGGACCTACGTTCGATTCCCCAGTACCCACGTAAGCCAGATGCACAAAGTGGCATATGCATTTGGAGGTCATTTGCAGTGGCTGGAGACCTTGGTGTGCTCATTCTCTCTATCTGTCTATCTCTCTCACAAATACGTAAATAAAATATTGATTAAAATGAGGCAAACTAATCAATATATTGTGTGAGAGGTGTGTGTGTATTTCACAACCAATTGTGAAGAGACAAGACTTACTGAAGAATGAACAGTATGGTTGGACACTTTGTCTTAACACTTTCTTGAACCAGCACCATTAAAAATTAATGCTCTTAAGATTCTTCTGATTTTCCACTCATTTTCCATCTTTTTTTCCCCTGTTCCTTTTGTCACCTTAAGGAACATTAACTTGGTGATGCTTGTCTTAACTGAAACAGTGACTTCATACATTAAAAATGCTTTCTGTGTCTCACTCGAGTTGAACAACTTGAGGCCCCTGGCATTGCGTGCGGATCATCACACTATGTGGGATCAGGGAAAAATTGTGAGAACTTCTTGTTCCAGAACCAGACTGAAACTGTGCAGTTATTTATTCAATGATCAAGAACTAGAAAGGGAACCGGTAACCCTATTGTTCTAAGAAAACTCTCAGTTCTACCACTGCGGTGGAAAGCAGCCGCCGGCAGTAACAGTCCACGTCAGCTAGCTACATGCTCCATTCCGGTTTGTTTTATGTCTTGACTATTTACTTCTTGTCTAAAGAAAGTGCTTTGTTATATATTAATCATAACATTAGACCTAAACGTTGTCTGTTGAAGAAATATTTACAGTGAGCTGCCAGCTATTTGAGACCAATTACATCTTAAGTGTGGAATGTCAGTTGATACAACTGGGAAGTTCGGGGATGTTTTCAGAGGACGTCTAATGAAGACCTGTAGAATGCAAGTGGTGATCTTTCTTGTATTAGATTTTTGTCAGCATATGTGACCTTAGGCTTATAGGAAGCAGGTTAAGATAAGCCTAGATGTCAGATAGGAGACATGGACCCTATACCAGAACCTCATGTCATTTACTGTTCTTCTATTTTTCCCATTGTTTCTTTTATGGCCATTGAGTCTTCCAACTATATAACGTGTTTTCTTTTTTTTTTTTAATAATACATTTACTTATTTATTTATTTGAGAGAAAATGTGGATGTACCAGGGCCTCTTGCCACTGCGAATAAATTCCAGATGCTGTGCCACTTTGTGCATCTGGCTTTATGTAAGTACTGGGGACTGAAGCTGGACCTGGGAGGCTTTGCTGGCACCTTTACCCAATGAACCATCTTTGCAGCCTAATATATATAATGAATTTTATTGCTTTTTAAAAAAATATTAAATTTTTATTTTAGAGAAAGAGGCAGAGAGAGAGAGAGAGAGAATGGGCTTGCCAGGGCCTTCAAGCCACTGCAAACGAACTCCAGACACATGTGCCCCTTGTGCATCTGGCTTATATAGGGCCTGGAGAATCGAACCTGGATTCTTCAGCTTCCCAGGCAAATACCTTAACTGCTAAGCCATCTCTCCAGCGCTCTTAACTGCGGTAGGGTCTTGCTCTAGCTCAGGCTTACCTGGTACTCACTCTGTAGTCTCAGGCTGGCTTTGTACTCAGAGCTATCCGCCTACCTCTGCCTTCCAAGTGATGGGATTAAAGGTGTGTGCCACCACACCTGGCTTTAAAAAATTTTTTATTTATGTTTTGATTATAAAGTATTTTCAAACATACATTTTGCTAAATCCTATCTGAGCAATCCTTTGTTTTTAAAAGATTTTATATTAGGATATGAACTTAAAATTAGTAGAAAGAAAGAAATACTCATTCACTTTTCAGATTATTAAAGCCTTTGAAAAATCAGTGTTGGGCTGGAGAGGTGGCTTAGTGGTTAAGGCACTTGCCAGTGAAGCCTAAGGATCCATGTTCAACTTCCAAGATCCCATGTAAGCCAGACACACAAGGTGATGCATGCACAAGGTCGTATATGTGCACAAGGTGGCGCATGCATCTGGAGTTCGGTTACAGTGGCTGGAGGCTCTGGCATACCAGTTCTCTCTCTCTCTCTCGTCTCTCATTCTCGCTCTACCTCTCATTTAAAGAAAAAAAGAAAAGGCCAGTCTGTTGGCCTTGTCTCAAAAAAAAAAAAAAAAAAAAAAAGACCAAACCAATGTTGGTGAGGACATCGTGCATTTTGTTGTGAGCTACATCATTATTTGTTGACAATATAGCTACTTAACAATTCATTAAGTTACTAATATTAACTTATTAATATAGCTTTAGTTATTATTTAATATACACTGTTATGAGTGACTGCTGATAACTAATGATTAATGATGAAATACTAGTATATTAACATAACTTAATATCAATTATAATGCATATATTTAAGTTACATATATGTAAGCTAGTATTAGATACATGGAGTTAAGTCAGTATCAAGTATACTATATATATGAAATGGTTAATATCGGGTCATTTTGTGCGTGACGGGGGAAAGTTACCACAAGGATATTACCAAAGGATTCACAACGGTGCTGGCTCTTGTTTTTTTTTAACTCTTACGTAGACCATGATTGTGTGTTATGATATTCTGCCCGGTGTCCCTACACACCTAGCACTAAGCATGCGTCTTGATGGATTCATTTGGAAGAAGTGTGTAGCGCTTGCTGTCTGGGATGGAGCCGTTCACCTCTGATCTTTTTGGTTGGCCGCTGCCTGGGTGCTAATGAGGCCAAGGTCAGAGGTTCCATCTGCAGATGACCTATTTAGCTTTGCTCTGTGTCGTGGCCACAAGCTGTATTCCCCCCCCCCCCCCCGTTTGTGGCCAGCTGACAGAGAAATGCATACTGTTGATCACAAGAGAGACAAACTGAAGAGGGGAGGGCAGCTTTCCAGAGCTACAGGGAGCCCAAGGAACCTCTGGGTCTACCCTTCGTGCTCTTTCCGGGAACCCAAAGAACTCTCCTCTCTTCTGCACAGTGTCCCAAGCTCCAGCCAGGAACATGACACACTCAGCTCCACCCTTAAATGCTAGTGCCTTGGTCACCACAGCTTTCCCACTTGATAACTCCATTCATTTGAACATATAAGGCATAGCAGGGAGCTGGGGAGATGGCACCATAGTTAAAGGGACTTGCTTGCAAAGCCTGCTGGCCCAGGTCCAGTTCCTCAGTACCCACATAAAGCCAGAAGCTCAAAGTGGTGTAGGTGTCTGCAGTTTGTTTGCAGCAGCAAGCAGCCCTGTTTCAATGAATGTAAATAAGTATTTAAAAAAAAAAAGACACAGAAACTACAGTCTGCCCCACAGTAAATATCTTTAAGTGATTTCATTCAGATTCTTTGAAAAGGACAAATAAAAATCTTTGCTAAAAATCCATTTGAAATGATTTTCAGGAAAAGAAGCTTTTCTGGTAATAGGTAGGTTATACCAAAATAAAATTATTTATCATCTTCTCAAACCAACAATGAATTCCAGTTTCTACAGGGATTGACTGTTATCTTAGTCCCACCAAGGCCAGAGCACATGGTATTTCTTCTCATGAACTCACTGCTACTCTCGCCCCCAGGCTCACACTGCTGCGTGCTGCAATGGAAGGCATTTGCTTCTGTCTACTCTCCCCTCTGTTCTTCCTCTCACCACTGGGGTCGTTTGCCCACCAGGTGCACTATAAAACAGTCTTCTTCCCCAGAGCTATTTGTGGCTTTCCAATATCCTACTCAGATTGAGTCCAAACTAGACCAGTGTTGCCTATGAAAGCAGCTGTTTCTACATAAATCGCTTATTGTTCTTGTAGAATGTAGGAGTTTTTTCTTTTTAAAAATGTTTTAATTTATTTATTTGAAAACAGAGACAGGCAGGGGGGAGGCAGAATGAGAATGAATATGAATGAGTCCACCACTACAAATAAACTTCAGATGCCTGTGCCAATTTGTGTGTCTGACTTTATGTGGGTACTGGGGAATTGAACCCAGGCTGCTAGGGTTTGTAAGCAAGTGCCTTTAACCACTAAGCCATCTCTCCAGCCCAGGGATTTTGTTGTTCTTGTTATCCCTTTCTCATTTGGCATAGATTAGTTTGTTTGCTTTTAGGTTTTGTTACAGCTTCATGTAACTGAGACAGAGCCTGAAACCCACAGTGACTGATGTGGGTTGGAGAGTCACAATGCAAATGAATGTTGTATTTGTGAATGAATCACTTTTTAGTTTTTTGTTTGTTTGTTTATTTGTTAGGGTCTCACTCTAGCTCATGCTGTCCTGGAATTCACTATGTAGTCTCACGGTGGCCTCAAACTCATGGCAATCCTCCTACCTCTGCCCCCCAAGTGCTGGCATTAAAGGTGTATGCCACCACACCTGGGAGCTTTTTAGCTTTCAAATATTAATGCTAGACATGTTATGTGTGGCACATAAGTTATGAGGGAAACAACTGCTCTCTGATTGGATTTGAGAAACCCTCAATGGGAGGGAATCCATGCTTAGTAGTGAGAACCAAGTCAGAAGCCCATGATTTGGAAGGACATGGGTCCTAGAGGGAAGCTTCCACTGTTTTTTGGCTAAATTGATATGTTAAGCCCATCAAATTGCCTCTTAAAAGTGGATGTAGGGGCTGGAGAGATGGCTTAGCAGTTAAGCGCTTTCCTGTGAAGCCTAAGGACCCCGGTTTGAGGCTCGATTCCCCACGACCTACATAAACCAGATGCACAAGGTGGCATATGCATCTGGAGTTCGTTTGCAGTGGCTGGAGGCCCTGGTGCACCCATTCTCTCTCTCTCTCTCTCTCTCTCTCTCTCTCTGCCTCTTTCTCTGTCTGTCTGCCGCTCTCAAATCAATAAATAAAAATAAAGAACAACAACAAAAAAGTGGATGTATATGCCCATTGATCAATGCTGTTCTCATTTTGGTTGGAGAAGCTTCTTTTGTCAGATGGCAGTGTGGCTTGGTGAGACCCAGAGACCCAAGACTCCTGAAGGTGAGAAGAGAGAGCCCCATGCTTGGTCTTTTCTATCACATCTTCTAGGCTCAGGGGACATTATAGAGGTAACTGCAGAAGGAATATTAGTGCTGCTCTCACTGCTAGCCAGAGGAGCTACTCTATGGAGACAGGGGAGGGTTGATACTGAGGCCACAGTCCGGCAGCAGTGGTCAGCTTAATGCCCCAGCTCCTCAGGGTCACCTACCTTTCCTCAGAATAAGTGTCACATCCGGTGATTTTATAGGTGAGAAAATGGAGGCTTCAAAGTGAAATCTGCCTGGCACATGGGACACCCAGTGTGGAGACATGAGCCTTGAAAAAAAAATTATTTCTTGGGGCTGGGGCGATGGCTTATCAGTTGAAGGTGCTTGTTTACAAAGCCTGCTGGCCCTGGCTTGATTCTCTATCACTCATGTAAAGCCAGATGCACAAAGTGGCACATGCATCTGGAGTTCATTTGCAGCGGCAAGAGGCCCTAGCATGTCCATACTCACTCTCTCTTCAATAAGTAAAAATATTTAAAATTTTTTATGCATTGCATGTGTTCGTGGGGGTGGCAGACATGCATAGTGTGCATGTGGAGGTCAGAGGGCAACTTGGAGGTGTCTGTGCTCCACATTCTTTGAGACAGCATCCTTTTTTAAAATTTTTAAAAATTTTTGTTTATTTACTTGAGAGTGACAGAGAGAGAAAGAGGCAGATAGAAAGAGACAGAGAATGGGCGCGCCGGGGCCTCCAGCCACTGCAAAGGAACTCCAGACGTGTGCGACCCCTTGTGCATCTGGCTAACGTGGGTCCTGGGGAATCAAGCCTCGAACTGGGGTCCTTAGGCTTCACAGGCAAGCGCTTAACTGCTAAGCCATCTCTCCAGCCCAAGTTTTTTTTTTTATTGACAGCTTCCATAATTATAGACAATAAACTATGGTAATTCCCTCCCTCTCCCCACTTTCCCCTTTGAAACTCCATTCTCCATCATACCCCTCCCTCTCTCCATCAGTCTCTCTTTTACTTTGATGTCATTATCTTTTCCTCCTATTATGATGGTCTTGTGTAGGCTGTGTCAGGCACTGTTAGGTCATGGATATCCAGGTCATTTTGTGTCTGGAGGAGCACGTTGTAAGGAGTCCTACCCTTCCTTTGGCTCTTACATTGTTTTCTCCACCTCTTCCACAATGGACTCTGAGCCTTGGAAGATGTGAGAGAGATATTTCAGTGCCGAGCACTCCTCTGTCACTTCTTCTCAGCAGCATCATTAAAAAATACATATATTTTATTTATTTGCAAGGAGAGAGAGAGCAAGGGAGGGAGAAAGAGAGAATGGATGCACTAGGGCCTCTTGCTGCTGCAAATGAACTCCAGATGCATGTGCCACTTTGTGCATCTGGCTTTATGTGGGTAACTGGGAAATCAAACCCAGGCCACCTGGCTTGGCAAACAAGCAACTTGACCACTGAGCCATCTTTCCAACCAGAGGCACCGTGTCTTGCTGTGACATACGAACTGCCAGATGTTGTTGCAGGAATGTCTCACTGTAAATGAATGGCAGACTGGCTGCTCCCAGCCTCAGATTTATGTGGGTCCTGGAGAACGGAAACCAGGCCAGTAGGCTTTGCAAGCAAGTGCCTTGAACCTCTGAGCCTTTTTCCCAGCCCTGAAATATAAGTCTTTGTGACATGATAGCCCCCACTTATACGGTGCCCTGCCACCTCCCAGCTACTGGAGCAGAAAGGTCAGTGGCTAACTTTGCTCGGAGAAGCAGTGAGATGTGTGTTCCCCAGAGACATGGGCCCACTGGGACACAAACCCTTCACTGGGCTGTTCTTGTTGTGGGGGTGTTTTCAAACTGTTTGTAGAAGGTGTCTGAAACTATGGACTCACTTGGGGAGTGTACATGGTGGAGAAATATTGGAAAACCTGGAAAGTAAAATAGTGACATGGAAAGAGATTTTTTAAAAAATCTGCTTTGTGGCTTTCTCAAGTCAGAGCACAAGAACCCAGTGGCAGTGTGGATGTGTGCCGCTTCCCAGGCCCAGGGTTCCCTTCTGCTTCCGTGTGCTCCTGTCAGCGAGCTGGTGGTCTGGAGTCCTCACGCTCAAATGGCAGTGGGTCGTGTCCCGGTACAGTGAGGGAGGAAGCAGAAGATGGTGTGTTTCCTAGGGCGATCTGTTTCTTCTTCCTGTGAAGACTAGGCAATCAGTGGCGCACGGTGGCTGTGACGTTTTGCTAATTCTGGCTAGAACAGAACAGCCGCATTTGCTATTGAGATCAGCGAGGGTCATGGTGAAGCAGGAATGGAAGGGTAACGTCATCACATTTAAACTAGAGGTCATCTTGCCTCATACCCTGGCCATTGCAACGGTGGCTTTCACATAAGTACTCTCCTGGTTGGTCATAAAGTTGCTTCAGTGAGTCATGACCAGAATTCTTAAAAAGCGAAACCAGAGCTGGGCGTCGTGGTGCACGCCTTTAATCCCAGCGCTCGGGAGGCAGAGGTAGGAGGATCGCCATGAGTTCGAGGCCAACCTGAGACTCCATAGTGAATTCCAGGTCAGCCTGGGCTAGAGTGAGACCCTACCTCGTAAAACCAAAAAAAAAAAAAAAAAAAAAGGAAAAGTGAAACCATTACAGCACAAGTCAAGATATGAGGGTAAATTTGTTTTTCAGTATTTTATTCATTTGAAATCAGAGACAGATAGAAAAGAGAGACAGCAGAGTGGAGGGAGAGGGAGGAAGGAAGAATGGGTGCATCAGGGCCTGTAGTCACTGCAGCAAACTCCAGATGCATGCACCACTTTGTGTATCTGGCTTTACATGGGTACTGGGGAATCGAACTCCGGTCATTAGGCAAAGTGTTAACCTCTCAGCCATCTCTTGTAAGTCTAAGGGTGAATATGTTTGCTTCAAAGCTTATTTTTAGGTTTAATTTTTAATATTTTTCATATTTAATTCAGTTTCTTTGGCGTGTGTTGATGTGTGTGAGCACAGGCGTGCCCATACCACGGTGCATGTGTGGCGGTCAGAGGACAACTTCAAGTGTCAGTCATCACCTTCCACCTTGCTGGAGGGCAGGGTCCTTGACTCACTGCTGTGAATGCCCGGCTGGCTGGCCTGCGAGCTGCTGGGAAGCATGACCCCGCTGCCCTTCTCAACCATTGGCACGCTGCAGTTATAGACACTAGCACTGTAGAGGCTGCTTTTTATGTGGTTCTGGGGATCTGAACTCAGGCGCTTGGCTTGCGCATCAAGCGCTTTTTGCGCTGAGTCACCCATGTTGAGGCTTTGGTTGATGTGAATACACATGCCCACCGCGGTGAGCTACAGACACAACACAGTTTACGAGTCTGTTGCCTCACCCTTCACTGAAGAGGTTTGGGGAACTCCCACCGCCGGGGCCAGCCCCGGCCTCAGAGGACTGTGCTGATGTACTTGCTCATCTGCTAAATGATCCCTCTGTCTGTTCATACTTTCCTTTGTTCCAGTGATGGCGATGGAGCCTGGGTCCTGGACCACACTGGGCAAGCGCTGCATCATGGAGCTGCAGCCCCGGCGCTCGCTTGTAGGGCCCGGAGAGATGGCTTAGCAGTTAAGGCACTTGCTTAAGGACCCAGGAAGCCAAAGGATCCAGGTTTGATTCTTCAGTACCCATGTAAAGCCAGATGCACATGATGGCGCGTGTGTCTGGAGGTCATTTGCAGTTACTAGAGGCCCTGGTGTACCCATTCTCTCTCTTTCTGAGTTTCCTCTTTCTCTCTCATAAATAAAATAAACATTGTAGAATGAACATGACATTTAAAGTGAGGTCATTTTTCCATTCTTGTAGCCTGGTCCAGTCAATGCCATACATTTCTTCCTTATCTAAGGTTGGAGGTTTCCCTTTCACCATCTTGACCACTTTTCTAGGTGTTCCACTGTGAGCAAGAAACCAAGAAAATACAGTGGTGGTGTGTTTGTTAGTACTTTTCTCATTGCGGTGACCACATACCTGACAGAAACAACTGTTATTCTAGATCATAGTCGGAGAGAGTATGCTCCACCATGTAGAGAAGGAAAACGTGGCTTGTAGTCGGAGAGAGTATGCTCCACCACGTAGAGAAAGATTATGTGGATCGTAGTTGGAGAGAGTATGCTCCGTCGTGTAGAAAAGGAAGACGTGGCTCGTAGTTGGAGAGAGTATGCTCCATTATCTAGAGAAGGACTATGTGGCTTGTAGTCAGAGAGAGTATGCTCTATCGTGTAGAGAAGGACGACGTGGCTCGTAGTCAGAGAGAGTATGCTCCGTTGTGTAGAGAAGGACGACGTGGATCGTAGTTGGCGAGAGTATGCTCCATCGTGTAGAGAAGGATTATGTGGATCGTAGTTGGCGAGAGTATGCTCCATTGTGTAGAGAAGGATTATGTGGATCGTAGTTGGCGAGAGTATGCTCCATTGTGTAGAGAAGGAAGATGTGGCTCGTAGTCGGAGAGAGTATGCTCCATTGTATAGAGAAGGATTATGTGGATCGTAGTTGGAGAGAGTATGCTCCATCGTGTAGAGAAGGAAGACATGGCTCATAGTTGGAGAGATCATGTTCGAGCAGCAAGACATGGCAGGGGTGGCTCCTGCTATGAAATAGAAGCAGGAGGCTGCTGTTCACATTGTGGAGGATGAGGAAACAGAAGTTTTATGAGTGTTATTTCTATTTCTTCTCTACCATTCTGACAGATGGGCTGCACTACACCCAGCTCTGGGTGAGGCACAGCCAGTGGCTATGGGGACTGTGCTGTAGGCCACCAGGGTTCCATTGTTAGGCCAATTCTTCACTCCTAGGATCATTGTACCCACAGTCTAGTTTAAGTGCCAACCTCCCCTCTCATATATGGACACCCATGGCTTAGCTGTTAGCTCCTGACCATTCTTCAAAAGCTAGCCCTAGTGCCCATGCAGCAAGTGTTTCTGTGGCACGTGCTCAGTGCTGGGCACTGGGGATGTGGCCAGCAGAGACCTTGGATGCATGGCCCTTGACGTCTCCCTCCACAGCCCTGGGTTTTTGTGTGGGATCTCTCCCATGTAGTCCCTGGACCAGTGTCTTGCTTAGTTGTATTGTACAAATAATTTTCTCCCCTGATCCTTTACTGTGTATGTAAATGATGTCATGAGGGAGGAGTGTCAGGAAAGGCGGGAACAGCGGTGTTGCTGTGGAGATTCTCCCAAGTCCGGTAGCTGCCGGGCCTTGTCAATCTTCCATAACACTCGAGGAGCACCAAAGGCAGTTGTAAATTCCAGAGCGCAGTCCTCCTCCATCTTCCCCTTAGAGATGTGCCTGCTCCCATGTTCTGGTAGATGTGGAGGACGTGTTTGGAGGCCAGCGAGGCATTGCGGGGGACCCAGGGAGAATTCCCACTGACAGGACACGCAGGCATCTCTCACACCTGCATATATGCCTCCAGGTGTTTCCTGCCCATTGTTCCTGTGGCCTCAGTAACTCTGTTTCCATCCCCCTTGACTGGTGCCACCCAGGCCAGGTCCAGCGCCCCTCCTCTGTGACCAGGGCTGCCCTGCCCTGCCTGCCCAGCTCCTGCCTGCCCAGCTCTTACTGGGTTCCATCGTTCTTCCTGCTCCTCTTGCCTTGTGGTGGCTCACTCTAGCAGGGCGTGTGTGAGAGCACCTTGGCCAAGAGATCTACTTGGTCCCAAATCATTGGGAAAAAAATTGGACTCATACAAGTTTCATGTGGACTCTGGCTGGTGTGGTAGCCCACACCTGTAATTTTAGCACTCAAAAACCTGAGGCAGGAGGGCTGCAAGTTTGAGGTCAGCCTGGGCTCTATAATAGTACAACCTCACCTTAAATTAAAAATAAAGTACATGAGAAAGGTTCTATTTGATTTTTTTGGGTTGCTGTTTTGTTTGTTTGGGATTTTGTTGTTGTTTTCAAGGTAGGGTCTCACTCTAGCCCAGACTGACCTGGAACTCACTCTATAATCCAAGGCTGGCCTTGAACTCACGGCAATCCTCCTACCTCTGCCTCCCTAGTGCTGGGTTTAAAGGCGTGCGCCACCAGACCAGGCTTGATAAAGGATCTGTTTGAAAGAACTTTTAAATCCTGTTGGCAGGGCTACAGAGATTGCCCAGTGTTTAAAGACACTTGTAAAGCCTGATGACCTGGATTTGGTTCCTCAGCACCCACATAAAGCCAGACGTACAAAGTGGGCATATGTATCTGGAGTGTCCGATGGATAATTTTTTTAAATTCCTCAGATCCTGTTGGTAAATACAGTGTATATGCCTAATTGGATGCCTTATTAGTTTTTTTTTTTTTAATTTTCACCTAAAGACATACAATCTATTTCCAGCTGTGCACACACTTCTTCAATTGCCCTACGGAGGTATGTTGTGGCTGTGTGTTGATTAAAGAAGTGGCCCTCGGGGGTACAGGATCTGTGTACAGACAGGAGGCCTGGATGTATAATGAGATGGAGCTGGACCCCAGGCAGTTCTCCTTTTAGAAGCACCAAGTTGTAATTGCAGCTTCCTCATCTGCAGTTACTTTTCCTCTCCCCTCAGCCTGCTGTTTGTAGATGAGTGTTCCGGAGGTCAGCCACTGGACAGCAGTGACCACCTCATGGCTCACAAGCCATTCCAGCCCCTTCTGTAAGAGGCTCACCTCACAGTGTGACAGCCGAAGCCTGCAGCCATGCCGGTGGGACAGCGAGGCGTCCTGCCAGCCCTCTTTTGTAAATACCTGCGGGGCGCTGGCTTCAGGTGGGCCTTCCTCTGTGGGCACCGTGGGTGGTCGCGCTGTGGCGCACGTAGGGGACGGCAGTGCTTCCAGTAACACCCTCTGTTGTCCTTTTAGCGATGGGTCCTGTCGCCAGCGTGGTTGCGGCTTGTGGACTTTGATGTGACCGCGCACCATGTACAGTGTGGAAGATCTCCTGATTTCTCATGGATACAAACCGTCCCGAGACCACGCAGCACCACGGAAGGACAGTTCTAAGGAGTGCCGGCCGGCGAGGACCAGGACTCGAGCTGGAGCTGACCAAGGCCTGTTGAATGGGTGTGAAGATGGCTCCGCAGTCTGTGCCCGCAATAGGACATCCCTGGGGACAGGACACCTGAGCGACTCTGAAAGCCGCCGCAGCGCGCCAAGAGGCCAGGGGCACGGGGGACGCCCAAGGGCTTCTGCTTCTAGAACTCCTGAGGCGGGGTAAGCGTCAGTGGTGGCCCACCATTTACTTTTGACTTGGGCGTTTGCCAGTTTGGCGTTGGGTTTTATGTAAGTAAACAGTTCTTTTTATTTGACTGGGGCCAGGGAGGGCGAGTGGGGTCAAAGACAAGGGCATTGTTTTTTTTTTTTTTTTTTTTAAGGTTTAGAGGGACTTTATCAGAATAAGAGAAGAAAAGAGAGTAGGGAAAGCTCTTGCCACATGGCTGACAGGAGGAGGCAGGGATCCCACATGGGAATAGGTGTCCCCTCAGCAGCCCTGAGATGAGGGGGGCTTACCAGAGCAGGGACCTGGAAGAGGAGAGGTGAAAAGCCAGCAAGAGGCCTTGCCCACCTGGTAAGCATCATTTATGATCTTATTGTGGTAGGCTTGACCCTCAGGCTAAGGTGAGCCAGAGACAGCTGACCGGTAGACTCTGGGGCTGGCTCGGGAAGAGGGCGGCCATGATGCCAAGTTTCGGGCTGAGCTTAACCAAGCAGCATTCCAGGATCAGATTTAAGCCTTAATTTTAGGAAAAGGGAACTTCTTCCCAGAGAGGGACTCCAGTTGTTTATGGAAAAACAGATCTATGTCACTCTTTTAGGAAGGAGATAAGGAGAAGCCAGATTCTTCTCTGATCTCCAGTGGAGACTGCAAGGGCAAGCCCAAAGATCTTCCTGCTTTCTACATTTGGTGCCCAGTCCCCCTAAACTGCCTCAGTCCCCCTCTGAGGAAGTAACCCTCACTGCCATCAGGGAATCGGGACACAGAGTGATCTGACTTCAAGTTGAGCGGGGTCATTGGGTGTGGCAGTGGCAGTTGGGAAACTTCTCAGTGGGACTAAGGGACCCCGAAAGTGCATTGGTGGGTTGTAGTAAGGCAGACCCAGAAGGAAATGTTAGGTAGAAAGCAAGGAGTGAAGGGGAAGTGGACACACAGCCAATTGGAGGTGTCGAGGGTTCCCGTTCTTGTAGACTTTTAGGCCTTGGGGAGCCATCGAGGGACCCCAAGTAGATGGGCTTAGATTGTCTCAGGACCATCTGAGTGTGAGCTGACTGTAAACAACCAGAGATAAGGTTAAAAGAGCAATTGAGTATACAGGGTCCAAAAATTAACAGAATATCTAAGGGTTACCCTAGGTGTATATTTTTTCCAGTATGAAAGACCTTAGACCCACTCCCTGAACTATTCACCCAATGGCACAGTAGTGTCTGACTCTGACATGGTCTGAATGTGTTTCTGTAGGTTTTTTAAATTTTATTATTTATTTATTTGTTTGTTTGAGAAAGAGATAGAGAGACGGTGAAAGAGGCAGATAGATAGAGAGAGGGAAGGAGGGAGAGAGAGAAATAATGGGCATATCAGGGCATCTAGCCACTGCAAATGAACTCCAGGTGCATGTGGCGTATATGGGTACTGGGGAATCAAACCTGGGTCCTTAGGCATCACAGCCAGGTGCCTCAACTGCTAAGCCCTCCCTCCAGCCCTCCTGCAGATTTTATAAAGCAGAGTTATTAACTGTGATAGGGCCGCACATACCACCTTGAGTGGTTGTGAGAATGTCTAAAGCCCTGTGATTTTATATAATCGCCTTTTTCATCATTTAAACCTCAGAATTAAGAAGGGAGATTCCCTTAGCTGTATCATTTAAAGCCTTGTGAGTATATTCAGTGAGTTTGGGTATATTTAGTGTGTTTCTCTGTGCCAGATGACATCTTCTAAGTCAATAGATGGGATAAAAACAAAGACTAAATGATAATACCAGTGAAAACATTCCTAGTCCATAGGTGTTTTAATGCAGGTAAATTGGCTGAGCACTCTAAGGTTTTTACTTGTTGCCTGACAAGGGCATTCTTGCTGTCTTTGGGGTCTGAGTTTCTCCAGCACTCAGCACATGGCTGGCAAAGGTAGGCTTTCATTTACAGCGCTGGTTAACAAGTTCTCTCTTGCCTAGTACCATATCACCAGGCTTGTGTTCCCTTGGGAAGCATTCTGGAGAGAGAGGTCAGTGGTTAAAGGCACTTGCTTGTAAAGTCTGACAGCCTGGGTTCAGTTTCTCAGCAACCACATAAAGCCAGGTGCACAAAGTGGTGCATGCATCTGGAGTTTGTTTGCAGTGGTAGGAAGCCCCGGTGTGCCTATATTCTCTCTCTTTCTTTCTGTTTCTCTGCTTCTCTCTCTCTCTCTATCTCTCTCAATTAAATTTTAAAAAATGAAGCATTCTGGAACTTTGTAAAACTTGTCTCCGTGTCCACCAGACGTTCATAGTTGTCTCCGTGTCTACCACACGTTCATAGTTGAGTTTTGGGAAAGAGGAGTTTTAAATTTTCATTTAACTTGTAAAAATATTTATTTATTTACTTGCAAGCAGTGAGAGAGAGAAGAGAGAGAGAATGGGCATGCCAGGGTCTCCAGTCACTGCAAAGGACTCCAGATACATGGACCACCTTGTCATCTGCTTGTATGTGGGAACTGGGGAGTCAAACTCGGATCATTAGGCTTTGCAGGAAGTGCCTTTATGGAGCCATCTCTCCAGCCCCTTGTTTAATTTTTTATTGGAATTCTTCATTCATATACACAATGTTCCCTCATCATAGTCCCGTCCACCACCCTCCTTTATTCCCCCTTTCTTGCTCCGTTCACTGAACCCTGTCTTTCTAACTAACTAGTCCCTGGAAGAGGGTTCCTATGGACAAGTTGCCTCAGAGTTAAGACAGCTTTAATTACTGCCAGGCAAACGTGGGCTGGACTTTTTCTTTGCTCCTATCCTTCCTAGTTTTGGGCTGAGTGTCTGAAGCTTGGACCTCAAGGTGCTGATACTATATATCTTGGCTCTTGTTTCCTTGGTATCTACTATAGAGCTTGGTGGAATACTCCACATATGGTCCTTATTTCTTTTTTAGAAAAATATTTTATTTATTTATTTATAAACATTGAGATAGAGAGACAGAAAGAATGGGTGCACCAAGGCCTCCAGCCACTTCAGACGAACTCCAGGTGCATGTGCCACTTTGTGCATCCTGTTTTACACGGTACCAGGGAATTGAACCCGGGTTGTTAGGCTTTGCAGACAGGTGCCTTCACCACTGAGCCATTTCTCCAGCCCACATGGTACTTATTTCATATGTAGAGCCTCCACTTGAATCCTGAAGTTAGGACTTTCCATCCCATTGGATGGAAACAGGCTCCTCCAACCCATCAGGGCCTCCTGCCTAGCCTGTAGGTGAGCGGGCACACTTGACCCACAAGCACACTTTCTTTCTTGTGTCACGAGAGAGGTGCGTGGGTCAGTGGCCGTGTGGGGCACATGGATGGTTCCATATGGATGACCATGACCTCAGTGGATGTGGCCTCTTCTCCACATTTCTGAGACTTGCTGATTAACGTGGAGATTGATCAGATAGTACTTTTTGGATGGAAGGGTGCCTTGTAGGGTAGAAAGAGAAGTGCACATGTTTGCTAAAATCCACAACAGAGGCCGCAGCCTCGGGACTGGCTGCACGTCTTACTAGGTCGATCTGAAAAGGCATTTCCTTTAGTAGTCCACAGAGACTTAAAAATAGGAGGTGCGTTTGGAAGGGACTCATTTTTCCCCATCAGGAAAAAGGTACATAGGAAGAAATCAATAGGTGCCAAGAGTTAATAGCTCTGACAATCTAGAGTGAAGATAGAGGCCAGTAACCACGGCTCCTGTGACCTCTGGATCTCAGTCAGCTCCTAGCCTTTTGTCACAGATGTAGCCTGGGCTGGCAGCCTGTCCTGCCCCACACAGTGGCCTCTGTTGACCTAGCTTTCAGGTCTAAGGGGCCCAGGATAGCCCTACCCAACTCCAAGTCATCAGGGGATGGGGCAGTCATGTGGCTCCTCGAATGTCCATTCTCAGGCAGGCTGGGGTATGACCTAAAGCAGTCCTCACAAATTGGGCAGGTCCTCAGCCCCCTTTCAACAACCTGGGAAAGGTGGAGGCCGAGGTAGAGGAGAAGGCTTTGGAGACGAGTGGAGGTGTGTTTGTTTATAGGTGGAGGTACATGCAGGATGATAGTGGGTTTTAAAAAATATTTTATTTATTTATTTATTTGACAGAGAAAGAAAGGAGAGAGAGAGAGAGAGAATGGGCGCGCCACAGCCTCCAGCCACTGTAGACGAACTCCAGATGCATGCATCCCCTTGTGCATCTGGCAAACATGGGTCCTGGGGAATCGAACCTGGGTCCTTTGGCTTTGTAGGCAAACACCTTAACTGCTAAGCCATTCCTCCAGCCCAGGATGGTAGTGTTTTATAGCTGCACTTCACAAGGCCCAGAGTGTGGGTGGCTTGTCAAGGGCCACCCCGGGCAACAGCAGAGAGAGCTTGGCTTAGCCAGCAGTCCTGGACTGCCAGGTGCCCCCTGCAGCACGGTGGCTCTTCCTGTCAGTGCACACTGCCGTGTCTGCTTTACTTTAGTTCTGCTCACCTGTGGATACTGTTCAGAGCGACGTATAAATAAATGCAAGAAAGTGTTACCCACAAATGGCCATGGCTGGAACCACAGTCAAGTGCTTCTTTTGACTTGATTGCTAAACTTGCCAGATACTTGCTTCCCAGCTTTGCTGACGCTGTGGCCAGCGCTTTCAGCATTGTTAGATCAAGACACTGAGCTTCCAAAGATGGGAAGAGTGACGGTTCTCTGTGGTGAAGGAAGGTGTGAGCTTGCTAACCAGCTTGTATGCTCAAGTGGCAGAGATGGCCCCAAAGTTAATCTTTTTAAATTTAAATTTAATTTAATTTTTATTTAGTTGAGAGAGAGAGAGAGAGAGAGAGAGAGAATGGGTATGCCAGGGCCACCAGCCACTGCAAATGAATTCCAGACGCATGTGCCACTTTATGCATCTGGTTTACGTGGTTCCTGGGGGATTGAACCTGAGGACTAGATGGCTTTGAAGGCATGCACCTTAACTGCTGTGCCTTAACTGCTAAGCCTTTTCTCCAGCCCACAAGAGTGAATTTTTATTGTACAGTTAATCCAACTTAATGTTGAGAGAACTGGTTTTCCACAGCTCCATGTTGGTTATCTGAGTCTTACCGTTTTCATGGTCTGAAAGTCCGCAAGGTTGGCTCTGAGCCCTGTGAGACCCCTGCCCGGGGTCCGGCCTAGCTCCATTGCCTGTGTGGTCAGCGGCCAGTCAGCCTTTCCTGGGCTACTGCTGCTGGTTGTCCAGTCTCAGTGGATTCCCACCTGCTCACCCCTCACTCTCTACCTCCTCCTGCTGGAAAACTCTGTCCTGTGGGTTCACTTGTCCAGGCTCATCCCATGAATTCTTCCTGCATTATCTTTTTTTGTTGTTGTTGCATGTGCATGTCTGTGTATGCGTGTTCACATGTGCGGGGGCCCATAAGTGTGTGCAGGTGTGTGTGCATGTGGGGGCCAGAGTCTGACAGGGAGTTTCCCTCAGTTGTTCTCCACCTCATTCATGGAAGGCGGGCCTCTCACTTGAACCCAGAGCTCACCGATTCAGCTAGTCTAGCTAGTAGCCAGCTTGCCCTGTGGGCGTCTCTTATCTCTACCTCTCGAGTGCTGGGGATCAGAACTCAGGTCCTCATCGTGGTGTGGCAAGTGCTTTACTGTCAGACATTTCCCCAGCCCCATCTTCTGGCATGTTGTCTTGGCCTCCAGGATGACCCACTACGTGAGGACCAGTGCCATTTATGATTCATTCAGTACTTGGCTAATTCCTATTACAGAACTTTACACTTAGTAGACATTCATTCCTTAACTGAATCCACTGGGTTAGTCTTAGTGCTCTGATGCTTGGGCATTTGTGGAAGTGCTGAGTATTCCAGAACTGCTGGGGGAGTGCCCTCCTCCTCTCTAGATGGAGAACCGCCGGGGGAGTGCCCTCCTCCTCTCTAGATGGAGAACCGCCGGGGGAGTGCCCTCCTCCTCTCTAAATGGAGAACAGCCCGGGCAGTGCCTTCCGCATCGTTAGATTCTTTGGGTGTCAGAAACTGAAACCACCTGGGTAAAAAGGTGAGGTGGTTAAGGACCCATCTCAAGACATACAGGAAGAGGAGCTTCAGACCTGGAGTGGCAAAGCCCATACCAAAGCTGGTTTGTCAGCTGTTGTCTGAAGACAGCTTGGGGTCTTCGGGGATGGGTCATCCATTCTGTGTCTCCTTGTCACTTATCTCAGCATCTCTTTCTTGCACATACCCCTCTGCTGTACAGTTCATTCCTTTGGCCGGCAGTGGCGCTGTCCCAGAAATTTAGTCCCAGGGTGAGTTCTGCTCGATCCTTACATAATGCTTTAGCATCAGAGGCCACTGCTAACTTCTGCCTGTATCTCTTAAAGTTTCTGAAAGAGAATGGTTACCCTTGGGTAGCCAGCCAGTGTTTGAATGTTGGTCAGGGTATACGCTTTGGCAGCCAGTGTGGAGCAGGAGGGAATGGCAAGATGTGGATGTACGCTCCCTGCCTACATCAGAGGCTATGCTGAGATGGCTCCAGGCTACAAGAGCTACTGAGCGTGCACTCCCATAGTGGTTTGAATATGATGTGCCCCCAGTAGGCTCATGCCTTTGGATACTTGGTCCCCAGTTTGTTACGCTGTTTGGGGAGGCTGAGGGACCTTTAAGAGGTAGTGCTTAGCTGGACAAATTGGGTTACTGGGGGCAGGGAGGCCCTTCAGGGTTGTAGCCAGGCCCCTTGCTGGCCTGGAGATCTATGCTTCCTGGTCAGCCACTGGCACGTGAGCAGCTGCTCATGCTGCTACTCTCCTGACACCATGAAGGACTGTGCCTCCCCACGGGAAAACTGCAGAAAAAAAAAAAATCCTCCTCCCCTAAGTTACGCTTTCGTCAAGTGCTCTGTCACAGTGATGAGAAAAATAACTAACATAGCCCCCAGACATGTTCTCATCTCTCTTCACAAACCAATCACTGAGTAACTCCAAAAGCTTGTCCTCTTCCCCCCCCCCACACCTCCTTCATGTCGCAGTCCTCACAGAGGTGGGTCTAGAGGCTGACACAGTCCAAAACGTCTCACTTGACAGATCGTGATGACGAGACTGCCAGCAGGATGTGTGTGCATGAAAGTCACTTGCATGGTTCAGAAAAGCCCACAGGCCACGTCCAACACACACGCGCATGAGCACACGCACACATCACAGACTGAAGGGAAGTGGAGGGGACTGGGTGCCGTCTGTATGTGGAGGAAACCCAGTGCTTCCAGCGAGGTCACCCTAACCCCACGATCCTCAGCTCCCATTAAAATATATCAAGACTGTTATCAGGCATCCAGGGTTTCCTTCATGTGTTTCCTGTGGAAGAGGATAATCAGAGGAAGTTGTAAAAGAACAGCGCAGAGGTTGGAATCTGAAATCACACCGTAAGAGGTTCCTCTGTGCTGTGTCCCAGGAATTCTGGTTTAAAATAAAGTTGTGTTAGCCGTGAGGGTAACTTGTAATTATTCCGTCATCAGTGCAGTCGTGACTAATTAGAGACTTAGCAAGTTGGGAGAGTCTCTGATGTGGTAGCTATGGGCCCTCATCCTGGGAGGTTTTTATCAGACGGGTAAACATCCATTTGTGATGTGCTACTGGGTGTGGCAAACAGTTCATTTTCAGGGGCTTTTTAAGCTTCTCTCAAATCATATCCTGCTTATAATGGTTTTCCAAAAAAGGAATGCTTATAAGATGCTTAAATTTAACATCTGTTTCTGTGTATCTCTTTCTCTTTCCAAAATTACAAACCCACACACTTTATTTGTCTTTCAACGCTTGCTTCTTATCCTAAGCCGCAGGCACTGTCCGTCATCTTGGCCTCTTCATGGGGCAGTATGCGTTCTTGGACTGGCACACTCATGGCCACAGGAAACCCCAGCTCTTCTGTCTCCCTGTCTCCTTGGATACCTTTCCACTGAGGTGCTTCTGCTCTTGTTCATAAACCATGTAACCTTCCAGGAGCTCCTAGGTCCCCAGCCTGTCTGGCTCATTATCCCATATTACTTTCTGTCACTGACTTCCCCTAATGTCAGCAAGTTGGATCCTTGGAACAGGGACCTCCGGAGTTAAAGGGACGACTTGAGTCGCAGCCCAGCCAAGACCTTCCTTTGTCTTGGCACCCAAGACATCACCAAGAGGAGCCTTGTCCACGGGCACGTTGTTCCGCTAGAGAGCTGATGAATTCAAGAGCCAGGAAATGCCCACTGCAGAGGCACTGGGTGGTATGAGCGGAAACACCGGGCCAACCAGGGCCGAATGGGTGTCTGGGTCTCATTGCTTTCCTTCCACAGTGACAGTCCTTTGAGGTCATGAGGAGGGATCCAGAGCCTGGGCCTGGAAGCCTGGCTGCATTCGGCCATGTCCCAGCTGTGTAGTCGTGGGTCAGGAGAAGGCAGTGTTAGGGTAGACAAGGGTCTTCTTAACAGCCCACAGGCCTTCGTAGTTCCCCATTGGCTGCCAAAGAAAGGTGGCCAGAGACACACAGACCCACACGCATCCCTTAACTGACTGAATGAGTCTGTGGAAGTGAGGGTGGTGAATGAAATGGGAGAGGGAAGCGAGAAGCTAGTGTGTTTGGTTTTTTCCCATGTCTATAGTGGCAGGCACCAAGTACTATATTAGTAAAGATAGTCTGACTTGGTAAGAATCTGTAATCAGTATTAAAGAGAACACAAGAAAACACTGTGATGATCTACCTTATCTACTGGATTTTTGTGAGAACAGACAGATGGGAACTCGCTCTTCCTGTTTGTTTTCATAACTGAACATTGGTTTGTTCAGAATCATCCTGTGGAAACGGGTGTAGATTCTTCCTTGGAGCCAAATCTTGCCCAGAAGGGTGAGCGTCTTGTTATGACAGTGAACTGGACCATCGTTTCCTGTTATTGTGAAGGTCTGTGGATTATGACTTAAATAGACCACGCAGTCCTGCACTAGCCATCACATCCCGATGAGCTTTCCACTCTACTCTCCTCTGTGCTCACCTCCTCCGTCCCTTGTGATGTGAGGAAAGGAGGTTTGGTTTTACCTCTCCACTGAGAATTTACTGTAGTCTGCTTAGTAATAGTTGTAATAGTAATAAAGACCTTTTGATGTGTTAGACACTGTGCTAAACAGTCCTATTTGGCTTAATCACTCCCAACAAACTCCCAAAGGCAGGGTGGTGACTATTCTTCCATTCAGGGGAGGCACCAGCTGCAGAGAGATTAAGGATACTGTGGAAGATGCACAGTTAGGCAGCTGTGAACTTGGCCTGCGAACTTGGTCTCTGAACCAAAGCCATCCTTCCCAAGCCAGGGCAGAAGTGCACACGCTCCTGGCGGTGCCATTCCCCATGGGTGTCATTCTTGGACCCTGTGCTGTTGCCATCACCTTGGCTGCCCTGCTCCCTGGATCAACCCTCCTTGGGGACAGCTGCAGGTCCACAGGTCTCCAGCCCTGAGCAAAGATGGCTTTGTCTTGGTGCACTTGTTTTCCATCTAGCTACCTTCTTCCTAAAGCTAGGAGTAAGTCAGAAGGGGGCTCCTAACTGGCACTAAGTGCAGGCGTTGCTACTGGGCAGCCAGGTCCACACTCTTGAGTCACACTCAAGGGAGCGGGATCTGGCCTCTCGGCCATGGGGCTTCAGCTGGTGGCTGAGCTGGGGAGCCAGTGCACTGGTGTGCTTTCCCACCCTGAGGAGATGCTGCCTTCCTGCGGACGTCAGGATGCCTGTCCATCAGTCCATTGGAACGTGTGCGGGGATCGCTCCTCATGCAGAGGGAGAGGGTGATCTGCTGGTGTGCTTATGTGCCCAGGGACATTGACACATGGCCTCGTGGGAAGACTTCCAGAGTGTCATCTTGCCTTCCCCTTACAATCATCAGCATGACCTTCATGTTTTAATCAGTAAGAGAAAGGGGCCCAGTTAATAGCTGACGCTGGAGAGGATGGCTCAGCAGTTAAATGCGCTTTATTCTTGGGCCTGAAACCACCGAAGTTTGAATCTCTTTAACCCACATAACACAGCTGGACAAGGCTCCGCGTGCCAGTAACCCTGAACCTGCAGAGGGGAGCAGAGACCAGTCAAGAAATGTTTGTTTGGGGCTGGAGAGATGGCTTAGCGGTTAAGGAACATGCCTATGAAGTCTTAAGGACCACAGTTCAAGTCTCCAGGTCCCACGTAAAACAGAAGCACATGGTGGCACATGCATCTGGAATTTGTTTGCAGTGACTAGAGGCCCTGGTGCACCAATTCTCCCTGTCTCTCTGTCTCTAATAAATAAATAAATAAAAATAAAATCTTTTTTTAAACCTTTGTTTTCCTTCTAGACCCATTGTAAACTTTGTATATTTATCTTAACTAAAACATAACATTCAAAATAGTAGTTCAGTTACTTTGTCTCGACCAACTTCCACTGTTTGTCATCTGAGGCCATTTGTGACATTGTAACAAGGAGGCATGATGGTGCGCTGGCCGTCTGAGCAGGCGTGGGTGGGTTTCTGTCAGAACTCTGCCCATGCAACCTTTCATTCTTGTTCTATCTGAGCTGGTCGAGCAGTGTGACGTTGCTCCGTCATGTTTTCCCACAGCTCTGTCTTGTCCCGTTGATCTTTAATTGACGCTAACCCCTCCGCTTCGGTCTCAGTCGTCTCTCAACCTCATTTTCCTCTTTCCAAAATTACTCTGTTTACTGTCCTGTGTCAGAGGGCTGTTTGCAGTGTGGTACAGCAAATATTCCATGACCTGGCGAGAAATGGAACCGCAGACTTCTGACCCACAGAGCAACTGGAGCAAATTCCACAGGGAAAGATGGCAGACCCCGTCAGAGAGGCTTGTGAAGCACCGAACACCGGGGCTGGCAAATGCAAGTCCATCTGAAGAGATGCCACATCCCCTGCCATGCCAGTCTAGAGCAGCGAGCTGCTCCTGGGAGGAGAATGCAGCTCTTACGTGATCCCACCAACCTCCATGCTGACCTTGTCCAGCTCGTTGTGAACAGCTGACCCCTCAGAAAGGTGGAGGGTGCCCATAGACGCCACCATCCCTGGTCTAGAGCGTGATGTCCCAGTGTGCAGGTGATGACCAGCAGCAGGCACCTGCCAGGCCGTTCACTCAAGGGCCAGGAAGCAATCATAAAGCCAGGGCACGTTTGACTTTGACGGGGTCTTTCACCCTTCACCTTGACCTCCACGTTGAAGGACAGCTGACCAGATCTGGGGCTGCCTGCCCATGGGCGGACAGGTTCAGGGTGTGTTGTGGAATGGGAAGGGGTCACTGCAGTGCGGGTGAGTCACGTCTCACAGAGGCTCTGGGACAAGAAAAGGCAACAGGTCAACCTAGCCTGTGAGACCCCAAGTCCATCCTATGCCCAGTTGGTGCGGCTCATCAAGACCCCAGAATCTGCTGAGAATATGATAATAGAGTGTGTGACATGGCAGTTAAGTGTCATCTCCAATATCGCCATTCTCAAAAGTAGGTTGTCTTTTGAAAAGAAAGGCATGGCTGGGGCTGGGCCTCCTTGGCAGCCACACATGTGAGGAGATCTGAATTTCATCCTTGTCACTGAAAACACAGGGAAGTGTTCCGTCTTTGGTTGAAAATGATTCGTGTGAAGTAACAAATTTCTTCTATTTTTCTCTTAGTTATATCATATTCTGATTGCTGATTTCCTTCAGACATGTTTTTTTTCATATGTTCATACTTCAAGTGTTTTCCAGACAGTTGACCAGTTATTGTGTTGGCCTCGTTGCTTTTTTTTCCCCGTGATATCTCACAGAGCTGTTCGCATGTCTGATTTCTGCCTCCCTCCAGTCCTCTGGGGAGTTCTGCACAGAGACGCTGCTTATCCCGGCCAGCTTGTCAGCATGGGCGATCTGGGCTCCCATACTCCCCCTGCCACCTTATCTTTTTCCCACCCTGTATCAGCGGGTCCAGCGTGCTTATGTAAAGCGTCCATTGTTGGTATTTTCTACATGTAAGTCATTGCCTTTATTTTTTTAAAGACAAACAGATCTCACCTCGTTTCTCCAAAAGCATTAGCCAACATATTGCTAGCTTTGAAGCCATATGAGGCAGTGGGTGATTGATGTGGGAAGGGTGCTGTTAGAACTCGTAGAATATCTGCATGTGGTGACTTGTCTGAAGGAGAAATGTACCAGAACCCTCACCATGTGGGTCTCCTGGTGCCTTCCAGAGCCTGGTTCACGTTAGGTACAGGATAGATAGGTGCTAAATAAGTGGCTTTTAGTAGTCATTGTTGCTTGCTCATTTTGCTGAGAGGGGGTCTCACTATGTAGTGCACATGGCCCGGCACTCTGGGTTCTCCCAAGTGCTGAGGTGACAGGTGTGTGCTGCTAGCTGCAGAAATGTTTCAGAGTTGTCTATGTCATACAGACCGTAATTTAAATCGATTGTTGGAGATTTTCTAGATGTACTTTATTTTTCTTAAGATGGCATATCGGTGTATTATGCAAACAGGAGAAATTTTAACCCAGGATGCCTAGTCACTAAGATGAGAGGGCTGGGGAGATGGCTCAGAGTTTAAAGGCACTTGCTTGTAAAGCCTGATGGCCTGGGTTCAATTCCCCAGCACCCACAAAGTGGCATCTGGAGTTCATTTGCATTGGCAGGAGGCCCTGGCATGCCCATACATTCTCTCTCTCAAATAAATAAATAAATTTTTTAAAAAGCTAAATTCAGACAGAGTGGAGATGATAGCATTTTGTGTGGAGCAGAGTCTACCACTAGCTTGAGGTTTTGCCTGTTTATGTCTCTCTCATCCTGTTGTATGAGCTGAGCAGCATGAGCATGCACAAATTCTCCTGTAGGATTTCAGTTCCCTCCCTCAACCCAACGCATGTACACTGTGACCCAGAATGTCAATGGGGAAAGTGACGTAGAGCCACATGGTGGGCGGCTTCCTCCCTCCGGTCAGCCACTCCAGACAATGTTTGTGCCATGAGGAGTAAGAATCGGGCAGCAGGGATCCACTCTCCTTCCTCTTGGGGCCGAGGAAGGAAGAAGGTTATTTCAAATGCAGGGTGTCCACCACCCCCTCACTACCTTGTGATTTATTTTACCCTCTCCCAGCTGAGTCTGTGATGTGCAGCAAACATCTTATTAAGTTGCTGTGTGTGTTTCTGTCTTGCTGTGAACTTGGCCTTTCTACATAGCATGTTCCTCTACATCTGTGGGTACTGAGATCTAAGTGGATTTTCTACATAGCATGCTCTCCTGTAGCCATGGGTACTGAGACTTAAGTGGATCACCCTCTGCTGGTCTTCTTATGCTGTGGCTGGGCATTAGCTGGGTAGGAATCCCTAGGGTATACAGAACTGCAGCTCCTAGAGCTTCAAGGCTGGCCCACTTGGACAAGAAAGCCACTAGAAACTGCTTACAAAATGATAAGTTCTTAGGAAACCCAACCAGTATTCTGTAGAGCATTTAAAACTCTGTGTTGAAAACATGATATCTTAAAAAAAATATTTATTCAAGAGAGAAAAAGAGTGTGTGTGCATAGGTGTGGGTGTCCCAGGACCTCCTGCCCCTGTATACATGAACTCCAGATGCAGTCACGATATGGGTACTGGAGAATTGGCCATCAGGCTATGTAAACAAGCGCCTTTAACTGCCGAGCCATCTCTCCAGCCCTTAAAACATGATTTTGAGAATAACTGAGAGATTGTAGGCTCCCACGTGCCCAATGTTGACAGCCTGCAGTGTTGCTCAGTGGCACGTGGTTGACCTCAAAAGATTTAAAATACTTTCTACCCATATCTAAAGTTTGCTGCAGGTGGCTGCCAAGTCAGTTGCTTAGAAGTTAACCTCACCTTGTAAGACAAAGAATTCCAAGATAACAATAGTAGTAATCATAACATATACATGTGCCATATATATCTGTATGTATATGTGTATATATATATTCTCTCTCCCCCCCTCTCTCTATATATATTAAATAAATACATATATGTATATATATATATATATATATACTAATATATATATATTAGTAGAGGCAGCTGCATTCTGCCTGTGAGTTGGGCATGCTTCCCCTTGAGCCCAGTCCATTCCCAGGCCTTCAATCTGTCCATACCACTGGCGGCTGTGACACCCCTCCTGGTCCAGTGGAGTCTTCTCTCTGCTGCACCACCAGGGGAAAAGTGGACTGAGTGGGAGACATCCTTTGAAGCTATACAGTGTGGCCCAATGACATTTAAGCATATTAAACATAATTGATATTACCAGTAATCAAAGGAATGCAAAGTAAAATGAGAAGTTAATTTCACTTATCTAATGAGGGACGAAAAGGTGCCCCAAGCCCCGCTGTCTTCTACCTGCCAGGAGGGAATATAAGTTGGACTGGCTTATCTGTCAGCTTGCCAAGACGTCCCATTGTCTAGTCATTCTTTTCCCAAAGGTTTATTTTAAGTAGTCTGAGGCCTGAGTTAAGTGTAAGGTGGCAAAGTTTTCTCCGAGAGTGTTAGCACAGAGTCCATGTTAATGCTCCACATTGGTTAAGACCGTCATGCTTACACTATGGAATACTGTTTATCCAGCGCAGTCAAAGGCTGGAGGGACTTAAACCGCAGTGGGGGAACTAAAGTGCAGAGCTGACGGCTTGCTGCTGCTCGCCTGTCATCCCAGCACTCAGGAGGCCGGAGAAGCAGGAGGTCACACATCCTGGCACGTAAGATCTTGGCTAAAAAGCAACAATGACCAAAACCAACCCAGATAATAATGAACAAAAATAATATCGAGTGATTAATTTAGTAGGCTTTCTGTTTACACTTTACAGGTTAAAATCCTTTTCCCAGATTCTTGCAAATGGTGTAGTTTGGGAAAGTTGTTTGACCTGTCTGTGCCTTGGTTTCCCTATCTGTCAATGTATGTATGACCCTGCATAACTGCCCAGTGAATGTCAGTGTTAAGAAAGTTACTTCCGGGCTGGAGAGATGGCTTAGCAGTTAAAGTGCTTGCCTGTCAAGCCAAAGAACTATGGTTTGATTCCCCAGGACCCATGTATACCAGATGCACAAGGTAGCACATACATCTGGAGTTTGTTTGCAGTGGCTAGAGGCCCTAGTGTGCCCATTCTCTTTCTCTCTCTCCCCATCATTCATTCATCTATCTATCTATCTGTCTGTCTATCTATCTAATCTACCTCTTTTTCTCTCAAAAAAGATAAAATATTTTTAAAAATAATAAAACAAAGAAAGTCACTTTAGCTGGGCATGGTGGTGCAACGCCTTTAATGCCAGCACTGGAGAGGCAGAGGTACGAGGATCACAGAGAGTTTTAGGCTATCCTGAGACTACATATTGAATTCCAGGTCAGCATGGGGTACAGTGAGACCCTAGGTCTGAAAATAAAAAAGAAAGAAGAAGAACTTCTATGCCTCAGTTTCCTTCTTTTAAAAATAGGAATGGAGGCTTGGAGGGATGACTCGGCAATTAGCTTGCAAAGCCTGATGGCCCAGATTCAATTCCCCAATTCCCACGTAAAGCCAGATGCACAAAGTGGTATATTCATCTGGAGTTCGTTCATTTGCAGCAGCAAGAAGCTCTGGCACACCCATTCTTTCTTTCTCTTTCTATCCTTGGAAATAAATAAATATACTAAAACAATAAGAATGACACTCATTCTTCCCTGAAGCTTAAGTGAGCAGAGATACAGGAAGCACCTAGAAACCTGGATTCAAGTGCTTCCTGTTGTTTGTGCCCCAGGTGTTAGGACATATCCACGCAAATCTGGACACCTGGAAAAAACTTCAGCTTTTTGAAAAACCCACACTCACACTCATAGCCTGGAAGATCCATGTTACAGCGACACTCTCTAGGAAGAGTCGAAGCAAGTTTTGGTTTTGGTGCTTTCAAATATTCTTCCAACATTCATTTTCAACGATGAATATCTATTATTTTGTTAATTTACAAAAACCTAATGGTGTTAGAGTAAAAGATTATTCTGCTGTGGCGCATTCTTTACTTAGAATTGTTTGGCCTTTCTGCTCTAGCCTCTGTCTCTGTTCATTTGCAGGTAGCATGTTAATGTCCACGATAGTGTTATTCAGACACTTTTTTTTTTTTTTTTTTTTTTGGTTTTTCAAGGTAGGGTCTCACGCTAGCTCAGGCTGACATGGAATTCACTATGTAGACTCAGGGTGGTTTTGAACTCTTAGTGATCCTCCCACTTCTGCCTCCGGAGTGCTGGGATTAAAGGTGTGTGTCACCACACCTGGCCAAGACACTTTCTTACGTTGCATGAGAACTATGATCAGAACTTCTGGATGCATGTTGGGATCATTTGGGGAGATTCTGCAATATTCTGGTGTGGACTTCTCAGCAAACCAGTTGTATCCATAAATCTGGTATGGGCCCTGGGTATTTCTAGTTTTTAAAAGCTTCCAAGGACATTCTAATCTGTAGCAAGGAACCCCTCCCCCATCTCAAGGTCAGTCCTAGCAGTCCTTCCCAAATTCCTTGAGGATAAGAATCTCCCTTAGAGTACTATTTAAAAATACAGACGCGTAGGTCAGGTCCAGACCTACTGAATTTGAACTTTCACATGGAGAGACCTGGTCATGTGTATACAGACATGTGACACTTAAGAGGTAGGGCCACATTCTGAGAGAGAGAGATGCATGGCCACAGTGCAATGAAGAGACAAGGGGAACACAAAATGCATTGTATTGTTTTACAGCAAACTCTTTTATTTTTCCCCAGTAATGGGGATCAATCAGTGGGGGTAAATGCTCTACCACTGAGCTGTATCCGCAGGAGCAAACTCTTTTTCATAACTACAGTAACAATAAAAGACAGTAAATGGACAAATCAACAATACAGTCTTTATTATCAAGTCTTACGTATGTACACAATTGCAGGAGCTACGCTTTTGTGACTCTGGGTAGAAGGCATATTTACGCCAGCATTGTCACAAACACATGAATAATGAGGTGCACATGCTGTTAGGATAGCTATGACATCACCAGTGCAGCCTTACACAGTCACTTTCCTATATGCAGTCTGTTGTTAACTGAGACATCACCAGACAGTAGTACATAACTACTTAACTAGCCCACTGAGCGACTGTCACCGGCAGAGAAACGTGCTTCTGTCAGCTGTGCACTGGGAACACCCGAGGTCCCCTGGAGACAGAAGTTCTGGTACCTGGATTCCAATGCGCAGTTGTGGTTAACAGCAAAGCAAGATCCCAGGGCCCACAGCAGCGCTGCCACCCGGAAACTGGCTGAGTGTGAAGTTGGGCTGGGCTGTGGCAGTCTGCACCTCAGCCCCCCGTCGGTGACTCCAGCATGTGCCGAGAGCAGCACAGCCACGAGCAGGCTCCTTGAGAATGCTGGGTGGTCTGGCCTGCAAGGGGCCTGGCTGCCAGCGCCCCAGCGCCGCACCAGGAAAGCCTGCTTGAGGGTGCACTCTTGTTCTGGGTGCTGTAAAATTGTAAGGCCCATGTTACCGCCAACACAGCCAGCATCCCTCCTGTTCCCATGGGTGCCCTGCGGCCACCACTCAACCCTCGATGACAGATCAGTGGGGGCTGTTTTCCTGCCATGACTGGTGGGACTTTTAAAAAATATTTTTGCTTATTTTTATTTATTTGAGAGCAACAGAGAGAGAAAGAGGCAGAAAGAGAGAGAGAGAGAGAATGGGTGCGCCAGGGCTTCCAGCCACTGCAAACGAACTCCAGACACGTGCGCCACCTTGTGCATCTGGCTAACATGGGTCCTGGGGAATCGAGCCTCGAACTGGGGTTCGTAGGCTTCACAGGCAAGCGCTTAACCACTAAGCCATTTCTCCAGCCCTAATTTTTTTGTTGTTGTTGACAACTTCTATACTTACAGACAATAAACTATGATATTTCTCTCCCATCTCCCATTTTCCCCTTCACAACTCTGGTCTCCATTAGTCTTTCTTTTGTCATCATCTGACTTTTTTTTTTTTTTTCTGTTTTCTTTCTTTTTTTATAGTTGGGAACCAGTTTTTCAAAGGCAGTGACCCAGTCAGAT
This sequence comes from Dipus sagitta, assembly GCA_036346955.1. Taxonomy (NCBI): domain Eukaryota; kingdom Metazoa; phylum Chordata; class Mammalia; order Rodentia; family Dipodidae; genus Dipus; species Dipus sagitta. The sequence goes on along the minus strand of CM070773.1, from coordinate 148,694,031 downwards.
GCAGATGAGGGGGCCATGTTACTTCTGTGTGTAACATCTGTATGTCTCTGTTTGCTTTGTAGGTTTTATAACCAAGCAGCCTTAGCATGGTCCTCTCAGCCCCAGGTTGGTAGCAACCACACCTACTGGGGAAGAGGAGGGCAGGAAGGCAGTGACGCGCTGGGTCCCAGGGGCCGGGAAGATCTGGAGGTCAGAGGAATGGCACAAGCCCACAGTCTGCCGGCCCACGTGAGGGAGGGCCCATGGGAAGTCGCAGGAAGGACGGAGCATGTGATGAAGAAGGCAGTTTGGAAGACGAGTCAAGGACGCCAGGTCCTGCCAAGTGGCAGAACTTGGGCCTGGAAAGTTGGAAGCACCAGAGGCAGTTAGGGAGGCAGATGTCTGATGGGGATGGCGAGAAGCTCTTTCGGGATCTGCACCCATTCGTTCAAGGAGAACACGTGCTGACCGCTCAGAACAAGAAGAAGTCCCGGTCCTTGCCCCGAGTTCTTTCCCCCGAGGGTCTGAGTTGCACAGAAATTCCCCTCCCACTACATGACGGGCATTTTCCAGAAATCGCCAAGATGTCACCGTACCCTCCGGGCTGCGAGCCTGTGAGGAATCCCGAGAGAGGTGGCTCCTCAGGCCCTTTCCCCCAGCCCAAGTTCGGGAAGCCCCTTAAGCCTCCATCGTACGCGTCCCATCAACAGCAGTCCAGGGGCGCCGAGGGCCACTTTCAGGAGCACCACCAGCACCTGGACCCGCGCGGCTCCTTCCCGACCAGAACCGACGACCCCAGGCACGAGCCGGGAGTGTCTGAGCCTGGCTTGGAGCCTCCCGTGTATGTGCCCCCGCCTTCATATAGATCACCCCCGCAACACATTCCGAACCCCTACCTGGAAGAGCCGGTACCCCGGCTTGGGAGCGGTGGCCACAGTCCGCAGCAGCAGCTGCCCGAGAAGGTCAGGCCCGGCTGCCCACTTCCTTCAGGCTCCCTCGCAGCTGGAAGCCACTACGGTGCAAGCCCGGGCTCTCCGCCCCGGGGGCTCCCTGCACACCCCCATCCCATGCCTGCCTACGAAGGCTCTGTTGAGTACATCCCCTTCGACGATCCACGGATCCGACATATCAAGCTCGCTCAGCCTCCGGGTTTCTGTGAAGAAGCAAAATTTGATGACAGGCCCTGTAACTCGGGTCTCAGGACTGCTCAGGAGCCGGCCCCCGGGAGAAGGCAATGTGACAGTGCCCTTCTGCCCCCACGGGACCTGACAGGCCTGTCGGGCAGCGAGAGGGGCCCTGCCTTTGCCAATGCCAGCCCACGGTGGCTGAGGCGTGGCGTTCCTGGTGATAGAGAGAATGGAGGCTTCCCGGGCCAGCCCGGTGAGGGCATCGGGAGAGGACCGCGCGCGGATGGCGGAGCCGGCCTGCCGGGCTGCCCGGGCGGCCGCGCCTCCTCCCCGCGCTCAGGGGCCGAGAGCACCTGCACGACCCACACCAAACTCAGAAAGTTTGAAACTGGGATTCAGACCAAGAAAAGTTCAAAGAAAAAAACCAGCGAGACCATATTTTGTTTGGTTTCCATCCCAGTGAAATCAGAGCCACATCTGCCAGCTACAGACAGGAACAACAATGACCTCAAAGCGAGGGCTGACCGAAGGCCCGGGCTGGAGGAGAGCGCGGCGCTTCCAGAGCAGAGTCTGCTGAGCGCGTCTTCCACGGACCTGGAGCTGCAGGCCCTCACAGGAAGCCTGGCTGGAGGGAGGGAGTTCCCGAGGCAGGATCTGGGGGAGCCAGAAGACAATGAGCAAACCCATGACCTCAGGTTCGTGAACCTCACCAAACACAGGGTGCTCCAGTCTTCTGGATCATGGCCAGGCCACCAGCACAGAGACCAGCAGACCCAAACCAGCTTCCCTGAAGACTCCAGAAGCTCACAGTTCCTCCCTGCCCTGGAGCCAGGAGGCGTGAGCAATGCAGTGCCCATCCCAAAATGCCTAGACCTCAGCACCCCCAAAGCTCAGCCGCACATGGCGTTGGCATCTGGTGACCAGAAACAGAAGCCCAGCGGCCCTAACCTCAGAGGCCAGACATCCCTCAGCCCATCTAGTAACAGTGCTTTTTCATGGACTTCCTCAGCCACACACCAAGCATCTGCGCCCAAGGGGGACCCAGGCCAGCCCTGTGTGGATGTCCACAGGCAGGGGCCCAAGCCCGAGGTGGTGAAGGGGGAGCCCACGGCAGGCGCGTGCAACAGCAAACAGCTGTTCGGTCAGTTCCTCTTGAAACCAGTTAGCCGGCGGCCCTGGGACTTGATAAGTCAGTTAGAGAGTTTCAACAAGGAGCTGCAAGAGGAGGAAGACCATCACAGCAGCAGCGAGGAGAGCGAGGCCGAGCAGCAGGAGAACTGTGCCCACTCCACCCCCAGAACCCAGGCTTTCCATGAAGCCAGCCAGGACGTGAGGGGCGAGCAGTGGCCAAGGCCCAGGGTGCTGGAGCTGGGGGACCCAGGCTTCCAGGCGGGAAGACTTCAGAGCAAGTCAGAAAACTGCACAGAGGAGCCGCAGCCCCACCACCCACGTGCCCGTGGCCCTTTGCCGGCAGAAGACCACCGGGACACTTCTTTCCAGCAGGTGGATCGAAGCCCAATGGCGGAGCAGCAAGAGCGGCAGGTTGTAAATGGAGTGTACGAGCCCGCAGTCAGCCCCGGTCCCATGAGCAGGATGGTGGCATGGAGACCAGACAGTACCAAAGCCACGGCCCCGTCTTCTCTGGCTGAGCAGAGGGGAAGTCGGGAACTGAGCCAATTCAGTGATGCTTCAGGGGCTGTGCAGCCAAGCAGGGGGCCCCATCCAGAGGTGGATGGCAGTGAGGAGAGGAACCCAGTGGCCCCACTGTCCCTTGCCAACAAAAATAGAGGTCTCTCAGCACCAGACTTGCGGTCTTTGGGACTTGCGAAGGGACAAGAGCAGAGTGCCTGTAAGTTAGAAGAGTCTTCCGGGGCAGGGAGTGCTTCAGAAATTGCCCCAAGTGAGTCCCTGCAGGAGAGGGCAGTGAGGATCCTGGGCATTGAGGTGGCCGTGGAGTCCCTCCTGCCAGGTGCCAGGAGAGCAGGACAGAGCCCGTCCCCTGAGCCCCGTGTAAGTGCCTGCAGCCCACAACCGCCCAGGGAGGACTCTCTGCCCAGCTCAGCGCCATCAGGTGGCCCCACGGTGACCACAGACGCCTTCTACGGCAGGAGAAAGTGTGGTTGGATGGAGAGTCCGCTCTTCGTTGGGGAAAGAGCTCCCCCTGTGCCATCGCACTCAGATGTGGATGGGGTTCCTTCCAGCCAAGCCACCACCCCTGAGCCCGAGCTCAGCCCTTCAGAGTGCAAGTCCTTTGAGGAAAAGGACGCAGGGGCAAAACCACCCTTCAGGGCCACTCTGGTCCACTTTATAGAAAGGACCTCAAGTGTGGCAGGCTCAGAAAAGAGGCTTCGGAGCCCTTCCAAAGTGATTGAGAGTTTACAAGAGAAGCTGACATCGCCCCCGAGGAGGGCGGACCCTGACCGCCTGATGAGAATGAAGGAGGTGAGCTCCGTGTCCCGGATGAGATGCCTGAGCTTCCGGAGCGCAGACTCCGTGGAGGAGGCACAGGCCTGGCAGCCGGGGGGCCTCACGTCCTTGAACACTGGGGACCAGGCATGGCGAGCCTCTGTCTCCAAGGCTGACATCTCTCGGGAAGAAAGCAGACATGTTACAGCACAGAGGGAGAAGGAAGACCAGGACTTCTGGAGCCCAGGTGAGGAGCTAGGCATTCGTCTGGAATCCCATGATCACACAAAAGTTGCCATGATAGGTATTGCAAATCCACCCACCAGAAAAGAAAAGGTTGAAACTCTGAGTTGTTTTATTAAGATTCTTCATTCAGGGCTGGAGAGATGGCTTAGAAACTAAGGTGCTTGTCTATGATGCCTAAGGACCCAGGTTCGACTCCCCACAACCCACGTAAGCCAGATGCACAAAGTGACATGTACGCACGGGATGTGCAAGCACACAAGGTACCACACGCGTCTGGAGTTCACTAGCAGTGGCTAAGGCCCTGGCACACCAATTCTTTCTCACTTTCACATGCTGCCTCAAAAATAAAAATAAAATAAAATAAAAATTTTTTCTTTCAGGCGTAGGGGCATACGCCTGTAGTCTTCTCTGATGCAGGAAGATCTCAAGTTCAAAAGCAGAATGGACTACATTTCTTAAAAAAAATATATCTTTTTTAAAAAACTTAAGAATTCTCTAAAAACTGAAACATTAAAAATTGAGATCTTACTTATTTTTGGTTTTTCGAGGTAGGGTCTTGCTCTAACCCAGGCTGATTTGGAATTAATTATGTAGTCTCAGGCTGGCCTCAAACTCACAGAGATCCTCCCACCTCTGCCTGTAGAGTGCTGGGATTAAAGGCATGTACCACCACACCTGGCCTTTAAAAATATTTGGTGGACTAAATTGACAGTCTGCCCCTTCTCAACAGAACACCCCAAAATTCATGCACTCTTTTAGCTCCTTGATTCTGTGGTAGAACACCTGAGACTGAGTAATTTATAAGGAAAGGAGGTTTATTTTGATTCACATTTTTGAAAGCTGAGAAGTTCAAGACAGGGCAGACACATCTGGGAAGGGCCTGTGCTGCTCAGAACACGGTGGGGAAAGCCAATGGAGCAGGTGTGTGGGGGAGGAACCGCCAGACTCCTTGGAACAACACACTTCCTTAGAAACTACATTAAGGCCTCTTCAAGATGTGAGCGCTCCATCACCTTGCAGGACCTAAATATAAGGGCCAAAGTCCTAGCGTGAGTACTAGTGTGGACAACCATTTAAATACCATTCAGCGTTTCTTTATTCTCTTTTTAGTTTTGCACAAATGTGATGGGCTTTTTTGATTTTGTTTTTGAAGTAAGGTCTCACTCTAGCCCAGGCTGACCTGGAATTTACTATGTAGTCTCAGGTTGCCCTTGAACTCACAGCTACCTCTGCTTCCCAAGTGCTGGGATTTAAGGCGTGTACAACTACCCCCAGCAAAAGTGATGCTTTTACTCAACAGTCTCATTACAAAAGTAGCACAATGGATATGGTGGCAAAATTCTGGAAGAAGCCCCTGGCTGGCCACCTCTCATGGTCTTGTCAGGGTTGGCAGCTGTGGCATGGACATTTGTGCTCAGAGCACAAGGAGCCCTGGTGTAAGGATGTACCTGGGCTGGGCTAACAGTCTCCTTACTCAGGTGTCTTGCCACTCTCTCTGCTCTGTAATCCAAGTTCTCAACAGGACCAACTTCCACTTGGATGTCAGGAAGGTTGTGGCTAGAGATGAATGGTTGGAACAGCTCTCCCCAACGATCGTGAGAAGTTGTCCCTGGCCGGGCCAGGTTCCTGAGGAGACTACAGTGGTTTCTGGGTCCTGGAGTTCCCAAGTGGGAGCTGATGCTGAAAGATGCTAGACTCTAGGGGCATCCAGAAGGGGCCCCTTTCCAATAATGCAGGGCCCTGGGATGAGAGACTCAGTGTGCTCTATAGAGCCAGGACCAGCTCTGTTTCTTTTTTCCTTCTTCTTTCTTTCTTTTTTTTTTTTTTTTAAGACAGTGAGAGTGAGAGAGAGAGAGACATAGAAGGAGGAGAGAAAGAGAATTGGTGCACCAGAGCCTCAGCCACTGGAATCGAACTCCAGACACTTGTGCCACCTAGTAGATATGTGTGACCTTGCACTTGCCTCCCCTTTGTGCGTCTGGCTAACATGGGATCTGGAGAGTCAAACATGGGTCCTTAGTCTTCTCAGACAAGTGCCTTAACCGCTAAGCCATCTCTCCAGCCCAGCTCTGCTTCTTAACCACTGAGTTTTGACTGCTAAATCTCAGGAGGGCCATCCTGCGGGTCTCTGTTGTTTTACCTTCACGTATCTTTGAGTTTCCTCTGAAACCAGAGATGGCTTCTTCCTCCCTGGCGACAGCATTGATTATGTTCAAACTCTGTTTCTCCTTGGCTTGATTTCACCTTAGCTCTGTCAAAAACAGGTCCAAAGAGTTCTTGAAACCTCAAGGCGAGGTCTTTGGAAATGAGTAATTAATCCATTACATATCCTGGAAATGACTAGATGTGGAGTTGAGGTAAATATCAAGAAGACCGTGTACGCGGACAGCCACAGACTGGAAGGGATTTTGATCACTTAGTGCACAGATTTGTGGAGTCAGGAGACCAGTGTCAGGAGCCTCCATCTTCTTAAACTTCACTGTTACTTTTGTTTTAGAAAAATCTAGAAGTGTTTCTTTTTTGTTTTCTTTCTTTCTTTCTTCTTCTTTCTTTCTTTCTTTCTTTCTTTCTTTCTTTCTTTCTTTTTTATTTCTTTCCTTCTTTCTTTTTTTTATTCTACCTGAGGCACTTTAAAAAATTTCCCACAAATACAGTGTGACTGTTAGAAGAGCTGGCCACTACATCTCTCTTCTACTTTATTGAAATAACCCCTTTTATCATGGGCCTGTTGGATGCTCTGACTAGATGACTTCTGTCTTTGCTGAGGAAGAAAATATTTAAGAATATGAGGCCTTTACTCTTTTGAGGGAAAGGTGTTACATAGCTCATTTTTCAAGCTGTTATTTTTAAATTGACGGGTAAAATTCTATGTTTATCTTGTCTACCATGATGCTCTGATATTTGATATCTGATAATTTTATGGACTCACTAAATGTAACTAGTTAACAAGTGTGTAACTTCACAGTTACCATTTTATGGGGAGAGTGCTTAACATAGCATTTTCCAAGTAGAAGATATGTTAAGAGTAACTATAGTCCTCATTTGTACAATAGATCTTGTGATGTTTTCCTTCTGTCTGTCTAATGGTATATCCTTTGGCCAACATTTCTCCATCTCAGCCAAATACCCCAGCCTCTTATAACTGTCTGTTTATGAGGTCAGCATTTTGGGGGGGGGTTGGAGGTAGGGTATCACTCTAGCCCAGGCTGACCTGGAATTCACTATGTAGTCTCAGGTTGGCCTCGAACTCACGGCGATCCTCTTACCTCTGCCTCCCGAGAGGTCTGCATTTATTAAAATTAAAAAAAATTAATTTATTTTAGAGAGAGAGGCAGATAGAGAAAGAGAGAGAATAGGCATGCCAGGGCCTCTAGCCACTGCAAACAAACTCCAGACACATGCATTACTTTGTGCATCGGGCTTATGTGGGCTCCGGAGAATTGAACTTGGGTTCTTTGGCTTTGCAGGCAAGCATATTAACCACTAACTAAGCCATCTCTCCAGCCAGAGATCAGGTTTTTCTTTTCTTTCTTTTTTTTTTTTTTTCTGTTTCTTCTAGGTAGGACCTCTCACTAGCCCAGGCTGACCTAACCACTTCTTTTTTAAAAAATATTTCATTTATTTATTTATTTGACAGAAAGAGGAACAGAGAGAGAGGGGGGGAATGGGCGTGCCAGGGCTTTCAGCCAATGCAAAGGAACCGCAGACGTGTGCCCCCTTGTGCATCTGGCTTACATGGGTCCTGGGGAATCGAACCTGGGTTCTTTGGCTTTGCAGGCAAACGCCTTAACTGGTAAGCCATCCCTCCAGGCCCATAAATATACTTTTTATAAGTGAGTGTGTATATGTGTGCATGTAGATGCTTGATTTTTAGTGAAATTAAAATGGTATAGGCTCCTAAAGTGAGTTTCCTCACCTATAAAATCAGGATGATTTTATCAATCCCACATTTTCCTGAAAATTATAAGGATTTTAGAGTAAGAAAATCCTGTCATAATAAGCAGTTTGTAAATATTTCCGTGTTTCCATTCATGATTTATATTCCAGGGAGTATTTTATAGCTAAACTTTTTAGTTCAAAACATGAATGACCCCTCAGCTTTCATCCTGGCCATTTGGCACTTGAGTGGGGCCTGTGAGGGGTCTGGACTCCTGCAGGTGATGCGAGTCTTACCTTAAAACCTTTCCCCATGACTTTCTTCTCTTACCTTACAGCCCTTCCTTATGACTTCCTTGTTTATTAATTTCTTAATTACTTTGTGGTGGCAGTGATTAAACACACCTTTGAGCACGCTAAGCATCCGCTCTTCCACTGAGTAGTACCGCAGCCCTTGTTCTGTCAACCACAGTTAGCTACTAATGGGTAAAAATTTTCATTTGTTTTCTCCTGCCCGTCAGATGGCCAGAGCTGCTCTTTTCCACAGCTACCACAGGCAGTGTCAAGCCACACAAGAGCGACCGCATCTGGTGCTTGCTGTCGCTCTGTGGACCTTTAACTGGATGGTCACTAGCCTCGCTATGCAGAGCAGCGGTTGAGGGGAATAGGCGTCTGCCAGTGTGGAAGCAGTAGAGGTTTTGACCTCTGCCCATGATGCCACTTCCTGCTGACTCGCCAGTCAGCATCCAGCCTTGTCTCCGGGTTGCCGATAAGCTCCTAGACTTGCTTTTCATTCCGCCCGTCTCACACGGCCCAGGATCAGTCTTCCTCTCTAGTGCCGCCCCACCTGCTCCCTTTGCCCTGGCATTCCCTTTGCCCCCACTGTGCCCGTGGTTGATGGAAATTCTGCTTCTGCTTTGGAATTGAAAAACAGGATCAGGCCATGCCCACGTAAGCCACTTATTCCATACGCACTTCTAGAACCTTCTTTATCTGTGCTGTAGTGTCTACTATATCATAAAACATCTTTGCTGTAGATTAAGGATGGCCATTTCAACAGAAATCTTTTCTTGTGATAGTGTTTGGCTCTGGCTATGAAATCCATGGCTCAAAACCATATCAAGTCACAGAATCCCTTCTCCACAATTCAGAAGTGGAATCACAGGGATGGATGTTGCAGAGCCCCCAGCCTCCATCACAAACTCTATTAACATGAGCACAGGGGTGGGGACGGTGTGCGGAGTGCGAGCGACTGTCTGCATGGCCCGAATGGGGAAGTCAGGGCAGGTTTCGGGATGCCAGATAGACACCATTACGTAGCATATTGTCAAGGGCAATAGCATGTAGAAGAGTTACCTGCTTGTCAGCGGCTGGTATTGAGCACTCGTGGTGTCTTAGCTTCCCATCACCATGACAGCACACCTGTGAGAACCAGCTCTCAAAAAACCGGGTTTTCTTTGGCTCACAGTTTCACAGGGTTCAGGCCAAGGTCCCTTTACACCGTTGCTTCTGGACCCGCGAGGAGGTGCATGGGAGAGAATATCAGGGCAGAGAAACTGCTCACTTCTCACAGCTGGGAGGCAAAAAAGACAGAAAGGCCAGGGGCGTGGTGGCACACGCCTTTAATCCCAGCACTCGGGAGGCAGAGATAGGAGGATCACTGTGAGTTCAAGGCCAGCCCGAGACTACATAGTGAATGCCAGGTCAGCCTGGGCTACAGTGAGACTCTACCTCGAAAAACCAAAACCAAACCAAAACAAACAAACAAACAAACAAAAAAAAACAGGCAGGAAGAGGAGTGGCGTAGGCTGGTGTCCAAGCCTTAAGCACACAGGCCTTTGGGGAACACTGACCTAAACCACAGCCCCAGGTCACCATCCAGGCGTGTGCAGCCCAGCATAGCAGGAGTCCTTTGTCACGCATGGCTCCCAAGCATGGGAAATGTGACGCAGCCAAATCGAGAGATGCTCTGTGTATAAAATATATGTCCAAGTTTCAAGTACTGAGTCCAAAAAATATCTAAAACTTCTTAAATTTATATTCAAATTTTACTGACTAAAATGATACTGTAGGCATATCTGGTGAAATAAGGTGTCTTATTAAAGTTAATTTCACCTGTTTCCTTTTATTTGTTTTAACATAGCTACCAGAAAATTTAAAACAACATTACATGGCTCACGCTATATTTTTGTTGGACCAAAGCTATCCATGATCTGAAGAAAGAGTTCATTGTTCTACAGAATTCTTTCCATGGCTCCCTGTGCCTGGGCCTGTAACTTCAACTTTGGAGTGATGGGCTGCAGGTGTATTCTGTGGAGGAGTCTCCGGCAGGCACTCAGAGGCACTGTCAGGTGTCCAGTGTCTGCATGACAGGCTTCCTGGCTGCTTAGCCTCTCCCAGACGCTCCCACTAGTCAGAAGTGTGGCTTGTTCTGCACTAGTGGCCCTCCAACCTCGTTCTTAGTGGATTAAAAAAAAAAATCTTTGCTCACCGGAGGCCCGCTCAGAATCAGCATACCTTGTGGCTGATGGCACTGCTCAGCGGTGACCAGGTCCTGTGTGACCACAGGAGGCATTAACTCGTGAAGACTCTGTTTCCTTCAGCTGTACGGACCCTGGAGCAGCTGATTAGGTGAGCTGCTCCTGCCCCTCTCCCGTGAGCAAGCACTGCTCCATCCACTCACGCACATCTGCACAGAGCGCTTCAAGTGCAATGTGAGCCGTCACCGTCACAGTGCCTGGCATTGTCATAAGTGTGTGGGAGGCACGCGGAAAGGTCAGGCTGTGGTGAGGTGGGCGCTGCAGGAGAAGCTAGAACCTAGAGATCGTCACAGTGCATCATGGTCCAGATGCACTTCAGAAGGTGGATTTCTGTCACATTATAGTGTCCTTCTGGCTTTTTAAAATCAATCATTTTTTGTGCTATTTTCTTTTTCCCTGTTTTCATTGAGATTTTGGTAAAAGCATATATCTGTTAGATGTACTTTATATTTTCTTGTACATAAACCTTGTGAGAGAGAACCTTATCAAGATAATTACTTGAGGGCTGGAGTGGTGGCTCAGCAGTTAAGGCACTTGCCTGCAAGGCCTGCGGACCCAGGCTTGATTGCCCAGGACCAACGTAAAGCCAGATGCACAAGGTGGTGCATGTGTCTGGAGTTTGTTTACAATGGCTAGAGGCTCTGGTGTGCCCATTTTCTCTCTCTCTAAAATAAAATAAATATTTTAAAAGATAATTACCATACTCACCTAACACCACTTCAAAAAATTATTTATTTGCAAGCAGAGAGAGCAAGAAAGAGAGAGGAAGGAAGGATAGGGTGCGCCAGGGCCTCCTGCCACTGCAGACGAACTCCAGATGCATGGCACCACTTTTTGCATCTGGATTTAACAAGGTACTGGGGCATCAAACCCAGGCTGTCAGGTTTTGCAAGCAAGTGTCCTTCACTTCTGAGCCTTATCTCCAGCCCCCTAATAGCATTTTAGTGTCTGCTCTGCATACTTTCAGTGTAAAGCATTAGTTATAGTCACCTCAGGTCTCCTATACTTGTTCATCTTACAGCTATAGCTCTATACTCTTTCACCAGTATCTCCTCTTTTCCCCACCCTGCTTCTGAAATCCTCCACATAGTCTTTGTTACTATGAGTACAAGTATTAAAAATTCCACATGTGGCCTGGAAAGATGGCTTAGCAGTTAAGGTGCTTACCTGTAAAACCAAAGTACCCAGGTGCAATCCCCCAGGACTCACGTAAGCCAGATGCACAAGGTGGTACATGCGTCTGGAGTTCATTTGCAGTGCCTGGAGGCCCTGCAGTGCTCATTCTCTCTCCCTCCCCTCACCCTCTCTCTCTGCTTCTTTCTCTCTCAAATATATAAATAAATAAAATTCCCATGTGAGAACCTTTCTGTGTCAGGTTTATTTTACCTGCAGTGTCTTCAAGGATCCTCCATGTCACTGTAAGTGACAGGATTTCCTTCACCGAGACCAAAAAATGTTACACGTGTGCATATTTAAGTTTCTGTATTCATCCATCTGTTGATGACACTTTGGTTGTTTCATCTCTTGGCTGTTGTGACTAGTGAGCATGGGTGTGCAGGTGTCCTTCTGACACATTGATTTCCTCTCACAGGAGTGAAATTGTTGGATTATACAGTTCTCTATTTCTATTTTTATGTTTTTCAATAATACAGTTTTTTAAAAAGATTTATTTATTTATTTATTTGAGACAGAGATTGAGAGGGAGAGAGAGGCAGAGAGGGGGGGAGAGAGAGAGAAAGAATGGGAATGCCAGGGCCTCTTTCCACTGCAAATGAACTCCAAACGCATGTGCCACCATGTGCATCTGGCTTACATGGGACCTGGAGAATCAATCCTGGGTCCTTAGGCTTCACAGGCATGTGCCTTAACTGCTAAGCCACCACCTCTCCAGCCCAAAGAGTACAGTGTTTTAATGGCTATGCCCATTTCAGATTTCTTAAAACGAATCTAGGAAACCTTGGAGATGCTAAGGCAGGAAAGTGACCCAGTAGAGGCAAAGGCAGGTTGTCCAGCCTACCAGAACCCCTCCCCCATGCTGACGACAGTTAGGGAATGTGACTCTTCTGAATAGTGCCCCAATTTGAGAAACCCAGGCCACCTGGCTCAGTTTGGGACTTTCCAGTACAGGCTGTAGAATGGATCAGTGTGGTGTGAGACCCCCGAGCACGTGCTAAGAGGTGAGGAGCCAGCTGGTGGCAGTTAAAAACAGGAAGCTCACTGCTGGCCATGTGTTTTGGTTCTGGACAGAATTCATTCACAGAGATGCATATTTTATTCTGTTTTAATTTTTTTAGCATGTGTGTTTGTATGTCTGGTGGTGTGTGTGTGTTAGGGGTGTACAGATACAAGTCCCCCATGCACATGTGAGTGGAAGGCAGAGATGGTCACATATCCTCCTCAACTGCTCATCCATGTGGTTCGTTAAAGTCTCTCACTGAACCAAGAACTGCTGTTTTCAGTCAGACTGACTGACCAGTGAGCCCCAATAGTTATCTGGTCTTCATCCCCACAGAACCGGGTTTACAGGCATGCGTGGCTATGCCCGTCCTTTTATGTGAGTACTGGAGACTTGAACAAGGGTGAATGTGTGTGTGCTTGTATGTGGAGGCCAGAGGTTGACACTGCACGTCTCCTTTTTGTTCATTTTTTATTTATTTGAGAGCGACAGACACCGAGAGAAAGAACGAGAGAGAGAGAGGGAGAGAGAGAGAGAGAGAGGAAATTGGGCACGTCAGGGCCTCCAGCCACTGCCAATGAACTCCAGATGCATGCACCCCCTTGTGCATCTGGCTAACGTGGGTCCTGGGGAATCGAGCCTCGAACCAGGGTCCTTAGGCTTCACAGGCAAGCACTTAACCGCTAAGCCCTTTCTCCAGCCCTCCAACTTATTTCTTGAGACAAGGTCACTTAATGAACCCAGAGATCACTGATTCAGCTAGACTTCAGCCACCTGGCCCTGGGGATGTCCCCATGTCTGTCTTTCTGGAGCTGGGATTAGAGATGTGTAATGTGTGCCACCACACCTGCCTGCTACAAGGGTGCTGAGAATCAGAGCTCAGATCGCCACAGTTGTGTGGCAGGCACTTTTGGGCCATTGTCCCAGCCCAAGATGTATCTTTTTTTTCTCTCTCATTTAAAATTAGATTTCTTGACAGCCTCCATCCATATAAACAATGTGCTGTGATCCTAATCACCTTCTGTCACCCTCCTTTGTCCCCCAGCACCCTCCACTGAACTGTTTCTTTCCAACTACTCCCTTTTCTGTTTTGTTCTCCTCCATCATCCATGACAACATGTTGATGGACCCAATATTATGCAGGTCTTGTGCAGATAACAACAGCTAACAGTGCCACTGGTGGTGTGGTGTCATGTAAGATTCTCAGATAACCACCGCTGCGGCTGTGAAGTCATGAATACACCGTCTTCATGTCTGGGAGACTAAGCAAAACATGTTACCCCCACACACATCTTTGACTCACATTATTATTATTATTATTATTATTTATCTTTTTGTTTTTGTTTTTCAAGGTAGGGTTTCACTCTAGCAAAGGCTGACCTGGACTTCACCGTGTAGTTTCAGGCTGCCCTTGAACTCACAGCCATACTCCTACTTCTGTCTCCTGAGCACTGGGATCAAAGGCATGCACCACCACACCCTGCTGGCTCTCACACTCTTTCTACCAACTCTCCCCAAATGGTCCCTGAGCCTTGGAGGGTGGGATAGAGACGGCTGACTTCGTACTACACATTCCATTGTCCGTTTTGTCTGTTTTGAGTCTTCCCCAGTAGTCACCTCCATCTGAAAATAGAAACTAACTAGAAGTAAGGGTAGCACATGGCACAAACATAAATATTTAGAGGGCAATTTAGTGGGCATAATGTATCCGTTTTTGAGTAGGTTTTCAGTATCGGGCACGAATTTCCTCCTGTGAAGTGGGCTTCAGACCCACAGAGAGCAGTTTATTTTCCTCATAAGTCACGCCATGCTGCCCAAGAGACACAATCTAAATCAAACTTCATTAGAGTTGTAATTTACAAAAAGGAAAGCAGGAAAGAGATAATAACAAAAAGGGAAAAATGTCTAAAAAAATTCCTCCTTAATGTGAGGCGTCTTGGCAGCCCCTGTAATCTCATCACTCAGGAGAACCTCAGGTTTGAGTGCTGCGTGGGCTGCATCGTACGTCCCTATCTCAACAGCGCGCACACGGACACGCACACAGCAGTAACAGCAAAAAGAATTTTTCCTTAGCATCATGCTGCCAAGGAATTTAGTGCTGGTTAAGAAGCCTTCCATACATAGTTAATTATATTCCACTATGAACAAGAGAAAGGGGCCTTCGAATACTGAGAAATCCACATTTTCCTGTAGTTTTTCACTTTTCTTGTTTGTTAGTTGTACAAGGCAGGGTCGCACTCTAGCCCAGGCGGACCTGGAACTCTCTCTGCAGCCCCAGGCTGCCCTCATAGACATCCTCTCCTACCTCTGCCTCCCATATGCCTGGCTTCCCATCTGTGTTTGGTAATGACCATGTACGTTCCTTGAAAATGACATTTTCACAAGTTTTTTATTCTCTAGTAAAAAGAAGCTCCCTGAAATGTCTCAAGATGAATTTTCTACACTTGTGGGTTTTTCTCTTGAAACGGAATTATTTATAGTGTGAAGATTAGACAGAAAACAGCTCTAATCTTCCTTGTTTCTCTTTCGCAGACTCCTATGATCCTAGCCGAGTGGAGAGGGTGTGATGAAGTACTGGACCACCTCTGCTTATTGAGTAACCTCTGCTCAGTCAGCCCGCCCTTCGAGCCCAAGCCAACGCTGGAAACTGCTGGCGTTAGTGTCCTGATTCCTCCTGTCAGTAGAAAACCCGTCATCCATGCAGAATTGCTTGTGGAGATAAAGCAATAGTCTGCCGAAACCATCTGTTTTTATAGCATGAGTCTCTAATGCCTATATTTAGAAGAGACTTTTCACTTAAATTCTCCTTCCTGGTGGATTAGGCCAACCTGGTAAATAGTTTGGTGTTAATCTGGTTTTGTGTGAGCATTCAAAAGTGGAAGCTATAATGAATGATGTGTGTGTGTGTGTGTGTGTGTGTGTGTGTGTGTGTGTGTACCATGAATGTCATCCATTTCCTGTGCATCCCTGTGGCCTGCGCCTGCGCTCACGTTAGGCCTCTGCCCAGTGTTTGGGCACTTATCAATTTGGCCTTCCCTTGCTGGAAATAACTTATAAATAACTTGCCATCAGAGAATAAGAGCAATATCTTTTAAGTCCCTAAAAGATACCACGTTTACTGTAATATACTGGAGAGTATTATTTATCTGGCAATGAAATGCTTTGACTGTTTGCAAACTTGCCATTGTCTGCTTGGCACTCAGTGTTAGCTAGTTTTGATTTTCTGTATGGATGTTAAGAAATCCTTTATATGAAAAATAATTGCTGGTTTAAAATAGACCATTTTAACAAAGTAACTATATTTCTTTTTATAAAATTGCTATTTTTCTACGATGTAAACAGTTGTTAGGTGGCAGATTTTTATGGAAGTGTTATTTTATTTAAGAGTCTATCCCTTTGTGTGAGAGGGACCCAGAGAGGGCCTGCTTTTTGCTTTAAAGCATACATTCCTGACCTGTTCTTAACTCGGCTGCTTTTACTTTGTGGTCAGA
Source organism: Dipus sagitta (assembly GCA_036346955.1). NCBI lineage: Eukaryota > Metazoa > Chordata > Mammalia > Rodentia > Dipodidae > Dipus > Dipus sagitta. The sequence goes on along the minus strand of CM070773.1, from coordinate 148,678,190 downwards.
AAGCATCAATATAGACCCATGACAGCTTCACAATTTTCACATATATTTCTTTTCTTCACAAATATTTCTGCAAAGTTATGTTTGAAAATAACTCCCTCTAAATCAACTCACATCTTCGTGGCTATTTTGCAGCCGTGTTAACTAGAATTGCCAAAAAACAGTTTTGTCTTTGTATGTCTGTGGGGGTCTTCCCTGAAAAGAAGCTTCCTCCTGCCCACTAGCCTTTCCCCTTTGAAGAAATACATATATTTTTGTCTAAAATGATCCTGAATTAATCTTGCATATTTTTAAAAAGTGCTTGGAAGCAGTATATATGTGGCATTATATATGCATATGTATGCCATTACAAAAGCATTACGAGGCCTGTGTATTGTACTGTGTTCAATATTGCATTAGCCTGCACAGTCTATGCATCGTGAAGGCATTTGCCCTTTTTTCTAAGTTAGGTATTCTTGTTAGCTAACATTTTCTAAAAGGCTTGTCTTCCTCCTGCCCCTCCTCTTTCTTCATTCTCCCTTCTTTACACATTTCTTGTTTTTCCTTCTTTCTGTACTTTTTTTTTTTTTTTTTTAAGAAATGAGATGACCTATTTTCAGACGGTGTGACCCCATGGCTGGTCCAACCTCTGATCCTAACCTGGCTGATGGGATTGTCGTGGGCTGTTCTCATCTGCTCCATAGAATTGATCCCATAAGAGCCGCCCTGCCTGTGTTTTGACTGGAACAAATGAAACAGGACCCAAGCACTGCTGACAAGTGCTGTCCTCTCCAGCACACTCACCTGCAGTCTTGCTCCCCACCTCCTTCTCGGGGTCGTCTTTTTCCAGAACTCGGTTCTTGCCAAAGTGGTAGCAGACCCCAGTCTTCACAGCAGCAGTAGGATGGGCAAGTGTGTGTCTTCCCAGGAAGAAGCGGGAGAGAGTCAGCATGCTTATAGCTGTTGACCCACTTGCTAGGGTTAAATGAAGAGCAAGCCACCTGCTGGGCTCCGTGGGGCTGTGTTTTCCTCTTGAGAAATGACGGAAGCCATACTTAGGTGTGTGTGTACGTGTGCACACTGCAGGGCATGCGTGTGTACAAGCACATTAGTTCTGTCTGACATCCTCTCAGATACTTTGATACCATCTAAAGACTTTTAGCCAAAAGAATTAAAATATTCTTATTCCATAAGAGCAAGAGGATCCTCAAGAAAGAAAAGCATATTGCTCTCTGTGTATCTCAGACCGTCTGACATATACTACTCTTCATGTTGTTTTCTCCTAAATTGTATCATATCTTTCTGCAAGCATTCTGAAGGTAGTCAAATTAAAGAATATTTACACTTTAACCTTAAGTTTTCTGGACTCAAGGCTGTATCTTTTGGGGAGGAAATGGTGATATTAAAAATAGTAAATTGAGATTTTGACTTTTAGCCTTTCATATTCTGAGGTAAATAATAGTCTGTTCAAATTGTTCCTTCTTTGTTTCTCTTTCTTACATGTGCATAACTGTTTCTGGAAAAAATGGTTTCTTATTTTGTGTTTGTCACTGGCTTTTTTATTTTTCATTACACTTGATTTCTTGTTGCTGTTTAATTTGGAGCTTGTAAAATTAAAAGTTCAGATTTTGATGATTTCAACTAAAATTCGTAGAAGGCATTGTATATGGAACATACCTGCATTGTGTCTGGAGTTGGGAAAGGAGAGGAACATGGAGGTAGCTTGGCTCTGGGTCCTCTTTGAGGAACATTCCTGAATGATTGAAAGTTTCAAACTTGCATTTCTATAAACCCCAGGAATTCCCTAAAGATGCAGCAAGCCCCTCGAGTGTATTCAGAATAACTTTCACGTTGTGTAGAACTAGCTGGACTTCCTTTTTAAACCACTCCCCTCCCCCCACCCCACCCCAACGCCCGTGAGCTCCCACCTCCCCTTCTGGGATCGAAGGTCTATGTTCTGATTCACCTTGAATTCTACTGAGAAGTTTTTTGAATTCTACTGAGGAGAAGTTTTTCCCTTCCATTTGCTTGTTGATGAGGGGCTGCCGGTCATGGAAGTCCAAATTATTTAGTCAAATGACTGAAGCTAGATGCTGGCCACTTTTCTTAGGAGCAGCAGAGTGACTACCCTGATATGGCCCTGGTTCCGGGCTTCTGAGGAAAACGGATGAAGTTGTCCTGCCTCCCAGTTCCAAGCAGATGGGACTGATGAATGTAAACATTAACTCACCATCTTATCCCATGGCTGCCCAAAGATGGTGTCTTCATGTTTTGACATTTTTGTTGTTCATTTAACATGATTAACACCACTAAGTGTCGACTTAGGCCTTTTAATCCCAGCACTTGGGAGGCAGAGGTAGGAGGATCACTGAGTTCGAGGCCAGCCTGAGACTACAGAGTGAGTTCCAGGTCAGCCTGGGAAAGAGCAAGACTGTAGTACCTCCAGTGGGGGGAGGGGTGATGTCAGTTCATGTTAGTTTAACATCTGTTGAGGATCACTGTCCTGCCAGGTCCAGCTGTGCAGGGGTGATAACTGCTGCAGAGTTGGGGTGACAGTGGGGTGGGACTGCAGCTGAAGGTGTGGGCTGGCGTGGGGGTGTACATGCTGGTGGGGGTGCATATTTGCTCTGCTTTGTTTTTGACTGCATAGACTATGCATCTGTGTGTGGGAGGAGAGTAGCTGCTTGGGACAGGATCTGAGGGACACGGTCCAAATGACCTTTAAGAGACTGCATGGTGGGAGGTCCTTTTCAGAAGCGTGGGCTGGTCCACCCTGGGACCCATACTAGAAGGAACACTGGTTCCCACCCTGCATGTCTTGTTGAAAAGCAAAAGAATGGCTTGGTTAAGACTATAAATCAAGGGCTGGAGGGATGGCTTAGTGGTTAAGGCGTTTGCCTGCAAAGCCAAAGGACCCAAGTTCGATTCCCTAGGACCCACGTTAGCCATATGCACAGAGTGGTGTATGCATCTGGGGTTCACTTGCAGTGGCTGGAGGCGTGGTGCACCCATGCTCTCTCCCCCCCCCCCTTTCTCTCTGTCAAATAAATAAAAGTATTTTTTTAAAAGACTATAAATTCAGATCACGGCTTTTTCAGAGGGTCCCCACGGCCTTACGACCTGCTCATGAAAGCAGATCTGGGTCTATCAGCAGTAAAGGGAGGTGGCCGGCGCGCCTGGCCTTGACTTGGACTGCCCCTGTGCAGCTGCAGTGATCCGTACAGCAGAGGACAGGGGTAATGTTCGTTCTGGCTGCAGCTGAGGATTAACCCAAAGGTAACGTGGGATTGTCCAGCTCTGTTCAAGACCGAGCAGGAAGCCAGGCCCACCGGATGTCACAGGAACACCTCACACTCCTGCCTCCTCGTCAGAACCCAGTATGTGGCACTCACTGGCCCCCAAGAGGGAGGCCGAGGCAAGTTCCAGGTGCGAGGAGAAGTGAGTAATGAAAGCCATGTATCAGAACCAGGGAAAGAGCCATGAAGTCCTCTCTGAAGTCCAACCTGGCTCAGCTGGAATCCATGCCCTCACACTGAGGCCTGCCAGGCAAATCTGTGCCCACTGACTGGCTGTGGGTTGGGAGCTGCCTGGAAGCCCAGGACTGCAAGCCACACAGGGCATGCCTGGGTATACTGGGAGGGATGAGTGCCCTGCAGCTCCCGGAGGCCTTTGCTTTGCACCAGGATGTCCCCAGAGGCAGAAGGTCCTGTGTGCATCTCCCAGCGGTGGCCTAGAGTCAGTACCAGGGCTGAGTATGAATTTTGGCTCTGCTATAAACCACATGATGTCCCTGTCACTTTGCTGCTGTGTCAGAAGCCCGCGGGCACGTGTGGTGTGCGAAGCACGCAGGAGGAAGCCCGACTTTCTCGCCGGAAGCACTGTGTAGGTTGCTTGTCAGCTCTGAAGTGGTCGCTGAGCCCTTGGGCTTCTCCTTTGCAGCCGGTGACTTTGATGGATGGAGGCTCCATTCCCCATTGTGCTTTCAACCTGCAGATTCTAGCCACGCCCCAACCTGAGCTGCCGTCTCTAAGACATGGTCCCTCTTCTCCTCACATTGGCTCTGGAAGGCTGCTCTCATTTCTGTCCTGACGTGATGTGTGTGCCAGGCTCCGTGTGCAATTATCCCAGGGCCTTGTAGTCCATCTAAAATTTCAGGTCACATTAATATGTGGGTTTTAAAGTAAGGACTTCGCCCCTAGTTAGGTGATAATTGGACCCACATTAAGGTTCAACTGAAAAAAAAAAAAGAAGTCTCTCCATCAACCAGTGCTGTACAAGGAAACTACCTATGGACTGGCAGCCTGCCCTGGGCTCAGCCTCTGCCATTAACTAGCCTCGAACTTGGCCCTCCACCCTAGGATGTTTCACTCTGAATGCAGTGGATGGCACTGAGCTAAATTAACTGGTTCCTTCCAGCTCTGAGATTATGAAACCAGTTTATGGCAAGCCTGGAATTCCATAGGGTCCCTTGCCCCACCAGAGGGTCCAAGAGTAAGTTTGAGACTTAACTGCTGTGTGGGATGGAAGCCTGGGCCCTTGTCAGGCTGGGAGTCCTGCCATGTTTTCTCTTGCCAGGGTGGTCTACTCCTCCTTCCAATAACTGATCTCGCTTCTCTCCCCTCTCTATAACTGAATCCCTGCCAAAGGGCTGGTGATGTTGAATTCTCCCAATACGTTGTTCTTCACTGGAGCAGGGCACGGGGTGTTTATGAGCCTGGCAGGCAGCCCAAGGCATTAGTGGGTAGTGGTACACGTGCATGGACTGCTTTTCTCTTCACTCATGCCTGATAAACTGGGCTTGCTTCCGCCCCACAGTCGGCCCTTCCCCCAAGTGGTCATCCTGTAGGCCAAAGTGTGGAGAGGCTGTCATTGTCTGGACTGCGGGGACAACACTCCATGGGAAACAGGGTTCCCTGGTTTGGTTTCAGCTGGAGTGGCTCAAGTTGGGGGAGTGTCTAGAGATGCCGTCATCTACTGTTACTTTCATTGACTCTGACCCCCTTTGTCCTGCCTCTGCTTCCTGTTCCCCCCATTGTGATTATTTCTGCCTAGCCCAGATGCTGGAATAGGCACCTGAGGTTAACATAACGTAGCAGTCGGTTAGTTTGGGTAGACAGATAGAAACTCTACTGGGCTTCGATTTACCTAAGATTTCTTGGGAGTAACTGAAATTAAATGGGCAGCATGAGGATGAGAGGAAAGAAGCACTTGCTTCCTTATGTGAGCCACGTGTATTCTATGTAGTGACTCCTTGAATGTCCCCTGTCCTGTTGGAGCCACAGTGGGCTCAGAGAGGAGGACTTGCTTATAGCTGTCACTGCACACAGCTCACAGCAAGATAGGGATTCAAGCCTGTTTCTGTGAACACCAAGCCCTACTGATCATCTTAACTTCTTGCCTCTTGAGGAAGAGAGAAGGGCCACCTGTTTAATAAGAAGTCTACAGGCAGCTTTCTTACAATGCATTTGTTAGAATGAGGTTTGCCGATTCATGTCAGAGTATTGGCATTGACAGGGGCTTAAACAAGATAGGAGCTTATTTCTCTCACCCTTTGTAGGAATCTGGAATGCTGGCATGTTGGTCCATGACAGTTGGAAATCCAGGCTCCTCACATCTGTTCGAGAATTCTCACACAGTGGCTTCCATCATAAAGGAACCTCCTGGTTCAAAATGGCTGTCGGAATGCCAGCTATCACAGACCCCTCCTAGGTCTGTCAGAAGAAGAGTCACTCAGATTAATTAGTTTCTTTTATACACATTTTTTTTTAATTTATGAGAGAGAGAGAGAGGCAGACAGAGAGAGAATGGGCATGTCAGGGCCTTCATCCAATGCAAACGAACTCTAGACACTTGCACCACCTTGTGCATCTAGCTGATGTGGGTCCTGGAGAATCGAACCTGGCTTTGCAGGCAACTGCCTTAACCACTAAACAATCTCTCTAGCTCAAATTAGCTTCTTTCAAAATGTCTTCCAGGAAGTCCTACCCTCTTTTACCCACATTCTGTTTGTTAAAAGTAAGTCACGTGGTCAGACTAGCTTTAAGAGAGTCTGGAACAATAGTCTGTTTTAATTGGGCACTACTGTGGCTCTGAATAAAGTGTTCTGTTAGGAATAGAGTGGGCATAGGTGTTGCCTGGCACCCACCAGCTTTTTACCCCTTTGGGCGGCATTCCATTCAGCCAGAGCATGGCCTGGGAGAGAGGTCCCGTACTGAGCGGCCGCCATTACAGCTGCAGCATCAGCAGGAGGCCAATGCTCCTGAGAAGGAGATGAGTTTTGTCTTCTCCATCCGTTCCTGTCATAACTGGGACATCTGTGTGAGGGGGGGAGGGGAGGGTAAACCCAGGAGTCTTGATTTCAAGTTTCTGGGTGGCAACGACAGACCTCGGCCACTCTGGTCTTCTATGCTGTGGAGACTGAATCTTCTGCAGAGCTGGGGATCCCTGAGCCGTGGGCATCGAAGGTTCTAAGTGTGCCAGGAGAAAGCCCTGCAGTGGGTGGGAGAGGGGCAGTTGGGGGGGGGGGCTGCTTCCTGACTGCTCACTGAATGTGACCGGCCATGTCCTGTTGCACTGCCTTCTCCACCACGATGGACTCTATGCACAAGCGGTGGGCCCAAAATGAAACCCTTCTTTCCTTGTTGCGTTTGTCACAGCAATGAGAAGTTTCAGGGGGTAAACTTCATATCCGAACCACAGCATTGCTGTGAATGTGCTTGACTCAGTGTGTAGATTGAACAGTGGAAAGGAGCAGGCACCCATGCCTTCAATGAAATGTCCTGAGAACTCTTTTCACTGACAGGGTCCCACAACTCTCCCACGGGCGCCCCCTGCAGGGCTGGCTTGTGAGGACGCCGTGGGGCCTGCATTCAGGAGCGTGTGTCCCAATGACTGCAACATGTTCCAGTAAAAGAGGCTCTGTGTGCCAGAGCGTGTCTGATGAGGCTGGGATATTTCATTTTTAGTTAGGATGCGTGTGATTTTGTTTCAGGCTATCCAGTAGACACTGGAGGAAACTTCTAGAATCTGCAGAAGTTGATCAAAAGACCAGGTGACAGCTCTTTTTTTTTTTTTTTTTTTTTTGGTTTTTCTAGGTAGGGTCTCACTCTCTAGCCCAGGCTGACCCGGAATTCAATACATAGTCTCAGGATTTCCTCAAACTCACAGTGACCCACCTATCTCTGCCTCCCAAGTGCTGGGACAGCCCTTCTCTCAGTCCTTCCTAACTCATCATGCCTGTGTGTTCTGGTCGCTCAGGCTGGTCGTCCCCTGATGGCTTCTGAAGTAGTTTGAATGAATGTCCCCCATAGACTCAGGTGTTGTATTAAAGCTTGTAACGTGTGTCTCCAGCCACCTGGAGACTGTCACTGGGTACAGATCCTGGAGTTCATCCCAAAGATGTGTTGGAGTGGATCTGAATTCCAGCCTGAAGGTGTGCAGAGAGGTGTGAGTGCTGACAGGTGCCTACTTGCTGCCCATTTGATGTCTGCTGCCTTTGGTGTTGCTGATGGTTTCTCTCTCTGCTCTGATGTATGTGGAAACAGCTTCTGCCACCATTGGTGGCACCTCGCCCTGGATGTTTAAGCTTGAAATAAACCCCTTCATCCCATAAACTACGTCTGTTTGGATGTTCGTCCCAGCAGCGTGGAGCTGTCCACCACAGCTTCTTTGTCCTTTGGATCTGATTGCACCTCAGCTCCCTCAATAGCTCCTGACTCAGCCAGGTAGCTCTGGACGTGCCGTAAGGACAGCCATGGAGTGCACTTTAGGTGATCATCATCTCTCCTCCAGGCAAGTGTCCGAGGGTTTGGACTGTCCTTCTTGTGAATCCACAGGAAGTAGCCTCCCTTTTTAAGTCAGCAGAAGGTGATTTCAGGGGACCCTCATCCCTGATTGTAGCAGCTGACAATTCTTTCAATATAGGGTGTTGTTTTTGAATCCAGTTACAGCTTCAACATAGTACTTGTTGGCAGAACCTTTCCCAGAAACCACTTAATGAGCCTGTGAAAGGCATTGACACCAGAATATTTTTCTAGGGCTGGGCAGAAGTGACAGTTAAGTGACAGCACTAAATAAGGCATCGGATCACACCTGCCACTGCTTGTGGAGTACTGCAGAAGAGGCGGCAGGAAGAGCGCAAGAGACAGAGTATGGGGAGGACCAGGCTGAGGAGATGGGTAATCAGTTAGCAGTGCTTGGCTGCAAAGCCTGCCTGCCCAGGTTTAATTCCCAGTACTCATGTAAGGTTGGATGTGCAAAGTGGCACATACATCTGAAGTTTGTTTGAACTGGCAAGAGGCCCTGGCTTGTTGATTTCCAGTCGTCCTCTCTCTCTGCCTCTCCCTCTCTCTCAAATGAAATTTACAAATAAATCAATAGATAATTTTTTTAAGTGTGGGTGGGAGGTGTGCTCTGGAACACTGTCGTCTGGACACAACGTGGCCATCGCATTCAAGACCTCACAGTGCCTGTGATCAAGACCTCACAGTGCCTGTGATTACTGCACAACGTTGGGCCTGTTGACATGTCATCATGGATATTGTAGAAGGCAAAAAAGACATCAAAATAGAAGAGGGACTAGTTGGAAAGAAGAAGGGGTTCAATGGAAAAGCTATTAGGGAGGAGGGATAAAAGAAAAAAAAAAAGGGAAGGGGTTGGGGTCAACATTATTTACATGTACAAAAATTGTCAATAGGGTTTTTAAAAAAAATTTTGTTGTTTGTTTTTTCCAAAATAGGATGTCACTCTAGCCCAGGCTGACCTGGAACTCGTTGTGTGGCTCCAGGATAGCTTCAAACTCCCAGAAATGCCCCAACATCTGCATCCCAAGTGCTGGGATTAAAGGCATGTGCCACCACATCCGATGTCAATAAGTTTTTAAACAGAATATTTTCAGAGTTTTTTTGGGAGGGGAAATGATGGAGAGAATGTCACTATGTAGTCCAGGCTGGCCTAGAACTTGCAATCCTCCTGGCTCAGTTTCCTGAGTGCTGACATTACAGTGTACACCATCAAGCCCAGCTCCCACCACACTCTCTTATTCCTCCTGTTCCCTCTCTTGATTTCCTTTTACGTCCTTAATTGTTCCCTTCTCTGTTTCTGTCTTTTCTATTCTGCAAATGAGAGAAAGCCTGTGATACCTGTCCCTCTCTGCCTCTGGTTCATTTCAAGTAATTACACAATCTCTAGTTCCACCAATTTTCCTGAAAAACAATGTGAGTTTACTCTTTTTTATGATTAAATTCTATCCAGTTGTGTATATATACAAGCAAACGCCCCTGATCACTGAGTCATCTTTCCATCCCTCCATTGCGTATATATGCCACATTTTCTTTCTCCATTCATCCACAGATGGATACCTACTCTCATTCTGACTTGGCTCTTGTGAATAGTGAATAAGGTATCACGTTGTAAATAACTAGCCAGTTGCAAATTTATGCTGTGCGAATTTGACAGCTAGATTGTTGTAGTAACCTTCTTGTTGCTGGGACAAAAGCCCCCAACCTAAAGCAGCTGGTGGGAGGAAAGGGTTTATTTTGGCTTACAGTGTCAAGGAGAAGCTTCATGATGGGAAAGCATGGCAGGAACAGGTAGAAAGCAAAAGATGAGAGTGAGCCAAGCACGGGCAAGGAGGAGCGGATTATAATGCCCCTAACCCTGCCTCCAACGACATACCTCCTCCAGGAAGGTTCCACCTCCTGAAGTCCCATCAGCTGGGGACCAAACACCCAAAAAACATGGGTCTATGGGGGGGGGGCATTGCCTGACACCACCACACAGTTCATAACTGGAACACTGTGGCCTCCACCTTGCTCAATTCAAAATCTCAAGCTGAGGGAATGCAGAGACCATGTCATGAGAACATTTGGGCAGTCCCAAGGAGGAACCCACCTGCAGAGAAACTGTGTGTTGGTTTGAATAGATGGCCCACAATATATTCAGTTGTTTATTTGTTTGTACTTTGCATCTTTAGGCACCTGGCTGGAGGCAGTGTCACTGGGTGGATCTTAAGGTGTGGTGGTGGGTTTCAGATTTCAATCTAAAGATATGCAAAGTGTGCCTAGCGGGAGTTACTGAAGTGTGCTATGGCTTTTGGCTTTTAGGCTTGTGCTTCTCTCTGTGTTTTTTTATTTTTTTTATTATTTTTTTTCTTTATTAGTTTTGTATTCAGCAAATACAGTCAGTTTGGTACCATTATTAGGCTCATCCGTGGCCTACCCCCACCCCTTGGCCCCTCCTTGTTGAGGTATATGGGTCATGCATTGTGGAGTTAGCCCACAGTTATGGGTAAGCTAAATGTCTCTGCATATCATGACCCAACATGTGGCTCTGACATTCTTTCCGCCCCCTCTTCCGCAAAATTTCCCCAAGCCATGTTGTGTTCATTTTTGGTCTGCTTCAGTGATGAGGTGTTGGGGGCCTCTGAGGCTCTGGCTCTCTGATTTGGTAGGAGTTGATTTTTCTCTGTGCTGATCTCCTTCCCCCTTGTGCTGGTATCCAGTTCATTAGGAAAACAGCCCCCTTGCTTGTTTCTCCAATTTTTCTTAGTTTCAGCCAGGGCCCTTTTGAGGTATGATGGGGTGGCTCTCTCCTTAGGATCTACATCTATCTGAAAAAGAGAAGCAGATTCTCCAATGGAGAGTAAGTTAGCATCAGGACAAATGAGATAACCCTTTTTTTTTTTAATAGAGAATTTAATAGGTGTAGGCCCTCTTGTAGCCCACAATTGATGGTAGCTTGATATGGGAGAGTGGCTTATGTTTGGATATGGTTTTGACTTGTTTCCCAGCTCCAGCTATGGGTCCCATACCAGTGAGGGGATCAGTTAGCCGAATCAAGAGCAGTTGGTTCCCCACCATGGCTGTGTGCCACCACTGCACTTGTGTGGGCATCACAACAAGTTATTTGCTGCTAAGTAGGTTAGACCATGCGTTGCTTCGAAAGATATTGGTCATTTTCCCCCAGTAGCCCATGTAGCACCTTCTGGCACTAGACGCGCTGACTGTCTGGGGACTGACTCTCTTCCAACTTCCAGCCATGCCATTCTGTTTTGCATGTCAACTACATAAGGTGTCTTCAGCAGTAGGGTCTTACCACTAGCCTTTGGTGGGTCATCAAGTACTCTGACAGAAATCTGTCTGTCTTTTAGGAAACCTTGTAGGTCTCTCTGATCAAAAGCTCATTGTGGATGATAGCCCCATGCTGGTTCTGGGAGTTACAGGTCAGTGCCCACTAAGAAAATGAGGAAAAAGATAACTAATATACAAGAGTTAGAGATAAGAGAGAGAGAGAGAGAGAGAGAGGGAGAGGGGAAGTGAGGGAGGGAAGATGTAGAAGATTAAGGTTAGTCTTGATCTTACCCTCTCCAGTGTCTTGTGGTTCAGGTGTTCCCTGTAAGGGCCTGGTGAAGATACCTTACATACCCAGCAAGCATCTCCTAGACTAGACACTAGGATGGAAGGGGAGGGAGGGGAGGGCATCAAAGGGGTGGGAAACACAAATCTAGACCCAAACGGCAATGGTACCATAATTTTCTACTTACTAAAAGACAGACCAAATGGCTGATCCTTCTCTGTGTGTTTTGACCTGTGAAGGCAGGCCAGCTTCTTTTGCCATTCTGGAACTTCCCCTGGATCTGTAAGCTTCAATAAATCCCTTCCTCCATAACTGTGCCTGGTCTGGAAGTTCATCTCAGCGAACCTGAATCTGTCTGCTACACTGTGGGTCACCATCAACAAGCCAAGCACAAATGAGTCCCCTGCAAAGGGCGCCTCTTGTCCCAGCAGAGCCTTCTAATAACCAGTACAGCTTGAATGTGACCTCAACAGGGACCCCAAGCCACAAATTCCCCCAAAAAATAATGTGAAAAAAATAGAGTATTTTCTTTTTCTTTTTCTTTTTCTTTTAAATACCTTTATTTACTTATTTGAGAGGGAGAAAGAGACAGAGAAACAGAGAGAGAGAATGGGCATGCCAAGGCCTCCAGCCACTGAAATGAACTTCAGACGTGTGTGCCCCCTTGTGTATCTGGCTTACATGGGTCCTGAGGAATCGAACCAAGGTCCTTTGGCTTTGCAGGCAAATGTCTTAACCACTAAGCCATCTCTCCAGCCCTGTTTTTCTCTTTTAAAATATATTTAAAAATATTTATTGATTTCTGTTGACCCCTTCACCCTGCCCCAATTCTGCTGAGGGTCTTCTTGGGTGGGTTATTGGTATTATTAATTGTGGGGAACAAGAGACCTCAGTCAGTTTCTGTGGGGGGGTTGTCATTGCTCTTTTAAACTGCTATGTGTGGGGGTAATTTGTTTCATAGAAATGGAAAACGTGGGCTGGAGAGATGGCTTAGTAGTTAAAGCATTTGCCTGAGAAGCCTGAGGACCCATTTTCGACTCTCTGGGACCCACATATGCCATACACACAAGGTGACACAAGCACGCAAGATTGCACACGTGTCTGGAGTTCGATTGCAGTGGCTAGGGGCCCTGAAACACCAATTCTCTCTCTCTCTCTTTCTCATTAAAAAAAAACAAAACTAAAAAACAAAAAAGAAAAGAAATAGGAAATGTATTTAGGATGTTTGACTTTGAATCTGAGAATGTTAGAGAGTAAAAGAAAAATTATGACTGAAATGGGAAATTGAAGAATATAAAATGGACCAGAGGAGGCCTCTCTCTCTCTCTCTCCCCCTCCTCCACTATCCTATCTCCCTCTCCCAAGGCCTCATGCTAGGCAAGTGCTCTTCACTGAGCCATGTACCAGATACACTAAGCAGTAAGCATTTTGATGGCTTTACAATTTAGCCAGGGCACCTGCCCTGTTGTCTTAAACTATGTGAGGACAGGTAGAAGCTGACAGAGAGGTTATTATTGTCTTTGCAAAGATACCCTACGTTCATGAACTTACAGGAAACACTATGTTTGAGTCATGCCAACTTTGGATGGCACAGGTTACCATAACATTTTCTTTACTTACAAGGAGAGAGAGAGACAGACAGACAGACAGACAGAGAGACAGAGACAGAGAGAGGAGACAGACAGACGAGAATGGGTACACCAGGACCTCTAGCCACTGCAAACAAACTCCAGATGCATGGACCTCTTTGTACATAAGGCTGTATGTGGGTACTGGGGAATCCAACCTAGGTCATTAGGCTCCTATGCACATGCACACAGGCACACACATTAACATACACATACATTGCCAGGCGTGGTGGCACACGCCTTTAATCCCAGCACTCGGGAGGCAGAGGTAGGAGGATCACTGTGTGTTTGAGGCCACCTTTAGACTGCTGAGTGAATTCCAGGTCAGCCTGAGCTAGAGTGAGACCCTACCTTGAAAAACCAATAATAATAACAATAATAAATACAATAGAAACCATACACATACATTAGCACACATAAATACACATACAAAGACAGAAAAGCTGAGCTTTGCGTACTGTTTTGTTTTCTCTAAGCAGACTATTAACTGTGGGTGTTTCCACTGGGCGGTGCCTGTCACTGGGAAGCCCTGGAGAGGAAGAGAAAAACCTGTCAGCAGTTCCATTTTTCTCTGAAGAGACATTGCAAGTGACAGACATGTGTGTCCCGTAGATCCTGGCACCATACACTGGAGAAGGAGTGTCATTTTAGGAAAACAAATGGTGTGTGGCTAGGTGGGTCTTGGCACGACTTGCCCATCCTGCTCTGCGGATCTCCAGTGGCCACGAACTTGAAAGTGAGGGTCACCATCTGATGGGTTTCTTTTGAAATGTTTGATTTTTTTTTCTGCATGTGCTTTGAAACAGGCCTTCATACTCATGGCGGTTCTCCTGCCTCGGCTCCCCAAGTGCTAGGATAATGGTTGAAATGTCGAAAAATATCCAATTAAAAAATATTTTAGTTGGGCATAGTGGCACACACCTTTAATCCTAGCACTTGGGAGGCTGAGGTAGGAGGATTGCTAAGAGTTCGAGGCCACCCTGAGACTATGTAGTGAATTCCAGGTCAACCTGGGCTAGAGAGAGACCCTACCTTGAAAAAAAAAAAAAAGGAAGAAGAAAAAAATATTTATTTATTTATTTATTTGAGTGAGAGAGAAAAAAAAAAGAGTGAAGGGGGGGGGGAGAGAGAATGGGTACACCAGGGCTCTAGCTGCTGCAAATAACTCCAGATGCATGCACCACCTTGTGCATCTGGCTTTATGTGGGTACTATAGAATCAAGCCCCGTTAGGTTTTGCAGGTAAGTGCCTTAACCACTGAGCCATCTCTCCAGCCCCAAATAACTGATTTCTGAACAGACAGAGAAGAAAGAGAGTTGAGGTTTGTGGAATCCAAGTTCAAATCCAGCCTCATGTCAGGACTTATTAGCCATTGGGATACATGGCTTCAGGGACTGAAGGCGGTCATGACCAGTGCCACCTTAAGAGAAAGCATCTCTTCTCATACAGCACAGCTGCTGAAGGTGGCTGGCAGCCTCGTATGGCACACTGAGCAGGATCGTTTCTCGCGGGGTACTTGTCATGTAGGAGAGGCCGCCGAGAAGCAGTGTGCTCTCCTGAGAGAGAACACACAGAGCTCTGCAGCGGTGCTGTGGGGAAGCCCAGGGCTGCTATCTTGAGCTCCAGCGCAGAGTCCGCTGCGTCTGAACGCTAGAGGGCAGCGTGAGCTCGTGCCAAGGAAGATTTGCTGGGAATGGCACCTCCTGGCATTCCTGTCTCACGAGCCCAGCAGATCAGCTAGCCATCACCGTGAGGCATTTTGCTGCAAAAGGCTGGTGCAAAAGAAAGGCTTTTAAGGGGTGCTGCTCACATCTCCTGACTTCTTTGGGCCAACATGCATCACATATAAGCCCTTTGCTGAAATCGTTCCTGAGCCTTAGAGCCAGAGAGAGCTGGCAACAAGTGGGGGTTCAGTCCCCTACTGTGTGATGTGACGAAGTCAGCCATAGGAGCGGAGTCGGGGCATTAAGAGAGAGGGCATTGAAAAGGCTTAGCTCAGCACTTGGCACTTGGCAAGTGCCCAGTCAGTGCTGGTCACTGGTTGTACTCAAAAGAGGTCTGAGTGAGTGTCCCCCAAAGGTTGATGTGTCAGGCTCGGTCCTGAGTTGGTGCTACTGGGAAGTGCTGTGAATCTTTAGGAGGTGCACTTCATGAAGGCCTTCAGATCATCGGGGGTGGGCCTTGATGGGGACTGTGGGCCATGCCACACCAAACTATGGCAGCCTGCAGCCTACCCTGGGCCTGTATCCATGTGTGTAGCGAACTGTGAGTGACGGGAGCTGCTCTCTGGGCTTTGCTCAAATAAAAGGGCTGCAAAGTCCATATTGGCACAGCACAGGCCTGGGGGGCAGCCGCAGGAGGAGGGGCTCTTTCTGGGTACAGGACAAGGTGATTTGGCATCTCCTAAGGGGCATTCACAAAAGTAACGTGGCTAGAGTCCAGTCTAGAGGCAGAAAATTCAGACTGTCTGATTGTCCCATCTCTCACTGTCCCTTTGTGTTTGCAATTAGAGATCCTGTAGAAACTCCAGACTAAACAAACGTGTGTGTATGTGTGTGAGAGAGAGACTGAGAACAAGTGGGAGAATATGCTGGAAAAGGCAAAAAGAAACAGGCTAGTCTGGGTTTCATATTGAGATGATAACTTCAAGCTTTCAGAGTAGAACTGATATCCTGAGGACTCCTGGGCATTAGTTTGTTGTTCTCAATGACAGATAATTTATTTTCTAAATAGCTCCCAAGGTAAGGTTAGTAGACTTCAAGGCCCAAGGCTTAGGACTCTGGTTCTTAACTGTGCCAAATGGAAATCACTGGCCATGCATGACTCTGGAACACTTGCGGTGGGGTTGGAAGTAGAAAAGACAGCCCATTTTATACTTATTTTTTTCTTTTGAGGCAAGCCCACAGACTGGCCTTTTTTTATGCAAGAGAGATGGGGAGAGAGAGAGAGAGAGAGAGAATTGGCATGCCAGGACCTCTAGCCACTACAATAGAACTCCAGATGCGTGTGCCACCTTATGCCCACGTGCAACATTGCTCTCTTGTGTCACTGTGCATTTGACTTATGTGGGACCTGGAGAGTCAAACATGAGTCCTTAGGCTTTGCAGGCAAGCGCCTTAAGAGCTAAGCCATCTCTCCAGCCCCCAGTTTATGGCTTTTATACGAGTTGCTTTACTCATTGCAATGGCACAATATTGGACAAAGAGAAGCTTAAGGGAGAAAGGGTTGACTAAGGCTAGCAGTCCCGGGGGATGCTGTCCATGCCGTTGGGCGAAGCGTGGCAGCAGGCTCAAGAGGCCGATGGTCAGTCCCATTGCAGCTGCAGTCGGGAAGCACACGAGTGGGAGGCTCAGTGAGCTTTCTCGTTCTTCAGTCCAGGATCTCATTCCACGGAGTGCTGCTGCCCACGATGACGGTGTGTCTTTCCTCAACTAACCTCGTCTAGAAACCTCCTTATAGATGTGCCCAGAGCCTTGTCTCTTAGGTGATTATACACCCAATCAGATTGATAAGCAAGGCTGACCAACGCAACTTTATATGAAAAATGAACATAAAATAACTCAAATGTTTATATTGAGCTTTGAAATACTATTTTTGATATCCTGGGTTAAATAAAATATGCTACTAAAATCAATTTTATCTGTTCCTTTTTGTCCCCCTCCCCAGACTTTTTCGTTCCTTTATGTAGAATCTCACTCTAGCCCAGTCTGACCTGGAACTCACTCTGTAGCTCCAGAGTGCTGAGATTACAGGTCTATACCACCACATCTGGATGGACATTTAGTCTTTTTTTTTTTTTAATTTTGGTTGTTCCAAGTAGTGTTTCACTCTAGCCCAGGCTGACCTGGAATTCAAATCCACTATGTAGTCTCAGGCTGGCCTTGAACTCACAGTGATCCTCCTACTTGTGCCTCCCGAGTGCTGGGATTAAAGGCGTGCGCCGCCATGCCTGTCTGATGTTTAGTCTTAAAAAAGTAATTTAAAAAATGATTTCTGTTTTCTTCATGGCTGGAAGCCACTGAGCACAATGTCTGGCCGCAGTGTGCACTGGGTGTCAGTTATAAACTTAAGTGGACCTTCATGCTGGTTGCCTGAGGAAAGTCTCAGATGCCTCGGTAATGCTGTCCCCTGCTGGTTAAGTCCTGGAACTGCTCAGTGAGGGTATTAAGAAGCTCTGGGTTATGGGTAGTGTGTGCATGTTTCCATGCCCATGTGCTGTGGGTTGTAACAAGTGCCACGTGTGCACACTAGCGTGCACGGAATGCCCATATGCTGTGTGCATTGTGCGACTTGCCTGTGTGTACCATGCATGGTGTGTATACCATGTACTGGTCTGCACACCGTGCGCTGTGTGCCGAGTGTTGTATGTGTACTATGTTGTGTATGTACTGTGTACTGTGTGTCCTGTGCACAGGCAGTGTGGGAAGAGCCCCATGCTGTCAATCAGCACCCGAGGAGTTTCTTTCTTCACAGGATGGTTTCCATAACAGTACACCATGCGAGCCTCGAGTGGGAAGCTAGCTCAAGTCTATTCTTGCAGCCTGCGTGTCCTGCGCTCAGTGATGAACAGCTTGCTTTCAGGCCCCAGGGTGAGATTTTCTTGGGGAATGTGGTGGTGAGTGATTGAGAGCAGCCGGAAAACTGGATTCTCTAGGGTGGAGGGAGCCCTTGCCTTGCACCATAAAGGGGAGAAAAAGAGAGAGAGAGACATCAATGTGTAATGATGGCGCCTCCTGGAGAGCCCGAAACAATACAAATGTTCACGCATTGGAAACATGTAAGCAGCTGGCCAAGTGGGCCTTTGGCTCCTGCCAGAAGTGGGTGCCAGGTGTGGGACACAGGGAGGTGCATGTGGGGCCCCAGCACGCTGCATTTCCTTCAATTCAGTACTGGGTAAAATGAACCACATTTTCTCTAGAAACCATACAGAGAAATCATGAATCCTCCACTTAAAAAAAGTCTGCCATTTTTCTCCAAAGGACAATTCAGGTGAGAATTTGATGAGGAGTCTGCCTTTGACCTTCATCGTGTCCTCTCCCTGCCTGAGACAATCCTGGGATTGTCCTGAAAGGGTTAAAGGTGGCACTGCCCCGAGACCCTGGTGCTGGTGGCTGCTGGCCTCTGCTGCACATCTACTTGGTCTGCTCTTGCCCACACCAGTTCAGTCAGAATTTCAAATTTCAGAATTTGGATCAGCAATTGGAGAACATCTCCCAGGTAAGTCTACGGTGTGGCCACAGCTGTTCCACACAAACGTCCTTCTGTGTTAGTCAGCTTTCTGACACTATAGCAAATACCCACGGTAGTCAATTTATAAAGAGAAAAGGTTTATTGTGGCTTACGAATTTGGTTGATTGGCCACATGACTGTAGGCCTGTGGTGAAGCAAACTGTTCACGTCATAGCCAGGGAACCAATGAGGAAGGGGCTGTGGTCCCACAAGCCCCATCAAGGTCACCGCCCCCCCCCCCCCGCCCACCAGTGACCTAAGCCCTGCCACAGGCCACACATCTGGAGGGGCAGCATCGTCCCAGGAGCTCCTCTCTGTGGACCACGCCTCAGAGACATGGGCCTTTGGGGGCCGTGTAAGATTCAAATGACAGCACTTTTCTGGAAGCATGGCCAAATCTACAGCAGGGGTTACTGAGTGTTTGGATTCCGCTCCCTCCACATCTGTGCTCCCACACATTCTTCGCCCCCTTCACTGCATTAAGGAACCCCGTTCCTGAGGTTGCCTAGGGGGTGGGTAAATGGAAGGACCTATCCTGTTTCTTCATCTGGTCCTAGCCAGAGGCCCTTGTCTCAGCCTTGTCCAGGGGTCTAGAGCAAAACCCCGGCAGGGCTGGGGTGGCATGTTCTGTCTCGAATCCCCCCCCCCATTTTCATGATCCTTTTGGTATGTAGTCAGCTGGGACCAATAGGGAGATGGGGTAAACTTGAGGATGCCAGTGAGCATTTTAGCCTCTGTGCCACATGCCACCCTCAGGAACATCTCAGCATTAAGTAGGAGACCCTGACGACCTCCCTAAAGTGAGAAAAGCTCGTTTCTGCTTTCAGGTGATGGCTCACCTGTTAGTCCCCTCAAGTACATTTCAAGAGACCCACACGACACATTTGAACAGTCTGGTCCAAAATCTAGGAATGTGTGGAATGTCTGTACACAGTTTGTAAAGATCATTTTAAAACACATTAGTGCTTTTCTGAAGAGGGATTGATTTCTTCAGAATTTGAGCTTGAATTCCTCATTTGTTAGACACTAGTTTCCTTCCCAGACCCATTTTCTCCTTTCTCATGGGTGTCCTACCACACAGCTGAAGTCTGTAATTCCTACATTCCTCAAAGCCAAGTGTGTCACACAACTAGGTTGTTACTTGGGGACCGTGTGCAGGTGAGAAAAGTGCCACCCTCTTCTCTCTCTCTCTCTCTCTCTGTTGCTCTCTCTGCCCCCTTTCCTTCAGTGACATCTCAGGACCTGCCTCCAGCCTTACAGCTAAGACATCATCATAGGAGACCGTGGAGTCACAAAGGGGACCTGTGGGCCCTTGTAGTAAGTCTCAGAGTTCTGATTGGCTTAGCAGAGCCAGTGAGCCAGGGTGGGAATATTATGCAAGACAGAAATAAGTATCTGTCTTCCTGAGGTTACGCTGTTCTTGGTTCTTTCTTCCAGCAGCTCAGCCTATCTCCTCACACTCTCACTGCATATTCAAAAATAAATTACAAATGTGTATTGAGTCAGACTGGGTGGAGCAAAGCAGTGAAGCATGGGCAGAGGAAGCTCAGAGGGGGGCAGGCCGGGCGCAGCTGGTGCTCAGCGGTGGGAATGGAGAGTCTGGGATTATGATGCGGGGATGGGTTTACGATGAGGAATGGATGGAAAAGTAATCTGGTGAACTCCTAATAAATATAGACTCCCTGGGGGCTGGAGAGAAGGCTTAGCAGTTAAGTGCTTGCCTGTGAAGCCTAAGGATCCCGGTTCGAGGCTCAATTCCCCAGTACTCAGGTAAGCCAGATGCACAGGGTGTCACATGCATCTGGAGTTCATTTGCAGTGGCTGGAGGCCCTGATGCACCCATTCTCTCTCTCTCTCTTTCTCTCTCTCTCTCTCTGCCTTCTCTGCCTCTTTCTCTCTCTGTCACACTCAAATAAACAAATAAAAATTAATATTTAAAAAATTATATAGATTCCCTGAAGATTTACAAAATAAATCCAGATGATTAAAATGGCCAGCCCCAAGGTAGAATTCATGGCCTTGGGGGTCTTAAGACATTCATTTCTTTCCCTCCTTTCTTTCTCTTTTCCTCTCCCCCACACTTTCTTCTTTTTCTCAAGGTAGCATTTTACTATAGCCCAAGCCGACCTGGAATTCACTATGTAGTCTCAGGGTGGCCTCGAACTCATGGCGATCCTCCTACCTCTGCCTCCCAAGTGCTGGGATTAAAGGCATGTGCCACCACGCCTGGCCCTCTCTTCTACTTTTACTCCCTCCTCTTTTCCTCTCTCCCTTTCTCCTTCTCTCCCTCCCTCCTTCCCTCTTCCCCTCTTTCAGTGATCTCTGGATCCTGAGCCAGCAATATCAGCATCCGCTGAGAATGCAAATTCCCAGGCCCCATCCCTCCCAGTGGAATCAGAAACTCAGGAACAGAAGGTCCAGCAGTCCCCATGGCACAAGCAAAGTCTTCCTCCTTGTTGTTCAGGAGAGGTTTTGAATGCCATCCATACCTCTCAGTGAGACAAGACTTCAGCAGTGGGCACCAGCTTTTCTTTTTTTATTAGGTATCACGATTCATATATTGATCTTCATCTGACCCTGTGTGTTATTGAAATGGAAAACAAAATAAAAGATGCATGAATGACTATTGAGCTAGCAGATCATTAATGCCTTAGGCAGGCTGGTGGCACTTGCCACATCTGACCTCTGCCTGAGAGGCTGCAGTGTGACTGCTCCCCATTATGTAAGCCCGATTTCCTTCGCCTCAGAGGAGGCAATTGTCCTCCAGATACCCACTGGCACCTTTCCAAGTGGCACTCATGCCTTGTAGAAGAAATGACCATCAGGCCAGTATAAGAAAGAAGGAAAGAAAGAAAGAGAGAGAGAGAGAGAAAGAAATAAATATCAGATACAGAAATGAGTTTTCTGTACCAAGAATGCATTTAAAAATGTATTTCCTTCCAATAACCATAGATACCACTTTTATTTCCCAGAGATGAATGGTGAGAAGAACTTTTAAAATATCTTAACACTTTAATCATATGAAACTGAACACAGATTCTACACAAATGTGTTTCAAAACTCACTTTTCACCTCTCCCTTGATATCACATCCAAATATGTTGTCATAAGTAAATGTGGGCATTGATGGCCTCTGAAATGAAGCCTCAGGATAATGAAGGACTCTGTTTTTGTTTATTTTGAGGTAGGGTCTCATGCTAGCCCAGGCTGACCTGGAGTTCGCTATGTCTCAGGCCGGTCTCCAACTCACAGGGATCCTCCTACCTGTGTCTGTGTCCAAGGTGGCTGCTACCACTGCTTCTCTTGTCTATTCTCTTTAAAAAAAATTTTTTTTTTATTTATGAGAGAGAGAGAAGAAGGAGGAGGAGGAGGAGGAGGAGAAAGAATGGGCTTGCCAGGGCTCCTGTCACTACAAACAAATTCCAGATGCATGTGCCACTTAGTGCTTTACATGGGTGCTGGGGAATCAAACCTGAGTTGGCAGGCTTTGCAAATAAGTGCCTTTAACCACTGAGCAATCTCCCCAGCCCTCTAGTCTATTCCCAATCAGTTCTCCACATTTTCAACTAGCATATAAAGACCTGAAATAGGGTTTTAAAAACTATTTATTTGTTTATTTTTATGAATGAGAAGGGGAGACAGATAGAGAGAGAATGGGCACACCAGGGCCTCTAGCCATTGAAAACGAACTCCAGATGCATGCTCCACCTTGTGCATCTGGCTTATGTGGGTACTGGGCAACAGAACCTGGGTTCTTAGGCTTCTTAGGCAAGCACCTTAACTACTAAGCAATCTCTCCAGCCCTGAAATAGGATTTTTAAGGTTGAAAACAATGAATGACTTACTGCTTCATTGAATTGTAGCAATATTCCCTCGCTAGAGAAAAGAAAGTCAAGATTACAGAGAGGAGAAAATATTTTACGAACCCTTCTCATCCTTGTATGAGGGAGGCCTGTAACCCTTGCCCTTAAAATGATCCTGAGGTTTGGCCCAATCTTGTTTTTGGCCTGTGCTCAGGGAGGAATTTTTGTAGCCTAATGCCAACAGAATTCTGGCTGTGCAATGCATCTTATCTGGAGTAAACTGTTCATGCAAGGGGTGGAGTACTTGAACCCCAGCAAACAGGGCCTTTAATCAAGCTTTCAATTAGTTATCTAAGCTATTTGGAGCCTATAAACATTTTCCTAATAAGTCTCTCAATGTGGGTTCCATTGTGGTCTAAGGCTGGAGTTTCCTATAACCTGGGTAGAAAGGTGGAGGGAGGTGCCAATCACTTTGAGTTTCGTCAAGGTAGTGATTAACCTAGCAGAGAGAATGCAAGGGCCAGCACACTGGCTTAGCACTTGGAAGGTGAAGGCATAAGAATGTCAAGTTCTATGTCACTCTTGGTTACATAAGAGGCCTCTCTGTATCAAAAAAAAAAAAAAAAAAAAAAAAAAAAGTCAAGCCATGGGTTGGGACATGGCTTAGTGGATAAGGGCACTTGCTTGCAAACCCTGCTGCCATGGGTTCAGTTCCCCAGCCATCCACTTAAAGCTGCACAGATTTCTTTAACAGTAGTAAGAGACCCTGGTGTGCCTACAAACACACACACACACACACACACACACAAATAAATAAATAAATAATTTTTTATAAACCAAAATCAAAACAAACAACAAAACAAGCAAATGAACAAAATGCACACAGGCAAAATCTCACCACTAACTCCCAGGGGCTGTGTGACTACTTTTGGTCTGCTCCTCCTGGCCAATGATGCCCTCCAGGAGGGAAGAAAACATTTACTAAGCCAATCATAGCAGCACCTGGGATGAATAGATGGCCGGGGTGACCAGGTTGCCCAATCACCTAGGAGAAGCTCATAGGGGGGCACCCCAAAGAAAATATAGGCAGGCATGTGAAGCCCAAGTCCAAGAAATATATGCCAACTTAGGAAAATTCACAGCAAATAAAGATGGCAGCACAGCAACACCATGAATAATATGCGCTGACTTTAAAACTTTATTGAGATGGCTTAGTGGTTAAGGTGCTTGCCTGCAATTCCTGACAACCCCAGGTTCTACTCCCCAGTACCCACATAAAGCCGGATGCACAAAGTGGCACATACATCTGGAGTTCATTTGTAGTGGCTAAAGGCCCTGGTGTGTCCATACTCTCTCTCTCTTTCCCTCTGCTTGCAAATAAATAAATAAAATTCTAAAAACTGGGCTGGGGAGATGGCATAGCGGTTAAGGCACGTGCCTGTGAAGCCTAAGGACCCAGGTTCCATTCTCCAGGTCCCAGGTAAACTAGACGCACAGGGTGGCGCATGCCTCTGGAGTTCATCTGCAGTGGCTGGAAACACTGGTGCGCCAATTCTCTCTCCCTCTCTCCCATTCTCTCTGTCTAACAAATAAATAAAATTAAAAAAATTTTTATCAACAATTTTTCTCTTGTGCCCCCTTCCCTGTCTTCTTCTTTACTTTGATGTCTTTATTTTCCTCTTCACCACCCATGATGGAATGTTGACATGCTCAGCATTGTACAGGTCCTGTGTGGGCAACTGCAGCCACTGCGTGGTCATGACTGCAATGGCCACTTCCATTCCGAAGCCGTCCTCCCCCTCCTCTGGCGCTTCCATTCTTTCTGCCCCCCCTTCTGCAATGCTCCCTGAGCCTTGGAAGGGATGATAGCAATGTCCCACTTAGCACTGAGACACTAACTTACAGCAGTCACTTATTCTCTAGTGCTGCCTTAAAATTTTTTTTTATTGTCATGGATTTTATTTTGACCATTGGTCTTTATTTACTGTTGTGGTGCTTTGAATTAGGTGTCCCTCATAAACTTGTGTGCTGTGAATGTTTGATCCCCAGCTGTTGGCCATTTGGGAATTGGAGCATCCTGGAGGAGGTGTATTGTTGGGCTTATGGGCATTGTCAGTGTTGGGCACACTGTCCTGCTGCTGGTGATGTCCACCCTCTTCTCATGCCATCATTTCCCCTGCCATCGTGGAGCTTCTCCTCAAGTCTGTAATCCAAAATAAACTCTTTCCTCCTACATGCTGCATTTGGTCAGGTGCTTTGTGCCAGCAATGAGAAGATAACTAATATCTGTCCTTAAAAATTCTCTGCAAAAAGTGAGAGTAGCATTAATATAAGGGTATGAACATTAAGAGAAGTGCTTACTGGGCAGATTGGTGAGCATAATATATACATTTAGCCAGACAGCATCAGACATTACACCCCTAGGGCTCATGACTACCCCTGTTGTAGGTTTTCAGGACCTGGGATGTATTCCCTCCCATGGAGCAGACCTCAGTCCAGTTAGAGGGCAGTTGGTTTCTACCATGACAGATGTGCCACTATTGCACCCATTGGCTCATTTGGCCTGGCTGGCCAATTATAAGGCTTGCACTTGTCCACTGATGAGTATCTTCACTGGTGTTTTCTCTTTCTCCCATTGAACTGCATGCAGAATGGCTTCTTCCAGCTTTCTGTCAGCTGGTCTACATGGAGGAGGTTATCAGCTCAGTTCCAGCAGGATTTCTTAGTGGCCTTGCAGCCCAAGTATGTGGAGTCTTCAGCAATAGGGTCTTACCATCTATTTCTGGTGGGAAACCAAGGGCCTCAGCTATGGCCTATAATGTTTTGGGGGCATCAGGGACCTCCATGGCCAACAACTCACTGGAAGGTATCCCATCCTTGGCACTGAAAATTTTCTAGCAATAATCTATGGCTCCTGAGTGTTCCATTGTCCAATAAAGTAAGTTTCCATATGACTTATTTACAACCTCTTAGGTTTTGATTAGCCCTCCCTCCACCTTTCCTTTACTCAATTTCTTCCCCTGACCTCACTTTGGGCCTTTCACCCCCATCAATCTGTTCTTCTACTTACCTATATACAATACCATCCTATTAAGTACCCTCCTCCCTTCCTTTCTCCCTTATACTAATGCTACTCTCACTTTTGGTAGAGAATCTTCTCTTTTCAGATGGCAATGACCTTGGGATGACTCAGAAGGCATCATGGTGCTGGAAAGAAGTGACAGGAGTGCTCAGTACTGAAATATCTCTATCACAGCTTCCAAGGCTCAGGTTCTATTGTGGAAGAGGTGGCGGAAAGATTGTAAGAGCCAAAGGAAGGGTAGGACTCCTTACAACATGCTCCCCCCAGACACAAAATGACCTGGATATACATGACCTCACAGTGCCTGACACTACCTACACTAGACCATGATAAGAGGAGGAAAAGATCATGACATCAAAATAAGAGAGACTGATTGAGAGGGGGAGGAGATATGATGGAGAGTGGAGTTTCAAAGGGGAAAGTGGGAGGGGGAGGGTATTACCATGGGATATTTTTTATAATCATGAAAATTGTTAATAATAAAAAAAACTTTGAAGAAAATATTCTCTGCTTCCACAATAATTAGAGATTGTGTTCTATACTATGAAGTGGAGACAATAATTTTCAATACTTTTACTTATTGGTTGGATATGTAACTCATGGCAGACTACTTGCCAAGAATGTGCAAGGCTTTGAGTTTGATCCCCAACATTACAAAATGAAAAATTAAAATTTTTATTTATCTTATGTTTGCTTGTTGATTTTCAATATTTATTGATTTATTTGCCAGGAGAGAGATTGAGAGAGAGAGAAGGAATTGAGTCAAATAAGATATATTTGAAATTGACTTCAATATTTCTTTTTACTTTTTTAATGTAGGTATTAGGAAATTTTAAGTTACATATGAGGCTTACATTGGTGGCTTGCTTCTTATTTCTGTCAGCCAGTGGTGCTGTAAAAGAAGGTTCTATTGGAGCAGTTGTGAGCCAAGGTAGCGAGGAGGTTGATAAGAGGCTAAAGAAAACCCTTGGGAGCAGTGTAGGAGACTTGACATTCATTGAAACAGTAGGAAAGAGAGAGGGGAGGGAGAGAGTCCATGCATTGAACAAGTTTCTCAAATAGCAAAGGTGCATTTAGGGCTGGAGAGATGGCTTAGTGGTTAAAGATGCTTGCATGCAAAGCCTGAAAACCTGGATTCAATTCCCAGTACCTATGTAAAGCCAGATGCACAAAGTGGCACATTCATCTGGAATTTGTTTTCTGTGACAGGAGGCCATTCTCCATCTGTCTGCCTCTTTTGTTCTCTCTCCCTTCCTCTCTCAAATAAGAAAAAAGATGAAAGCGTTTTTTTCCTAAAGGTACATATACATGAATGGAATTGGGGCAGGGAGATGGCTCAGTGGTTAAAGGCACTTTCCTGTAAAGCTGATGACCTGGGTTTGATTCCCCAGTGCCCATGTAAAGCCAGATGCACAAAGTAGCATATGCGTCATAAATTCGTTTTCAGTGGCAGGAGGGCCTGGCGTGCCAATACTCACTCTCACTCTCTCTGTCTCTCACTCTTTTCTCATATAAATAAATACTTTTTTTAAACATGGTCATGGAGGGAAATATGACTCAATGCTCTGAGAGGCCCAGAAAGGCTTCACAAAGGAGCTAGAAACTTTGTGTGTGCTGGTGCTAGCAGTGGAATACGTGGTCTACTTCGGAGCCATATCCTCAGTCTAGAGAAACATTTTGAGCATTTAGCAAGTGATCTCTAGGAGGAGAAGTTAGACAGACACCCCACACATAGGAAAGCATACATGAAAAATGGCATAGGATGACTACATGCCCAGATGGTGGAGGGGGGAGAGTTGTAAGTACCGCAAAGCAAGGCAATGGGGGGTATTCTCCTGCTAGAGTCTTGTCTAAGGTTCTTTTTCTTGCTTCAGGGAATTAAAGAAAAAAAAAAGCAACATCATTGTTTAATCTTCATTGTCAACTGGACTGGATTTAGAATCATTATAGAAACACACCTTGGGGCATGTCTGTGAGGGTGTTTCCAGAAACATTTAACTGAGGAAGGAAGCCCCCCCCCCGAATGTGAATGACACCCATGGATGGGGTCCCAGACTGGCAAGAGGAAAAAGTGAATTGAACACACCCATCTTCCTCTGCTTCCTGGCAGTGGGTGCAGTGTGACCTGCTGCCTCGCAGTCCTGCCACCACAGCCAGGGCGCCTTCCCCGCCACCATGGACAGTGCCCTCAACTGGTGAGTCAGAGGATGCCTGCTTTTCTCAGGTGTTTTGTCACAGTAACAAGAAAAGTCACCCATGTGAAACCTGATATTTCTGCCCAGCATTGGAATTAGGGGCAACTCATCGTTGAACAGATGCCTCATCAACTTCAATTTTAAAATATTTTTATTTATGAATGTAAGGTTCAGGAGTGACTAAGACCATGGAAACCACTCTGAGGCAAAGATGGAAGTTTTCATTTGGGGGGGGTCATGAGATTCCAGGACTGACTCTCAAGAGCAGAACAGTCGATTTTGAGATTACAAATAGTGCACTATATAGAGCTCTTCAGTGGGGGGGAAGGTGAGGAAGGGCAGAACTCCTTTGCTCTTTACATTAGCCATAGGGTGTGAGACCAGAAGTGACCAGATGGGAGATAACGGGGCAGGAAACCTAGACCTGGGGAATTGTTAGGCAAGGAAGGGATGATAGCTGGGTGGTTCCTTGAGGAATGTGGGTGTCCTACTTTCGTGTGTCTCTATTGCCCTCCTGCTGTTCTCAGTGACTCCATTTTGCCTGACCTAACACTCCAGTCACCGCTCTGCCACCTGTAGCCACCATGAAACTGCCTCCTCATCACCTGCCCTGAAGATACATCCATCGACCACATTATCCAGCCCCCCCAATAATAACTCATAACCCTTATGGTCAGCATGAAAAAATTAACCTTCGTCTCTTATCATTAACAAAAGGCTGGACTACTAGGTCAGGACAAAATGGAGTCCTCCCCCAGCCAAATAAAAACTTCCGTCTTTGCCTCAGAGTGGATTCCGTGGTCTTGGTCACTCTTGAACCTGACAGTGCACTTAAGAGAGAGTGGGGCAGAAAGAG
The DNA here is from genome assembly GCA_036346955.1 of Dipus sagitta. Classification (NCBI taxonomy): domain Eukaryota; kingdom Metazoa; phylum Chordata; class Mammalia; order Rodentia; family Dipodidae; genus Dipus; species Dipus sagitta. The sequence goes on along the minus strand of CM070773.1, from coordinate 148,650,067 downwards.
AGAGGGTGAATGAGCATGCGCCAGGGCTTCCTGCCACTGCACATGAACTCTGGGTATGCACTACTTTGTGCATATAGCTTTATATGGGAACTGGGGGATTGAATCTGGGCTGACAGGCTTTGCAAGCAAGCACTTTAATCACTGAGACATCTCCAGCCCCCTGACCAACTTCTTTTTTTTTTTTCTCGCCAACTTTTTAACTACCATGTTAATTAAAGAAATGCTGGGAGAATATGATGACCCCTTCATATAAGGTACTTGATATACCTAAATTAAGAGAGTTCTTAATTTCTTAATGGGAGAGAGGGGGTGGCATGGGAGTGAGAGAAGGGGCACACCAGGGCCTCTAGCCACTGCAAACAAACTCCAGATGCATGTGCCACTTTGTGCATCTGGCTTTACATTGGCACCAGAGAATTGAACCTGGGTCATTAGGCTCTGTAGACAAGCACCTTAACCTCTGGGCCATCTCTCTAGCCCAACAGTGTGCTTATTCTCCAACTCTTCATTTGGAAAATGGTGTACATCTCATAGAAAAGTTGAAGGAATGGTGTAATGAACACCACTAGATTTTTTTCCCCATCTGCTACCATTTCACACAATTCTTTCCTCTCCCTCCTACCCCACCCATTTAAGAATAACAGACACCACTATGCTCATTCCTAGACATTACATCACCTATCTCATAAGAACAAGGATATTTTCCTATAGAATCAAAATAACAAGAGCACACACATGACTTTTTTTGCTTGTGTGCATGTATGTATGTGTGTTTGCAATAGAGTGAGAGAGAGAGAGAGAGAGAGAGCTGGTGTCTGTATGTGCTGGGGTACGTGTGGTGCACGCACATGTACACGCCGCAGGTGAGTGTGTGGAGCTCTGCAAGGGCAGGTGTCTCCGTTGCTCTTCTGCTCATTGTCATTTTGAGCCAGAGTCTCTTATGGATACCAGAGTTTGCTATTTTTCCTGAGCTCAGGAGATTCCATGATTTCTGCTCCCCTTCACAGAACAGGGGTCACAGGCGCCTATGGTCACACCCAGCTGTTTACCTGGTCCTGGAGATTGGAACGGAGGCAGTTTCAGGCCCTTATGCTTGTGCAAGAAGTGCATTCAACTGCTGAGCTATCTTCTCGCCCCCCCCCCACACACACACATGAATTTTAATGTTAGTTTTATCGAACAGGGAATCTGTATTCAAAGTCTCCACTAGGCTAAGTAATGCCATTTACAACTGTTCACAGCTCCCACACGACATTTGGGTGACCTGCTGTTCTTATTTTAACATGAAACAATTTTTTGTTTGCCTTCCTCCCCCCACCTTTTTTTTCCCCGATTTTTCTACTCTCTTTGGTCAGTATACTTGCTGTTTTGTTTGTATGTTCATTTTGAAAGAGATCAGAGCATAACACCTCATAATATGCTACTTTTACACATTCATTATTTGGGGCTGGTGGCAGTTGAAAAATCAACAGGCCCAGGCAGGCACCCTGCCCTTTCCTTCTACCTAACAGCAGAATCCAAAGCCTGATAATCCTCAGGACCTGAAAGGTGGAGGCAGGCAGGAGGACCAGGGTTTTCAAGGTTGTCCTCTACTGCACAGTGGATTCAAGGCCAGCCTGGGATACATGAGAATCTGCCTCAAAGCAAACAACTAACCAACAAATAAATGCAAAGTGTAAATTTCCTAGAAGAAGCCCGCTTTGCCTGATCAGAGATGAATGCTGTTGCTGAGGGGAGCCGGCACAAGCAAGTCTTAGTAACGTAGTCCTTCCTTACCCTCTATTATTTCCTAGTCAGTTTACCATGACTTACCACTTTCCCAGAATCCCTTCTTCCTTTGTCTTGTCTCATTTCCAGAATTGACTGTTCTTTGATAAAATAAAATATATGCTCCCAGCTCTGACTGCTTATTGGGTTTTTCTTCCTTTCTCGGCAGCCCCCATGCTATAGAGAAATCGAAATAGAAATATCAAATATCATTTACACATTTTTTCTCTTGATAATTTACCTCTTACTAGTTCAATTCTCAAGCCTCAGCTTCAGAACTGAAAAGGAAAATATTTTCCTCTCCTGTAGGTCATTTTGGTCTCTGAGGACATCAAATGCCATGGCATGACATTTCTTTGAGGTGCCCACACTGGTTTTCTTACGGAATGTTCACATTCTGGGTCTGCAGATGTTCCCTGGTGGTGAGGCCTCATTAAACCTTTTTGGCAGGAGCACAACACAGGTGACGGGGGCTTTTCCCACCGCGTCTCATCAGGAGGTGGGTGAAGTCAGTTGAGAGGAGACCGGATGTTTATGAGTTATGTGCTTGGACCATCTTCGGATGGGAGATGACCCTGTGAGCCCCACCCTTGTGGTCCAGATGGAGGGAACCAGACCCCTGAGGGGCTTTGTGTTTGCACAGTCATCTATTAGTGCCTAGCGGGAAAAAAATGGTAAAAGAACATGTTTAGGGAATCCTGTCAGCGAGGGAATGGGGCATGCGGCTCTCTCACCCCTAATTGGCTAATGTGATGTTAATAGTATGCTAATCACCCTCTTGCTGTGTCTATAGCTTGCATTTATGAGTGATTCCACCCAGCACGCAGCTTGGCCTAAAGAGTTCTGGCTGGGCTTTCTGTGGCCCCCGGGGGAGACATTTATTTCCCTTGCACATATGGACTCCACTTTTGCCTCCCCTTTCATTCTGCTTAGTAAGCAGACCCTGACCGTCTCCACACCTGCATCCCATTCTCTCTGCAACCCTAGCCAAAGGCTAAGGACGCTGGTCTTGGCAAGGGTGGGTGGGCTGGGGGCGGCAGAGGAGCTCCGAAGACCTTTTAGGCTTCTGCTACCTTTCCTGTGAGGTGAAGCAATGCGGAGATTCCTTGGAGACTGGTATTTCCGAGACTTTGGTAACGATGGTTCCTGTGGACTGAATGCTACATATATTCTTGCTAATGTCTTTGAGGGTCTTTCTGCCTCCTTGGTACTTCCCTGTTAGTTGAACAAACTTCTAACTCATTAGGGTCCTAATAAGGGGGACTTTGGAACATGGAAGAAAAAAAAATGCACCTTGTTTCCACCCCAAATTTAATACTTCCAACATTGACACCTGCGTTAGTTATTTCTCGCTGCTGAGATGAGACACCTGAAAGAAGTGACTTACAGGAGGAGGGATTTAACTGGCAGAGACAACTAATGCCCACCCTTCCATGGTAACAGTCATAGTCTCCAGCCGCCCTTGCCCTGGGTCTCCTCCTTACAGTCTCGGATGCATAAGAAGATGCAAATTCTGCTCACACAAGATGCTGCCGGGCCCGTGCGTGGCTCTACCCTGATACCGAGTGACTTTGCTGTGACTGGAATGCGGTTCATTACTCCAGAGTTTCCTGTGCTGGAAAATCGGTCCCCAGTGAGGCAATGTAAGAAGTGATGGAATCGTTAAGAGGTGGAGCCTAGTAGGAGGGGTTACGCCAGTGGGGGCATGTCTCCAAGAAGAACGAAGTGGTTCACATCAGACCTCAGTTCAGTCTCACCTGAATGGATTTTGCAGAACTTGCCTGACCCCTCCCCCCACCATGGCTCTCAGGCCAGCCGTGTGCTCCCTCGCTCGCTTGTTCCCATGGTGATGAGGTGTCTTGTTTACAGCAATGGGAAATGGGGGCTTCGTGGTAGTGTGAATGGGACAGTGTAAATGTATGGCCCCACAGACTCAGGTGTTTTATTAAAATTAAACTTACTAGGGCCGGGTGTGGTGGCACACACCTTTAATCCTAGCACTTGGAAGGCAGAGGTAGGGAGGTTGCTGAGAGTTCGAGGCTACCCTGAGACTACATAGTGAATTCCAGGTCAGCCTGGGCTAGAGTGAGACCCTACCTCGGAAAACCAAAAATAAATAAATAAATTAAATAAATAAACTTACAACTTGGGTCTCCAGCTGTTTGGCTGGAGGAGGTATCTGTCACTGGGGGTGGATCCTGGGGGCCTGCCCTAAGGTGTGTTTAGGCGCAGATCTTGATTCGAGCCCAAAGGTGTGCAGAGAGCAGTTTGGCCTCCGGTGGTTCATGCTTGCTGGTGATGCCTGCAATGGTCGTGTCTCTCTGCTTGGTGAGCTTCTTCAACCACTGATGGGGTCTCCTCTGCATCTGTACGTGTGAAATAAATCCCTTCCTCCCACAAGCTGTGTCTGGTTGGATGTTCATCCCAGCAATGTGGAGCTGACTACAACAGGCTTTATCATAACATGGACATTTAAAGTATGATTTTGTATAGAAGGCACATTTTGGCCTTTTAAAAACTTTGTATTAACAACTTCTGTACATATAGACAATATACCATAATCATAATCCCCTCCCATCACCCTCCCTTTTTCCCCTCTGAATCTCATCTCCACTGAATCCCTTCTCTCCAGCCTGTCTCTCTTCTACTTTGAGGTCATCATATTTTCCCTCCTATTATGCAGGTCTTATATAGTTAGCATCAGCCACCATGAGGGGTCTTGGCCTTCTCCTGTGATGAAAACTACTTCTAAAATGAAACACCCTAGAAAACCATTGCTGAAGGTGGCCAATTTCCTACAGAGATGTTTTCTGATCTGTGCTGGTGATAATCAATGATATTAGCTGATGATTTGCTGTTATCCTGCATAATCTACCTCTGTTAGCTCTCATGACCTCCAGCACTTAAAGGGGCAGACTGCAACATATGGTTTTTATTAGTTGGAGGAAATGAGGAAAGTAAGACTAAGGCAATAAAAAGATTTGCCTAAAACCAAGGTTTCCCAGGCTGGAGAGATACCTTAGCAGCTAAGGCACTTGCTGACAAAAGCAAAGGACCCAGATTTGACTCCCCAGTACCCATGTAAAACCAAATGCACAAGGTGGCACATGCATCTGGAGTTTGTTTGCAGAGGCTAGAAGCCCTGGCACACCCATTCTCTCTCTCTCTCTCTCTCTCTCTATCTATCTATCTATACCTTTGTCTTGCTCTCTCTCTCTCAAATAAATTAAATAAATATTAAAAGATTAAATCAAGGTTCCAAAATTTGAGTGGGTTTCAGAATCCCTTGGAAGGTTGTGAAACCGCAGATTTCTGGGCCCCACTGCCAGAGCTTCTGATTCAGCTGGATGGGGCTTTGGAATACGTATTTCTTGTAAGTTCCCAGGTAGCCAAGGCCCCAGACCTGTCAGGTAGAAGAGACCCAGGGTTCTTTCTGCTTTTAGGGCTATGTGTCAGTGCTTTGGAATGTGTGATAGGATTGATAGCCACCTGTATGCTTGACCCTACAAACTACTTCTCAAGACAATGTCATTTTCTTATAATCAGGTCACATTGCATCAGCACCTTGAAGGTGGGAAGCCTGTCTTTCACTCCTTCCACTTAAAGCTTCTAGCCTGGTGAACCCCAAGTAGCCACTAGATTTTGAAGAAGAAAGAACTTTCCAATGTATGGGCTAGGAGATGCTCAGCCATTAAGGGCACTTGCTTGCAAAGCCTGAACATCCAGGGTTGATTCCCCAGTACCCACATAAAGCTAGATGCACAAAGTGGCGCATGTGTCTGGAGTTCATTTGCAGTGGCTAGAGGACCTGGCCTGCCCATCCTCTCTCCTTCTCTCTCCTTCCCTCTTCTCTTTTTTCTCTCTCTGTCTCTAAAAATAAGTAAATAAATAAAATAAAATGAATTTCCAAAGTAAGTGACTTCCTTAGCCAGTGGACTGATTTCCAAGGTGAACGTCTCAATCTCAAAGAAAGCGGAAGAGCTCCGTCACACATGGCCTGCGCGAAAGCCTCACTGTCACATAGCTCAACTTGGACTTGACTGCTGGAAGGCTCCTTTGTCTTGCTTGCGGCCCCAAAGGTTCTGCTCCTCCTATAGAAAGCAGATCTCCAGTGAAACACTGGGACCCCCTATAAATCTGCTTTAATGACTTGAGCCTGCAGGCTGAATTACATATGGAGTCAAGCCACGTCTGCTGTTGTTAGCCGTGCCAGCAGCAATATGGAGGCTGCTCGCTGTCACCAGACATCAGGAAGTGCAGAGACACAGGCACTCCAAGCCACCGCATCTGTACTGCATTAGCCTCGAGGCTGATGGTTCAGGGGCTGCAGTGGGCCTGGGACAGGTTCTGTTACACACACACACACACACACACACACACACAGAAACATACAAGCAAACGTATTGACACACACATGCACACTGACCCATGCAAATACACCCTGATGCAGACCTACATACCCACTGACACACATACAGAAACACCAACATACATGCACACTGATAAACATACACACATACATTGACACACATAAACACTGGCGTGAACCGACAACCAAAGTAGACATGTTGACATATACACTCACGCTGACACCCATATCGACACACCCATGGTAATTACTGTCCTACATGAGCAATTTCTAAAATTCTTGGTGGGATACAAATCATTCTAACTTACATTGTTGGAACTGCTTAAAGGGGTGTTTCAATTTTCTGACAAACATATTCATGACAAGTATGTGTGATTGGGTTAAGGTGAGGGACAGGCCCGGTGAGGCTGTAGGAAGAGACCTGTTTGAACACTGCAATCTGGCTCTGCTGGGGTTGCTTGCGGGGCCCGTGAGGCTGTGAGTCCAGCCCGGGATGTGGTGCCATTGTAATTATTTATTTGTTTTCACTTTCTTCAGCCCTGCCAACAACAACTGGAAAGTCTCTGTTTTATGTTCTGGTGAATGTTAAACCATCCAGTCATAATGAACTCGGTTTTATTTAAGTTTTTTATTTTGTTCATCATGGATTCTTTTACATATTTTATAATGCCACTTTGGTGTGTCTTTAAGTTGTACATATGGGTGGTGCTGCTGGTTCTGAGATTGTGGGTATCTCTGACCATAATGTTACTAATGAAAGGTTGGTAGAGGGATTAAGTGGCGGGGCAGGAAACCTGCATTAAACCATGTTGTCTGAGGTATATGGCTGGTACGGTTTGCTGGGCACTTCAAAACATTCTCCATAAGTGGATGTTGACGTATACTGCATTCTTCAAAGCAAAAACCAACCCTGGAACCTACTAGGTGCTCAATACATCCATGTTGGATGGGCAGCTTACAAGGTTCATTTGTAATTATCCACATTTAAAAAAATTCTTTATTATTTATTTGACAGAGTGAGAGAGAAAGAGGGGAGAGAGGGAATGGGCACATCAGCATCTCCAGCCACTGCAAACGAACTCCAGACGCGTGCTCCCCTTTGTGTATCTGGCTAACGTGGGTCCTGGGGAATCAAACCAAGGTCCATTGGCTTTGCAGGCAAATGCCTTAACCACTAAGCCATCTCTTCAGCCCCATATCTGCATTTCAAGAATGAGGAAACTACGAGTTTTGAGGGATTCAGTAGACCCTCAAGACCACGTGTCCTGTGAGTGCAGAAGCCAGTTCACTGTATAGCCCACGCTCCCAGAGTGACTTCTCAGTGCTTTCATTGTCACATGCCACTGATTCTGTCCTCCAGTATGTCTTCTTGCCCATAAGGGCTGATACTTGGTCCTTCTTGGAAAGTCAAATCAAATAAATAACTATGATTAGATGTGTTTATATCGTATCTTATAGGATGAGAACGTTTTTGTAGCCCAGGTGGCTTCCAGTCTTTCCACCTTCTGAGAAAAATTTTCCAGCCTGAGCCTTTGCCCTTCCTTTTATTAAGAACAAAAAGTAAATTGCTGTCACTGATACAGGTGTGCTGTGAGTTCTCGCATCAGTTGACCAGGCTTTTGGAAGCACCCAGAGGTTAGCCACTAACTCTGAATCTGTGGGCTCTGGTCAGACTATTCCAAGCATATTGACCAGAATGTCTATGTCTATCTAATCTATCTATCTATCTATCTATCTATCTATCTATCTATCTATCTATCTATCCATCTATCTATCTCTGAAGGCAAGAGGCCTTCCCATTTACTTTGTAAAATAATCCATAGATCTTTAGCTAGTTGTTCATGTTGACACAACCCTCCTTTTAGCTTGGAAAAGGAGCAAATGCCTTTACCTCATGGGCACTGGGCAGGGAGGACATGCAACCTCAGGACCAGTAAAACCAGAGAGTAAGATACAGAAGCTTCAGCTCTCATCAACGGGAGCATACTCGTTGTTGCATAACAATTGGCTCCCAAATGAAACATTTTGTCCTGAATGGAATCTCATTGGGAAGCTGAGCCTTAGTTTCATTAAGACACAGGGAGTTTCAAAGCTTGTTAAGGCTTAAGATGTAAATATCTCACAAGTCTAGGGAAGTTCATGAAACTTAAGGAGATTCACAGTAAGTGAGACCTTCATGGAGAAGAAGCTGTCCTGCCAGCTGAGCTGCCTGTCGGCTAAGCAGTGAGCCTTCAAGATGGAACTCTTGGGAGTTATCACCTATGTCGGGTGGGTTTTTTTTTTTTTTTTTGGTGATGCAGCTGTCTTAGACTTGTAAGTAACTTCACTAGACTCATTGGTTCACTAAGTTGGACCACAGTGTAGCCATTACTTTAGTCTGTTGTCTGTACCCTATCTGGGGGTAAATAGATGTTTGTTTACATCTCCCCAGTACTGGTATAGAACATTTTTCTCAAGAGCACAAAGTAAGTACTTTATGCTTTTGGGGACATTTGGTCTCTGTTCCAACTGCTCAACTCACCATCCAAACAGCCTTAGGCAAAGGGACATGATTATGTTCCAATAAAACTTTATATACAGAAATAGACACTGGGCAATTTTCTTTTACAAGACAAGCCATGATTTGCTACATTTGATCTACAATTCTGTTTCCTTTTGCTGAATGATGTTATGACAGTTTATATGTCGTTCAGTCATGGTGGCTGACATTTACCGACATCTTATCACTGAGTACATGGGTACAAAGACTCTCTCTTGGACAAGCAGCAAGTGACATCCACTGTGCTACCCCTGTCTGGATAGACCCTCACTCACCTGGATGTCATCAAGGAATACTGATCAGGTGTCCCATCCTCCTCTCCTCTCCTGCCCTGAATAATCAAAACCTGGGTGATTTTCATTTTTTATTATTTATTTGAAAGTGAGAGAGAGAGAATGGACGCGTTAGGGCTTCTAGCCACTGAAAAAAAAACTCCACACACATGCACTACCTTGTGTATCTGGCTTATGTGGGTACTGGGGAATCGAACCTGGGTCCTAAGGTTTCACAGGCAGGCGCCTTAACTGCTAAGCCATCTCTCCAGTTCTCTTGGTGATCTTTTGAACGCATACATTAAGCCAAAACAGTCTTCTACATAAAACCCTTAGATGACTTTCCACTGCTCTTAGGATTAAAATTTGTATGTGCCTCCTTACCCACAGACCCCTGCAGAGCCTGGTCTAGCCCACCTGCTCCATACAAGATGCCTCTCACTACTTGGGCTCTTCCCAGTGCCCTGACACTGCTCCTTGACACATCAGGTCTCCCCATAACTGTTCCATTATCCCTCTTAACTCCAGATTCATTTCTTTGCTTCCATCTCAATTGTCACCATGTCAAAAGAGCCTTTTCTGACTCCCAGACCTCTCCACTGTTTGGGCTTACAGGCACAATAATCATTTCCGGGCATAAATGAGCGCTCACTGGTGTGTCCACCGTTTGGCTCCCATTTTAGTAACAAGTTCCATAATGGCAATGACAATGCCTGACATTGTCAAGCTCTGTCCTGGCACCTAGTGGAGGCTGTCACAGAATGAGAACCCTATGAATGCTTAGCCAAGGGGCATGAGAATAAATCAATGCATGGACATGCCTGAGGCAAGCAGCCCCCCCCCCCTTGGGTATCATCGGGCCACTGGTTGGATGATGGAAAGGAAGAAGTGGCCAGAGGTGGTGGCGATTGAGAGTACGGTGCAGCCTAGACAGAGATGTGGAAAGGGTTGCAGCAATGTACAAAGAGAAGAGGAGAATTATAAAGTCCAGGCTGAGGGCGCAGGAGGGGCGGCCCCGCAGGGGAATCCAGCAAGCAGTCAGCTAGGATGGGGAAACAGACATCTGGGTCAGAAACACATCTTTCTTCTAATCATTCCTGGCCTGTCATGCTGAGATCAAAAGTCTGCTCTTCAGCCCCCTGTGATCCTGGATATACAGTTTGCAAAAAAAAAAAAAAAAAACCATTTAGACTAGATTGCCCTTTAGGTCAACATCTTCAAATACCTATGGGGTATATAGTAATTGGAAAGAAAGAAGCCCGCCATCATAGAATTTGACAAAAGCTTACTGTATATGGAGCAACAAAACGTAGGAAATGCAGTTTCCACACAGAGGTAACGGAGGGTGACTGGATACGATACCCGATGCTTCTGCTCATGCCGGTAGAAACCGCCAACCATGTTATATCCCATCTCCACTTGCAGAAGGGAGGAAGAGTGTGAACCTCAGGCAGCTAATGGATGGGAAAAGAAGTACAAAGCCTGGCGCATTATTAACACTTAGTAACTCTAGGCACTATTATATTTTTATGATCAGATGGTGACGCCATATTGGGAAGATGTCAAGGCCACATTGGGATCTGTCATTCTTTGCTCACTTAAGTGTGATGGGCTCCTTGGGACTCTGGTATAAGACAGAACTCCTGGTCCACTCTGGTTCTCAGAAGAGCTAGGGAAATGGAGTTTGTGAAAATACACACATCTCTTTCCCTCTGCCATTGAATTGTGGGTTTTCACTGCCCAGGATGGAATCACAGCTTCTTCTCAGGCTCCAAAGTGACCCGCTGACAAGGCTTGGGGGTCGGGATAATTCTTTGATCTCTGTCCCATCCATTCTGCCCAAAATCACAGCCCAAAGACCTCCCACCAATTTCTGATCTTTTGTCCCAAGTCGCTTCATGAGCAGTCATAAATTGCTTTGAAGATAAAAGCATTACAGCAGTGCACCAGGATACCACGATTATTTTAATAAGTAGAGCCTGCATATGTCTTCTTGACATATGAGCCGTTCAAAATATTTGTCTTGTTTTCCAGTTCAGCTGCATGGGAAAAGTCCGTGCATGTCTCTTACGTTGACTCCTCCATATAGCCCTCTGCGCAGGGAGCATTGCCTTCATAAAAGTGTTTGCCTTTCCTCCAACAAAAGAAATTGATGCTTCTCTGGGGGATATGCCTCTGTTAGCCAACATCCAAGTCATTATTTTCAGAGATATGTGCTTTTAAAATGTCTAATTTATCACAATGCTTACAAATGCCAATAAAATACATTATAATATTCAAAAGGCCAACAAAGGTCAGTGCAAACTGAAGAGAACTGAGAAGAAATATATGTGTGGATGTGACCATGGGCTCATAAACAAATATAAGGTGGGTTCTGTATGCAGAGAAGGAAGAGGAGAGGACGATTTTGTCTCTAGATCTACACCTGGGTTAAGAAGGTGTGTATATTTTAAATTGGCGTAAGAGATTTAGGAATTCTGGCATTTTCAAGTACATTGCTTTAATTTCTCTCTTCTCCTAGCCTTCCTCCCTCTCTCCCTCCCATTTCCCTCTCCCCTGTTTCACATGTATCCTTTTGAAGAAGGGCTTTTAAAAAATAGCTCATGAGGGCTGGAGAGATGGGTTAGTGGTTAATGCATTTGCCTGCGAAGCCAAAGGACCCAGGTTCGATTCCCTAGGACCCACGTAAGCCAGATGCCCAAGGGGCACATGCATCTGGAGTTCGTTTGCAGTGGCTAGAGACCCTGGTGCGCCCATTTTCTTCCTGTCTGTCTCTCTAGCTCTCTTTCTGCTTGCATAAATAAATTAATTAATTAAATTAAAAATATTTTATAGCCGGGCATGGTCGCACACTCCTTTAATCCCAGCACCTGGGAGGCAGAGGTAGGAGAATTGCTGTGAGTTCAAGGCCACCTGAGAATGCATAGTTAATTCCAGGTCAGCCTGACCAGAGTGAGACCCTACCTTGTCAAGTTTTGCATGCAAATGTCTTTAACTATTGAGCCATCACTCCAGTCCCTGAAGAAGGGAGTTTTGAAGGATCTTCTCCGGGGAATATCTTTTTTTTTATGTCATGAAACACGTTTCTGACCACCCACTAACTCTTCTGTAAGTGTCATCAATTTCCAATGTGTTTTTGCTCACTTTGCCACAGTGGCGGCCTCTGTCCTTACAGTGCCAGTAGCCGGGCTGGACAGAGCAATAAGGATTGCTGGCGGAACGGTTCATGAGAGGTCGCCACCTGAGGCTTGGAAGCTGGGTGAGCTCAGAACCCCAGGCTTTAAGCTGGCACTTGGGAGTGACCTTGGAACCTGCCGCACGCTGCAGGCTTTGCCCCTTGGTTTCCACTCCAAGACTGAGCTCACGCCAGCTGGTTTTGCCATTCACCCCACGGTGAATTCATGACATGACCTTCTGGACTATAGTTCAGGGTAGATATGATCCCATAAAACAGGATAGCAACCAAGCCTCCCTTGCTTTGGGCAGGGAACCCCCGGGGTTCTTGCTGAAACCTTTCTCCAGGGTCCTGCCTCCTTCAAATATTTTCTCAGAAACTGATCTGGCTTTCCACACACCTGGCTCTCTGGGGTTAGCCAGGAGTTGACTGGACTCCATCAATTGCATTTGAACCCCAGGGGCCTTGCTGATCACCTATTTCCCCAGAGGCCCTTCTCTTCCCTAGACTCTCAAAAGGACCTGCTGCTGTCCCCTGCTGGGATCTTTTGCAAATTGCCTTGTGATGTCTTCTGACTGTACATTACAGTTAAACTTTTCAGAAGTGCTTTGTTGTCCCAGACAATGAATGCCAAGCAGGGAAGAAAGGAGCAACCTGGCTTCATCTTAGTCCCAGGATGCCTCACTGGACCCCGTGCCTCCCACATAGGTCAGACCAGACACTATCCTGGGATATTTTAACACTCCCATACGGCAGGAATGTGTTTGTGAATACTCCCTGAAATACTTCCCCAGGAAGGGCACCTCCACTAATAACAAAATGAGTGTACTCAGAGGTCTTTGACTGACGGGCTCCATGAGTCCAAACTGACCTTAGTTGTTCCTCCCCTGCCCCACCCCCCACCCTTCCAATCTGCAATGTGGGCTGATGTCAGGAGGAAACGAAAGCCCTTAAGTCAGTCAGGGGCATGGGGTGGACTCCCTAGCACCCTGGATTTCCAACGAATGACTCTAACATTCTCCTGCGGAGCCACAGAAGAGCTCTGAAAGTTTCCTGACAGTAATGCCAAGCGATCAGTACTATTGGGTCCATAGTGCATTTCCACCTTCCCTCCAGCTTGCCCCATGGTCAGCTATAAAACTGTCCATGTTGCTTTTTGACTTGAACTTCAGGGGATCAGCCTACTTCCTCACTGAGCCAAAACTTAAGGCATTTGAATGACATTCCCCCCCCCCCTTGGGGGCAAACCACACATTGCATGCTGGCTTTGCTGACAGTTTTGCACACAAGATGGGAAATACCCACCATCTGTGGCCCAGCTAAGCAATTGGCATGGCTACCAGTCCCCACAGGCCACAGCCTGAGAGTCCCCAGCCTCCTCCTTCCCAGAGAATGCTCAGCTGTTCAGCCCCAGGGCAGAGACTCTGATCCATGCATAATTGATGACATAATAAATGCTTCTCTGGCTGCAGCAGAAAATATGATACTGAATAAATCACCTTGCCAGGGCCAAAATGAGGTTGAGATCCTAAAATTTAAAATGACTGCTCATTAAAGACGCCATCTGATAAAGCATGTTTTTCCATAGCGCAACCCCTCGGGCCAAGCAGGCAGGGAGCCCCGTGCTCTATCCAGGCCTTTGGGGACTACAGAAGAGAGAAAGATATCGCTGCTCCCCAGGGTGCCCAGGTGTTCCAGACATCCCTGCTGTCTGTTCCCATCTACCCTGCCCGGAAAGCTCACTGGTACATACCTCTGTTTAACAACGTGGGGAACTTAGTGTTCTAGGAAACTTAAGAGGCTGTAACCAAATATCACAGATTTGTAAGACAACAAGAATTATTACTTAGGGTTTGGGTAGCTGGAAATCTAAGATGAGCACGGCAGAGCTGAAGTGAGGGTCATGGCCGGCTCCTTGCTGCGCCCTCACAGGGCAGGAGCGTGTGGGCTGCTGGAGTCCCTTTCAGGAAAGTACTGACCTCATTCACAAGAGCTCCACTCTCATGACATAATCGGACTCCAAGCCTCAGCCATCAAATTAGGGGCTAAGTTTTAGTTCATGAATTTATGGGGAATACAAGCATCCTTCTAGTGATCCATGACTCAGAGAATTCAGAAATCTGCTCATGGCATTGAAGAGTCCTGTGGAATTCTAACCTGAGTCTTTAAGATTCAGGCCTCCTCTAATGCCTCACAGGTTACAGGAAATGGGAAGAACTGGGCATCTAAACATCAAAGAAAGGAAGGTCTGAGGAGACAGTAGGGAGCTCCTCCTAGGGATTCAAAGCCAGCAGGGCAGCCCTGGTGACAAACAGGCAAAGCTGCTGGTGGGTGGGGAGAGTCGAACCCAGGAGAAGACATGCAGCATGAAGCCTGAAGCCTCACCGCATTTGCTCAGCCAGAGCAGGACACACACACACACACACACACACGATGGGTGAGAGGGCATCTGATTGATTGCCTTTGCCACAACGGTTCCTGAATAAGGACAGCACACCACAGATGTTCTGTGAATGTATGTGTCTCTGTGCATCCAGGATGGCTGTCACCTTCCTCGCTCAGTGCCACTTCCCCTTCTACAATCCAGTCTGCTTCCTGAGTGTAAGCTATGTCAAAGAGTTCAGCTCAGCTCACATGGTGACACTGGGGAGACACGGTCAATGACAAGCTCACCTCGCATGGTGACACTGGGGAGACATGATCAATGCCAAGCTCACCTCACATGGTGGCACCTGGTGATATGCCATCATTGACAAAATTCATGTGTGAGAAAGTTTGTCCCCAGTGTAACAGTGTTGAGAGAATTTGGGGTGACATGGTCAGGCCATAAGGGTGAGGAGCTAGGAATCAGAGCTAGCAGGTTGGTCATGGGGCCCCACGTAAGGCACTTTTGATGACCAAGCCTTTTCTAAGTGCTGGGTTTGTGTGAGACTCTGTGATGGCATCCAAAAGCATACAGTGTTGAATTTCTAAGGAGGAATGTCAAAATGTTAACAGTGATTACATCTACATCGAGGAACTTCAAATGACTTAGTCCTTCCTTCCTTTCTACCTTCCTTCCTTCCCTCTCTTTGTTCCCATTTTTAAAAATTTCAACAATGGATATGAACCTTTTTATGAAAGGTTAAACTAATTATTTATAACCATCTTAATTTTAGATTTAAAGAAGTATTTATTTGCGAGAAAGAGATAGACAGTGAGCATGGGCATACCGTGCCTTCTTATTTCTGCAGAGCAACTCCACATGTATGCACCCCTTTGTGCATCTGGCTTTATGTGGGTACTGGGGAATTGAACCTGGGCCAGCAAGCTTTGTAAGAAAGCACCTTGACTGCTAAGCCACCTTTCTAGCCCTAATAGAAATGATAAATCATACAATGTAGTTTCTTGGTGTGGAAGATGAATGGAAATACAGTAGAAGGATATTAACATCACAACAACTGGAGAACTGACTTGATGCACTTTTTGTTTGTTTTTCCAGGTATGGTCTTGCTCTAGCCCAGGCTGACCTTGAATTCATTACATAGCCTCAGCCTGGCCTCAAAGTCACAGCGATCCTCCTACCTCAGCCTCCCAAATGCTGGTATTCAAGGTGTGCACTGCCATGCCCAGCTTTCCATATGCTTTGAAATTCATGGTAATTCATACTTAGTTCCTTTTTAAAAATAAAATTTAAAATACCACATTTCAGATTTTATAAAGGATTGTGGAAAGGGGAAGGCTGGGAGGTCAGGGGAGATAAAGTGGGATGAAGAGAGGTATACCACGTGAAGCCCAAAAGCTCATGTGGGCTACATGTAACCCAGGAGCCCATGTGACCAGACACAGATCTGGGGAAAAAAGTGTGGAAAGAAAAGAGAAAAGAAAGTTCAAGGAGCTCCTGCCATGTGGGGAACTGGAGGAGATAAAGAACCCACCCATGTGCAGAGTAAAGGCTAGGGGCCCCTCCTGGCTCCCTCGAGCCCAGGCCCAGCCAAGGGAAAAATTCACCCATAGCTGGAAGTTCCCAAGTGATCAGAGAGCAAGTACCGAGTTCCTTTTGCATTTATATTCCAATAGGTCTAGCTTTTTTGTTTGTTTGTTTGTTTGTTTTGAGAATTCTATTATAAACCACCCATGCACTTATTTGTTTTGAAGTAGGGTCTCATTCTATCTCAGGGCTATCTGGAACTCACTCTGTAGCCCAGGCTGGTGTTGAACTCACTGCAACCCTCCTACCACAGCCTCCCAAGTAAGTGCTGGGATTAAAGGCATGTGCTACCACATGCGGCTCCAATCAATCTATCTTAAAGCATAATATGTTGTCTAAAGTTGTCAGTGCTTCATTCTGCAGAAAATTCTCTTTTGTGGTTGTTTAAATTTGTGAAGAAAAAATTTAAGGTAGTTTCTTTTAGGGCACAGGTTAATAAGAAGATTGGAAGATGATGAGATATGGGATTCAGGGTTTCCAGATTTGAGGTACCAGAGAACCAAAACCCACCATAGCCACAGCATCTGATTTTGGAAGATTCCTCGGATTTTATTCCTCTGTATTTTCCTCTGTTTATTTCTTTCAAGTCTGTTTTTCTTTCTTTTTTTTTTAAATGGGAAACCAAATGCAGGGCTTTGAACATGGTACAGAAGTGCTCTACCACTGAGTTGCACGCTCCAGCCCTCCCCAGATTTCTTGCCATCTTAATGTTGTTTGGGATTTAGGAAGTCAGGGCCAGGGCAGTAGCTGGGCTCTACTTAATTCAGCCACATGGGACATGTTCAGCTGATTACGTATACAACCAAGCACAGCAGATTTGTGTTTACCTGCTCACCGACAGCACTGAACATGTGCTTGGATCTCCTCAGAACTATTTATTATATGACAGAGGCAGTGGCAAATTAAATACGAGTGCTGCTCTCAGGGGTAGCCTGAGAACCTCCTCCAGGAAGATAGTGGCAGACACTGAGGAAACTCAAAACTCATCACAGCAGAAAATCAGACTGCTTAGAGCTCAACACTAAAGGAGATTTCTAACATAGCCTCCAGGGACATTGCAGAAGAGAGGGTGGAAAGTATGTAAGAGCCACAGGGTGGGAAGGTGTATTCTGAGGACATTGCATCCCCCCTGCCCAACAGAGACTGACTGGTGCGTTTGTGTCCCCACAGTGACCATCAGTAACTCCACTGAGGAGGTCCTCAGTGGAATGGGGGTGGTGAAGAGAAGACATCAAGAGAACAACCCAATGGGAAATTGACCAACTTGCAATATGTTCATAGATTAAAGTTCTCCATAAGAAAAGAAATATTTTTTGGAATCTTGATCAACCTGAATAGTATTGTAGCAAAAGTTCCCTTGTCACCTGATTTTTGTTGGCATGAGAAGCTGGTGATACATGGTTATGTGGGGAATGTTGGATCCGGGCTGGATCCCTGCCCATTGGGCTTGCCAATAAAATGGACCATGGCCAGCAAAACAAAAATCTGGAGCTCTGGTTTTTAAAATTTTTATATTTTTATTTATTTGAGAGAGAGAGAGAGAGAGAGAGAGAGAGAGAGAGAGAGAGAAACAGAGAGAAAGAGGCAGATAGAAAGAGAGGGGGCACATCAGGGCCTCCATCCACTACAAATGAACTCCAGACGCATGTGCCACCATGTGCAACTGGCTTATGTGGGTCCTGGAGAATCGAACTTTAGTCTTTGTCTTTGCAGGCAAGTGCCTTAACCACAAAGGCATCTCTCCAGCCCTGGAGCTTTGGGCTTTCATCCCAGTCTCCCTGTCCCATGCTTGAGCTTCTGTGAAATGGATGGAGAGGTGACAAAAGGCCCGAGCAATGGAGCTGACTTTTTCAGAGGCCATGGCAGCCCTCCAGCCCTACGATCGTGGCGCCATGTTTGTTTTCAGAGAGCTGCAATGACAAGTCCCTGTCCCTGGACTTGTCTGTACATACTGCAGCTTTGACATGAAGTGGGAGTCCCCTAAGCTCTGATTTGCCTGGGGTATTTTTACAGCAGGCAAGTAGCATCACAGGCGACTGAATGTAGAGGCTTATGTGAAGCAATCCCTTGGTTTCTTACATTTCAGATGCATTGAAACTTCAGGATTTGGAAAGTGCCGTACAACAGTAACCTTTTTTGTATTTTGAATTCTTGCCCTTTTGTTTTATTGATTGACTCTTATTTTACTTTTCAGTAGACTTTATTTTTTAAGTTCAGTTTCAGGTTCACAGCAAAATAATTTCATCATTTTACTGTACCTACTGGCTGGTGGCCAAGCCCTTGTACTCATCACCTTTCAATATATTCATCGCTGACAGACTTGGTGAGACATGGCATTAGGCCCACATTTCTAAGGAGGAAAAGAAAAGGAATTATACTAGATGCCAAGCAGGATAAGTGCTGAAGAATTTCCCAGCATATCAAGCCTGAAAGGATGGAGTTTCATGCTCCAAAAGGTAAACAAAGTCCCCAGAACCTGGGTGTACTTATGCCTGAACACGAATCACAATCCTCCTTATCACTTCAGGAGAGGAGCACAGAACCTCTGTGCTGCCTGGTGAAGAAAAGGAGGAACTATGGGAGGGGCCAAGATTGCAGGTGCAGTTCTAAGTGACAGTGAAACACCACCATTGCCATCCTCTCTGCATAGAGCCTTCAACGTACTGTGTATAAGCCTTAAAAGGGGCAAACGACAGCTCTGGAGCTGACAATTATTTTACTACAAAGAACAGCACTGGGCTCATTTCCACAGAAAGTTTGTTACAATTTCTTTTGTTTCAGTTGCTTTCTCATTACTGAGACAAAACACCTAACCAGTAGCTTAAGAAAAAGGAAAGGGTTTACTTTTGGTTTACAGTTTCGAAGGGAAACTTGTGATCATGGGGAAAGCATGGCAGGAACAGGCAGTTGGCATCACATTGTCACATCAGTGGGGAAGAAGTAGAGAGAGCAACGCTGGTGCTTAGCTAGCTTTCTCCTTTCTATATAGCCCAGGATCCCCAGCTTATGGAATAGCACTGCCCAGTTAGGGTGGTTTTGCCCACCTCAATTAATCTGATTTAGAAAATCCCTAACAGATGCCAAGAGATTTGTTTCCATGGTGATTCTAAGTCCTGTCAAGTCTACAACCTGATTAACCATCACACCTTCTCATCCGTTCAGCCCACAAGTGCAGATATGCGCATATGTGTGTAGTATTACCTCTTACTGCAACAAATATAATTATTGATTCTAGAGGTTTCTTGGTATCTACAAAAACTTGGCCAGGGGAGATTGTGACTGGCCTTAATCCCTTCCTTAGAAGTTTATGTGTGGTACAGGGTGAGTCTTCTTCCCCAGCCTTTTCTCATGAGGTGAGACAACTTTTAAGGTATTATGTGGCTTGCTTGCAGAGGAGTCACAGTGCCCTGGGGCCTCAGTTGGAAAAGGATTCAGCTGACACTTTGGATAGAATTGGTTCATCTAGTTGGGCATGGGTGTGGGTTATAGGAATTTGCATCTATTTTATTATAGACAAGACCTAACACACCAGAGCCAATCTAGCTCCCTCAGGGATTTCAGTTAGGTAGAAATGCTCTCCCAGTGGTCTAGTGATATGTGGTGTTATCACAGGGATTTCTCGGGAAGAGGAAACCTCAGAGCACATTGAGTGGGCTGGAGTATGGATCCGTGGTGGAGCCTAGGTTCTGGGTTACAGCCAATGCACTGCCAAAGGCAACATAAAATCAAGTTGCCTGTGTCATATCTGGTATATTTATCTGATACCTTGGTCAAGTTTTTCTGGAAAAAAATAACTATAATGTTTTCTGGGAAAAAAAAATACCTTTGAGTGGGACAAAGACTAAATATTACCATTTGTAATAAAGGTCAAAGTCCCAGAGTAGATTTTCACGAAATTGACTGAGCATCTTTGCTTGGTTTAAGCCTGGATCCCTCTGAGGCTTCAGATTTCAAAATGAATGCTTCGCCCAGCCACGAGGTCTATTATGTATCATTTACAGATATGTCTGCAGATCCAGAGGCCTCTTCAGCATGACCAGTGCTTGAAAATACTCTAAAAAACCACAGGGAACATTTTCCCAATGAATCATAATCCGCCTGGGTAGTGAGCGAAATCAATCAACTAAGCATCAGGTTTTCCTTGGAGCATTTGGACAGTTCAGATAGCAACACACTGTGGCCACAGTCCACTTAAAAAAAAAATTGTTATTCAAATTTGTTCTGAGGCAGGAAACGAATGTCTGCAAAGATAAATGAAAAGGGGAATGATTTTTAGCAAACAGACCTTGGATGCAATTTCTAAGTGATTTGTCCAAGATTCACTGGCCCCAAGATTCTGTCCCTTGGCCACAATTTCTACTCAATGAGCAATGTCCAAATCCCTTAGCTCAGTAGTGCCTGGGTTCTTTCTGGGAGTGCCAATGGCAGAATTCAATGAGCCTAGAATTACCTCTCAGACGGGAAATCAAAACAACCCAGGGCTAAGGATTGTAAACAGATACTGTGAAACTCAGGATCACGCTCTCCAAGCCACACCGCCACCGTGACCTGTGGAATTCGAACTCCTCACACTTTGTCCAAGCCAGCCCAGGCAGCCACCACTCCCACTGGTTTGCAGACTCCGCTTGGGACCGGTTTTGTTTGGCTCAGCTCAAGCCACCTAGACAGCTGCTTGCACGCTTAGCAGTTCCTACTCATGGAAAAGCTGTTGTCTGTGGACTAGGGAGAAATCGGGATCCGGAAAACCCAGGAAGGATGGGTTGGCATAACAGCCACAGTGACGAAGCTCACCGCTGCCCTCTGGCAGAATAAGTTGTCGAGCAGGTTCAGAAATGGAGCATAACTTACAGAGGACATTGTGGAAGAAGAGGCGGAAAGAATGTTAGAGCCAGATGACGGGGAGCAGCGCTGTGGGACACTGTCTTCTGGATGCAACGTGGCCACGGCACTCGTGAAGTCACAGCAGCTGTGGTCTCCAGCTCTAGACCTGCTCACTGTTGGGTCCATCAACATTCCTTCAAGGAATGGGGGGCAAGTTCATGAGGCTCCACCCCTTCCTAAAGAGCCCTTGGCAGTTACTGGTTCCTGGGGGAAGGGTGGACATTTCCTTCACTATGTAGCCACTGGTAAATTGCCTGTGCTCTGGTAAACAACCCCATTCAGGCTCATGTAAGCAACCCTGATTAAGTTCAGTGGATCCCAGAACAAAACAAAAAGATACAAAAGTAGAAGAGGGACTAGCAGGGAAGAAGAAAGACCTCAACAGAAATGGGAGGGGAAGAGAATGTAACAGGGGGTGGATATGACCAAAATCCATTACGTACACGTATAAAATTCCCAGAAAATCAATTTAACAAAGACAGGGAGCATGGTTTGAGCAGAGGCTTAGACGTTTCTTTGCACATCTCCGAAAATACCCCTGTGTGGAGCAACCCCCGCTTGGGCTCAGGGCGGCTTTGCCATGTGACAGATAAGGTATGTTCCATGACAGCTGCGTATCCAGGCCAAGGGCGTTCAAAGAAGGCTCTGGAAGAGCTCAGAAAGATGTTCTGAAGGAGTCTGAGAGGGGTCCAACAAGTTGGAGTCTTTCCAAAAGAATTTAAAATGGTCAAGGAGCCCACATACAAGAAGAGGAGACACATTTTATAATATGTAACAGAATAACTAAGGATGGAGGAACTGGCCAACAGAAACATGAGACACACAGTGAGAGCATAGACGTAGCAGCGCATCTGTGTCTGCTAGAGAAATGCCCGTCTCGGACTCTAAAACTGCTGGCAGCCAATGGGAAGAGCAAAGTACCATGAGTTGCCCTAAGCTACCTTACCTAGAAGGCATGCCATCAGCCCGGGATACTGAGCGCGGGAAGAAGGAGCAAGCACCTTCCCCAGGGGCTGGAGAGTAGGGTGACCAATTGATCTTTTTGCCAGAAGGCTTGGATATGACTCTTCAGTGCTAAGACAGGGCAGTCTTGGGCTGGCCACTGTACCTGGGAATAAGCTGCTCATCCTGGCACGAAGCCCTCTACTTCTATCCACTGGGAAGACCACTAATTCTGAGCCCTGTAGCTATAGGAGGTGACAAGTGCCATAGGTGTAAACCTGGGGTTCGGGAAAACTGTGTTTATAAACCATATCAAAGCCATAGGGTACTGGGGATTGAAAGGACAGTGGGGAGAAAGGGGACATTTTTCTGTGTCAATCCAAGCACAAGCCATTTTTTTTTAAACTTTTAATTTTTATTTTATTTGTGTGTGTGTGTGTGTGTGTGTGTGTGAGAGAGAGAGAGAGAGAGAGAGAGAGAGAGAGAGAGAGAGAATGGGCACACCAGGGCCTTCAGCTGCTGCCAACAAAATCCAGATGCATGTGCTACCTTGTGCATCTGGCTTATGTGGGTCCTGGGGAATCTAACCTGGGTCCTTTGGCTTCACAGGCAAGTGCCTTAGCCACTAAGCCATCTCTCCAGGCCCCCCTTTTTAAAATAATAGTTAATGAAGGGCTACTCGGTGAGAGCTATCAATGCAGAGTGAGACACTGAAGATGCTGCAGAGAGGGAAAGATACTTTTATCCATTTTAATTCTTTTTAATGTGAATACTGGGGATTCGAACTTGGCCTTCAGGTTTCGCAAGCAAGCGCCATTAACCACTGAGCCATCTCTCTGATCCACAAGCTGTCGTTTTGATTCTTTGCAGGGTGCGTCTGCTGATGGGGAGTTGGTGAGGGCAAAGTACCCAGGAGAAGCCTTGGGAAACACAGTGCCTTTACCTTGTACTTCCAGTCAATGGTGCTGAATGCCTTCTGGGCTTGTGTGGCAAGGTGACAACCAGGTCCTGTTGGCAGGAAAGCCTGCATCACAGATCAGGCTAGCTTGTCTTGGGTCAGTCTAATGTAGACTTTTCTGATTAGTTGATGAGAAAAACCATTGGACTGATGGTTGACAACGGCAGTCAGAGATGGGGAGCTTCAGGTTAAATAAGACAGTTTTCCTGCTGGCCTTTTATCTAGTGTTGTAGTTAAGAAGCAAGCTGCCTCCATGAAAGCCACTCCCTTCCTTTTATAACCAATGCCCTCACGTAGATATCCTGTGCTGGAACATTCTGTCCTGTGCCAGCTGAGCCCTTCAACCCAGTAGCAAGCATAAACAGAGGGACATTTGCCGCTCTATTCTAGGAACGCTACATAGTTCTGCCCAGCCCCTCCAGAGTCATCCTTCTTGCAAGGCTGTCACCAAGGCTCCTGGGTAAGAGAAGGCTGCCGCCTGGGTGTCCACGCTTCCTCACAGCCTCCCTGGCTCCACGGTGCTTCCCTGTACTGTACTGATGGTGAGGGAGAAGGGCCATGCTTCACCCGCACCTTTACAAACACCTTCAGAGGTCCCACTGAAAGAATTTCTAGATTCCAGAGAAGGTAGTGAACCTCACGACACTGCTCATTTACAGTTCAATTTATATATTCATTGGAAAAACTTGCCACAATAAAAATAATGGGGGGTGGGGTTCAGAACAATTGGCTGTGTCCCAGTTAACATTTCTATGAATTTCTAAAATAAATGCCCAGGGATAGAGAGATGGATCACTGGTTAAAGGTGCTTGCTTGCAAAGCCCGACTCAGGTTTGATTGCCTCATATCCACACAAAGATGCTGAAGTGATCCGTGAGTTTGGAGTTTGTTTGCAGTGGCAAGAGACCCTGGCATGCCCATATTCTCTCAATCTCTCTTAAATGAATAAATAAATAAACAAGCCGGGCGTGGTGGTGCACACCTTTAATCCCAGCACTCGGGAGGCAGAGGTAGGAGGATCGCTGTTAGTTCAAGGCCACCCTGAGACTACAGAGTGAATTCCAGGTCAGCCTTGGCTAGAGTGAGACCCTACCTCGAAAAACAAAAATAAATAAATAAATAAATAAATAAATAAGCAAGTAAATAACATATTTTTTTAAAATATTAAAATGAATGCCCTAATGCGAATATTTTCCATAATGTGCCTTGGATGTAGAAGTTAGAGGTGCAGTCCTTCCCCTTCAGGAACTCACAATGTATTAGGAGAGAAAGGTCCTTGAATGAGCATAGTTGTGGTCACTGTGACAGCAGACAGCTGCATGAGGCTGTGGAGACCCAGAGCAGGCCACATCCTGGGCTGAAGGAGGTGACACAGTGCAGGAAGTCTTCTCAGAAAATGAAGCCAAGCTGGGTGTGGTGGCAAATGCCTTTAATCCCAGCAGTCTGGGGGCAGAGGTGGGAGGATCACTGTGAGCCGCCCTGAGACTACATAGTGAATTCCAGGCCAGTCTGGGCTAGAGCAAGGTGTCCCTACCTTGAAAGACCAAAAAAGGAAAGAAAGAAAAATGAAGCTGATCAGAATCATAGCCATCTATAACAGGGGAGAAATTCAAGACCAGTGGCCTGCACTGCAAGTGGTGGGACATTTGATTGAAAGGCTAAAAGCAAAAGGATATAGACATAGCTAAATGGTTGATCTCTTGCACAAGGCCTTGGGTTCCATCCCCAGCAGTCCTCTACCCCATGCCTACAAAAAAACAAAATTAAATAAGGAAAAGGTAAAGCAAGACCAGGTCCCTCAGGGCCTTGTGTGTCAGACTGAGACTCACTCAGGCTTCAGTCTGGGGACTTTGGGGATTTGTTGTGACGGGTTTTAGATGGGGAACTATTGTGATCAGACTTGCCTCTGTTGTGTCTAAAGAAAAGGCTGGCAAGAAAAATCATGAAGCTGGGCATGGTGGCTCTCATCTTTAATCCCAGTACTCAGAAGGCAGAGGTAGGAGGATCGCCATAAGTTTGAGGCCAGCCTGAGACTACAGAGTGAATTCCAGGTCAGCCTGGGCTAGACAAACTCTACCTTGAAAAACAAAACAAAACAAAAGAATCTTGAAGCAAATAAGCCAGCCAAAGGTCTTCAGCAATGAGTCAGAGGAGGCTAGACCTGAGAGTGGTATTTGGGCAGCAAAGCCATGTGATGGTTTAGAGAAATCTACTAGTGCTTTGTGGGCATTGCCTCTGAGAGGTGAGGAGGGAGCCATCTGGAAGCCTGAGTCAATGCTATCAGGCTAAACCCTAGGGAGGCCTCTTCCTGAGGTCTGCAACTGGAGCCCAGCAAGGTTCTATTACAGCTCCAAGATGTTGAGGGAAAGGTGGTGGGGGTTAGGGTGGGGGTTGGGGGTGGGGAGAAGAGTGGACTGTGGCATGCAGTGGCTCCAGGTTCAAGGTGAAATACCCCTGATGGATCTCCCTTAAAGAAAGTTAGATCTAATTTAAACACCAACTCCAGGACATTTTGGTGACTTTTACATCTCATTTCACCCAGGACAGGAGCTAGAAAAGCAGAGAACCCTAGTCACTCAAGAAAATGCCCTGCCAATCCCATGGACAAAGACTAAGATTTCTGCTCTGGTCCATTGCTAAAGGATGTCATATTGCTTATTTGTTTTAAAACTTGTCTTGCCCAACTTCCTCTTCCTTCCAGAGAGGAAGGCTAAGACTAAAAGGAACACATAGGAACACTGTCACTACTCAGGACAGAGACACACACGGGAACACTGTCACTACTCAGGACAGAGACACACATGGGAACACTGTCACTACTCAGGATAGAGACACACACGGGAACACTGTCACTACTCAGGATAGACACACACATGGGAACACTGTCACTACTCAGGATAGACACACACATGGGAACACTGTCACTACTCAGGACAGAGACACACACGCGGGAACACTGTCACTACTCAGGATAGACACACACACGGGAACACTGTCACTACTCAGGATAGAGACACACACAGGAACACTGTCACTACTCAGGACAGAGACACACATGGGAACACTGTCACTACTCAGGATAGAGACACACATGGGAACACTGTCACTACTCAGGATAGACACACACACGGGAACACTGTCACTACTCAGGATAGAGACACACATGGGAACACTGTCACTACTCAGGATAGACACACACGGGAACACTGTCACTACTCAGGATAGAGACACACACGGGAACACTGTCACTACTCAGGACAGAGACACACACGGGAACACTGTCACTACTCAGGAGAGACACACGCGGGAACACTGTCACTACTCAGAACAGAGACACACATGGGAATACTGTCACTACTCAGGATAGACACACACGGGAACACTGTCACTACTCAGGATAGACACACGCGGGAACACTGTCACTACTCAGGATAGAGACACACACGGGAACACTGTCACTACTCAGGACAGAGACACACACGGGAACACTGTCACTACTCAGGATAGACACACACGGGAACACTGTCACTACTCAGGATAGACACACGTGGGAACACTGTCACTACTCAGGATAGAGACACACATGGGAACACTGTCACTACTCAGGATAGAGACACACACGGGAACACTGTCACTACTCAGGATAGACACACACGGGAACACTGTCACTACTCAGGATAGACACACACGGGAACACTGTCACTACTCAGGATAGACACACACGGGAACACTGTCACTACTCAGGATAGACACACATGGGAACACTGTCACTACTCAGGATAGACACACACGGGAACACTGTCACTACTCAGGACAGACACACACACGGGAACACTGTCACTACTCAGGATAGACACACACATGGGAACACGGTCACTACTCAGGAAAGACACACACACGGGAACACTGTCACTACTCAGGATTGACACACACCCGGGAACACTGTCACTACTCAGGATAGACACACACGGGAACACTGTCACTACTCAGGATAGACACACACACGGGAACACTGTCACTACTCAGGATAGACACACACATGGGAACACGGTCACTACTCAGGAAAGACACACACATGGGAACACTGTCACTACTCAGGACAGAGACACACACGCGGGAACACTGTCACTACTCAGGATAGACACACATGGGAACACTGTCACTACTCAGGATAGACACACATGGGAACACTGTCACTACTCAGGATAGAGACACACACAGGAACACTGTCACTACTCAGGATAGACACACATGGGAACACTGTCACTACTCAGGATAGACACACACGGGAACACTGTCACTACTCAGGATAGACACACACGGGAACACTGTCACTACTCAGGATTGACACACACGGGAACACTGTCACTACTCAGGACAGAGACACACACACGGGAACACTGTCACTACTCAGGACAGACACACACACGGGAACACTGTCACTACTCAGGACAGAGACACACATGGGAACACTGTCACTACTCAGGATAGACACACACACGGGAACACTGTCACTACTCAGGACAGAGACACACACGCGGGAACACTGTCACTACTCAGGATAGACACACACACGGGAACACTGTCACTACTCAGGACAGAGACACACACGGGAACACTGTCACTACTCAGGATAGAGACACACACGGGAACACTGTCACTACTCAGGACAGAGACACACACGGGAACACTGTCACTACTCAGGATAGACACACACACACGGGAACACTGTCACTACTCAGTATAGACACACACATGGGAACACTGTCACTACTCAGGATAGACACACACAGGAAGACTGTCAATACTCAAGATAGAGACACACATGGGAACACTGTCACTACTCAGGACAGAGACACACACACACGGGAACAAAGTCATGGAATGCATGTGCCCTGGCTTGCCTGTGGCAGTAGTGGGCCCCTTTGGGGTACAGGTCATTGTGATTTTTGCTAAATCAAAGTCAAATGGTTAATGGTTGTACATTGACTCACTGTCCCTTTTGTGGTAATAATTATTTCATTATCAATGATTCCCCACCTCACCTGTGCATTGAGAGACAAATACTTTCTTTGTGACAGGGTCTGTGTTGTCTGCCACTGCCAGTGCCATTGCCACAAGCGTTTTGAGATTCCAAACACACGTTACTTATGTTCAACTTTATGTGCGCTCTGGGGACCAAACTCTGGTGGTCAGGCTTGAGCTGCAAGTGCTTTTAACCAGGGAGCCATTTCCCTGGCCACAGAAAAAGTAAAGCTTTTTGTGAACCCTTTAAGTTCTAAATGTTGGGAGTGGCTTTGACAAGAACACCACAGAGGCCACAAATCCAATGGCGATTTTATATATTGTATATTTTTATTAGGGTACCTGTGTGCACATGTGTGTGCATGTGTGCGTGCGAGTGCAAGTGTGTACATGACATGGGGCACATGTAAGGGAACAGCTTTTGGGTCAGTCCTCCCCATTCTGCCTCATGTAAGGCAGGTCTTTCTCTTGATCGTGTTCTTTAGAGCTGCTGAGAAATTCTACTGTCTCAGCCTCTCACCAGGCTTTCAGTGGTCTGGGCTTGTGGAAGTCTGCCACAGCTTCCAGCTGCTTTATGTGGGAACTGAGGGTCAAACTTGAACATGCAGTCTTGAGCAGTGAATGCTTTATCCATTGAGCCCCTCCCCAGTCATATATAGTGATTATCATTCTTTTTAAAACATTTTATTTATTTATTTGAAAGAAGGAGAGATAGAGAAAAGAGAGAGAGAGAATGGGCATGCCAGGGCCTCTACCCATTGCAAACGAACTCCAGATGCCTGAGCTACCTTCTGCATTGGGTTTACATGGATACTGGACAATCAAACCTGGGTCATCAGGCTTTGCCGGCAAGTGCCTTAACCACTAAGCCATCTCTCCAGCCCTATGGTGATTATTTTTGAAACCTATTGGCCATGTGGGTTTGCTCATTGGAAATATGCTTATCCACATTTATTAGCCCTTTGACGCATTATGTTGAACTTTATGTTTATAAATTATTTATCCCTTATGTTATGTATTTATGACAAAAATCCTTTTGTACTCATAATTTTTCTTTTGATCCTATTTTTAATGTCTTTAACAAATGCAAAAAAAATCTGTTATTCTCTAGCAAAAGAGGTAGTTTTAGTTTTTAAGTCTGTTTTCTGCTTTTATTTTATGATATCTCTAGAATCCTTGGGTTATAATGATATCTGCAATATATTTTCTAAGTTTACATCATTTTTTCACAGTAAAGCTTGTAATGTACCTGAAATTTCTTTGTAATATATGATATGATGTAAGACTCTGATTTTCTTTCAAAAGCAAAGCTTGTTTGATGTACACCGGTTATGAAATAAATCCTTTCTCATTGTACTCAAGTACTAACTGTTATGTATTAAGTTCTCATCTCCACATCTACTGGAATATCCTTATGGCCTCTCTCTGTCTCACTAACCTACTTACATCTTCTTATGCCAGATCTAGAGTGGTTAAAGACATGGAGATCATTAGTGCTTTAAGGAATGGCAGGTTAGTGTGAGAAGAGAGAGAGGCCAGGTAGTAATGTGGGTTGGACTGTTTCCACAGTTTCCTAACTTTCATGTGAATGTGACCTTAGTTGGAAATAAAATCTTTGCAACTTAATCAAATTAAGATGAGGTCATACCAGATCTAGGCAGGCTCTAAAACCAATGCCTATGTATCTGGAAAGAACCATCCAGCTGGGGCAAGGTGGTGTGTTCTTCCAAGACCTCACTCTGGGTCATGCTGTTACCACATAGAAAAGGAAGTGCTTTTCAGCCTCATCAGTGCAGTGACTTTTCTTAATGAGAGAATAGAACTTCTCTGAGCACTGTACCTCTGTACTCTCATCATCATAAATTCGACCCTGTGGTGCTTTGATTCAGGTGTCCCCCCCAAAGCTTATGTGTTCTGAATGCTAGGTCCCCAGCTGGTGGTAATTTGGGAATTGGAGCCTCCTGGAGGTGATGTATTGTTGGGGGAGGGCTTATGGGTGTTATAGCCAGCCTCCCCTTGCCAGTGTTTGGCACTCTTTCCTGCTCCTGTTGTCCACTTGATGTTGGCCAGGAGGTGATTTCCTGCCTCTGCTCATGCCATCATTTTCCCAGCCATGATGGAGCTTCCCCTTGAGTCCATAAGCCAACATAAACCCTTTCCTCCCTTAACCTGCATTGTTTTGGTTTTTGGAGGTAAGGTCTCACGCTAGCCCAGGCTGACCTGGAATTCACTCTGTAGTTTCAGGGTGGCCTCAAACTCACAGCCACCCTCCTACCTCTGCTCCGGAGTGCTGGGATTAAAGGCGGGCGCCACCACTCCCGGCCCTTGAGCTGCTTTGGGTTGGGTGCTTTCCACCAGCAACAAGAAACTGACTGCAAAAAGCCCAATCATTAGAAATTGATGATAATCCCTCACTGTGTTGAATTGTGAGTTTATTTTATTTAGGTTTCTTGATTTTTGATACTTTTATTCATTTACTTGAGGGAGGGAGAGAGAGAAAGAAAGAGAGAGAGAGAATATGGGTGCAGCACAGCATCCTGCTTCTGTAAATGAATTCCAGGTGTACATGACACTTTGTGTATGTGGCTCTATGTGGGTGCTGGCAAATCAAACCCACTCAGACCATTAGGCTTTGCAAAAAAACCTGCCTTTAACTACTAAGCCATCTCTCCAGCCCTCAGTTTATTTCCTATGGTGCCAAATGCCAAAACTAGGGCCCTGTGTAAGCTAGGAAAACATCTACCACTGAGCTATACTCAACTTTTGGTTTATTTATTTTATTTTTTAAAATATTTGTTTTATTTATTTATTTATTTGAGAACATCAGACAGAGAGAAAGAAAGAGGGAGAGAGAGAAGGAGAGAATGGGCATGTTAGGGCCTCCAGCCACTGCAAACCAACTCCAGATGTGTGCCCCCCCTTGTGAATCTGGCTAACATGGGTCCTGGGGAATCAAGCCTCAAACCGGGGTCCTTAGGCTTCACAGGCAAGCGTTTAACTGCTAAGCCATCTCTCTAGCCCTATTTATTTTTTTAATATATATATATATGTGTGTGTGTGTGTGTGTGTGTGCATATAGACAACTTCTATACTTACCGACACCAAACCATGGTATTTCCTTCCCCTCCCCTCCACCACCTTCCCCTTCATAACTCTGCTCTCCATCATATCCCATCCCTCTCTCCATTAGTCTCTCTTTTAATTTGATGACATCATCTTTTTCTCCTATTATGAGGGTCTTGTGAAGGTATTGTTAGGCACTGTGAGGTCTTGGATATCGAGGCCAAATTCTGTCCAGACAGTTGTATGTAAGGAATGGTACCCTTCCTTTGGCTCTTACATTCTTTCTGCCACCTCTTCCACAGTGGACCCTGAGCCTTGGAAAGTGTGAGATGTTTCTGTGCTGGACACTCCTCTGTCCCTTCTTCTCAGCACTATGTTGCCTTTTGGGCCATCCCAGTGGTCATTGCCATCTGAAAAGAGAAGCTTCTCTAACCATAAGTGAGATTAGCATTAATATACAAGTATAAACTTTAAGTGTAGTGCTTTCAGGACAATTTGGTGAGAGTAATATATGCATTTATCCAGACAAGAGCAGGCTTTATACCCCTAAGGCTCATGACCTTCCCTGCCATAGGCTTTTGATTAGGTTTTCAGTACCAGGTATGAATTCCCTCCCATAGAGTGGGTCTTCAGTCCAATTAGAGAGCAGTTGGTTTCACCCAGAGGAGACATGCCACTATTGCACTCATTCAGTCATTTGGCCTGTCTGGCCAAACTTGAGGTTTCCAGTGTCCACTGTTTTCATGGCTGATGACTTCTGTCTCCCATAAGACTGCATTCAGTGCAGCTTTTTCCAGCTTTCAGTTGGCTGGGTTACAGGGAGAAGGTTTTCTTCTCAGCACCAACTTGATTTCTCAGTGACTTTGCCGCTCAGGCATGTGAAGTCTTCAGCAATAGGCACTTACCACTTTTTCTCACGGGAAACCAAGGGCCTTGGCAATAGTTTATAATGTTTTGGAGGTAACAGGGACCTCACTGTCCAATAACTCACTGGAAGGTATTCCATCCCAGGCACTGAAAATTTTCTAGTGACAATATATGGCTTCTGGATATGCCATTATTTAAAAAAGTAGGTTTTCATATGTCTTATTCAGAATATCTTGAATTTTGATTGACCCTCCCCCCTTTCTTTTATACAATCTTTTCCCCTGACCTCGCTTAGGCCTTCCCCCTTCCTGTAATCTGTTCTTCTACTTACATATATACAATACCATCCTCTTAAAACCTTCCCTCTCCTCCCGCCCTTATAGCCTTTTTCTAGCACATGGGCCTCTGCTATTGATTTTTTGTTCCAGATCACACACAAGTCTATACATTTGTAGCTAGGATCCACATATAAGAGAGAACATGTGACATTTGGCTTTCTGGGCCTGGGTTGCCTCACTTAGTATAATGCTTTCCAGATCCATTCGTTTCCCTGCAAATTTCATAATTTCATTTTTCTTTACTACTGAATAGAACTACATTGTGTAGATGTACCACATCTTTATTATCCATTCATCTGTGGATGGACATCTAGGCTGGTTCCATTTCCTAGCTATTGTGAATAGAGCAGCAATAAAATGGTTGTGCAAGTATCTCTAAAATAGTGAGAAGAGCCATTAGGATATATGCCTACTAGTGCTATAGCTGGATATATGACAAATCTATTTTTAGCTGTCTTAGGAACCTCCACACTGATTTCCACAATGCTGGACCAGATTACATTCCCACCAACAGTGCTGAAGGGTTCCCCTTTTACCACATCCTCACCAACATTTATTGTCATTTGTTTTCTTGATGGTAGCCATTCTGATGGGAGAGAGATGGAATCTCAAGATAGTTTTAATTTGCATTTCCCTGATGGCTAAGGATGTAGAA
Source organism: Dipus sagitta (assembly GCA_036346955.1). Lineage (NCBI taxonomy): Eukaryota > Metazoa > Chordata > Mammalia > Rodentia > Dipodidae > Dipus > Dipus sagitta. Next base: position 148,617,246 of record CM070773.1, on the reverse strand, counting down.
CACTTTTTTGATGTTTATATGCCATCTGAATTTCTTCCAGTGAGAACTCTCTATTTAGTTCCATAGCCCATGTTTTGATTGGATGATTTGATTTCTTATTGTTCTGTTTTTTGAGTTCTTTGTATATTCTAGATATTAATCCTCTGTCAGATGTGTAGCTGGCAAAGATTTTCTCCCATTCTGCAGGTTGTCTCTTTGCTCTATTCACAGTGTCCTTTGCTGTACAAAATCTTTATAATTTCATGATATCCCAGTGGTTGATTAGTGGTTTTAATTTCTCAGTTGGGGTTATTTCAGAAAGCCATTACCTATGCCAATATGTTGAAGGGTTTCCCCTACCTTTTCCTCTAGCAATTTCAGAGTTTCAGGTCTGATATTAAGGTCCCTGATCCACTTGGATTTGATTCTTGTGCATGGATAAAGACAAGGATCTATTTTCATCTTTCTACATATAGATATCTAGTTTTCCCAGCACCACTTGTTGAAGAGGCTGTCTTTTCTCCAGTGAATATTTTTGGCACTTTTGTCAAAAATCAGATGGCTGTAGTGGCCTGGATTAACATCTGGGTCCTCTATTCTGTTCTATTGATCTACATGTCTGTCTTTGTGCCAATACCATGCTGTTTTTGTTACTATGGCTTTGTAATATAGCTTAAAAATCTGGTATGGTGATACCACCAGCCTTATTTTTATTGCTGAAAATCATTTTGGCTATTCGAGGTTTTTTTGTGCTTCCAAATGAATTTTAAGATTATTTTTTCTATTACTGTGAATAATTTCATTAGAATTTTAATGGGGATTGCATTAAATGTGTAGATTTCTTTTGGTAAGATTGACATTTTCACAATATTGATTCTTCCAATCCAAGAACATGGGATGTCTTTCCATTTCCTTGTGTCTTCTGCAATTTCTCACTTGAGTGTTCTAAAGTCCTCATAGAGCTCCTTCACTTCTTTAGTTAAGTTTATTCCAAGGTACTTTTTTTTTTTTTTTTTGAGGCAATTGTGAATGGGAGAGATTCCCTGATTTCATTCTCCGCACGTTTGTTGTTAGTATATGTGAAAGCTACTCATTTCTGTGTATTTATTTTGTATCCTTCTCTGTTGCTAAACGTATTTATCAGCTCTAACAGTTTGGTGGTAGAGTTTTTAGGGTCTTTTATGTATAGAATCATATCATCTGCAAATCATGATAATTTGATCTCTTCCTTTCCAATTTGTATCCCTTTTATGAGTGTCTTTTGCCTTATTGCTATAGCTAAGACTTCTAGTACTATATTAAGTAAAAGTGGAAACAGTGGACACCCTTGTTTTGTTTCTGAATTTAGTAGCAAAGCTTCAAGTTTTTCACCATTTAGTATTATGTTGGCTGTAGGTTTGTCATAAATAGCTTTTATTATATTGAGATATGTTCCTTCTATTCCCAGTTTCTGTAATACTTTTACCATGAAAGGATGTTGGACTTTATTGAATTATTTATTTATTTATTTTAACAAATAATAATTATTATTTTATAATAATTAATAATTATTTATTTATTTACAGCTTATAGGCCTATACCTAGTAATGGGGTACCCATGGGTATTTTGACATACATATACACTGTTTTCATTTCTGTAGCCCAGGCTTGCCTGGAATTCCCTAGTGTTTTTCTGCCTCAGTCCCTGAAGTTTTGAAATTAGAAGTATGTACCACTATGCCTGAAATCACTTATAATTTTTTTTGTTAAAAATTTCAGAAATTCTTTCTTCTAGATGTTTGAAAAGTATAGTAAGTTCTTCTCTGTTTTAGCTATATCTTGACATGTTAGGCTGGTGTAGGAAAAACAAGCCATTTCCTGCCATTTTATGCCGTTTCTATGTTAGGAAAATAATGTGCTCCAGCTAGCCTAAGAATCTCCTCCAGGGAAATGGTAGTAGACATTGAGGAGATTCAAAACCCAGCAAAACAGAAAATTACAGGCTACCAAGAGCTTAACACTGCAGGAGATTTATAACATGCCTTCTGTCATAGTCAACTTTACTTCACTGGGATGAACTTCCAAACCAGGAAGCTTATGGGAGGAACAGGATTTACTGAGGATCACAGATCCAGGGAAGGTTCCATAATGGCAGAAGAAGCTGGCCACCTTTCACAGGTCCATGCAGACAGAAATACCTCCACCAACACCTTAAGCAAGCACATTCCAGGAACCCCAGGCAGAGCTCAAGCACTCTGCATGCCTTAGACTGGAATTCTAGATCCGCCCCAAACACATCTTAGTACTGGACCTTAGGATCCGCCCACAGTGACACCTCCTCCAGCCAGGCAGCTAGAAATCTGCTAAGTTACAAACTTGAATAATACTCTTGAATCTATTGGGGGGCATCCATTCAAGCTACCATACCTTCTGAGGCTCAAGGAGCATTGTGGAAGAGAGGGTCAGAAGAACGTAAGAATCACGGGGTGGGAAGGTGTGCTCTGAGGCACTGACTGAGTGGTGTATTCAGCACCACATAGTGATCACTGATAGCCCACTATGGAGGGCTCTCAGGGTAATGGGAGTGGGGGAGAGTATAACCTGATGGGAATACAACCAATTTGCAAGATATTCATATATTAAAGTTTTCAATATAATTTTTTTTGTTTTTATTTATTTATTTGAGAATGACAGACAGAGAGAAAGAGGCAGATAAATAGAGAATAGGCACACTAGGGCCTCCAGCCACTGCAAACAAACTCCAGATGTATGCACCACCTTGTGCATCTGGCTTATGTGGGTCCTGGGGAATCGAGCCTCAAACCAGGGTCCTTAGGCTTTATGGGCAAACCCTTAATCACTAAGCCATCTCTCAGCCTCTCCATATAAATTATAAAAGAAGCATGAAACACACAGAAATACATACACACACACACACAACAATGTGCTCATCACTTATAAACCCAGTCTCTATGCAAGGAAAATTTCTACTCTATACATTGTGTTCCCAAATATATTCTGTTAGTAATCATATATTTAAAAAGGTGATGAATTCCTAGCCTTCAAAGATTGCATAAGCATGTGTGCATGTGTACACCTGTAGGCATCATGTGTGTGTCACATGTGTGTGTTGGGTATTTTTAAGTTTAGGATTGATTGCTTAATTTGATGTTCACTCCATTGTAATCTCTTCAGCACATGTAAATAATAGTCTCAAACTAAAACTAGTGGAGTGGATAAGAAAACAATTATATTTCTTGCAAGGGAATATGATCCAGTGGTGAAAAGAAAACAAAGCCAGCTCACGAGGGTCTCACAGTCATCATGAAAGAAACACCTTCTTGTGAAAGAGTGCTTTAGCAGTGAACCTGACATTCTAAAGAGAAAATAACTAATCTATGGTGGGAAAAGGCAACAGATGTCCCCAGGGGTAGAGTGGGGGTAGAGATTGACTTGAGGAGATATAGAGCAATCTAGAGTATAGATTAAAGATTTGGTCATGTGAGTGACTCAGGTTATAATCCAGGCACTTCTCCAAACTCAGACACTGAACATGGAAGACTTTGTATCAGATTTAAATTTCATATAAAAAAATATCCAACAAATATTGAACAGATCAAGGAAGTACATGCAGAGGTATTTAAGAGGAAATGTACTGATGACTGTAGTTTATTTCTAAGTATTTCATAAAAATCAACAAGACAGACTGAAAATATAATTTAGAGGCAAGTGCTCTCCTAGTAGGCTTGACGTCCTAGGTTCAGTCCCTGGTACTGCAAAAGGAGAGGAGAAAGAGGAAGGAAAAGAGGAGAGAGAGGAAGTAGGGAGGGAAGGATGTGGGCAAAGGCATCCCAGTTCTCCTCTCATAAACTCCCCAGGCATTTGGAAGAAGTAGGAAGACAGAAGGGGTACCCATCTCTTCATGGACCAAGTTCTATCTCATACCCAATACCACTTCTATGGGCACAGCAAACAAGAATAAGAAGCAAAATAAAATTCCCTGCTCCAGCTTTAGGGGAAGAAGAGGAACAATATCTGGAAAAGAAAATAGGCAGAAAGAATGCTATGAACGTACCCCCCAGCCCACCCAAGAGAAGAGCCTGTTATCAGTGCAGACAAGGCCTTGCTGGAGAAGCCAGTGCCTGGGCCAGGCTGGAAGCTAATCTCTCTAGAAATTAAAGCTCCATCAACTTGTTTTGAGCACTCTGAAACTTTGATTCTGAACTTTGACCATTGGGATATTATTTCTTCTTATCTCTAAGAAAAAGAAAACTGAAAAGGCATGTGTGGTTTGCCCGCCAAGCAGTGTTTGGTTTGTGTGAAGACAGAAAGCTTGCTGGGCTTTGGTCTTGTCACTTACTGACACGTTCTTCCTCACTCACCCTTCGGGGGGTTTCTACCCACACTTAAGACAGAAACTTTTTCTTTTACCCTACTCCCAAGCCATCATATTTCCTTTTAACTCTTTCTTTTACTTGCTTTTTAATGAATCACTGATGATGGGAGGAGTTCCTAAGATAGATCTTTCTCCTCTCAGATCCTCTTGCCTGGACTCACATGCCTGGCAATGGACCCCTGTGTCTCCTGATGGGCATGAGGCCTGTCCCTCCTCCCAGAGAGTCCTGCTGTTAGCTGGGACAGTGACCGCACTGGGTCTGACACTGGAAGAGAGACCACAGGAAAGAAAGCCATGGCCAGGGGCCTCTCTAGGAGCCCCAAAGCTCAGAGCCAGAGGAGAGAGATCACATGAGGAGAAAACTAGATGGAAGTCAAGCCCTACTCACTGACATTAGCCCCTTTGGTCAAGCAAGGGCACCAGGGCCCCAGGCTCCAGGTCAGGGTTAGGCTACTTTGTGATTTTTGAGACCCTCTTTAGTTTTTTTTTTTTTTTTTTTTTTTGTTGTTGTTGGTTTTTTTCTGTCCACAGTGACTTCTCTTTGTTGCTTCTGGATCCAGGTAAAATATCATGGCAGGGGCAGGCAGTGAAGTAAAGTGGCTCAGCTCATGGGGGACAAGGAGGAGGGAGGGAAGAAGGAAGGAAGAAGGAGGGAAGAAAGGAAAGAGGGAGGAGAAGGCTCCTTGGAACCAAGGAAACCTTTCAAGAACTCATCCCCATTTGTCTATTTCCTCCAGCCAGGCCCATCCTCTGGTTTCTGGCACCTCCCAATAATGCCATCAACCTGTGACTTGACAGACTCCCCATCACTCCCCAAGCGTCCATTCACTGGTCTTCAGTCCCCCATGGGGATCTGATGCACATCCAAACCATGACAGGAAAGGAGACAATGATGCAAAGAGAAGGAAAAAGGTATTTAAAATTTTTTTGTTTCATTTCATTTTACATTTTATTTTTGAGGCAGGGTCTCACTCTAGCCCAAACTGACTTGGAACTCTGTAGCCCTGGTTGGCCCCAGACTTACAGTGATCCTCCTACCTCAGCCTCTTAAGTGCTGAGATTACAGGTGTGAGCTACCACCTCCAGCTATGAATACAGGCATTTTGAAGTCCAAAAACAAGTCTCCCTAGGGGAAAAATGCTGTTTGGTTTTATCAGTCATGGAAATGAGGGCGACTTTTAGTTGGCTGGTGTTTTCCCTCCTTAAACAGGCTAAGAGCTGAGGTGAAGAAGGGGCAGGGGATGTATTAATCTGCTTTCTGTTGCTATGACAAAATACCTGAGACTAGATGATTTATAATGAGTGTAAGTCTCTTTGGCTCACAGTTCCAGAGGCTGAGAACTGAAGATCATGGTGCTGGAATTTTCTTGGCTTCTTGAGAGAGCTCTCTTGACAGAAAATGGCAAAGGATATCACATGATAAGTAAGCAAGCATGCTAGCACAGGTCTCTTCCCACCCCCTTTCTCTCGGTTGTTCAAGGTAGGGTCTTGCTCTAGCCCAGACTGATCTGGAATTCACTATGTAGTCTCAGGATGGCCTCTAACTCACAGTGATCCTCCTACCGCTGTCTCCCAGTGCTGGGATTAAAGGTGTGCGCTATCACAACAGGCTAGGTCTCTCTTCTTAGAAAACCACTAATGTCATCCTGGGGCTCCACCCCCACAACCTCATCTAACCCTCATGGCCTCCTGTGATGATTTGAATTTGAAGTGTCCCCCACAGGCTCATGTCTTGAAAGACTAACTGATTCCCCAGCTATTGGCACTATTTTTGGAGGCGATGGGCACAAGGCCCAGCCGGAACAAGTAGATAACCGAGGAGTGTTTCTTGGAAAGATGCGGCTTGTCCCCAGCTCCACCCTGTCTCCTCCTCCCCAGCTACCTTGAGGGGAGTGACTTTGTTCCACCATTCTCTTCTGCCAGGACCACCCAGAAACAATGGAGGCAGCCCAGGATGGACAGAAGCCTCTGAAACAGTGGACCAAATAAATCCTCTCTTAGGTTATCTCTCTTAGGTGTTTGCCATATGAGAGAGAAAACAAACAAACAAACAAACAAACAAAAAACAAAACAAAAAAAAAACCTAACATATCTCCCAAGGCTCTACCTCCAAATACCATTAACATACTAACTTTTTTCTTAAAGAAAAAATAATACTTATTTGCAATATACCTAAAGTCACATTGCTAGTTCAGGATGTGTGTGTGTGTGTGTGTTCACAAATTTTTACAAAGCAAGAGGAAACTGGCCACCCTCTGGCATACTGTCATTTATACAAATCTGATATATTTTTCTGGGTTTTAAAAATGAAAGAGAGAAGCCGGGCATGGTGGAGCACGCCTTTAATTCCAGCACTCAGGAGGCAGAGGTAAGAGGATGGCCTTGAGTTCGAGGCCAGCCTGAGACTCCATAGTGAATTCCAGGTCAGCCTGGGCTAGAGTGAGACCACACCTCAAAAAACCAAAAAAAAAAGAAAGAAAGAGAGAAAGAGAGAGAAGAAAGGAGAGATTGGAGCAAAACAGCATGGAATTTTTTGTCAGTTCTTGACTGTGGCACGATCTTTATTTGCTGCCCTGAAGAGTCCCTGAGCCCATGCCTGCGGGGTGAGACGCAGCGGGGCGGCGTTTCTGTGGCCTTGCCCACTGTCCGCTGCCCAGTGCCAGCTCCATCAGGGACCCTGGCCGGGCCCCTCCCTGTTTCCTGGCTCTGTGGTGCTTGGTGAGAACTGAGACTGGAGGAGGAATGAAACTGGGGAAGCTTGATGGAACTGGTGGCTTTGTGCTTTGGGGCTTAGAGTGGCAGGAGAGCCTCACCCTTCTTCCTCTGGCCCACCCTTGCCCCACCTGCCCCCGCCGTTGGCTGTCAATGGGTACTATTTTCCGGCTGATACAAGGCAAGGGCCAGGGGATAGCAAGGCAGGCTTCCGCAGGGGAAAGGAGCTGGGAATGGCAGGTAGAACAAAGCCCTATTTTTCTGGAAGTCGCCAGGTTGAACTTTCTCCTTTTGGTAGCCCTCAGTGGAGGCACAGAAAATTATTCATCTACTCATAGATGAAAAAGAGAGAAAGATACACGGAGGTAAGGAGGGACTTAGAAATCATCTATCCCTCATCTCAAAAGCTGAAACAGTCCCCGATTTGGGCTAGGCCTCTCTAAAGACCACGCCCTCCAAACAGGCTGGGTCGCTGTGAATAACTGAGGCCCTGTCTGTATGGTTGAGGAAATTTAACAATGAAACCAGGCCCAGGTGATACTCTAAAACACACTTTCTATGGTGGAAGCTTTACCAGGGACATGACCTTGAGTCTCCTCCCTGTCTATGCAGCTGCACCCTGCTTGTATGTTATCTGGTTAGTGGAGCCATAGGCAAACTCCCCTAAACAATCAGCTTTCTGTTTTTCATTTGTACTTTTTAATTTTTTTTTTTTTTTTTTTTTTGGTTTTCTGAGGTAGGATCTCACTCTATCTCAGGCTGACCTGGAATTCACTATGTAATCTGAGGGTGGCCTCGAACTCATGGTGATCCTCCTACCTCTGCCTCCTGAGTGCTGGGATTAAAGGCGTGCGCCACCATGCCTGGTTACATTTGTACTTTCTTAACACTGATTTATTGCTAAGGAATTTTCTGTTTGTACCCCCAAATCATGTAACCTTAGAAACTTATAATCCAATAGTATAATGAATTCAAGATGATGTCAAACTGCCTGCCATATTGTCTATAAAACCTCTGAGCTATCAGAGCTCAGAACTCAGACTTTTGAAAGTATTCCCCTGAGTCTATGTCCACATGAATAAATTTTCTGATTCTCTACTCCACTGCCGGTTCTGTGAGCCTTAGTTTCCCATATCAGTTGGGGGTAGCAGAACCTAAGGGTAGAGGAAGTCGGGGGAAAACACCCTCTGTGGCAGGAGGCTATAGCCGTGCACTCTGGTCCTTCTGTTTCTGCTACCCCACCTGGGATTGTTAAAGTCTCTCCCATTCACAAAGACCTATGCCAGCCTGTTGAGGGAGAAAAGTTGTCAATGGTATTAACTAACAACAGACTCCATAAGCTTCATATCTGACCAGCCAGGCCAAATGTACCAACTGATGCAAAGATGGCATGTCTGTTATGGGGGAAACCAGCTGCTCTCTGATTGGCTCTTAGGCCCACTCCATTGAGGGAATTCATACCTGGTACTTATAACCTAATCAAAAGCTGGGAGATCATAAGCCCTAGTGGGAAAACTAATCTTATTGCTCTGACTAAATGGATATATTATGCCCACCAAACTGCCCTCTAAATACTTATGTTTATGTCCATATATTCATGCTATTCTCACCTTTGGTTATAGAAGCTTCTCTTTTCAGATGTCAGTGACCACAGGGAGACTCAAAACTCATCAAAATGCTGAGAATAAAGGACAGTGGAGTGTTTAGCACTAAGTGAGACATCTCTGTCAGGCCCTCCAAGACTTAGGGACCATTGCAGAAGAGGTGGCAAAAAACATGTAAGAGCCAAAGGAAAGTGAGGAGTGCTTTGTAATTCTGTCGTCAAGAGACAAAGTAGCCTTGATATTCATGTCTTTGCATTGGATGAAGATACCTATACAAGACCTGCATAATAGGAGAGGAAAATGATGACATCAAACCAGAACAGTGACTAGATGGAAAGAAGAAGGAATTCAGTGGATAAGGGACAAAGGAGGGTGGTGGGAGGAGATTATGATCAAGGTATGTTGTATATGCCAATAAAATGAATGTTTTAGGTCTGGAGAAATGGCTCAGTGGTTAAAGGTACTTGCTTGAAAAGGCTGATGATTAGGGTTCAATTCTCCAGTACCCACTTAAAGCTAGGTGCCCAAAATGGCACATGTGCCTGGAGTTCATTTGCAGCAGCAGAAGGTCTTTACATTCCCATGTATTCATTCTCATTCTCTTTCTAAAATACATAAATGAATATTTTTTTAAAAAAAATTATGGTTTCCTAGGTCCTGCATGGTGGTGTACATCTTTAATCCCAGCACTCAGGAGGCTGAGGTGGGAGAATCACCATGAGTTCCAGGTCATCCTGGGCTGGAGTGAGATGAGGCCTCAAAAATAAATAAATAAATAAATAAACAAATAGTTTCCCTGTTCACTTTAAAAATTTTTAAAACCTTTTATTTATTTATTTGAGAGCGACAGAGAGAGGAAGAGGCAGATAGAGAGAGAGAGAGAGAGAGAATGGGCGCACCAGGGCCTCTAGCCACTGCAAACAAACTCCAGACATCTGCGCCCCCTTGTGCATCTGGCTAACGTGGGTCCTGGGAACCAAGCCTCGAACTGGGGTCCTTAGGCTTCACAGGAAAGCGCTTAACCACTAAGCTATCTCTCCAGCCCCCTGTTCACTTTTATCAGGGTGGCTTGAAGCAAAGCCAGTCCATCCATGGAGCTACTTGTAATGTTCTTAAAATGTACTAGGCTCAGTGGAAACTCAATAACGAGGCCAGGAATAAATTTGTGAAAAATTAAATGGCAGAACCAAATGCAAAGACAAGAACAACAAGGATATCAGAGGGCAGTGAGTGATTCACTGCCGGGGGTGAAGACGAAATCCTTCAAGGCGGTCTGAAGAGGCAGGAACCACCTCATACTGGAATGCTATGACGAGTGATTTGATGAAAACTTTCCATCCTGGGTAGTCCAAATGCAGTTTCTCCCTTTGCCACCTACCATTCCCCTCTCCTGAGATCTTTTAAATGTCTTCCAACTTTCTCCCAGAAAACTTGCTAGTTGGAACTCCAAAGAACAGCTGAGTGAAGCAGCCATGTTTTTAAAAAGTGGTGGTCTGGGGAGATGGTTCAGTGGTTAAAGGCACTTGCTTACGAAATCTGCCAGCCAGGGTTCAGTTCCCTAGCACCCAAGTAAAACCAGCTGCACAAGGCGGTCTATGCATCTGGAGTTTGTTTGAAACAGCCAGAAGCCTGGTTATACCTGTTCTCATTCTCTCTCCTCTTTCTGCAAATAAGTACCAGAGAGTGGTACGAAGGGCATGTGGGGAGGGTACCTCACTCCCAGCATGACTTCCTGGAGGGACAGACCAAATCTCACATGGGAAGGATATTTATAGTTTGTGTTTACTGAGCAATCCCACAATTTCTTTCTGGGCATAGTCCTTATCAGATTTGTATTAGGGACCCTCTACATACAAGATAATGTTTTTATTTTTATTTTTAAAGATAGTTCTTCTTTTTAAAGTTAATTATTTTTTAAAATTATATTAATTTATTTATTTATTTGAGACAAAGAGAGGGAGAGAGAGACAGAGAGCAAAAGAATGAGCAAGCCAGGGCCTCTAGCCACTGCAAACGGACTCCAGATGCATGTCCCACCATGTGTATCTGGCTTACATGGGACCTGGAGAAGCGAACCTGGGTCCTTAGGCTTCACAGGCATGCACCTTAAATGCTAAACATCTCTCCAGTCCAAAGCTAATTCTTTTGAGTTCACAAGAATGCATCTGCTGTTGGAAGACAGGGCTAGGCACACACACTTGTCACATGCCAGAGCTACACGCAAGACTGACCGATTAGATCGCTACCATAGTACATATACTCCCCCTGCATTGGCCCAGGTCCCAGAAATGTTGACCTGAATTTTTCATTCTACATATTAGCTCTTCCTGCTCCTGCTTTCAAGATGGTTGCAACGGACTCCTTTGTAATAGTAATGTCCTGCGCTGACCATTAAACGCCGGCTCTTCTAGGATGATGATTTTCTTGTCTTCTCAACTGACTACTTGTGATTCTCAAGCTCCTGAGAATAAGGGCTTCTCACATGGGCTGCTCCACTACTGTGGCAAAAACAAAGAGGACAAGGGCCATGGAGAGTCACAGGAGGCAGGGGAAGGAGGAGGTAACAGACGAGGGAGGGCCACAGGAGCCATTTTAAGTGTGATCTTTGACCACAGAGACATAGGAAATCCCTACAATATTTGAAGGGAGAATAACACAGTCAGAGTCACTTTTTGTTTTGTTTTGGTTTTTTCAAGGTAGGGTCTCACTATAGCTCAAGCTGACCTGGAATTCACTATGTAGTCTCAGGGTGGCCTCGAACTCACAGCGATCCTCCCACCTCTGCCTCCTGAGTGCTGGGATTACAGGTGTATGACACCATGCCAGGCTTCAGAGTCACTTTTTTTTTATGAGAGAGAGAAAATTGGTACTCCAGGGCCTCCAGCCACTGCAATCGAACTCCAGATGCGTGTGCCAACTTGCGTGCTTGTGTCACTTTGTGTGGCTGGCTTACATGGCATCTGGAGAGTGGAACCATGGGTCCTTAGGCTTCGCAGGCAAGCGCCTTAAGTGCAAAACCATCTCTCCAGCCCAGAGTCACATTTTTGAAAGCTCCAAGGCTGAGATGTGGACATTGGGTTGTAGGCAGAGGAAGCTACTAGAAAACTAATGCGTCTTCCCCGTGTGGGATGACCGTGGAGTCAGCATGGGTAGGATCCTGTTGATGGGAAGAAGAGGACAGAGATGAGAAAGGATTAGGAGGCAAGCTGGCAAATCTTCATGCTGGACTGGAGGGAGGGTGGGGCGGGGCAGAAGTTTTACCGTGTGACTTTGGTCTTATGTGTGATGGTCCACTCCCGACACTTCGTCATCCACGGATGGTGTAGAGGAAGAGCTGAGAGAAACACTACATTTTCTTGTCACCATTCAGTCCGTGCCCCAAATTCTTTTCTTTGCGGGTTTCTCTCCATCCTTCATCCTTCTCTGGTATCTGTCTTAAACTTGGACTTTTTTTTTTTTTTTTTTTTTTTTGAGGCAGGATCTCACTTTAGCCCAGGCTGACCTGGAACTCACTGTGTAGTCCCAGGCTGGTTCAAACTTTCAGCAGTTCTCATATCTCTGCCTCCCAAAACTTGGACTGTTAAGAAAAATATTTATTGGAAATGAGAGAGAGAGAGAGAGAGAGAGAGAGAGAGGACCTCTTGCTACTGCAAACAAACTCCAGATGCATGTGCTACTTTGTGCATCTGGATTTACATGGATATTGGGGAATAAAACCCTGGCAGTCAAGCTTTGCAAGCAAGCACCTTTAACTGCTGAGCCATCTTTCCAGTTGTCTTTAAGTTCTGGTCTTATACTGTCACACCAGAGCATCCCCAGAGGCAACTCCACCCCATCCTACTTGTCCTAGGGTTAAATAGCACCTAATCTCATTCTTCAGACACAGTGCAGAGCAGAACAAGTGAAAGCAATCAAGCACACTTGATCCCAGAGGCTCTGCTAACCGAGATAACTCTGGGCCTCCAAGAGCAAGGTGTCCCCTGTGGGTGGGCCAAATAGTTGCAAACACTGAGGCAAGGGGGGGAACCAGAGGCCAGATCTCAGCCTCAATGCCCATTCTCTGTCATCTCCTAGGCTCCATGTGGCATTATCTTCCCAGACAGTGGGTGGAAGTCAGTGTCAGGAGACTTCTGATCTATTACAGTGTCCCTCTGTGACTCAGCACTGATCAGGGATAACTCAGAATTTGAGAACCAGAAGATTCTAGAAACAACATTTAGTTTATAGGCACTCCTTTTCCTAAATCAAGCCCAGGAAGCAGATGGACATACCTTAAATTTAAAAAGCAATCTGGTTAGGGACAGAGGGAGAATGGCAGGTAAGTTTTTTCAAAAAAAATTTTTGTTTATTTTTATTTATTTATTTGAGAGTGGCACTGAGAGAGAGAAAGAGGGAGAGAGGGAGAGAGAGAGGGAGAGAGAAAGAGAAAGAGAGAGAGAGAGAGAGAGAGGGAGAATGGGCACACCAGGGCCTTTAGCCACTGCAAACGAACTCCAGACACATTTGCCTCCTTGTGCATCTGGCTAATGTGGGTTCTGAGGAATTGAGCCTCGAACCAGGTCCTTAGGCTTCACAGGCAAGCGCTTAACCGCTAAGCCATCTCTCTAGCCCAGTTTTTTTTAAATCACAAATGCCTTTATATTTTATTTATTTATTTATGAGAGAGAGACAGAATATGTGCACTAGGGCCTCTAGCCACTGTCAACAAACTCCTTGTGCATCTGGCTTATGTGGGTACTAGATAATTTAATTTGGATTCTTAGGCTCTGCAAGCAAGCACCTTAACTGCTAAGCCATCTCTCCAGCCCACAAATGTCTTCCTGTAATGTCTATGAATTACAGAAAGTAACATCTGATTTCCTCCCATGTCAGAGGATGTTTGATCCGTCCCAACCTGGGAAGAAAGGAAGTAGGAGAGTTTCACTGTGTACAATTTGTATACGCCTCTGCAGGTACATAGATAAATTTGTTTTGAATTCTGTATGCTACTTCCTCAACACACAAAGTTGAACAAAAAAAGTGTCGAGTTCCCTTTTATTTTTCAGAAAGTTGTTTTCATTCCTGTGGCTTAGAACTGAGAGCCTGGCTGCTTGGAGGGGCGCCTCCTTGACACAGAACTGTGAAGAGTATATTCACCTTCCCCAGCCTCAGCAGTGCAGCGATCCTCACTGCTTTGATTGCGCTTGTTAAGAAGGGGCTCACCCTGCAGCCCAGGCTGGCCTCCATGCCGTGGTCCTCCCACCTTCACCTCTGTAGTGCTGTGGTTCCAGGCATCCATTTCTTCCTCTGTCTCCATCACTCATTCCAGAAGAGGCGGTGTAGCTTCAAGGATGTTTATTGAGCAAACAGACTGCAAGACAAAGAGAGCAGCTTCCTCCCAAGAAAAGAGCAGACTTGTTTATCATCCGGTACAATCAAGATGCCTCCCTGCAGGGCCGGTGCCCAGCTGGTCTGCTTGCATTCCATTATGAGAGATTGGTTCCCTCAGCAAAGTGTTCCTCACTCGCGATGGCAGCCCATGGCTTGCGTGGCACTGTCTGGGCATCTTTTCTGGTTCCTCAGGGGACCTACAGAATGAGGGGCGGCCATGGCAAAGCCTGGTGCCCCTGCTGCTTTCCGTGCTGTGAGGAGCTGAGGCCTCTGTCTCCCATCTGGAAGTCTTGTCTTCTGCCAGCTTTGGGGAGCTGTGGCAGGAGTGGTTGTAAGAAAGGTGAACCATCGGATCCTTCGGCGTTCCTTCAGAATTTATGGAGCTTTTGATCTAATGAGAACATAAAGAAAAACTACAAAAAAGCATTGCGAGTTGTCAAAGTAGAGGGAGCATGTTAGCGGCTGAGAAAGAGATATGAAGGCAAGAAAGAGAAAACAGGTGGGTGAGAATGCGACGGGGCGCTAGGGTTTCAGGAAAGCCCTTGAACCCCAAACCCCAGGTTTGTGTCTAATTTTAAACAAAGAATTGAATTAAATAAGCTTGAGAAGGGTAACTATTAAATTATTATATTTATTTAGGGAAGTATAGAGCCAAGGAAAGACCCACATAGCTTGAGAGACCACAATGATGGACCTGAAAAACCCAAGGGGAGAACAGAAGAGAAAGTCCAAAGAGCTCCTGCCACGTGGACAGCAAGAGTGGGTGAAGAGCCCGAGTGGAAAGCAGGGGCTGGGGGGCTCTCCCCTTGGCGTGGTCCCGCTGGACCTGGGCTGAGCCAAGGGAAAACGCACCTGCAGCTGGAGGTTCAGGAGAGGTCACCAGCACAGAGACCTTGCCCTTCCCCCCACCTGTAAGCATACTCATAACCTTGTGGTGGTGGGCCCCACCTTCCAGCTCAGGTGAGCTGAGGGACAGCTGATTGGGTGGAGCTAGGGGCTGTCTGAGGAAGAGGCGAAATTTTCTGTTCTAAGTTTGACCATCCACAATGTCAGGATTAGATTTCAATCCTAGGAAAGACCTCCCTCCCAGGAGAGGTCCAGGTTGTTTATGGAAAATCAGGTCTAGCAGACTAAGCAAGAGATAAGAAGTAGGCCCAGGGCTGGAGAGATGGCTTAGCGGTTAAGCGATTGCCTGTGAAGCCTAAGCACCCCAGTTTCAAGGCTCGATTCCCCAGGACCCACGTTAGCCAGATGCACAAGGGGGCGCACACGTCTGGAGTTCGTTTGCAGTGGCTGGAGGCCCTGGCGCTCCCATTCTCTCTCTCTCTCTCTATCTGCCTCTTTTTCTCTCTGTCTGTTGCTCTCAAATAAATAAATAAAACAAAAAAAATATTTTAAAAGAACTAGGCCCAAAGCCATTCCTGCTTTTATTTTTACTTTCAGGGGCCCAGTCACCCTAACTGCCTACTCCTCAGGAAGACCTGGAGAAACTGTTTGCAAGTGGAATCAGGCAGAACCAGCTGTGTGTGCGGAATGAGCCCAAGGCCTCCGGCAGAGGGAGCACGTGGACGTGCTGAGGCATTCGAAAGGGAAAGAGGCCAGTGGGGCGCCAGGGTGATGAATGACACCCAGCCGTTCCCGAGACGGGCACAGCGAACTTGTGTAGACATTCTTCCGTAGTGTTCATGAGAATTCTGACTTTTACCAAGGTGTACCAGCTGGGGAGCAAATTGACCTCTTAAGAAGGCTGCTCAATGGGTAGCGCTCAGTGCCCGGGGACGAAGCAATGAGAGAGAGACTCAAACAAACACTCTGGGAGAGAATGCCAACACTGCTTGTTAACGGCAGTGCAGGTAGTGCCCGAGTCCTGGTCCTCAGAGGACAACAGCACCGATAAGAAGCCAGGAAAGCTTCTGGAATGAAGTAATACATATATGGATGTGTTTTATAAATCTGGCATTTCTCCTGCTATTTGTTTCAAGGATGGCTTATTTTTCTTTGGGTTGTGATTGGCAATGTCTCCAAGTGCTCTCCTTAGACTACTCTCCTCTTTTATGTCAATGGCTCATGTATGACAAAGGAAAATTTAACTCTAGTTCTTTAAAGGAATTTACAAAATGAAGAATTGTATTTTTTAGATATTTTATTGATTGATTGACTTGAGACAGAGAAAGAGAGAGAGAGAGAGAATGGATGCACCAGGGTCTCTAGGCACTGCAAACAAACTCCAGACACATGCTCTACCTAGTGCATCTGGCTTTATGTGGGTACCAGGGAATTGAACCCAAGTCCTTAGGCTTTGCAGACAAGTACTTTAACTGCTGGACCATCTCCCCAGCCCCATAAGGATTCCATTTTTGTTTTTGCACTTTAATGGCTTTGTGTTTAGGGTGAGAACACGTGTCTGAGTTAGGTTAAGACTAGTTGCGAGTGTTAAATTCAAAACCTGACTCCTGTAGACACAGCCCCTCAGGGCCACTAGAAGAGGCATTGGCTCCCTTACAGCCGTGCCACGTGGGATACATGGTCTTCGGAAGGGGAGGGCTGGATTGGGAGATGTACTCTGCTCCTGGTCGCTCATCTCATCTCAGCAACGTCACACGAGACTTGCTCTCGCTGCTTATTAGCCAAAATCAAACTACCTCAGCCTAATGGCAGCCCAGCCTAGAGGACGGAGAACGCACACAGGGAGTTCAGTGAGTGCCCTGCCTCTGCCATGGTATTGCCCCAGAGCCCTCAGGAACCACAAGTGAGAAGAGATTTCTCAGCCTTTACTAAGTGCTTTCTCAGAGGCAAGTACTTTGACTTTTGCCCATTTGCATTTTTAAAAATATTTTTATTTCTTTATTTATTTAGTTGAGAGAGGGGGAAAGAGAGAGACAAAGAGGCAGATAGAGAGACCGAGAGCGAGCAGGCACACCAGAGCCTTCAGCCACTGCAAACAAACTCCAGACACATGCACCCCCTTGTGCACTGGCTTACATGGGTATTGGGGGATTGAACCTGGGTCCTTAGGGCTTCGCAGGTGAGCACTTTTACCGCGAAGCTGCCTTCCCAGTCCCCCTTTGCATTTTGTTGCTGCTGCGTAAGATCTTACCGCGAGCCTAGTGGCTTTGGACAGTACGCATTTGCTAGGGCAGAGCTCCACAGGTCAGACAGGCTATCAGGGTTCTTTGCTCAAGGGCTCACAAGGCTGAAGCCAGGGTGACAGCTGGGCTGGGGACTCTTGTTCGGGAGCTTTGGGAGGGATGTGTCTTCAAGCATGGCCAGGGTGTGGGCAGACCCCAGTTCCCCACAGCTGAGTGGCTGGAGGCCTTGTCTCTTTGCTGGCTGCCAGCGTAGATCTCTTTTGGTTCCCAGAGGACATTTCTGCTCCATGCACAAGGCCCTGCCTCTTCAAAGCCAACCTCATCTTCTTCGTGCTTCAAAGCTCTCTGATTTCTCTTTCTGCTTTCAACCAGTGAAGCCTTTCTCTAGAGCCTCTCTTTATCTACAGTGAGTTTCTACAAAGCCCTTAGCTGCGTGGTTGGGGACTGTGACATCCTCTTAGAGATGTCCGAGCTCCAGGATGGCTTTGAATTAGCATCACTGTGTCTGTCCTTGAGTGCTGTGGAAGTAACAGTAGACACATGATAAGCTAAATGTCTCACACACCTGGACTTTTGCAAGATGGCCTTACTTGTGTGTGACACTGGGAGTGGTTAGGCTGTGGTCAGCCTTGGCCGTAGAGTGTGGGTGGTGTGAGCTCCCAAGGTTATCTCAAGTCCACAGTGCGTTCCTTCCAACACAGTTGGCCTTGGCTGTCATGTTTGGAGAGAAAAGGACTTGAACTGGAAGGTACACTATTAGAAAACAGCCATAGAGAGAAGGAGGCTGCAATACGGGACCAAAACGCAGTGGAGTTTATGTTCTGATTGGACGAAAAGACAGAAGATAATCAAATCTATAGAAAATAGATTTTGTGGTGTGTTTAAAGGAATGATAAGGCGAGGCTGGCAGACAGGAGGGAGGGAAATAGATACAAAATTATAGAGGTGCCTGGGAAGGCCTTGCTGAGAAGGGACATTTGAATAGGACCCTGGGAAATGAAGGGCAGAAGCCTACAGATATCTGAGATAAGGGTCTTCTGGAAAAGTGTGATAGGGAGAGTGAAGGCCCCTGGAGGGTGCATAGCTTCCATTCCAGGACGGCACTGAGGGCAGAGTCTAAGCAGGGTGGCAATTAGTGTGCTTGTAGATAAAGAGGTCAGAGAGGGAGAGGACCAGGGACCATGGTAGACCTCTTAAAACAGTCTTTGTGAATTTAAATACGAGACTTTTGGCTGCATTTTCTGTTGAGAAGAGTTCGGTGTGGCCCAGACATGCCTCAAATCGAAGACCCTCGAGCCTCAGCTTCCGGAGAGCTGGATGGCAGGGTGGGCCACCTCACCCAGTTCACATGGGGCTTGCTGGCCATGAGGAGTCTTTTGGCAGTTTTGCTCAGTGGTATGGGAATGCCTATTGGCAATGAAAGAGGCTGAAGCTGCAAGAAAGCTGGACGAGGGACGTCACCACGAGGAGGCGAAGATTCCAAGAGGCAGTTCACTATTGTTTCCTCAAGAGATGATGCGATGACCCTAGAAATTACTGTGTGGGGGTTCTTACAGGCCCTAACATTCATTCTCCCTGCTGCCCCTCAGCAGGTGAAGAGGGCTAGGCTTTTTTTTTTTTAGACCAATTGTGGCCCACCTCTCTCACAGCAACGTCTCACACAGGTCCCCCTAGAGCAGCACAGCCAACAGGAGAGTGGAGAACATTTGCGACTTTCTGACGGAAGATCATTGGAGGGACTTCTCTGCCTGTAGCCAAGTGTCTAGAGATTCACAGAGCAATTACAAAGACCAAGAATTCCTGTGATCAGTTGTCTGCAAATTGAAAAATGGCAAAAGCCAGTGGAGCCAATGTAGCGAGGTCTAGTCCGAAGGCTTGAGAGCCAACAGTGCAGTTCCAGGCCAAAGCCACGAAGTAGGGGCAGCAAGGGCAGAAGACCCAGATCCCAGCTCAAGACGTTAGGGAGTGAGCGAATTCAACCTTCCTTTCAGGCTCTCAATGACTGGATGATGTCTGCTCACACTGGGGAGGGCCATCTGCCTACTCAGTCCTCCAATTCAGGGGTTCATCTCTTCCAGAAACATCTTCACAGACACACACACAGAAAAATATGTTTAACCAGCTCTCTGGACATTCTATGATCCACACAAGTTTCCATGGGGCCCAGACATGAAGGAGACCAGTTGGAAGCCATCTCCATCCTTAATGACTTAGTCGTCTGCTCTAGACAAGCCAGGTCCTCTCAGAGGCAGCTGCGTCACCAAAAAGCCCACCCCATGGGCTGGAGAGATGGCTTAACGGTTAAGGCATTTGCCTGCGAAGCCAAAGGACACAGGTTTGATTCCCCAGGACCCACGTAAGCCAGATGCACAAGGGGCACATGTGTCTGGAGTTCGTTTGCAGTGGCTAGAGGCCCTGGTGTGCCTGTTCTCTCTCTATCTGTCTCTCTTCTCTCTGCTTGCAAATAAATAAATAAAATATTTTAAAAAGCCCATCCCAGCATTGCTGAGAACTCAAAGAACTACACCCGTGGATCTTAGTGTGGCTGGTAGGAGAGTCTCCCTTCCCAAGCAGTCCTTGGTCTACATAGCACCTTGGGGAAGGACCTGGCAAATCTTGTCACTTTCAGCACCTTCCTGAGACCTGGGAGGCCCTGAACTTTCTCAACTCTCTGAGCCTTTGCAGCTTCCATTTGAACCAGGCCATGTCTCAATTTGCTAACTTCCTATGAACCTCCATCCAGGATGAACTGCTTCAACTTGGGAGAAAGTGCTAGACACCAGTCCTCGGTCATTTAGCTCTGTTGCTTTTGGGCCTGTGGCAAAGCCAAATGTCATGACAGGGGTACTTGGTAAAGCACAGGTGCTTGCCCGGGCCAGAGGAGGATGGGCCAGATCTCCATTTCCTCTTTGAAGGCACATCCATAGTGAACTAACTTCCTTCCTCTACATCCCATGACCTAAAGGTTCCACTACCTCTAATTGTGCCGCAGACTGGTGACCAAGCCGCTATCAACTATCCTTTGGAGGACACTTAAGAGCCTAACCGTAGGATGTTCTCTTTCCTTAATTGTAATTAGCAGTCCAGCAGCCTGGCCACATTTTCTTTCATGACCTTTCTCTGCCAAGAGAAAGCATCTCCAGTGCACAGATAGACAATTCATGCCGTGACAGGAGCTTTCCCTGGGCCTTGGGCGAGTGCTCACTGTTGAAGATCCACTTTTCTCGTGGAGGGGAAAAAATGCTGGCAGCCGACACAGCCAGGCAGGCATCAAGCCGGCCCTGGCACAAATAGCTTTCTGCATGGTTCCACTGTAGCGCAGCCTCAAGGGCATTAAAAATAGCGGTGCTGTATTTGAAATTGTAAAGAGAAGACATTTTAGGGGTGTGTACATACCAGCTGGGCCCTCATCTATCTTTGTTTTATGGAGATACTAAATTGGGACATTTCAGAAAGGGGAAGGGAGGTCATAACATGCCTTCCATGCCCACCCAGACCCCTTCTCTTGTCACAGGGAAGTCCTCCCTGAGCATACTCCAGTGGACAGAACTTTCTTTTCTTTTCTTTCCTTTTTTATATTTATTTATTTATTTGACAGAGAAAGAGGGGGAGAGAGAGAAAGAGAATGGGTGCTCCAGGGCCTCTTGTCACTGCAAATGAACTCCAGACACTTGTGCCCCCTTATGCATCTGGCTAACGTGGGTCCTGGGGAATCCAACCTGGGTCCTTTGACTTTGCAGGCAAACACCTTATCCACTAAGCCATCCCTCCAGCCCTTTCAGTACTTTGCTTGTTTGTTTGTTTTTTGTTTTCTTGGGGTAGGGTCTCGCTCTAGCCCATTCTGACCTGGAATTCACTATGGTCTCAGGGTAGCCTTGAACTCATGGTGATCCACCAACCTCTGCCTCTCGAGTGCTGGGATTAATGGTACATGCCATCATGCCCGGCAGAACTTTCTTTCTTTAAAAAAAAATTGTTATTTATTTATTTATTTATTTATTTGAGAGAGAGAGAGAGAGAGAGAGAGAGAGAATGAATATGACTATGGACACATCAGGGTCTCCTGCCACTACAAGCAAACTCCAGATGCATGTGCCACTTTGTGCATCTGGCTTTGCATGGGCACTAGAAAACTGAATTTGGTGTCAGGGCACGCAAGTAAGTGTCTTTAAGCACTGAGCCATCTCTCTAGCCCTGGACGGAACTTCGGTAAGGACTTGCCTTCTCTAAACCACAGGACTGATCCACAGATGAATCTGAAAATAAACGGGCAAACCAAAGAATCAGCATTGTTGACTGAGATGAGTGGGCCATATCTCTCTCTACTGGGTCACGTCGAGAAAAGAAGAGCATGGAGAGATCTTGCCAATGGACTAATGTGCTTTTCATAGGCACATTCTCCTCTTGAAGCTCCTTTGATACCACGGAGATAACTGTTTAGAGAACTGGAAGGGACACTGGTGGTCGCAGGAGCGGGACACTTGGGTCACTGTTCTGTAGGTCTGGCTTAAAGCAGGGCAGCATGAAACCAGTACCAGGGTGTGTCCTCAAGTGAAAGGAGCCCGGGTACTGTAGCCTTTCTTTCTAAGTGAAAATCGAGGTGTCGGGAGTGAGTGACAGCTGGAAGAGCTGGGATTGTTATGAGAAATTCCAAGCAGGGCAGATGCTTCTAGAAGGCCTGTGAAGTGAATGGGAAAGATCAGAGAAAGAAAGATGCTTAAAGAACCCTGTCGATTCCAACCAGCAGCTCCAAGGTCCGAGCTGAGAACTTGTCCAGCAGACTATGTACAATGTGGCTCACAGGCTCTGGATTTTTTTTAAGACTCCAATCGACTTCATTCCTCCTGTTGTCAGCACCGCGGCAGCTGCCTGGAAGGCTGTTTCCCTCACACCGCAGCTGTTCCAAAGCCAGCTCTGCTCCGCTGCAGCCCCCGGTGAAAACATTTCACAGGGGCAAAGGGTCCGTTCCTTTATCTGCTCTGTTGACATTTTTGCCATTTCATTCCCGTTACTTGCTACTACTATTCATGGCTTCCTGGTGCTTTTGCCTCTCAGCTTTCTAAGGAGAGGGCCAGTCATGGATTCCTTACTTACTGTAATGACTAGACCCCAGCTTTAGGGCCTGAACACATTTGTTCGGCCTCCTGGCCACCCGCAGAGGAATACAAGTGGGTTCAGAGACCTCGCTGCCTTGCCTGAGACTGCACAGCCGAGGGTCAAGGCCAGCTCTGCAGCCTGGGCTGTCTGGCCTCCTCACAGAGCTGAGAGCTTACACCCGTGCTCCAGTGTGTCTCTAGGCCTCCGTGGACTCAGGGACACGTGGGAATGGCTTTGGGAATGTTACGCAGCCACCCCGTGTGAGCCCCAGCAAGGCCGAAGGCAGGATTCCAAACTCACACCTAGAGAAGTCCCAAGCTGACTATTATTCCCGTTCCATTAGACTTTGGAGCCCAGAGGCCAGGCCACGGCCTTCCTTTCTTGGGATACTTTTACAGCCAATTCTTCTGCAGGCTGCAAGATTTTGAAGCAATGAAAAGTAATCCTTAACAGAAGGCCAGGGACCCAGACATGGTTGTAAAGAGGCAGGAGAAATGGAAAGGAGAAAGCAGAGAAGAAAGAGGAGGGGGGGAGGAAGGTGGAGGAGGAAGAATGGGTGAACTGGAAGAAGAAAGGGAGAAGAACAGAAAACACCAGAAAGAGAACAGGGAGCAGGGAGCAGGGGCCGGGCTGCTGAAATCCCTGGCTCCAGCAAGGGCACCCTGCAGCCCCCTGGGCCGCCGGAGGCACTGAGATTTTCTCACACCCACAGCCCTTTGCCAGGAGCAGCACCTGGTGGCTGTTTGGGGTGGGGGTGGGGGGCGCAGCTTGTTCTGAGGAGCCAAGGACCACTGTCACGTGATTATCCGCTGGCCGGAGGGTGGCTCGATGAAAAGTGACAGCTGACACTTGAGTTTCTCAGGCAGGAAAACTAGATGTCAAGTATAATGAGCGTCTGTCCGGCTCACCAGTTGAGACGGCAAATGGAGCGATTTTGTTGTAATAACTGTGCAGTTGGACAGATGAGGAGGAGGGCACTGGTCATAGCACGCAGAGCCTGGCAGGATGTCTGATGCCCAGTTGAAGAGCAAGCCTGGACCCTCAGCTCGGAACTGTCAACTGGGTCCGTGTGAGATTTCCATCTAAGTACACGACACTCATCCCAATCGCTTTCCCACCTCCATTTTGTCACTCCATCACCCTCAACACTTTCCCCAGGTCCCAATCATCACTGCTTTGCCTTCAGGTCAGTGTTCTCAGCTTCGCACGTCTGAGGGAGAGTATGACCCCAGGGGAGTGACTGGGCTCCCAGTGTGCCTGGCTGATCCAGCCGTTGCCCAACTATGGGAGACATGAGTTTCCATTCCTACTGGCATTTGCTTCTCGGGAACTGCGGCCGAGCTTCAAACACTGCATGCCCTGCTGGAATGTGAGCGCCGGCAGTTTTGTGTTTGGTACTAAAGGGAATGATCTGCTCAGCTCACGTTACCACGAAGATTGAGATCACAATGGTATTGAGCAAAAACGAGCTTGTCTTATCTAAAGTGTTACTGCTTCCTTTCCAAGCCATGACTAAATGAAACAGAAATGAAACAGACCCCTGTCACTTTCCCCAACACCAAGTGTAAACTTGGCCAGTCCACCAAGCAAATAAATAACACACAGCAATTGTGTGCTTTTGGCTGGGTGTTATTTGACAAATATCACAGAATCATGAGACTTGGTCCCAGCACATGGGATTTTTCCGTGATAAAATCAAAACAGTTGCAGGCGAATGGGGCTGGTTGGTCATCCTAGGTTGAACATGCAAGCGATCCAACAGGCACCTCTCTGCTCCCCCTTTAATCTACTCCAGCTACTTGTCCGGGTTTAGTTAAGACTTTCTGTCCTAGCAGCTGGATCCCAGGGATGTCCCCGTGGGAGACTGAGAACCCCCTGGCCACTCTCTTAGCCAGGCCTAACGACATACAGGACTCTGCGGGTTCAGGAGCGCCCATGAACTGCTGCGTGGCCTCACCTGAAAGCTTGTTAACCAGGCTGAAGCCTAACCTCCCTCCCCTCCCCCAATCTGAACTTTTAACACAAGCCCCAGGAGTTGCTATCAAAGCTGCTGGTAGCTCTGCAGTTGGTAAGAGAGTTTCTCCCAATTAAGACATAAACATCCTCACAGAGCAAGGGCTTATCTCCAGCCTTGCCAGACATGTCACAGGCACAGGCGCTCAAATGACTCAGTGCCTGCATGGCTAAGCACCAAGCGGGAACCACATTGTCTTTGAGGCTGGATTCTAATTGACTCTCTTCCGCATTGCCTCTGGTAGGAGACAACAGACCAAACAGAGGAGCCAGGCACCCAAACGCAGTACTATTAACTTTGCATCTACAGCCCCTTCCATTCTCAGGGAAATCTTCCAGGTTGGGTTTTGGTGGTAGGCAGACCACAGTGTTGTACTGCACTGATGGTTTCCTTCACGGACCAGACTTTGAGTAGCAATGTTACTGTCTAGGGCTTTTCTCTGCTAACTAAGGGACCAACAGGCAGGAAAGCATTTAAAAGAGTAAAGTTTTGCCGGGCGTGGTGGTGCACGCCTTTAATCCCAGTACTCGAGAGGCAGAGGTAGGAGGATCGCCATGAGTTCGAGGCCACCCTGAGACTCCATAGTGAATTCCAGGTCAGACTGGGCTACAGGGAGACCCTACCTTAAAAAAAAAAAAAAACAAGAGTAAAGTTTTATTTTCAAGTAAAAAGAAAAGAAAGCAGAAGAAAGTCAGATGCCTTGGGGCTGGAGAAATGACTCAGCAGTTAAGGCGCTTGCCTGCAAAGCCTAATGGCCTAGGATTCCTCAGCACCCACGAAGAGCCAGAGGTACAAAGTGGCACATGCATCTGAAATTTGCTTGCAGTGGCTAGATGCCCTGGAACACCCACTCTCTCTCTCTCTCTTCTTTCTCTGCTTACAAATAAATAACTTATAAAAACAAACATGCCTTGTGGAGGAGCAGGTTCCAGAGCTGCAGAACCTTCTATCCCAGTGAGAGCCAGACATTTAAAAAAATTTATTTGAGAGAGAGAAGGGTGGGGGGAGAGAGAGAAAGAGAGAGAATGGGCATGCCAGGGCCTCCAGCTGCTGCAAATGAACTCTAGACCCATATGCCACCTTGTATATCTGGCTTACATGGGTCTTGGGGAATTGAAGCTGGCTTCTTTGGCATTGCAGACTTTCATTAAATGAAGGAAGCCGGCCAGTTCAGAGTCCATGCATGACTGGTCAGCTTACACAAAGATGAAGGTGCTGGTTGGTCCGTGATGCATCCAGTACAGGGCAACTCCCACAAAACCTGCCACGTGAGCTTGCCAGGGAGAAACTTCACTTAGGGAGGAAGGAGAAGTTACTAACCCTCTTTGCCATCTGAGGTTGCCACTTGGGGTACTCTAGAATATGGCCACTTATCAAAGACTCCTTTTCCCTACGTGCTGCCTAACCAAAAAGCTACCTAGCTCCTGTAGCGTTTCAGTGAAACCCTGCAGAATGAAACACAAGGGCTCACTCTTCAGTGGATACAAAGCCAATCAAAATAACCCCAGGATAAAAAGTGAAGAAATATTTATTTATGTATTTTAAAAGAATGTTTTATTTGCTTATTTATTTGAGAGACAGGCAGCTAGAGAGAGAAGAGAATGGGCACACCAGGGCCTCCAGCCACTGCAATGAACTCCAGATGCAGGCACATCTTGCTTATGTGAATAAAATGGGGAATTGAACCTGGGTCCTTAGGCTTCACAGGCAAGAGCCTTAACCACTAAGCCATCTCTCCAGCCCAGGTTATTATAGCAAGGAAAGCACTGTGGATAACTTCCCAAACACACAAGGCAATATGTTATTAGGGAACTATAATATATATAATCAGGAAGATGTCCTCACAGGTAAAGGCAGGCACAATCCTGAGCCTGCCCAGTTTGAGAGCATCTTACATCCCACGTTGAAATGATAGAAGAGAATGCCTCCTGGGTTCTGAATTTAGCACTATAATGCAATTGTAAGGAAAAGGTCACTCCAGGTAGCAGAGTGACTCAGCAACTTTTGGTTCCTTGGGATGTTTTTTAGATGGTCTCATATGAAATAAGGATAAACACAATAACTTCCAGGAATGTTAGCAGTCATTTAAAGGGGATGCATCTTTTCCCATGCAAAGTTAGGACTTAAAAGTTGAATGTTTGTGCTTTTAGATAGACATGTGATGAGGTGCTGACTCTCCCTAGATCCCACAGTAGGCCTTGAGGAAAGCGTGGCTCTGTGGGGGCATGGGAGCCCTTCGCTGTGGTGGTGGGTTACAGGTATGAGTAGAGGAGGAGCAATGCCAGCTGGGTGGGCAGAGCAAGGTGCAGACTCCGGACCAAAAAGACAGTGGTGCCCTCCTCCTTGCTAGTCCACCATGAAGCACTTCTCCATGCCCTTGAGATCTTTAAATCTGGTTCTCAGAGCCCCCATTTCAAAAAATTCCATTTCTGTCTGGGTGGCATCTTTTCAGAACACTGACTTACAGAAGGAGGTATGTGACGCTGTGTGAAGGTAAATTCTTCCTTGATAGACAGAGTTACAGGTTATAGGTTCCAAGAAGGCAGGAGAATCCTTGGGACAGTAATTAATGCAAGAGAATCTAATCAGAGATTGCATTTTCTGATTTCCTACTATATATTTGGTTGTTCAAAGTAGGATCTTGCTCTAGCGCAGGCTGACCTATACCTCAGGGTAGCCTTGAACTCACAGTGATCCTCCTAGCTCTGCTTCCAAGTGCTGGGATTAATGGCATGTGCCACCATGCCCAGCCCTACTATGTTTTCTATCAATGGACCAATTCACGATGCACTATTCAGGCAAGTGATCTAGCCTATGGGATCATGAACATGTTGTATTTTTTAGCACAGGAAAGAGAAGGGTTATGATTATTTTTTCACTTTGGAAACTGTTTGATCTGGCACAATGGGCCTCGGTCAATCCATCAAAAAAAAAAAAAAAAAAAAAAAAAAAAAAACTATCCATGGAACCCTTACCATATGTGGACTTGGCTGAAACATTGGCCAGCCTGCGTGGTGGGGAAATCCAAACCGAGACTCACATCACCCTGCAACTGGAATCTGTTAGCGGGATTTGTAGCCAGCCTTAGAAGATTCTGAAAAATTAAATGTCTCAGAAAACTTTGCATTCATACTGAAGTTCTTTGTCCTTCTCATTGGGGAGAGAAAGAGAGAGAGAGAGAGAGAGAGAGAGAGAGAAGGAAGGAAGGAAATTGTGTCTCCAAACGTTTACTCATTGTGAGCAGAGCTTCGAAAAACAAAACAAAAACCACACAGAGAGAAAAACATCCTCTCCAGTCCAGGAATTTGCTACAGTTAGCTTTTCCAGTGGAAACTTGACTCTCAGGGCTAGAAGCTGCGCGCTTGTAAAGCCCGCAGTGAGAGGAGCTCCCCAGAGGGCAGCCAATGAAGCTGTGCGGAGCTTGGCGGGGGGCAGTGGGAGCTCGCTTGGGAACCCTCAAAGAACTTGACGCCTCATCCATGGAACACATACCAGCTTGCAGAGACGAAGTTGATCAGGGCCCATTCCACAGTTGGAGCCAAAGTGAGGCTGGGTCTCGAGAGGGAAAATTAAGGGGGCCGGAGAAGGGAAAGGAAGTCTTCAGGCTGGGAGCTCCCTTGCCTTTCCTGTTGACTCCCAGCCAAGAAACTTCAACACCAATGATAAAGCCAGAATTCCCTACAGAGATAATACTTGTTTTGCAAAAGAGTCTCAAGCAAAGAGGTTAAAAACAACAAATGAGCTGGGCTCACTTAGGGCCAGCAGGTTCGTGATTTTGACGTGCATACGCGCATACTGTATTAGCACTCCTCCCTCATCCCCAAATCTAAACAGTGCACCTCACAAAATCACATCATGGTTTCATTTACAAAAGGAAATCTTTTAAGAGAAAAATAACTAAGCCAGGTCAAGATATCCTTACTTGATTTTAAAGCTTTTCTTCAATTTCAAGTTTTGCCTAATCCTTAGACCTTGTAAATTACGTGTCCATTGACAAATGGGACTTAGAAAGCGACATGAGCAGTGGTCGCACAGGTGCCTGTTGTCATTCCTTTCGTGTTGCTGAGACAAAACACCCAAAAGAAGCTCATGGGAGGAAAGGGTTTGTTTTGCTTGCCCGTCCTGAGGGGAAGCTTCATGGTGGCAGGGGCAGGATGGCTCGAGCAGGGGCTGGACACTACTTTTGCTATAGCAGCAGAGAGAGAAAGAGAGCTGAGCTCTGAAATGAGAGCTGGCGCCAACCCCTCCAAGCCCTCCCCAAGAAACACACCTCCTCCAGCAAGGTTACACCTCCCAAATAGCCACCAGTTGGAGACCAAGCATTCAAAACCCATGAGTTGAGGCTGCAGAGATGGTTTAGTGATTAAGGGTCATGCCTGCAAAGCCTAAGGACCCAGGTTCAGTTCTCCAGGTCCCACGTAAGCCAGATGCACATGGTGGTACATGCATCTGGAGTTTGTTTACAGTGGCTAGAGGCCCTGGCGTGCCCATTCTCTCTCTCTCCCTCTCTCTCTCTGTGTCTCTTTCTCCCTCTCTCTGTCCCTAATAAATAAATAAATAAATACATAAATAAAATCTTTTTAAAAATGAGATAATTGGGTTGGAGAGATGGCTTAGCAGTTAAGGCATATGCCTGCGAAACCTAAGGACCCAGGTTTGATTCTCCAGGTCCCACGTAAGCCAGATGCACATGGTGGCGCATGCATCTGGAGTTCGTTTTGCAGTGGCTAGAGACCCTGGCATGCCCATTCACACTCCCCCCCCCCCCGTGTCTCTAATAAATAAATAAAGATAAATCTTTAAAAAATCCCACGAGTTTATGGGGACACTTGGTACCACAACACCTAAGCACAGATGTCTTTAGACGTCAGCACCTGTGTCTTGGGAGGGTCTACTGCCCATTTCTTAAATGACTGTCTGAACACTTAACAAACTCAGTAACTTCACTTCACTGTGGCTCTTCCTGAAATACATTTCTGTAACATAGCCAAGGATGTGGTTTTATTAGAGTAAAGGTCTCTAAGGGTGGAGGGAACTTGGGCTGCTGGTCATTGTGTTGGGCTGTGTTCCTCTGTCACCCTGGACATAAGACATCTGGAGTTCCAACAACAAGGTGCATCTGCTCCGTTCCTTTCTGTACACAAACATGTAGTTAATTTCAATCCAGTAGATTTACAAATCCAATCTAGTTTTTAAAAATCTGGTTTAGATGAGAGAGGAGAGGGAATGGGTGTGCCAGCAGCTCCTGCCACTGCAAGTGATTTCCAGTTGCCTGTGCTTTCTGTGGGTACTAGGGAATTGAACCCCCAAGCCATTAGGCTTTGTGCATGACCTTGTGAGTGACTTTAACCACTCAGCAACCTCTCCAGTCCTCCAAATCCAATCTGTACATACAGCTGAGAATTGTCACTAAGCAGTGGAAGCGTGTCTGGTATATTTTGCATCATCTTTTTGCTGTTCAGGAAGTTTACAAACTTGGTGCACTGAGATCCTAGTTTCTAGTAGGGTGGTAAAATTTGCTCTAGAAAAAAGAGATTTCTAGGTTGGAGAGATAGCTTAGTAGTTAAGGCTGTTGCCTGCAAAGCCAAAGGACCCAGGTTTGATTCCCCAGTACCCACGTAAGCCAGATGAACAAGGTGGAACATATGTCTGGAGTTCGTTTGTAGTAGCTGGAAGCCCTGGGCACCCATTTTCTGTCTGTCTGACTCCTCTCTATCTCTCTCTCTGCTTGCAAATAAAATAAAATAAAAGAGATTTCTTTTAGCTTATAAGAAAGAAGAATGAATGATTCAAAAGTTCACTAAGTGTATATTTGGCTATTTGTTGAATACCACACAATGTGTTTGTTTGTTTGTTTGTTTGTTTGTTTGTTTTGAGGTAGGGTCTCACTCTAGCCCAGGCTGACCTGAATTCCCTATGTAATCTCAGGGTGGCCTCGAACTCACAGTGATCCTCCTACCTCTGCCTCCCAAGTGCTGGAATTAAAGGCGTGCGCAACCACACCCAGCTCCATGCAATGTTTTTTAACCATTCAAATACAATCCATGTGGTGGTTCATTCCATTCCTGAGTGGAAACTTAGTTGCAATGGCTGGAGCTCTAGCAGTCGTCTTAATTCCTGAGAATGTGCCTAGGATGGTGGAGCACGAAGACAGAAGCAGACTGGATCCTTGGTGACTTCCAGCAGGCTGTCTACATCTGGCATTGCTTGACAGAAGAGAAGAAACCCTGTGTGTTTACGTCCCCACATCAAGTTTTTATGAGTGCAGTTCCTAGATGATACATTGCTCATGGAAGTATTCTGGTTCAAAGGGGAAAAACAGAAAATGACTTAAATATACAGTAAGTAAGGGCTGATAAGAAAATTATGCAATGACTTGGTTGACTGCCAGGTGACTCTTTACTTGACACTCGTCATTTTATAATGTCTTATTAAGTTCCTACTGTATGTGGGCACTGTGCTAGACCAGAGCTGCAGTGCCAAACACACAGACGTGGCCTCTGCCCTCAAGCAGCTGTAATGCGGACTGCTCTTGCACGTCCCAGGGCTGTCCCCTAAGCAGGGCATTTGAGTGGCCACCCTGGGGCCTTCAGACGTAAGAATGGCTAATTCCATGTCCCATTCTTCCATTCAGAACCTCAGTAGAGCTAGTTTTGAACCTTGCCTCAGCATATGTGGGATATGGGCCAATGCAAGCTCTCTGAAGGGTGAATGCCTTGGACCAACCCCACTGTGCCCTTCTAGAAACAGTCCTATTGTCTCCACTGGAGTTTTTTTCCCTGAAGGATAATTTAAAATATATATTTTTTATGTATTTATTTGAGAGAGGGGAGAGCGAAGAGAGAGAGGGAGTATGTGTCCACCAGGGCCTCTGGCCACTGCAAATGAACTCCAGATACATGATCCACTTTGTGCATCTGGCTTTGTGTGGGTACTGGGGAATTAACCCACACTAGGAGGCTTTGTGAGCAAGTGCCCTTCACCACAGAGCCATCTCCCCAGCCCTCCTTCGGTGTTTAAAAGGATAAATACAGGAAAGGCTAGAAGGAAACGGGTGACAAGATTCTCAATGACTATGTATTGTAGAGTCACTTATTTTTTCTAACCTTCCTAATTCACAATACTTAGAATTACTTATCTTTTTTTTTGGTTTAGTTTTATTTATTTATTTGAGAGTGACAGACAGACAGAGAAAGAAAGAGGCAGAGAGAGAGAATGGGCCCACCAGGGCCGCCAGCCACTGCAAAGGAACCCTAGATGCACGCACCCCTTGTGCATCTGGCTCACGTGGGTCCTGGGGAATCGAGCCTGTCTCTCCAGCCCCAAAGGATTACTTATCTTTTTAAAAACACAATTCCCAAATAAGCGAGAATTATATTTTTGGGGTGTCAGGCCTTTTTGATTCAATATTTGTTTGTGAGATTTGTCTATGGCATTGAACATAGTCCTAGATCATGCCTTTTCCTCATTGCATAGTGATTAAATGATTGCACGGTGATTAAATATCACTAGGTGATTAAACCACAGTGCATTTATCCATTTTATTCTCTCTCTCTTTTTCGAGGTAGGGTCTCGTTCTAGTCCAGGCTGACCTGGAATTCACTCTATATCCTCAGCGTGGCCTCGAACTCATGGTGCTCCTCCTACCTCTGCTGAGTGCTGGGATTATCAAAGGCGTGCGCCACCACGCCTGGCCTCCATTTTACTCTTACGGACCTCTGGAAACTCTCCCCTTTAGGTTCTTACAAATGGGTTGCTGGGAACATGACAATGATTGTCTCTTAGTGAACATGTCCGTGCGTTCCTGCCGGATAGAGGCCTCAAAGCAACATCTCCAAGCCTTAAGGCAAACGTATGTTTAGCCTCGGTAGGACTGCCCGGTTTCCAAACTGCCAATTGTAACAAGTATTATGTTTGAAACAAACAAACAAAAAAAAAATGTGTAATTTAAGAAACATCCTGACACAGCTCTATGTGAGCCCCACATGTTTAAATCCATCATGATAGAAACTCCACTCATGTCTTTTGCCCCCAAAGAGTCATTATATGCATTTCAATTTACTGGACACCATAAAGGGCCAAAACATCCTCCAGTTAGAAATCCAGCCTTCAAGGAGCTAAAACACTAGCTGGGAAAAGTCAAACTGGAGGTAATCACTACATAGTGGCCAACATGACAGGTACTGTGAGTCAGAGGAGCCTTTTCTTGAATTAGTTGAGCATCCACATGGACACACAAAGGGGACAAGGGGGGAAGATGCTACAGAAAAGGGATTTATAGAGTGCGTAAGCCGTGAGGTAAGGGGCGGGGGCCGGGCAGCTGGCTCTGGGTGTCCAGCCTCAGGACTCGGGGCAGTGGACATTTGGCACTGGAGAGGGAACGCTGCACGAAGCAGTTCCGCGGGGTGCAGACGGAGCTGAAGGGAGGTAGCTGCGCACATTGTGTTTGCCAAAACGAAGCACAGCCGCACCAGCCGGACTGGCCAGTGCCCAGCCTGCTCCAAGCTCCAAGTGGACAGTGCCGCCTGTGGGAAAGCGAGCAATCTGTACGCCCCCTTCCACGAGCCACGGCTCTGGGGCTTTTCACATTGAAACCTGGCTCAGTTCAACAACTTTGGATGGAAAAATTCCAGGTTGTTGTGTAGACTACCCAAGGCAGTGCGACTGTGCTTCAGACAAGCTGGTTGGCTCGTCTGCATAATCCACCCCCCCCTCAACTTTCGTGCTGCGGTGTGGATGGAAAGTGCTCAATGAAGGAGGCCATTAGCCTTTTCATAGCAACTCAGGACCACATCGCTTTTGTGCGGCTGCTTTCATATAGAGTCACGGGCACAGTGTGGAGTAGGCGGGCATCTGCTGTGCAGCCTCTGTTGTCCCTTTGTGGGTCCCTCTGCAATCATTTATGACATCTAGAGACTTACAATAATCTCCAAATCCCTAGCTGGTCCTGCCAGAACCAAACAGCAAAGTGATTAGAAACAGCAGGCTCAGTGGGGAGATCACAGTCTCTCTTTTGAGGAAAGCTTGGGCTTTAATGCACCATTCGAATCACTCACAGGGACTGGCATGTTCCTTCCCGGGCTGGGGCACATGCTCAGTGGTTCCTTCCCGTGGGGTCCAGCTCTCCTTGGACCCTACTGTGATGTCACTTGGGGTTCAGTGAGGTCCCATGGTTAATAGATGACAGGGTTGAAGTCAAAGCTAGGTGAGGGCCTATATTCTGGCTTTGTTTAGGGTTTCAACCACACATGCCTTTCTGTTCCACCTTCTTTCTCTTACCCTGTCCCTCCTGGTCGTATATTTTGACACTTAAAGTTTTATTACACTGAGGAAGATTGCCTGAAGCTCAACCTTCAGACTAGTTATTTGTGTCTATTTCTATAGCTACCCTCGAGGACTTGGAGCATGAAATACAACGTGAGACCTACTCAGGATAATGTACGACTCAGGGATCAACTGGATTTATAACATGTTCATAAATCTTGAGTCCTCACCTGTAATCTCTGCTCCCCCCCCCCCCATCGTCCATCTCTTTATATTAAGCTCTTCTGATTGTAAGCCTCCCCTCCCCTCCCCACCCCTGTCATTGTTAGTCTTCCAGATACAATGCAGGTAGAAAACAGTATGGTCAGCCTGAGCGAGAGTGAGACCTTACCTCGAAAAACAAAAACAAAACAAACAAGAACAAAGAACTGGAAATAGTCTGGCAACGTCACAGCTATTGCATGTTTGCAGTGGAGACTTTTCTAACAGACAGTTACTGGGAGGACAACTATAACAGAATATAGCTTAGAACTTAACTAGTCCTCAGAATTTTCTACCTTCTGGGTATTTTGCTCTAGCTGACTGGGCCCACTCCACGCAATGCCATTTTTTTTTTTCTACTATGATTCTCATAGCTCCATTCTTTGACCATCAAAGAATAAATTTTTCTATGTCTCCACTGGTAGAATTAAATTGTTCCCAGTTGCATGAGCCTCAAAACTGAGATCACCTTAAATGTCTCCAGGTCTCTTGGTGGCCACATGCAGTCTATCACCAGTTCCTAGAAGTTCTGCTCTGTGACTTCTTGAACCCTTGTCCTCTTGGGCTCGTTCCCCACACCAGTGGAAGAGTTTGCTCCTCTGTGATCTCTCGCTGCATTACTGTAATGGGCTTTTGCTGTCTCCACCCTCCATCCTTTCCATCCGTCCTTCATTCCATGGTCACAGTGAACTTTAAAAAATGTAAATGGTGGGGCTTAGTGGTTAAGGCACTTGGCTGTGAAGCCAAGGAACCCAGGTTTGATTCTCCAGCACCCATGTAAGCCAGGTGCACAAGGTGGCACATGTGTCTGGTGTTCGCTTGCAGTGGCTGGAGGCCCTGGCATACTCATTCTTTCTCTGTCTCTCTTCTCCCAAATAAATAAATAAAAACAAATAAATAAATTAGGCAAATTAGTCTTAGAAGCGAAAACAAAGCTGTGCTGGATAAATCATCTTTTTTAAAAAAAATGTATATGGTGCATTCACCATTGTGAATGATGGATTCACCCAGCCTTGAAATTCTACCCTCAAGGTCGAATGCCGAGTCAATTCACTTGGATACATATTCCCAAATCGTATGCAGTCACAAAGTCACCCTGACCTTTGGTATGTAGATAAGAGTGTCCCAAGTCCCCATGCCACAGTGATGGGAAACCCAGTGTTGTGGCCCGCCCACCCTGACCCCCTGTTGTTGCTCCTGGTGAGCAGTCGGTATGGTTGTCTGCTCCAGCTGAGGTCTCGGTCTCACTTGTCTCTCTGTGACTCTCCCTCCCTTCTGCAGCTCCCTTGCACTGACCCAAGCATAGGGCACACTTTCTCTTGGATTTCCCCAAGTATTCCCAGCAGATGGTACTGGGATGCACCAGACTTTTCCAGAAGGTTGAGATAATAAAGGGAGATTGTGTTACTGGAAGCAAATAACTTCCAACTAGATTAGAAACCCCACAGTCTCCCCGCCCGCCACCCCCACTCTGGAGCTGCTTCTCTCCTGTGCCCTTGGCTCCCAGACTCCATCGCTTTGTGGGCACCCTCACCCTTCACATTAGCAGACAGCTTCTGACAATAAAACAGCTGTATCTCATAAGCGGAGACATTTTTTTCCTTCTTCCCTTCCTCAAATACCTTAGTCTAACTCTGGGTCCTCTAAAGGTATTACAAAGTTTTCTGTGAAGTCACTTGCTTTGAGACCCCACCTGTCATAGCATGCCGCAGCACTGAGAGGAAGCTGGAAACGAATGGCCTTGCCCATCTGAGGATCAACTTTGTAGGCACTGCTCTCTCCTGACCACGTATATTTTTTAAAATTTATTTATTTGAGAATGACAGAGAGAGAAAGAGGCAGATAGAGAGAGAGGGAATGGGCGCGCCAGGGCCTCCAGCCACTGCAAACAAACTCTAGAGGCATGCGCCCCCTTGTGCATCTGGCTAACGTGGGTCCTGGGGAATCGAGCCTGGAACTGGGGCCCTTAGACTTCACAGGCAAGTGCTTGACCACTAAGCCATCTCTCCAGCCCCACACCACGCGTATTTCATCCCGCCTCGCAGGAGAGGTGGGTTGGAATCCCAGGTAGGGTGAAAGCAGTGGCGGGCGCTGCCCTCACAGTTGGGAAGAGCAGCGCGTCTTCTTTGCAGTAAAGCACAAAGCATGAATGGTTTGCAAACTCACTCTGAGTCCCAACATGCTTGCCGGGTTCCGGCCACAGCCACATGCATTTCCCTGAGCATAGGTCTTCTTTCCTGACACCATAGTTGTTTGGTTGGTTTGTGGTTTAGCTGTTTGCTTGCTTCTTGTTCACACATCTCATTTCGTCTTTCTTTACTTGGCTAGGAATTCCTTCCTTTCTTCATGGGTGAAGGAGTGAGTGGCTTGAGAGGGAATTCTTTGAAGCAGTTTCTTTGGAGAAAACATGAAGCCTGACAGTGTCAGGTAGATATCAACTTTCTTACTCTTAGGACACGTCCTGCACACTCCCACCCCCAATCCAGCCCCGAAATAACAAAAACCAGAGTTAGCAAGTTGGGAACAAAGAGAAGTCACTTCTCTAGGGACAGGCAACCAACAGGCCCTTCCTTGGAGGGGGAAAGAATTGAACTTTGAAGAAATGTTGAAGTTTGTTACTGTTACCTGAAGTTGACTGTCTAGATGAGATATCACAATTCACAACTTATGCTGACTTAGAAATTATATTATTTAAGAATAATTTTAAGAAGTTATGGGATGATTACAGTTTTAGTTCAGCAGGATAATACTGCCCAAACTGAATAAATTGTAAAAGTGTATGGTGGTAGTGCTGGGGGTGCCAGAGCTCTAGTTTTGCTGGTGTGAGGCCATGGGCTCCATCTCCAGCATTGCCACACACACACACACACGTGTAGTGGTGAGGTGATCTACCATCAATTGATTTCTCTAATACACGAGTAATATATACTTGTGCTGCTGCTGGAAAGTGCCATCCAGCCTCTTGGGAGACGGTCTTAACCAGCGGTAACCCCTGGAAGTTTCACACCTGGTCACTCAAACTCAATGTACCAACTGCGCGAAGGTAGCACGTCAGTTATGGGGAAGCTAACTGCCCTCTGATTGCACTGGAGGCCCGCTTCACAGGAGGGCATTCGTGTCTGAAAACCTAGTCAAAAACCTATGGCCGAGGAGGTCAGAAGCCCGGGGGGAGAAACTATGACTGCTGTCTAAATGGATATATTATGCTCATCAAACTGCCATCTACATACCTATAAATTTTATAAATTTATAACTTTATTTTATAAATAAATGCTTGTAAATTTTTCTTTTCTCTCTTTCTCTCTCTTCTCTCTCTCTCTCTCTCTCTCTCTCCTTCTTTCTTTCTTTCTTTCTTTTCTGGTTTTTTGAGGTAGGGTCTCCTCTAGCTCAGGCTGACCTGAAATTCACTACGTAGTCTCAGGGTGGCCTCGAACTCATGGCGATCCTCCTACCTCTGCCTCCCGAGTGCTGGGATTAAAGGTGTGTGCCCCCACGCCCTGCTCTTTTTTTTTTTTTTTTCTTTTAAAGGTAGGGTCTTGTTCTAGTCCAAGCTGACCTGGAATTCACTACAGTGTTAAACTCACAGCAGTTCTCCTACCTCTGCCTCCCAAGTGTTGGGATTAAAGGCTGTGCACCACCATGCCCAGCAATGCCTACATATTAATGATATTCCCACTTTGGGATAGAGAAGCTTCTCATTTCAGATGGTGGTGACCACTGGGATACCCAAAGCTCATCAAGGTGCCGAGATGAAGGGACAGTTCAGCACTAAGTGAGACATCTCTGTCATACTGTACAAGGCTCAGGAGCCATAGTGGAAGAGGTGGTGGATAAACCCTAACAGCCAAAGGAGAAGGAGGAGTGCTTACAACAGTGTCTTCCAACACAAAGTGGCCGTGGCCTTGGCATTCATGACCCCACCGTGGGTGATGCCACCTACACAAGCCCTCCATAGTAGGAGGGAAAAAATGATGACATCAAAATAGAGCAGGGTCGAAGTTGGAAAGAAGAGGGGATCCAGTGAAAGGGAGATTCTTAGGAGGCACAAAGAAGGGAGGTAGAGGGGGGTCGTGATCATGGTATATATTTATTTGCTTATTTTATTCTCTTGTTTTTTTTTTAGGTTGGGTTTCACTCTAGCCCAGGCTGACCTGGAATTCACTACGTAGTCTCAGGGTGGCCTCAAACTCATGGCCATCCTCCTACCTATGCCTCCAGAGTGCTGGGATTAAAGGCGTGCGCTGCCATGCACAGCATTTGTTTACTTATTTATTTATTTGAGAGAGAGAGAAATAGACAGAGAAAGGGAGGGAGAGAGATTGGGCATGCCAGGACCTCAAGCCACTGAAAACGAACTCTAGACACATGCCAGGACCATGTGCATCTGGCTTTTGTGGGTTCTGAGGAATCAGACCTGGGTTCTTAGGCTTGACCAGAAAGTGCCTTAACTGCTAAGCCATCTCTCCAGCCCTGATCATGCTATACTGTATATATGTATGGAGGTTGTTAATAAAAGTAAAGAAAAACAAGAAAAATACTATGCCAACTACATAATTCTTACGAGCGCTTTCCCCTAGAGCAGGCGCTGTAGGAGTCATCTCTTCTCTGCTACACAATTCTACTCTACTGTTTGGATACTAAATGGGCCACAGACAGGCAATCATTCAGCAAAAGGATGGGGCTGTGTTTTAATAAAACTTGGTCCACAGCTCTGGGGCCGTAGTTTATTGACCCCAGCCTTAGGCTGCAGGCTTCCTGGGAAGGGAAGTGTGCTATGGATCTGACATGCCCCTTTCCTTGTTGTTGATGAGGAAGGGGGAAGAAGGTAGAGAGCAGCCCCCACCCCCGCCGCATGCTCACCTGCAGATTATCTCATCCACTTCTTCGATATCTTTTTAGAAAGTCCCAGGAGGAGAGAGTGGGTATTTTCAGGGAGAAGAACTTGTAGCAACAGACAGACGACGTTCAAACTGGCTCATTTCCACGTGCATGTACCATATGGTAGGAGCTCGGAGGAGGAGAGTCCGCTTACATTGTAGGGTGCATACTCCAGCATGATGAATTCCCTGTGTGCTTAGAACCAGGTCATTAAGATGTCAGCTTCCTGCAGTGTGATGCCTCATCTTGACCTGTTGGTCCTTATTGTTGGTTTTGGTTTTGGGTTGGGCTTTTTGAGGCTGGGGTTCATGTAGCCCAGGCTGACCTCAAGCTCACTATAGCCAGGAAAGCTTAATTACCCAGCCTCTACCTGTAAAGGCCTACACCACCATGCTTTTCCTTTTCCTAAGGCATGCGCCCCTCACCTGGCTTCTTTTCTTAATTTTTTAAAAAATTTATTTATGAGAGTAAAAGAGAGGCAGAGGCAAACAGAGAGAGAGAGAGAGAATGGGCATGTCAGATC
Organism: Dipus sagitta; assembly: GCA_036346955.1. Lineage (NCBI taxonomy): Eukaryota > Metazoa > Chordata > Mammalia > Rodentia > Dipodidae > Dipus > Dipus sagitta. Next base: position 148,578,080 of record CM070773.1, on the reverse strand, counting down.
TTCTAGCCATTGCAAACAAACTCCAGACACATGCACCACCTTATGCATCTTGTTTTACATGGGTACTAAGGAATCAAACCTGGGGCCTTAGGCTTTGCCAGCACTTTAACCGCTAAGCTATCTCTCCAGCCCATTTTAGTTTTTTGAGACAGTGTCTTCCTATATGACCCAGGATGGCCTAGAACTGTCCATTCTTCTGCCTCAGCATCCCAAGTGCTGTAATTACAGGTGTGCCCTACCATGTCCAGCCCCTCTTTCTCTTTTTATTTATTTATTTATTTATTTGACAGAGAGAGAGAGAGAATGGGCACGCCAGGGCCTCCAGCTACTGCAAATGAACTCCAGATGCATGCGCCCCCTTGTGCATCTGCCTAATGTGGGTCCTGGGGAATTGAACCTGGGTCCTTGGTTTTGTAGGCAAACCACTAAGCCATCCTTCCAGGCCGCTCTTTCTCTTTTTAAGATTGACCCAGCATTGTGTTCAGTACACAGGGTAATGTAAGACTGAGTATCTTTAATAAATAGCCAAATTGGGGCTGGAGAGATGGCTTAGTGGTTAAACGCTTGTCTATGAAGAAAAATAAATAGCCAAAGAGATGCTGAAAGTACATATGTGATAGAAAACACTGTTGTGGGGTTGAGAGAGTGGGCTCTGTGTGGGCTTAGAAGTTCCCAAGATAGTAGCTCCCAATATCCCCAAGCCACCAAGCCAGTGGCTTTCAAGTTCTGGTCTACAATTAGCCAAGAATTGGTAAGTGCAAACATGAACAAGAGTGCATCATGAAGAATTCATTTTGAGAGAGTAAACAAGCAAGAGGATAGAAAGGCTCCCAAACTGAAGGCAATTCCCTCGCGAGCTTGGAGGGGTCCTGGAAGGGAAAAACCTGGGAAATCCCTCTCTGTTAAATAAATCAATAAATAAACCGAGAAAGCACATATTTTAAAGAAATATTTATGTGTGAATGTGGGAGAGAGAGAGAGAAGAAAGAGGGAGGGCACAGAAGAGCCTTCTGCTGCAACAAATGAACTTTAGAAGCATGCACCACTTTGTGCATCTGGCTTTACGCAGGTACTGGGGAATCGAACCCAGGATGTCAGGCTTTGTAAGCAAGTACCTTTAACCTCCAAGCCATCTCGCCAAACCAAGAAAGCATACATTTGTATTTTTTACTAAATATTTTATGTATTTATTTACTTGTCAGAGAAGGGGGCGGGGAGAATGGGCATGCCAGGGCCTCTAGATACTGTAAACAAACTCCAGACACATGCGTCATCTTATGTACCTGGCTTCACATGGATACTGGGGAATTGAACTCTGGTCCTTAGCCTTTCAGGAAAGCACCTTAACTACTGAGCCATCTCTCCAGCCCAACATTAAAAAAAAATAGAATCCATATTAATTCCTCATTATAGTACCTGGGCCTGGCTCATGGTGCGCTCTCAAAAAAATATTAGCTATCATTGTCATCTGTCTAATTCATCCTCACGGCATTATAGTGAGTTTGCCACGATGACCTCATCTTATCAGTGACAAACTTCCCCCAGGCCATGCAAGGTCACAGCTCTGAAGATCTGAGCTGCCAAGCCTTCTCCCAGGACCCGACTCTGAGCTCCTGGGGACTTTCTCAGGGGCTAGGACAGGGCGCCTTCACATGTACGTGGGCTGATTCCAAATAACCCAGTCTTATACTTGCTCATTTCCATTTCCTCTCAAAGCTACAATGCATGCTCTTGCGAACCTTCAAATAGAAGTTCTATGAGAGCTTTCTATTTTCCTCTGTTACAAATATGTTTATTTTCCAAAATAACTGCTTTGTTAAGAGGTATAATAATGGTTGTCTTTTTATGTCGAGTCCCTATACTTTTCAAATTCAAACCATTATGCTTTCATTGTGGTATTTTGTTTTGTTTTGTTTTTTGTTTTTTAATCAGGAAAGACCTTAAATATGAAAATTTCCTTAATTTGTGAGAAGAAATAATCCTCTGGAAGTCCAGTCATTATGACCAAAGGAGAAAAACAAAGCTCTTAACAACAACAACAAAAATGATCATGGGAGTTTTCAGAATTAAATTGTTAAATTTCTGTCACATCCTTTCTTGAACATTCTCTAGATATATCTGCCAAAAATAACAAAATTTGCTGCTGTACGCAAAGATCTTCATAGGCAGTGACTTTGATGGGGAAACATCTGGCTGGCGCTTGAAAGTCAGGGATGTGCTGAATCATTCCCCCAGGGATAGGGATTTCTCTCAAGCAGCTTTAGACAGAGGAAGAGTCACCTCTGACCTCGGAACAGCTTTCCCTGGCCATTTCCAGGATATTTCTTCCAGAAATATTTCAACCCTTGCTTCATTCTTGTCAAGGAACATTTACAGGACAGCTGTCTACCTCCAGGGGCGCATCAAAGATCCACGGAAGTCATCCGTCTGGTAGAGATAGCCTCTGGAGTTTCAGAGGCAGGCTCATCAAAAAGCTACATCGACGGAAAGAGGCAGTATGTGCCAATAGTGAATAATAACACTGATATTGTATCTTTCTGAACCACATGTCCTCTGCCAGCCTCAGTTTCCTCTTTCCAACTGAAGAGAGTGGGGATCCATGAAGCACTATAGGTCTGTGAGTTAAGGGATCATGAATATGGGAGTTGGTGTAAATACCATAGATCCAAGCTTTCTCTGCCCAGAAGGAAATTGGTAATCTACAGTCTTATAGATCACAGGAGACAAAGCTGCCTGAGCTATAAGAATGATGGGTGAGGAAACAGCTTTTAGACCTAAATTACTGGTGGAGGGTTGCCGGGGGGGAGAAGTGGCTCGCTATTAAAGTTTAATATTAACTTATCATATTGTGTTTTGGTTTTTAAGAATATTTTATTTATTTATTTATTTGCAAACAAAGAAAGATAAATAGACAGACAGAGAAAGAAAGAAAGAGAGAGAGAGTGAGAGAATGAGAATGGGCATGCCAGGGCCTCTAGGCACTGGAAATGAACTCCAGATGCATGTGCCACTTTGTGCATCTGGCTTACGTGGATAGTGGGGTATCAAACCCGGGCCATTAGGATTTGCAGGTAAGTGCCTTAACTACTGAGCCATCTCTCCATCCCCTCATTTCATTATTCTTTATTTAAAAAATATATTTTATTTTTAGTATTTATGTGGGTGAGATAAAGAAGGAAAGAAAAAGAGAGAGCACACATGCAGGCAAGCCAGGGCCTCCAGCTGCTGCCACCTTGTGTATCTGGCTTACATGGGTCTGAGGAATTGAACCTGGGACCTTTGGCTTTGCAAAAAAATGCCTTAACCACCAAGCCATCCTTCCAAGCCCTCATTTCATTATTCTTTATGGCTGAACAAAACTCCCTTATTATATTTTATTTTTTAAAAACATTTTATTTATTTTCTTGAGAGAGAAAGAGGGAGAGAGAGAGAGAGAGAGAGAGAGAGAGAGAGAGAATGGGTGCACCAGGGCCTCCAGGGTATAATGAAGACTGACCTTAATCTTCTACAGCTTCTCTCCATCCCCCTCTCTCTTCTCTCTAACTCTTTTATATTAGTTATCTTTTTCTTCCTTTTCTTAGTGGGCACTGACCTGTAACTCCCAGTACCAGCATGTGGCTATCATCCACAATGAGCTTTTGATCAGAGAGACCTACAAAGTTTCCAAAACAAAAGACAGATTTCTGTCAGAGTACTTGATGACCCACCAAATGTTAGTGGTAAGACCCTACTGCTGAAGACACCTTATGCGATTGACATATAAAATGGAATGGCATGGCTGGAAGCTGGAAGAGAGTCAGTCCCCAGACAGTCAGCGCATCTAGTGCCAGAAGGTGCTACATGGGAGACTGGGGGAAAATGACCAATATCTGTCCAAGCAACTCATGGTCTAACCTATGTAGCAGCAAATAACCTGTCAGAATGCTCACACAAGTGCAATAGTGACACATAACCATGGTGGGAAACCAACTGCTCTTGATTCGGCTAACTGATCCCCTCAGTGGTATGGGACCCATAGCTGGAGCTGGGAAACAAGTCAGAATCATATCCAAACATAAGCCCACTCTCCATTATCAAGCTACCACCAATCGTGGGCTATAAGAGGGCCTACACCTATTAAATTCTCTATAAAAAAGTAAGGGTTATCACATTTGTCTGGTGCTAATTTACTCTCCATTGGAGAATCTGCTTCTCTTTTTCAGATAGATGTAGATCCTAAGGAGAGAGCCACCCCATCATACCTCAAAAGAGCCCCGGCTGAAACTAAGAAAAATTGGCGAAACAAGCAAGGGTGCTGTTTTCTTGGTGAACTGGGTACCAGCACAAGGGTGAAGGAGATTAACACAGAGAAAAAGCAACTCCTACCAAATGAGAGATCCAGAGACCCAGAGGCCCCCAACACCTCATCACTGAAACAGACCAAAAATGAATGGCTCATGGAAATTTTGCGGAAGAGGGGGCAGAAAGAATGTCAGAGCTACATGTTGGGTCATGATATGCAGACATTTATCCTACCCATAACTGTGGGCTAACTCCAGAATGCATGACCCATATACTTTAACAAGGAGGGGCCAAGGGGAGGGGATAGGTAATGGATGAATCTAATAATGGTACCAAATTGACTATATTCGATGAGTACAAAACTAATTAATAAAAATTAAAACAATATAAAATAAAAAAGAAATCAAGGGCTGGAGAGATGGCTTAGCAGTTAAGGTGCTTGTCCACGAAGCCTAAGGAACCATTTTGATTCTCCAGTATCCACATAAGCCAGATGCACGAGGTGGCGCATACATCTGGAGTTTGTTTGCAGTGGCTGTTGGGACACTGGTGTACCATTCTCTCTCTCTCTTTATCTTTCTCACCCTCTCCCTCTGTCAAATAAATAAAAAAATAAAATATTTTGAAAAATAAAAAGAAATGAGGCCTCAAAAAAAATAAACAACAAAAAATTATATATCTGGTTAAATAAATTTCTTTCCGCAAGTGACAGCTAAAATATGAACTGGGTTGCCTAATTATACCCTAGTAAGGAGGAGGTCATATATTGTAAAATATAGTTGGATGGGACAAATACTTCAACATTCTGGTGTACCTAAAAATATTCAGTTATCCAAAAGTTGTCCATCAATGCCCTTGATTTTATACAAATTCAAGATTTTAAGGTAAGTTATGATTTGGGGAATAGTATATACAGAATATTATTACTATTGATATAAAATTATCAGAACTGTGATTCAAATTAGTTGAACACAATCTCAGTTTTCATACTTTTTAACATTACATTGAAGCAATGTCATTTTATTTGGGTAAACTGGCTTTTAAAAAAATGCTTAGAAGATTTACATTGTAATTTGCCTGTTTAAGAAAAAAAACGAATCCAAATCCCCAAATATAGTAAAGTATTATATTCCAAACTTAGAAAAACAAAAGAAGTTAGCTGTTATTCAACCAAAATTCCTTGATTGGTTCATTTAACATGTTTTCCTTATGTGAACCTGAAGCATTATTTACTTACTTATTATTTATGTTAGGGATCAAACCCAGAGCCTCAGGCATGCTAGGCAAGTGCTCTACCACAGGATCTCTGTCCCCAACTCTTGATCTTTTTGACACAGGGTCTCGTTAAGTAGCCCAAGCTGGCTTTGAACCATGCCTGGATGAACTAGTAGTTTGCATGAGAAGATCTTTTCTCAAAAGTCCAACACACAGGGAAAGCACTGGAACTTTAATTTCTTTATTTTCGAGAATTTGGGAGAATATTAGATGTAGATAAGCATCTATTAATATCTACAAATTTATCAGAAAATAATTTTTAAGAGAATTTATAATCCAACTTATTAATATCCTCCAGAGGTTGAAATATATTTCAGTGGAAACAATGAGAGAGAGAGAAAGCGCGAGCTAGCATTGTCAGCGGCTTGCAGAACCATAGCAAGCTTAACACAGCAATTCTGCAGTCTGAGCTGAGGTCAAAAGTCAGCACAGAGATAATGAAGCTCTTCCTGACTTCAAGGGGCTTTTCTCCTTTCCAGTGGGGAGGGAATATTTTTCTAACGAATTTGACTCCAAATAGACAAACAAGAAAAAAGACCAACAAACCAAGCTCTCGCACAGGCACGTAACAGACATCACCATGAGTTCACAACACCAGGCTGGGGACGAATTCACACGGATATGGGCTCTTTGTACAGCTGACACCAGCAGGGGTTCTAAACCCATTGGTCCTGAAAGCGATGTGTGGTATTTGGAATCATCCCATCAAGATCCCCTCTCACGTATACAGGTTCCAGTGGGGAGAGAGATATGAACCCTTCCAGGAGGTTCTGTTGTTGACAGCTTCTTCACTCCCATATTCACACTTTTCCCCCCTCAGTTGACCTCTTCTACCAGATGAAATTTCATCCCAGAAGATTTGCGTCCACATACATTTCTGGGAATTCTTGGTCCTACGGGTCTGTTAGCTGGCACCATTGTTCCTCTCCCAGTGGACGGTGTTAGGTCCATGCACAGTTAGTGAGGAATTGGTGAGAGGGGCCTCCTAGGCTAGTCTCACCCAAAAAGCCAAGGCTGGTGTGGCTCAGGATAAGGAAAGCAGAGTGAAATCTATTAGGCTCTCTAGCACCAAGGCCTTTGGAGAAGAACCATCCAGTGTGAGAAGTCTGAGGGGCAGCCCTCCGCCTCTGTAACCCTGAAGGCCACTGCCAAAGAGCCCTTCTCCAAGAACGAATGTAGAGTTACCACTGCACATCAGGCAGAGCCAGAACGAACCGGTCTCCCCAGTTCAGTAAGGGAATACCCCCTTGCCTTTCATTTTGCCTAGGACTGCTGGGGTAGACCCAGCTTTTGCTGTCAGTTCAGTTGAATTCTGTACTTTGGTGCTCTTTCTACCATGTGCTGAGCATGTGCCAGGCACTCTTCCAGAACCTGGGGGAGACAAAACAGTGAGGAAACTATCTCCACAGCCGAGGAGGCGACTGCAGGCTGTTGAGGGATATAGAGCATGCATTTTTCTCTATGCAGCTGAGATACAAGGCTTTAGTTTGGGGACAGCATAGCTTTCTCAGTCCACCAAAGGCCATTGACCCCACTTGAAATATGCTGGGACCCAGTTACCAAAGGGAAAGCTTGCTGGGCACAACCTGCTGCCCTTTACTGATAACCAGTTGTGGGAAGAGATAATTTACCCACAGGATGGTAACTGAACCCCTGTCCTGCCCAGGTATCTCCTAAGACCTTGTCCTTGGAAGTACACTTGAACTCAGTAGGTTCTCTTCCCCTGCCTGGTTCTCAATTTGAATAAGCATGGGTCCCCTACATTCCAGACCCGTGCTTAGTGACTGAGAGGCACACATCGCTTCAATTGAATCCCATTCCATGGAAATGCATGGACAGCAAGTTGGTTCTGAGCTCCCTATGGCACAACAGAAGTACCCATGAGCAGCTCGCAGCGCCTGTGTGTTTTCAAGGACGACTGCTCTGGGATGGGCACTGGAGTTTCTGGAAGTGCATCACTGGGGCCACCTGAGAGCCACAGCTGCCTATGGCTTGACAATGTCCTGAGCACACCTGGGTCATAGCAATGATGGGTTTTCCTATGCGACCTGACTTTCAGGAAAACTGGGGAACATTCTGACTCTTCCAGCCTTCTCCACTCACAACATCTGTGTCTATTTCCCACACACATTTAATTGATTGTTGGTTTATTTTTCTGGAAATCAACGCAGCTCATCATGGAGCTGCGATTGCCAGGAAAGCAGCCAGCAGAGATGTGAGCATTAGTCAGTGTTCCCAAGAACAGTTCTTCCCAGACAGTAACAGTGTGTCTGACTTGTGAGGGGGCTCAGGCCCTTTGGCTCAAACTTTCCCACCATTGTTGTCATGAGAACTGGGCTCTTTGTGTCTTAAAACTTCAGAGCCAAAGGCTACCTTCCTCGCTAGATTGTCAGAGGTCTCCAGGCTTCTTTTGGCTTGACTTATAGCTTCTAAGGTAAAACAGCACAGCATCATTTCCTTACGAACCATGTTGGATGAGAAGTCCTGGCCACAGCCTTCAGGGCTAGAAGCTAAGGTCCCTTCCCAGCCTCCTGGGAATGGACCAATGGTGGTGCTACCATCCAGCAGCAAACACGGTCTGCCAACATGGAGGAGTTGAGCTTTGTGAAACTGGGCTCCGAGGACAGGCCTCTCCAGGTAACCTGAACTTCCGCCTATAAAGTAGGAGGCAGCCCCAATACCAAGCTGGTTTAGAAAAGGAACTTTGTGACCAGGCCCTTGCGGGTGGGAAACACATGTGCCTGTGACTTGGTTCATGGGTCTGCTCCTCCCACAGTGGTCCTGAGAACCAGGCCAGACATGTTCTTGGAAGAGCCCGCTGAGGAGTCAGGATGCCTCTGGACTGTCAGACCTAGAATTTCTCATGTCAACTGTGGTGGTTTTAACCAGTTGTCCCCCATAAACTCATGTGTTTTGAATGTTTGGACCCCAGCTGGTGGCAATTTGGGAGGCAGAGCTTTGCTGGAGAACGTGCGTTGCTAGAGGTGGGCTTAGGGGTGTTATAGCCAGTCACTCCTTGCCAGAGCTCATCTCTCACTCTCTCTCCTTTTGTTTGTTTTTTCTTTAATATTTTTATTTTTATTTATTTATTTGACAGAGAAAGAGTGAGGGAGAGAGAGAATGGGCATGCCATGGCTTCCAGCCACTGCAAACGAACTCCAGATGCATGTGCTCCCTTGTGCATCTGGCTAACATGGGTCCTGGGGAGTCAAACCTGGGTCCTTTGGCTTTGCAGGCAAATGCCTTAATCGCTAAGCCATCCCTCCAGCCCTTGTTTGTTTTTCCAAGGTAGGGTCTCAAGCTGGGTGTGGTGGCGCACACATGTAATCCCAGCACTGCGGAGGCAGAGGTAGGAAGATCGCCACAAGTTCTAGGCTTCCCTGAGACTACATAGTGAATTCTAGGTCAGCCTGGGCTAGAGCAAGACCCTTCCTTTTAATACTATTATGATGATGATGATGATTGGTTTTTCGAGGTAGGGTTTCACTCTAGTCCAGGCTGACCTGGAATTCACTATATAGTCTCAGGGTGGCCTCAAACTCACGGCGATCCTTCTACCTCTGCCTCCCAAGTGCTAGGATTAAAGGTGTGCACCACCATGCCCGGCTAAAAACATGCCATTCTCTTCCTGTTATCTTTGACCTGTCCTCACAGGGAGTGACGTCCAGCCCCTACTCATGTCATGCTTTCTCCTGTCACTATGATGCTTCTTCTGCAGACCACAAGCCAGAACACACTCCCCCCCATCACCTGCTTTTGCTTAGCTGGTAAGTCCCAGCGATGAGCAGTAATTACAGCAGTAACTTCTGTCCTTGCTGAGCCACCTCGAAATCCTGTGCTCTGTGACACTCATAAAGCATTTCTTGTTTGGCTTGGGGCAATGGCTCAGTGGTTAAGAACACTTGCACTTGAGCATGAAGGCTTCTCAGGCCAGAGGCAGCCAAGTTTGACTCTCCCAGAAGCAGTGTGAGAAGTTGGTTATGGCCTGGCACCTCTGTAATCCCAGGCCATGGAGGGTGAACACTGGAGGGTGGTTGGGGCTTGCTGACAGACGGCAGTTCTAGGCTGAGGAAGAGACCCCGCTGTCAAGGAAATGCATGGATGAGCTATAAGAGAAGGGTATCTGGTGTTCTCTGACCTCCACATGTACATGCATGGGGCATGCAAATGTGCACACACACATACACACACATGTGCAAAGAAAAAGTTTCAATTAAAAAAAAATTGAGGGCTGGAGAGGTGGTTCAGTGTTTAAGGCGCATGCCTGCAAAGCTAAGGACCTGAGTGAGATTCCTCAGGACCCATGTAAAGCCAGATGCACAGGGTGGTATTTGTGTCTGGAGTTTGCTTCAGTGGCTAGAGGCCTTGGTGCACCCACTCTTTCTCCCTCCCTGCCTGCCTTCCTCTCTATCTAATGAATAAATAAATAAAATATTTAAAAAGAAAACAATATAAACAAAGAACATGAAATGGACCTCAGATCCCATATTTGGAAGGGACTTTAAAACAAATATTTTATTATTTATTTATCTGGGAGAGAGAGAAAGATACAGGGGGAGAGAGAGAGTGGGTACGCCAGGGCCTTCAGCCACTGCAGACTTAACTCCAGACCAACTCCATGCACCAGTGTATGCATCTGACTTACATGGGTCCTGGGGAATCAAACCGAGGTCCTTTGGCTTTACAGGCAAATGCCTTAACTGCTAAGCCATCACTCCAGCCCAGGAAGGGACTTTTTAGAAAAGTGTCTTCAGACTGTGTTCTGCCTTAGGGGAAAGGAATTGGTTACTTTTTTTTCCCCATTGAACTTCTACCTGGAGCTGGGGAGATGGCTCAGTCAGTAAAGTGCTTGCCTCACAGACATGGGGACCTGAGCTTGGATCTGCAGCACCTGCGTCAAAAGCCAGGCATGGTGACAGGTGCCGGAAACCCCTTTGCTGGGGAAACAAGGAAGGGAGGATTCCTGGGCCTTGCTGGCCAGCTCATCTAGCCAGATCACTGAGGCAGTGCAAGATCTGTCTCAAAAAGGAAGGCCCATAAGCCTTAGGGAGGAAACTATTACTGTTGCCTGGATAAATGGATATATTACGTTCATCAAACTGCCCACCAAATATTTGTGTATAGGCCCATATAATAATACTATTTTCAATTTTGGTTCAAGAAACTTCTTTTTCATGTGGAGGTGACCATTGGGGAGACTCAAAACTCACTAAAGTGCTGAGAATCAATGATAATGGTGTGCTCAGCACTAAGACATCTCTATAACACACTCCAAGGACCATTGTGGAAGATGTGGCGAGAAGAAAATAAGAACAAAGGAAGGGGAGGAGTGCTTTGGAATACTGTTTTCCAGACTCAGAGTGACTTTGATGCTTGTGACCTTGCAGCTGATGGTGCTACCTACAGAAGACTTGCATAATAGGAGGAAAAAATGATGACATCAAAATGGAAGGGCTGGAGAGATGGCTCAGTGGTTAAAGGCACTTGCTTGCAAAGCATAGCTTTGATTCCCCAGCACTCATACAAAGCAAGATGCACAAAATGGAGCATGTGGCTGGAGTTTGTTTGCAGTGGCAGGAGGCCTTGGCATGTCGATTCTCATTCCCCCCCTCTCCTTGCAATAAATAAGTAAAATATTTTTAAAAATAGAAGAGACTAGTTGGGATGAAGAAGGGATTCAGTGGAGTGGGAATTCACAAGGAGGAATAGGGAGGATGTAGGAAGGGATTATAATCATGGTTTAATGTCTATATGCATGAAAGTTGTTAATAAAAAGTTTTCCCTTTAAAAAAATAGTAAGGTCTGGAGAGACTGTAGAAGAGACCTGATGCACCTGATGTCAATCTCTGGTCACTATGTGCACATACATGGGCATAAGAACACACACACACATGCATCCTCTCTCTACACTGATTCACTTCCTCTCTGTACCCTGACTTCATAGTGGTCACACTTATCCCTCATCTGGTTGCCCACAGTTGAGGCATGCAGGCTATTGACTAGTTTGGTGGCCCAGAGGCCTTTGTGCATTCTTCCAAGTGCTTCTCGCTCCTTCCGGCTGTGTCTGCGTTGGAAAGGCTCATGCTAGAATGCTGGTTCTTGTCTTCATGACAGACTGTACCTTGGTAAAGATGTTGACACTCTCCTGATTTTCCTTTAATGCTGCATCACTGAGATGGAAAGTGGGCATCCTGAGTCCATCAGAAAGCCCTCTGTGGGCTGGTTCTACACCAGCCCGACTCACAGGAAGTCCTGGTTGGGGCAGCCACCTTCTCTTTCCCTATCTGCTCTGACCTTTCGTTTGCTGACACGAATCTATTGTGCTTACTCTGAGCCAAGCACAGTGTGGAGGTTTTCATACACACTGAACTCTTCACAATCAGCCTTCCGCAGGAAGGAGCAACACTAAGTCCAGAGAAGGGCAGGAGAGGCTGTCTGCTTTGAATGTCAGCCTGCCCAAGACCTGAGGCAAAACCGTAAGCATGTTTGCCAATGACACCGTCATGGCCTCTCCTGATGTCCAGCACTAGGCCACAATACCCAGACTGGTGCTATCCAATGTGTGCATCACAGTTAACAGAGGTCAATAGCTCAAGGTCAGCCAACTGATTAGTGGGAGACAAAATGTGTGGAACTCAGGTAGCATACTCTTCTCAGTGGGTTTCAGGAAAAGAGGTTTTGAGAAAGAAGTTGGAGAACATGGGCAGAAAAATTATACAGGTTGGGATGTTCCAAGTTTCCCTCATTTCATGAAAGTACCCAGATAAAACAGTGAGTACCCAGATAAAACAATGAGTACCCAAATAAAGCAGTGAGTACCCACATAAAACAGTGAGTACCCAGATAAGGCAGTAAGTACCCAGACAAAGCAGTGAGTACCCAGATAAAACAATGAATACCCAGATAAAGCGGCAACTCCTGCAGCTGATGTCCATGCAGGAGAGGTCCATGCAGTGAAGGTGAATGGGTAAGTCTCTATAGTGAAAGTCTATGGAAAAAAGTTTCTACAGTGAATGTCTATGGGGAAAGCTCCTATCATGAAGTTGAATGAGGGAAAAGATGCTACCATGATATGTGTAGTGGGCAAGATTCCTGCAGTGCAGATTAATAAGTTGAGACGGTTGTTTGTATCAACCTGATGGTTTTAACCATCTTTTCTCCTTTGACTCGCCTGTTTCTGTATGCTGCAGCAGAAAAGGTAATGTTCCCGTCTTCATTTGAAGCCCAGAGGCCCTTTCAAAACAACAGGCTTCTGCACTGATTTTTAGGTTACCCAGTAGCATGGATAGGATAAGCACGGCCAACAGTGAACGTGGACTGGTCAAAACAGGATGTGGCTGGGCCCTTCCTCCCTGTCTCTGGTGGCGTTCTCTGAGGGGAGGACACTCAGGTCACATCTTTCACACTTTTAAACCCCTCAGCAAGCCAACTACTCTGAAATGCAGCTCTGCAGAGCTTCTGGAAGAAGCACACGGTGTCTCCCAGCCAACTGAGTGACTGTCCTTATCTTTGATATGGTGCCTGGCGTGGAATCCAGCGTCCTCTTCTCTCCTGGCCAGGGTGAGAGCTGATCACTCATTCCTTAAGGTCTGGCTGACACCCTTCCCATCCGCACTGCTGGACCCCATCTTCTCTTCCACCTCTGTCTCCCCAGGTCGCAATGACATTTACCTGGCTTAAATGGGACTATCACTTTCCACTTACTTCATTTTAGGTTTTGGCACACCTTCTGTGTCCTATGTAAATCTGGAACTCCCCGAGGACGTGGGCCTCCAGCACCGTGCTGTCTGGAATGCTTTGAACTCACACATCTGAGAAAACTCCTGAGGGACAGTTTGTGGATGTCAACGAAGCCATTTTGAATGTGCTTCCTGTGTCTTAAAAGAGCAAGACAACAAAATGGGCTTAGGAAGCATCTTTGTTGAAGCATCTATGTGTCGCTAGCACGTTGGCACTTACTGGGCAAAGACAGTGACAAGGGATGACAGTGCCGCGTAAGGCTGGGCAGAGAGAGCCCAGGAAGCCCGGCTCCACTTCAGTCACAGCTTGTGAAATTGCTCTTGTCCCTTTTGCTAGTGGTTAGAAAGGCATTTATGGCCATGTCACACCTGCTCCTATGGGCCTCCTATCGCCTCAGCTGCCAGCCCTGGGGGAATAATGCTCCCTGTCGGGCCTGTTGGGGCAAGGCTTCTGCTCCTGTCATAAATAGTGCAATGAATCTCAATCCTGCTGACAGTTGTCAAAAGACATTTTATAAAGAGTTCTAGTCAAAAAGGAATGTGGGTTGGACTGGAGCCAAGCAGCTGTGCAACCCCCTTGGTCCTCCCACCCACCCACCATGCTCCGTCCCGTGACCCAAAAGAGGATCCGGTGAGCCCAGTGCTGAGGGTAAGCTTGAGACGCCTGCAGGTGGTGGCCTGTGGTCTCGGAGGGTAACTTAAAACTGTGCTCCTGTTTGTGAGTACAAGAATCTAGGCAGTTCAAAGTGCAGCCAGCTTCAAGTCACTCAGGCTTATTGAACTTGCACTTGAAACAGGCCTAGTGAGAATTTAAGTGACCCATTCTTTTCAGCATTCACAGAGGGAGAGGCAGAACCACCACCTCCAAAAAAATCCTGTGCAGTTTCTGTGGCATCTGCTAAGGTAACAAATTGAATGCTGGTGGTAGGGGTTCAGAGAGCACCCTGGGACCAGGAGATGAAATGAAATGCACAAGAGGAAATGCACCATGTCTGGGTCCTGTGAGAAGGTTTGGCTGGCTGGCGAGGGATGTGATGCTACGGCAGATGCCGCATTCTGCAGGGCCTTGAACTTCACGTGCCTTGCTAGTGAACTTCATTTTTATCCCATAACCAAGAGAGCAAAAGTAGAGGTTTTGGCTTGGAGGATGAAACGATGAGTCTGGTATTTTGGAGAGCTGGCCTCAACAGAGCAGGGAACAGAATCTAAAGGCAGAGGTTTTATGCAGAATGTCAAGAGAGCCAGGCCGCATGCTCCTCGTGGGACAGGGTAGGTAGAGTCGGCCTCGCCTCATGACAGCCCCTGCTTCGCGAATAGGTGTGTTCGTCTCTCCAGCAAACTGCACACACTGCCCCCAAATGAGCTTTAAGGAGAATGGTTTACCAGTGTCTTCCACCCAAATCCCCACAGCCTTCCCACTGCCAGAGACAGAAAGCCAGGCTCCTGGGCTCTCGTCCCAGGCTCACACCAGGGGCTCTCACTAAGCTGTATTCCCAGCCCTTCCTGGACTCTTCCTTCAAGTAAGGTCTCACTGAGAAGCCACAGGGCCAACAGATCCGGGCAGAGTGGCTCTGTTAGCAACTGCGCAGGCCCTGAGCACCCTTCCATTGCATCTCACTATGCGATCATTCCCCGGCAGAACAGTCCCTGACCCTTTCCACGCTGCCCTGCCCTTAGAACACAGCTGGACCCCACTGCTCTGCAGGCTCCGTTTCCCTCAGCCTTTCTCCTGATCCATCAGAGTTCTGGGCCACTGAGAACACACTCTGGACCTTCGCCTCCAGCTTTTATCGTGTGTGCTGATCTCATGCCATGACCACAGGCCCAGAGCATGCTTCTCCTCTGCCCATGCCCAGATAGGGATCATTATCTCCCCACTTTACAAACCAAGGGCTTGAGTTCAGAGAGTTTAAGTAGTATGTTCATCCAGCTGAGCAGTAGCTGAGCCAAGATTCAAATCCAGCCCGTCCAACTCAACAAATCCCACTCTCAACAGGTCCCCTTCAAATACATCTGTGTTCATTGGTGATGGATGAGTCCAGTGAATGACTGGGGGTGGGGATACAGGTGATTGATAAGAGAGCGGTAACTCAGCCCTTCAGCATGTATGCATTGAGCTCACAGCATGTGCCAAGCTCTGGGTCAAGCTCTAGGGAGACAGTGATGGAAAAGATGATTATGACCCACAGACTGTTGGAGTCTAATGTCCAGGGGCGGGCTGGGGAGTGTAGCTTAGTAAAAGAGTGCTTTCCTAGCATTCGTAAAGCCTTGGATTTGATCCCCAGCACTGGAAAACAAAGTCCAAGTAAGGGAGACAAGGAGGGACCTGGAATGCTTGGAGTTTTCTACTTCCAGGGATCAGGAGAGGAAATAAATGATTGTGCCCTTGGAGAGCCGTCAAGCAAGGCCATGAACTTGGAAGTGAGAAGATACGGGCAGGTGGTCTGCTGAGCTTCAGGTGCCAGAGTGAAACGAATCAACAGTCACTGGCTGGGAGCTCAGAGAGAGAGGGAGCGAGTTGTGGGAGATGGGGACTTGGGAACTAATAAATAATGCTGACAGCTAGAGATAGGCACCTCTGCCAAGATTAATACGGAAACAATGATGTCTCGAGGCTGCAGCCAAGCCTTGGGAATACCCCGGAGGACAGAGGCTTCTTAAGAGACGAGGTAGTCCCTGGAGATTGACAGACTCAAAGGGTTGAAGGAGACAGAAGTGGTCCAGTCCAAAGGGCGTTGAAAGGGCTGTAGAAAAAGAATACTGGAGAAGTTTGTTCAGGTGGCCTGAGGAAGTTCTCTGATCCCAGTTTCAGTGGAAGGATGAGGACCAATGACGGGGTGCAGGCCACTTAGGGAGGAAGTGGGTGAGAAGAAGGAGGTGCTGGGGAGTCAAATACACCTCACACCAAGAATTTGGCAGGAAAAGGGGGAGCAATGTTCACTCAGTGGAATAAAATGCTTAACTGCATCAGTTTGACTGATGATACAACCTGGCTCAAATATAAATATATTTCAATATTGGCAGATCTTGGATTTATAGAACCATTTAAAGCTAAGACAAGTAGAATGGGGCCCACAGAGTTGCCCTAGCCCACTCCCAAGAGCTCCTAACACAAATGGATGCAGCTCTCTGCTGGGTATTTCCTGTTTGACTTAGTTTAGTTCAGCACATTCTTTTTCTTTTTATAACTAAAAAAAAAAAAAAAAAAAAAAACTTTAAATAAAAGGAAGAATCTTAGTAAATCCCCCAAATGTATTTTTCCTTGGGGAAACATTTACATTCTTATGACCCCAAATGCTCAGCCAATAAAAGCAGCAGCAGAAACCATTATTCATTGTTATCAGGAAAAAAAATAAGATGGAGAAAATAAAAGGCTCAAGGAGTTTTGAAGTTTTTTTTGGGGGGGGGGAGAAAAATAACTTTTTTGTCTTTGTGTTTTTATCTTCTCTGCCACTGCAATTTAGGTAGATGGAAAACAGGCCCAGCTATCAGAGCAGAATCCACAAAGCCAAACGCTAATTTCCCAGAGGGCTTGAAGGGAGAGCATTGAGGGTGTCTGCAAGAGTGGCCAGACCTGGGGCCATGGGAGATGGTGGAGTGGATGCCACTTCATGAAAGAAACTGCTGAATTCCATACTAGTATGCTGGCTTCCTAGGACGTCCATTGCATACTGGCTCTTGGTCCAATTCCAGCCCAGAAACTCTAGCAAAAACAAATCAGAAATAGTCGTAGTGAGAGCTGCTCCTTGGAGAAGATGCAAGGCCACAGAGGTCATTTTGACTTGGAAAAAAGGAAATGGGGACAAGATATGGAGCCCATGAGGAACTGCTGGCTCTTTCTGCTGAGAACAAAGAAGAAGCCATGATTCAAACTCCCACGCGGAGTCTTCAGTCACTGTCTGCTTTGAAGAGCTTTGGCTGCCATGTGGAACGGAAGGAGCCTCCCTGGCAGGATGGCTTCTCTTGGGGGGGCTTCCTTCCCTGACTCTAGGCTGTTTCCTCTGCAAAGATTTTCACTTATTCCTGCTCCTCTGCGATCGCAAGGATGGAGGTTTATGGGTCTGTGAGACTGGGTGTGAAACATGAATCAATATACTTGCCTACGGGGGCTTTTATTCTTCCCAGCTTCCATTGGGAAACTTTGGAAATGATTTACTATGAAAACAAACCCAAGAAATCCCCACTCCTGGAACTGAGTGGAACTCAGCTATTAAACAAAAATTAACCCCCACCAATTTAGGCCTCTGAAGATGATCACCCAAGCCCTGACTTCAGCCTGGCTCTCCTCCTCCACTTTCTGAGAGACAAACAACCCACAAAGTCAACTCCTTAACTCGTGACAGATGGATCGTCTAGCCACACTCATCTGGCCAGAGTTTTGATGATGATGGAAACCATTTGAATAGAGTTGGCTATGTTCCAGGCATGGCTTTAAACACTTTGTTTATATTAATTCTCTTTACTAATTAACTCAGAAATTTCTGAGTTTCATTCTTTCATGATTGCCATTTTATGGATAAGAAAAAGGAGGGCAGAACTGAGATATAGCTCAGTCGTAGATCACTTGCCTAGCATACAAAAGGCCATGGGTTTGAATCCCAACACTCATTGTAAAAAACAAACAAACAAACAAGCAAGCAAACAAATAAAACCAAGGCACAGAGGATTTTTAAATAATGTCCTCAAGGTCACACAGCTGTTAAATAAAAAGTCTGGGATTCCATCTAGTCTGGCTTCAGAATGCATGCACTTCACCATTAACACAGTGCTGGCAAATTGAGTGGATGGATGGAATGGATAAACATTGGATGAGGAATGAATGGGTGATGAGTAGATAGATCGTAATGGTGGATAGCTGGATTGCTGGATAGATCAATGAATGGTTGATGGATGGAGAAGGATGATGGGCAGATAAATGACAGATAGTAGATGGTGGATGGATGGGTGATAGTTGAAGACGTGGTGGATGGAAAATAGTTGATAGATGGATGATGAATGGTTGATGGATGGGTATATGGTAAATGGTAATGGATAGAGGGTTATTGTTTAGATAAATCATGAATGGATAAGTGAATGGATGATGAATGGTAGATAGATGGTGGATGAATGAGTAGTAGAACAAGAGTAGACAGATGAATGATAGATGGTAGATAGTGAATGGATGGTAATGAATGGGTTTATGGCTGGAGAGAAAATGGGTGGATGGATGGATGGCTTACAGATGAATGGTGAGTGTTGGCCTCCTCCAGATGAAGAACAGTTGTAGCACTGCTCAGACACCTTTCTGTCAGGCATATGGTACTGACATTCATAACGCATGCTCTTGGCATACACTGCAGTTCTTAGCTTTCTTTAAAAGGAAATGGAGGGGTTTGGAGATAGCTTAGTGGTTAAATGTACTTTCTTATAAAACCTAATGGCCTGGGTTCCATTCCCCAATACCCATGTAAAGCCAGAGGCACAAAATGGGACATGCATCTGAAGTTCCTTTGTAGTGGCAGGAGGCCCTGGTGTGCCCATACTCACCCTTGTCTGCCTCTTTCTCTCTGTCTCGCTCCAAATAAATAAGTAAATAAATAAATAACAAAATTTAATAAAAGAAAATGGAAGAAAGGCATAGTGGGGCACACCTTTAATTCCAGCATTTAGAAGGCTGAGTTAGTAGGCTTGCCATGAGTTGATGGGCAGTCTAGGGTTACAGAGTTCCAGGTCAGCCCAGGCTGGAGTGAGACCCTTCCTCAAACAACAAACAGGCAATGAAAGACTTATGCATCAGAAGGACAAGCTCTGAGCTCTCAATGTTCACTCAAATCTTTACAAAATGGAAGTGAGGAAGTTAGGCTTCTCCAATAAGCTCATCTAAAAAGACTCTGCGTATGTTCTACAGAAAAGTGAGAAGAATGCTTTCAACTACTCCCAAGAAAGTGATTACTGAATCCAGACAAGAGCTTATCGTTGGGGCTGGAGAGGTGGTTCAGAGGGTAAAGGTGCTTGCTTGAAAAACCTGCCAGCCTAGGTTCAATTCCCCAGTACCCATGTAAAGCTAGAGGCACAAAGCTTGTTTGTAATTATAAGGACCCTGATGTACTGATTCTGTCTTTCTCTCATAAATGAATAAATAATTTTCTTTTTTTTTTTTTTGAGGTAGGCCTTTGCTCTAGCCCAGGCTAACCTGGAATTCACTATGTAGTCTCAGGGTGGCTTCAAACTCATGGCAATCCTCCTACCTCTGCCTCCCAAGCTCTGAGATTAAAGGTGTACACCACCACACCAGGCTCTGAATAAATAATTTTTTTAAAGAGCTCATTTTCTACCTCTGAAGAACTAAATGAATTCTTCAATTTTACCTTTTTTTTTTTAGTTTACATGGTGTGTGTGTGTGTGTGTGTGTGTGTGTGTGTGTGTGTGCTGATGCACATACCCTGTGTGCATGTATGGGGAGGCCAGAGGAGAACATCAGTGTCCTCTGCTATCCCTCACCCATGTGCTTCCTTGGAATGGGTCTCTTACGGAACCCATGCTGCTGTGTTTTAGTTAGACTGGCTAACCAGTGAGCCCCAGTGATGCTTTGGTTTCCACTTTCCATGGAACTAGGGTTACAGGCATACATGGCCATATCCAGCTGTTTATGTGGGTGCTGGAGAATCAAACTCAGGGTGAATCAAGCCCTTTCAGTTCCTCATGTTTTCTTGGAAAGTGTTCTTAACCACTGAGCAATTTTATTACCCCCCCTCCATTTTTCCTTTTAATGGTGAGACAATTTGAGGTCAACTTTGGCCTGCAGAGATGGCTTAGTGGTTAAGGTGCTTGCCTACAAAACCTAAGGACCCAGGTTCGATTCCCCAGGACCGGCGTAAGCCAGTTGCACCAGGTGGTGCATGTGTCTGAAGTTCATTTCTAGTGGCTAGAGGCCCTGGTGTGCCCATTCTCTCCCTCTTCTCTCTCTCTCACTCTTCTCTCTTTCCTTTTTTATTTTATTTTTATTTTTATTTATTTATTTGGAAGAATGGGCACTCCAGGGCCTCCAGCCACCTGTAAACGAACTCTAGACACGTGCACTACCTTGTGCATCTGGCTTACGTGGGTCCTGGGGACTTGAACCGAGGTACTTAAGCTTTGCAGACAAGCACCTTAACCACTAAGCCATCTCTCTAGCCCTCTGTATTTTTCTTAAATAAATAAATAAATAAATAAAATCCATCTTTAAAAAAACACTGTCAATGAGATCAGATTGATCTGTGATTTCCACAAAGCAGTACCATACCCTAGCAGGAAGTCTGATTTCCATCTCTGAGCATCAACCTTTTTCTTTAATAAAAGCACATGGTGCGCCTTACCCTTAGCAGGTATACAGAGGCTGCTCACGTAAGGAAAGAAGGGAGACCCCAGGATCAGAAAGCTGAGCATGACTTGGGGCCTACTCTACACTGAGTGGCTCACATGCCACACCATGGGAGACCAGTATCTCTTAACTAACCCTGAGCAAGCTTTCCAAAGCTGGACCTGTGACTTGTGGCTTTTTTTTTTTTCTGAGTTTATTTAGGAAATGTGTTCATTTTTCTTCTTAGTTTTTCAGTGGATAGATCTAACAAAGACCATTGATATATTCCATATCATTTGGAATTCAAGTATACCTGAGTGAATTTTATTTGACTTATTCCTTTTTTTAAGTATTTATTTTTTTCCTTGAGAGGGCAAACAAACCCCAGACATGTGTACCACTTTGTGCATCTGAAGTTATATGGGTACTGGGGAATTGAACCTGGGCTGTCAGACTTTGCAAGCAAGCACATTAAACTACTGAATCATCTCTCCAGTCCCTGTTTGTTGCTGTGTGGACTGAGTCTTGTTTTGTAGCCCTGGTATTCACTACATAGCTCAGGCTGTCCTCCTGCCTCAACTTCCTGACTCCTGAGATTATAAGTATGGACTGCCACATCCAGTTTATCAGTTTAGCTCTTGTGCTCCGCAATGCTCAGTTAATGTTCTAAATGCTTTCGCAAGGTGATTAGTATTGGACAGGAAAGATTGATGTATTTTCTCGGCTTTTCTCCTGTGAGCCCCAGAACCCTATGAAGACCAAATTTTCCTCAGCCTCAGCTCCCTTACCTGGAAACGAAAGCTAATCCACCCTACCATCCAGACGTGGATGAACCATCATCAAAGCTAATAGCAGGGTGTGGCTTAACAGTGTGGAGTAAAACAAGAGGAGACATCATCCTATTAAACAGACAAAATCATGACAACATATTTTACTAAATTTTTAAAAAATTTTTTGTTTATTTTGATTTATTTTAGAGTGACAGAGAGAGAATTAGGCAGAGAGAGAGAGAGAGAGAGAGACAGAGAGAGACAGAGAGAGAATGGGCGTGCCAGGGCCTCCAGCCACTGCAAAGGAACTCCAGACACGTGCACCCCCTTGTGCGTCTGGCTAACATGGGTCCTGGGGAACCGAGCCTCAAACCAGGGGTCCTTAGGCTTCGCAGGCAAGCACTTAACCGCTAAGCCATCTCTCCAGCCCGTATTTTACTCATTTTTATTGATACAATAATGCCACATTTGCACTGACATGATAACACAGCTTTGACACTCCAGAATCAGTTTGTCATCAAGCTTCATGCACTTGACAAATTCATCTGAAAATATCAGTGAGATAAAAATAACTAGATTGTTTACCCTCCTATGAAAGTAATACTGACCATGAACTGCTGGACTGGTCAGTGGCTCAGTGACATCCTTGGGGTTTGCCATGAAAGCACTAAGCTCTTATTCTCCACAGTCACGTAGGCAGATGCCTCCCAGTAGTGTTGGACAGGCAGAGCACTCTTAGCAGCCTTTCCTCAATTTGAGTTTGTTTATAAAATATAGAGAAAAATGAATTTAGGAGATTGAAGGGACTGGGATTTGTGATGGTTGTTTCCAGAAGAGTTCAGATTATGAAAGACTCCTTCAGCTTTAACTCCATTCATCTCCTTCCTCCCCATAAATCAAATTGTCTCCCAAGATGGCTGCAGAAACTGCCAAGGGCAAGGATACTCTGGAGAGCAACTAACAGTGCCTCCTGGGGCCTTTCCCAGGCACAGGTCTAGTCTAAGTGTTCAAAGCACTGTTTCCCAGGGCTGGAAGACCAGCCCGATGACTGCTGACCCCAGGGACCTCGGAGACTCTAAAGTCTCTTTGTCCTAATGGCTATAGGAGATTCCCCCTAGGCTCTTGTCACTTCTCTCTGTGCTTATTGAGCCCTGAGCGAGCCTGGCCCATTCACTTCCACTTTCTTTTCTTTCTCAGTGAAGACAGTGAAAGGTTTAAGAATCATAAAGGGAGAAAGGCCAAGGAGCAAGATGCAAAAGTACCAGTGGGAACAAGATGGCTGATTTTAGAGACAAGGGGAGTTTATGAAAGAGAAGCTACAATCATTATTCATTATTTATTACTCATAATTAGATTTGTATTCATGACATCAAAGAACAGAACTGGGATCAATGGCTGAAAGTTTGTGGAGGTAGATTCCTGACTCAGGACTGGAAAAAAATAGACTAGCATCAGAATGAGCGAGTAAGAGAGAGGGAGTCCCCAACACCCAATGTGTGCCAACACAGGTGTTCTGGAGACTTGGAAAGAGGGTATATTGCTTTGGATAGAGGGTTTGTCCAGGGTTAGACTCAAAGACCTTAGATGTCCTTTCAGGTAGGTTACTAGGATTTCAAGTTCATTAATGAGCTAGGCTTTGTGGTGCACCCTACAGTCCTACACTTGGGGGACTAAGGCAGAAGGATCCCAAGTTTGAGGGCAGCTTAAACTATATAGTGACTTCTGTGACAACCAGGCCTACTAGAGTTTTCTCAGATCTGGGAATTCCTGTCGTTTATTAGGTGCTATCTTCCTTCCTTCTGGTCTTTACCGAAGGCCTGAGGTCAGAATGCCTCACATTCCCCAGATATCATTCTCCCCGCCCAGTTGAAAAGGTGAGCTCCAACTTGACAGCTCCCAGATCTCAAAGGCAGAGATTGGATTCTTCTTGCCTTAGGGCAAAAGTGCGCAGAAGTCTGAAAAGTCTTGGGCTCATTCTCTTGTTCCTCGGAAGCCCTGTGCTGTCACCCAGAGGCCCTTTTTTTCTCGCAGCCATCACATTTCTATCTAAGTGAGGGGTGAATGCACGAAGCACACCCCACTCTTGGGTTGTTCCAGGGATTACAGCATAGAATGGTGCAACGTGCCTAGCAGAGCATCTGGTGCACGAGCCAGGCTTGGTACATGTTTGGTCTCTTTGCCACTGTTATTAACCACTGGCATTTTGAACAGCGTGAGCTGGGAGGGTGGTGAAGACACAGATATTTAGTATTTTGTCTCCTTCCATTTTACTAAAAACATATTTTTACTTGCAATGAGAGAGAGGGAGGAAGCAGCAAGAGTGAGCTCCTGAACACCCAATGGGGCTGGACTAATCAACCTCAAGACCCGCCCCCAGTGGCTCACCTCCTCCAGCAAGGCTCCACTTCCCAAAAGCTCCATCAACTGGGGGTCAAGTATGAGACTTCATCACAAACATATGAGGCTACGTGGGACATTTCCTGTTCAAGCCACTACACTGGCTTGGCAGGGGACCTGCTGAGATGAAGCGTCTGAGACAGAGTCAGGAGGTGGTCACCTGTTAGGCACATGATGCACGTAGCCAATGGTCTGATGGTGCTACCACAGTGCCCCAGTGTGAGATGTCCCTCATTTTATGAGTCAGGTTGAGGGAGTTGTATCTTTCATTGGCCCAGTATGTTCAGTATGTTCACTGGGCTAGCTCTTCAGATATGGTTTTATTATGCATCCATATGGTCCTAACTTAATATGATAAGTTCATAGGTGGTGACATTCTATTTATAGGATTAAGTTAGCTAGCAGTCTGTGCCAGGATTTGTGCCGGACAGATGGTAATTGTTTACTTCACAAGTAAGATGTGGAGTCATCCTGACTCAGTGTTTGTACTCAAAATGGAGCCAACTGCTGCTTTGTAAAATGGAGTCACTCACGACAGGGCATGTCCAGAAAGGGGCTGTTTCTGCCGCTTAGGGTAGGGTACAATCTGATCACCACACTCAGTATCAGTGGCAGATTGGTTCCAGGCTCGCCTGTGGACACTAAAATCTGTGTATGCTCTAACTCCTCACGTATAATGGCCTAGCGCTTGCATACAGCCTGCACGCATCCTCCCACATACTTTAAATCATCTCTACGTTGCTTATAATCATCTTTGGTTGCTTACAATACCAAATATAGTATAAATTCTATGTAAATAGCTTCTATACTATACTATTCAGGGCATAGTGACAAGAAAAAGATTGTGACCATGCATTGCCTCCTTGTATTGCATAATAAATTACTCCGGTTTGGAATATTTTCTACTGGAGGGAGGAAGGAGGCTCAGAAGATTCAGGAGATCAAGTCTAAGAGAGCAAAAACTTAAAAGGTCAGACTTACCAATAGTCAAGAGATTTGGTAAAAACCAAAACCCAAATTGTTTAAAATCTTGTTGTGGTGGTTTGAATAAGATGACCCCCCCCCAACTCAGCTGTTCTGAATGCTTGGTTACCAGTTGAAGGCAGTTTGGGAGGTGGAGCCTTGCTGGAGGAGGTGTGTTGTTGGGAGTGGGCGCATGGGTGTTAAAACCAGTTCCCCCTTGCTAGAGTTCAGCTCCTGCTCCTGCTGCTGTTTTCTACCTGCTGTAGCAGAGGCAATGTCCAGCCTCTGTTCACGTCGTGCTTCCCCTGCCGCCACGAAGCGACCCCCAGATACACTAAGCCAAAATCAAAACTTTCCTCCCATCAGCTGCTCTTGGTCTGGTGTTTTAACCAGCAATGAGCCAACAGCTTCTGGGCTGATGGCGCCCATTGCTCCTGGCGGCCTGCTCCACTGCTATTGGGTCCTGGCCAAAGCTGCTGCAGATCCCATTTTGGGGGGGCCTAGAGTGACAGGGAAGATTAGGAACAACATGGGAAAGACATGTCCCCATGCAAAAGGTGCATTTTAGAGTCTATGCCAACATTTTTAATCTAGAGCCTTCCCTCTATTCACAGTGTAACTCCCATAGTCCCCTGGTAGGGAGTGATTAAAGACTATTTTTTTCTTTTCTTTTCTTTCTTTCTTTCTTTCTTTCTTTCTTTCTTTCTTTCTTTCTTTCTTTCTTTCTTTCTTTCTTTCTTTCTTTCTTTTTTTGAGGCAAGCCCAACAAACTGGCCTTTTTGTTTGGTGAGAAAGTGAAAGAGAGAGCGAGAGAGAGAGAAAGAGAGAGAGAGGGAGCAAATTGGCACACATGGCCTGTAGCCACTGTAATTGAACTCCAGACATGTGCGCCACCTTGTGTTCATGTGTGACCTTGCATGCTTGCATCACGTTGTATGTCTGCCTTATGTGGGATCTGGAGAGTAAAACATGGGTCTTTAGGCTTCATAGGCAAGTACCTTAACTGCTAAACCATCTCTGCAGCCTGACAATTTTTTTTTTTTTTTGAGGTAAGGTCTCATTCTAGCCCAGGCTGACCTGGAACTCACTCTACAGTCTCAGACTAGCCTTGAACCCCTAGTAATCCTCCTATCTCTGCCTCCTGAATGCCGGGGTTAAAGACATGTGCCACCGCTCTTAGATAAAGACAATTTTTAATAAGATAATAATAAATTAACTAATTAACCATCATCCTATTGAAATACAAAGGCAAAGAGATTATGCTAGCTTTCAGTAACCACAAATGACACAATCACTAAGTAGAGTGAGATGTCTATCCACTTAAACCCCTATTACCCATGAAACCAAATACCCTGGTGATTCAAAGTATAAAATTATCCAGTATATTAATGCATACAAGCACAGATATGAGACTTAATGAAAGCTTCAGGGTGACATTGAGATGCCCGATTTGTGAGTGATACATCAAACCCTTTATAAACAGACAGAAGCCACAGGCTCATCAAACTTCTCCAGCAGAGTCACTGACCTCACAAGTGCCCTTTGGCTTCACCAGTAGGTGGCAACTCATCTCACCTACTGTGTACTTTGTAGTCTTTTCCATATGAGTTCACGATGGCACACAGACAGCAATTCCCAGGAGAGGTTTCTAGAAAGGTAAATCAGGTTCTTTCCATTGTTTAGAGAGAGAAAATTGAAGTATGGGCATAAGCCGTTCACTTCTTTTCAAACCCTATTTCATTCTTAAGACCACATCCCGGGCTGACCCTGCACGGCCCGTTACCTTTTATGAAGTATAAGTAGTCATGTTATGGTTTCAGAAAGATGAAGTTGTCTTTTCTTAATCTGAATTTTCCAACGTGTGATTCTTTAAAATTACTACTTGAAAATTCCCCAGCTGATGTGGATGGAACATTAAATTCAAATTCTGTGATGAAGCCCAATGTAATTTGTGATAAACCTTTTGGCTCTAGTTCTTCCAAGAGGATTACCACTGGATATTCTTGTCTTCATTCTTGTGGGTTGGCTGGGATGGCAGCCATTGTTAAAACAGGCCATCGCATTTTCTATGTGAGCTCGGTGATTGGCTGTCATCAGATAGAATCATGTGACAGAAAATTCTGACCTGCTATACTAATATCATCTGTCAATTAAATAAAGCATGATGGAATATGTGAGATGACCCTTATTAACTCTTATTTGGGATTTGTTTGATAACTAATGGACAGTCACTACCACAAATTACAACGAAATGCTGTTGACAAAAATATTAACTACAAATGAGGCAAACATTTCAGTGGAGACCAGAGGAGCATCTGGAAGCTATTAAAAGTGGAGAATTTTCCCCTTACATCTTCACTGCCAAAATTCAAACCAACCACCCAGAAACTGTGGCCCTCATGCTAGCTCGGTGTTTATGTTTCATTAAAAATGATTTCAAGGATTTACTTCTTGATGTAAGTGGCCCAGTTCCCATGCTTACAGCAGACAGTCTCACTGGGCAGTCCTGGAGTGCTGGAGCTTGCCAATGCATTGGGTTTGAAGAGAGGGTCTTCTCAGAGCATGATCCTAGGTTGCTTTCTCATAGCTATAGCTCCATCAGTATCTGCCAGTCACACCGTCCAGAGAGAAATTAGAAGAGAACCAGGATAAAAGAGCCAACAGTGAAAATGAAAGTATGTTAAAATTTGCTTTATATGGTTGATAAATCTCCACTACGTCATGAGAGCACCCAGTGGAGAGTCACGTCATTTCAACTGCGTGTTAGTTTCCTATCAAATCATGACAAACTTAGTGGGTTAAAACAACAACAAAATTATTATCTTATTCTTCTATAAGTTGGACACTCAGCAGAGATCTCAGGTGGCTAAAACCGAGGTGTCAACAGAGCTGGATTTCTTTCTGTGGGTCCCTCCACAAAGGACAATTCTTCTATCGGGGGAATTGGGGATTTGCTCAATCATTTAAATCCTGGGGTCCACCTCCGGTTTTAGTCTACATCCTTGCTGAAAACAGGCAAGGTGGCATCATTATGTGTCTTGAATGGCTGGAGGCTCATTTCCATCTTTGAGGATGTGGCTCCTGTTGGCGGGAATATGCCTCGCTTGCTGAAGCTGTTCATAAGGTCACTATGACCTTGGCCCACCCGATCATCTTCAAAGCTGGCAAAGTTGCTCTCCCTGGCTTTTGGGGGCACATACTTCCCTGACCACTACAGGGCAAGGTCTTCTGATTTGAGAAAACCCTTGGATAGTCAGTTTATATATACAACCTTCACCCAACATCTGCACAGCACTGCCTGGATAACTTAGCCCCTTACGAAGGCAGCATGCTCCCTGGGTATCACAGTGTAGGCATCTATAGGGACCATGGCCTGCCTCTGGCAAGCTCTTTCCAGAATCCCAGAAGTAAAGAGATATGAAATTTGAAAGCTCACCCATCATGCCTCTCATTGTCATTCTTGGTAACACTGAATTTTGCCTGATGAAAAAAGACAGAAGTTTTCAGTACGCAAGGACATAAACATTGGCAATTCTACAAGTTTCTCAAATCCAGAATAAATTCTTTGGCTGAAGTTTTTCAATTTTCAGCATGATTATTTCAGCTTTACTGGTAAACATGAGATCTCTCCAGTTTCAATGTTGTATGTTTACATGAGACATGAAATAATGCTTCTTTTGAAATAGCAAAATGTTCATGCAAACTAAGTTTCAGATCCAGACTCTATGGAAGGCTGGCTGTGGTTGGTACTATGTGTTTCTTGTGTGTGTACTTGTGTATATGCATGTTCATATGTTTTCATGTGCATGTGGAGGTGGGGACACATGATATGTGTATGGGTGCTTGTGAAGGCCAGAAGTCAATGTTGGTCGTCATCTTAAGTTTCTCTCCACCTTAGTTTTTGAAACGGTCTTTTTTATTATTATTATGATTAACAACATATTTTTGTATGGATACATCATATGTTGATACCCTCTTTTCCCTCACCCCTGCCCCCATTCTACTGAGGACCCTCCTCAGTGGGGTTGCAGGCATGCCCCATGGGATTGTGGGTTATGCACTGTGGGAGCAGCAGTCAGTTTTGGGAGGAGGCAATGCCTCTGGGCATAATTGAAACACAGTCTTGCACTGAACCTGGAGCTCATCAATTTGGATAGATTAGCTAAGCAGTCAGCCCTAGGGATCTTTGAATTATAGGCCTGTGCCAACAAGCCAGGCTTTTGCTTGGACACTGGGGATTTGAACTCAGGTCCCCATGCTTATGTGGCAGCACTTTACCCACTCAGCTGTCTCTCCAGTCCAGTAGTATGTGTTTCTTTCATTATTATTATTTCTTCCAGTTTTTTCTTATTTATGTTGTTTTATTTTAAAATATTTTATTTATTTATTTAGTTGAGGGAGAGAGAGAGCAAAAGAGGCAGATAGAAAATATGCATACCATGGCCTCTAGCCACTGCAAACTCCAGGCACATGTGCCACCTTGTGCATCTGGCTTACATTGGTACTGGGGAATCGAACCTGGGTCCTTAGGCTTCACAGACAAGCACCTTAATCACTAAGCCATCTCTCCAGCCCTCTTATTTATGTTTTTTAAACTTTGTTTTCTTGACATTTTCATATATATACATGTGTGTGTGTGTTTCATTTTAATCATTTTTCTTGTCCCCACTATACTTTGTCTCCTCATCACTTACCCCAGAGGAGAATGACTGCACCCTTCACACCACTACCTGCCATCAGCAGAGGTAGGACCAGTTAACATGCCTCTAGGGATAGGGGAGGAGCCTGGGAGTATTGTTTCTTTGATACTGTTCTTTTGTCCTGAGTTCACATACTGTCTGTGTTGATGTGCACAAGGGAAGGGCCCTGTTGGCCAGCGAGGCATTCATGAGCGAGCCAATCCACTTCTCAAGACTGCGGTGCCCGCCCAGGCCTGACTAACCCTCAGCCAAAGCCAGGGTGCCTGAGATGGAAGTACTTACCACCACATGCACCACAACTGTGGCTGATTCTCGCCAGAGGCTGTGTCTTCTACCCTGGGGACCATGGGTTTCCTCATGTGTTTAGGAATCGGAGCCCAGCTTGAGTTACGCTCATGAGCTCTGTAACATCAGTAAGTGTCTGATATGGTGGAATGGCTCGTTTTTCTCTTCTTGCTTCTTTGGGGCCTTGACCGCTGTTCTCTCCCTCAGGCAATAGTCCTTCAGGAGGTATACAGAGTAGCCGGGTCTACCACGTGTGATGTGCCAAAATTTTTCCCAGAACCACTTAGTAAAGGCAAAGATAAAGTTGATTGAGCTCCTAGCTGTACCCTGGGATTATACTAGCAGCCTTAAGGACATTCTTTCCTTTGACTTTGGAAAACCTATAAAATGGGCTCTATTCAGCAGACTACTTTCGGATCGAGAAAGTGATGTTTGAAGTGACTGTCTGCTTCACAAAGCTGGTAAGCGATTGCGCTGGGCTAAATGGGAACTGGTGAGAGAAGTAAGCTCTCAACTTGACCGCAAAATGGAGAGGGAGATAGAAGAGCCAGAAATCAGGATTAGGCAGATTTTAGCACAATATTTCAAAAGTTTAAAAGTAATTAAATGATTCCATGATGCACTAACATGTAGAAAGTGCAAATTCCACCAGTCTGACCTTGTCCTTTACATGACTGTCTCACCACTTGACTCTCATCCAAGCCCTGTGGCATCTTGAGTTCGGGGTTTTGAACCCTGACAGGCCACACCCTCTTGCCCATTTCTCAGTGGGACTCAGTTGCCTCCTTCACTACCAGGCGGCTGGGATGCACGTCGATCCTTCTTCCACCGTCATGAGTGACAATGCCCTTTCTTGTTCCGCTGCCCTTCTGAAGGTCAGACACCAAATGCATGAAGAGGGACAACTGTGACGGTGAGAAATCGTGTGTAGTAGACTCTGAGACTTGCCACCATCCAAAGAGATTCTTCACAGAGCAAGTCCTAGCTTAGAGAGACAGACACTGAACCCCAGAAATAATTAGAAAGCAAATGTCTATGAGAAGATGATTTGCTTTCAAGAAAACGTGACTCACTTCGGATGGGCCCCAGGCCCCCAGCAACTGAACTCTTCTCGAGTGATTTGCAGACTCCTACCCCTGCCAGCCCCGCTCTGCAGGCGGCACTGAGGCCCCAGGGCTTTTGCTTCTCCTAAAATAGAAATTCCCTTGCACAAGTGCACTGGGGAGCCAGCCTCCTACTCACCTCCTCATCTTCCACCATGGAAGCAGCTAATGAGCAGCTGTCCAGCAATGCCCACAGCTCACCGAAGCCCATGTTCAGGACAAGAAAAGAGCTTCCATGCCTAGTGATGGATAGATGGGCCTTATTTCTTCCAGGAAGGGTGTCATAAACACATTCCATACATTATCTCCTTTTCTGTGCCCAGTCACATTCGAATCTTGTATCGGTTCTCTTTTCTTGGCATGCATATATGTGTGTTTGTGCACATTCACGTGTATGAGGGTGTGAGCATGTGTGCCACACTATGCTTGCGGAGGTCAGAGGACAACTTCAGGAATTGGTTCTCACCTTCTGCCTGGTTTGAGACAGAGTCTCATTCAATCTTGCGACGGCCAGGCTAGCTGGCAAGATGCCCACTGCAGAACCAGGCTTTGGCGTGAGTGCTGGGGATCCAAACTCAGGTCCTCACACTGTGTCGTGAGCACTTTGCTCGCTGAGCCATCTGCCCAGGCACTGTACCAATGCTTACAGTATCTTCTGCATCACGCAAACTCTCCCTCCCAGCGCCAGCCTTCAAACAGCTCTGTCCTTGTCCTCATGAAGTTCAGTGGCATGCTATGCTCTGACATGGAGCCACCTGGCCCCGGAATCCACATTGACCTATGCCTACTCGATGGGCTCAATCATCAATCAGACAGCTGCCTATGGCACCACCACCTTGTGGCCACTTTCTCTGATGACCACTGCAATTGCTTCACCCTGCAATATAAAGAAAAAAAAAGAAAAAAGAAAAACCTTTCCCTTCTTTCTTAAAGCCACAAACATGACCTTCTCTGTTTTCTTCTGTGAGACATTTTTAATTAGGATATTCTTAATGTATTCACTCAATGTTCGTGAGTGTTTCAGAGGCTAAGTTCCATGATGCCTCATGGATTTTTCCCTGCAGAAAAGCCCTCTTCTCTGATTGGCCAGCTATTTGCTCAAATCTCATCTGATCTTAGCTGCTGACTCTAGTCAAGAGTGGTCTGGGTAATTTTATAAAAAAAAGATAACTTTGGAATCTTTCCTGAAGATAGCTGAATGCAGCAGCAATAGAAAGGAGGTTTTTCTCTAGAGACTGCTGGACCCAGCAAATGGAGTTATATGGAGAATAATGCATGAAACGTACACATTTGTATTGCTTGTTCATTACATCTTCTGCGCTACAAGAGATAGCTCAGAAGTTAAAGGCACCTGCTTGCAAAGCCTGACAGCCTGGGTTCAATTCTCGAGTACCCACATAAATCCAGATGTACAAAATGGTGTATGAATTTGGAGTTCATTTGCAGAGACAAGAGGCCCTGGCCACCCACACTCCCTCCCAAACCTCCGCTCATAATTAATAAAAATATTTTAAATTACATTTTCTCCATACCACTTGATTATTGCTTCTAATTAAGCAGCAACAGCTTGCTTCTAATGAAATAAGAGTAATGCAACAGGAAGCGTGGAAGACCCGAAAGAACATTTTAAGAAATGAGTCACAGGGCAGGGCATCTAACTCCTTAGTAGAGCCCTTGCAGAGTCTTGGGTTTGATAAAAATTGCTCACAAACCAGCCCTCTGAAATAATAAATGACAGCATAATATATTTGCAAGTAAACCGTATTAATATTTTTCTCTACCCATATTAAAAAACCATGTGATTTCAACCAGAAATAAACTCTTACTGTTTTTATTACTCTACGTCCTGTGCTGGTGATCATGACCTGAACATGCATTAATAGTTACGTTCTTTCATATGAATATGCCTCCTCAAACAGTTACCAGGTATTGGGGTCCAAGGCAGTCCCCAAATGTTACTGCCATAAATAATGCTTCTGCGGACGTGTGAGGAGATAGTCCTTAAATCCTCTGGCATGAATTCTTGGAAATTAACATAGTTAAGTGAAACAGCATGCAGATTTTTAAAGCATTTAATAACATAGAGGGAAATGCCTTCTAGAGAAGGTGTTTTGCTTCAAAATGAACAATTATTTGTCTGAAATTCCTGAATCTCCTTCGTTGTAGAAGGCCATGGGATCTTTGGCCCCAGTGGCTCTGCCCTGGCCTCTTCTTGTGAATTTTTTTTTTTTTAAACTGCCAATGCTGGGCCCACTCCTAAAGAACCTAATTTTATCAGCGTTGGGTGGGAACAAGCGTGGTACCATGTTAGAGCTTCCCAAGCTCTGATGTTTGCCATCAAGAACTAGTAAGTCGAGGGTTACCAAGCTAATGGACTTTTTTTTTTTTTTTTGAGGTAGAGTTTCACTCTAGCCCAGGCTGGCCTAGAATTCACTATGTAGTGTCAGGGTGGCCTTGAACTCACAGCGATCCTTCTACCTCTGCCTCCCGAGTGCTGGGATTAAAGGCATGAGCCACCGGAAGTTTGGTTGGGTTTAGGTGTATGCCTACTCAAGGAAATGCCCTGACAAATTTGTGCTTGACCCTTCTTCAACTTTATGAAAATGCAGAGAAACCTATCCTATGACGGAAGGAGAAGAGGACAAAAGGAAACATGAAAGAGAGTAGAAAGGAGGCTAATTTTGGAGAGAGGGTATGGGGGAAGGGGGAAAAAGAGGGGAGAAAGGAAACAAAAAAATGTTTAAAAGCACCATAATGGAGTTGGAGAGATGGTTTAGCGGTTAAGGCACTTGCCTGCAAAGCCTAAGGACCCAGGTTCTATTCCCCAGTACCTGTGTAAGCCAGATGCACAAGGTGGCACATGCATCTGGAGTTCATTTGCAGTGATTGGAGGCCCTGGCATGCCCATTCTCTCTCTCTCTCTCTCTCTCTCTCTCTCTAAGATAACTGAACAAAATATTTTTAAAAAATTAAAAAAAGAAAACAGCATAATGAAGCCTAAGTCTTTGTATGCTAATGAATAAATTTGAAAAAACAAACACATGTCTAACTGAATAAAATCAGACCATTTGAAAATGAAACAAAAATCCCCACTTACAATATTTTACAAATTTCTTAAAGGAAATCATGAAAATTTCCAAGAAAGGCTCAAATGCAGCAATGCCAAGTGACCAAATCAATGGCCCAAGCTGTACCTGGATGTAGCGTCCTGTGAGTCCAGTACTGAGGCAGGAGCATGACGACTTAGTTGCAAGCCAGCAGAGGGAGACCCTAGGCTGACATGACCATTGCTGCAGACAGAAGAACACTGAAAGACAGTGAGAGTCTTGGCAGTTGCCATTTGGGCAAAGGTGGAGCGAACCCCTTCAGTCATTCCAAGTCTTAAAGGACAGAACCGTGTAGAGTGTAGCTTTGGGGTCACTCACACCTAGGACAAAATTTGAGGGCTGTCATTTTTTAAAGTGTGGCCCTGAGCTGACTTTACCTTTGCTAGGTCCCACTTTTCCAACTGCAATGTAGGCTGTGTGGCAACGGCCTCACTGGGTGGATGCCAGTTTATACTGGAATAATGACATGTGCCCTGTTCCTACCTAAATAGTATTCAAAAATAACCACTTTTCTTCAATTTACCAGCAGGGCATCATGGTCTTCCACATAGCAGCCTTCCAACCCTGACCTACCTGCAGGCAGTTCCCCCATCTGGCTTCTCAAGGCTCCTCCAACACTTCAGCTTCTCATGGAGATCTTTTCTCTCACTCTTTTTTTTTTTTTTGGTTTTTTGAGGTAGGGTCTCACTCTGGTCCAGGCTGACCTGGAATTCACTATGTATTCTCAGGGTGGCCTCAAACTCATGGCAATCCTCCTACCTCTTCCTCTTGAGTGCTAGGATTAAAGGTGTGCACCACCATGCCCAGCTCACTTGGAACTTTTGATCCTCACAAGAAGTATATAATAAGAAAGCATCCCACAGCTTGACTTTAACAAAGATGTACTTTATCAAGTGCCTATAGAGTGTACCTGTGTGTTAGCGCATTTAAGGTTCACAGCAACCATGGGACATAGATATTCCTACCTTCATTAATATACAAGGAGACACACTCAAAGGAAAATAATTTATCCAAAATCACACTTGTTCAAATTGAACTCAACTGGATTCCAAAGCCCCTATCACCAACGTGCCTAATTCCAAAGTTTTGCTGATCACTGCTGGATATGGTGATGCAGGCCTTTCCAAGCAGGAGGATTGCCGTGAGTCTGAGGGCACCCTGAGACTACAGAGTGAGTTCCTGGTCAACTGGGGTAGTGTGATACCCTATCACGAAAACCAAACCAACCAAACAACAACAACAAACAAAGTTCTGCTGATCATTAAAAACAAGATTGATTATTAAAAGGTACACTGTTTGGGCTGGAGAGATGGCTCAATGGCTAAAAGCACTTGCTTGCAAAACCTGATGGCCTGGGTTGGATTCCCCAGGACCTATGTAAAGCGTGATGTACAAAATGGCAGATACATCTGGAGTTCATTTACAGTGGCACAAGACCCTGGCATGCCAGTGTTCATTCTCTTTTTCTCCTTGCAAATAAGTACTTTTTTTTAAAAAAAAAAAAAAAGATGCACTATGGGCTGGAAAGATGGCTTAGCAGTTAAGGCGCTTGCCTGCAAAGCGTAAGGACTTGTGTTCGACTTTCCAGGCCCCACGTTAGCCAGATGCACAGTGATGCAATTGTGCAATGTCACACATGCGCACAAGGGGGCACACACATTTGGAGTTCGATTTAACTGGAGGCCCTGGTGTGCCAATTCTCTCTCCCTCACACCCCACTCCCCACAAAAAAGGTCAGTCTGTTGGGCTTGCCTCAAAAAAAAAAGTGCTACTTAAGTTAAGGGCCATATAGATTTTTAAAATTGTTTTTATTTTCTTATTTTCTAAATTTTTAATTGTTTTGGCTCATGAGCCAGTTTTTTCATCAGAATTTTTGTAGGGATGAAAAAAAAAATAAAACATCTTAAAGCCGGGGTAGAGGGATGGCTTAGCAGTTAATGCGTTTGCCTGCAAAGCCAAAGGACCCAGGTTCGATTCCCCAGGACCCACGTTAGCCAGATGCACAAGGGGGCACATGCGTCTGGCATTTGTTTTTAGTGGCTGGATGCCCTGGCATACCCATTCTCAATCTCTCTCTCTCTCTTTCTCTGTCAAATAAATAAATATATTTTTAAAAATCTTAAACCCTTTGTTTTACTAGAGTTATTGGTTTTCTACAACCACATCAACATAACCTGCTCACACAAATGCAGTACCATTTTATCTGATTTTCTCAGCTGAGCCTTCAGAGTGCCTGAGATCACCCCACACTCCCACCCAGAAAGAAGTGAACCACGAGTGGAAGGCGATGGTATTCAAGCAGACTATAGGCAAAACTGTGGAGCTGTTTGGGGCTATGAAGTAAGTGAGCAGGTGCTCTGCTGCGAGGGCCGGCCTTGGAAGGGGCGTCCCCGCCCCCCACTCACTGGCTGCAGGTCAGCCCTCTCTCCCACTGTGCTGCTTAGACCGCACTTGCATTTCTCACGCACACATGGCTACAGGTGCAGCTGTAGTTTCACTGAGAGCCGTTCTATTTCCCTGAAGCCCAACAGATTAGCCACAGCCTTGATGGCATCTGGGCCCTCGACATGTGGCCAAGACTGGAAACTGGATTGTGAGTTCTCCGTATTCTGAATTAACACGAATTAAAATTTAGTCATATGTGGCCACTTGGCTGCTGCTTGAGGCATTGCAGTTCAAGGGCATTTTTCTTCTGCAAGTGAAAATGTAAGTATGGAATCTGCAACGAACTCCATGTTCAGCGGTGTTAGTCTGCTTTCTACTACTGTGCGTGACAAAATACCCGAGGAAATCAACTTACAGAGCAGGAAGGTTTATTTGGATTGGAAGCCAAGTGCTTTGGGGCCAGTGCGTCACAGTGGGAGGACGTGCTAGAGGAAGCCACTTACCTCGTGGAAGGTGAGACGTGCAGGCCAGAGAAGACCCCAAACCTGCTTCAGGTGTCACCTTCTGATGGTCTGACTTCCTTCTAGCAGGGCTTACCTCATAAAGATCCCATCCATTCCCAATACACGAGTCTGGGAATCAAGCCTGAACACACGGGCTTTGAGATGTCCAAGATACAAACCACAGCAGCACCCTCCCTGGAGAAGTGGCTAAGAAACAGGCTGCGTCCCTCTTCCTACTCCTGTCCCCAGGCTGGCCAAAGGAAGGTTCAACCAACAGTGCTTTTGTATGGGATGCCTGCTGCTGCTGTAACGGTACCTCGGATTTAGTGGCTCGGCATAATGCACTTGTAC
Organism: Dipus sagitta; assembly: GCA_036346955.1. NCBI lineage: Eukaryota > Metazoa > Chordata > Mammalia > Rodentia > Dipodidae > Dipus > Dipus sagitta. The sequence goes on along the minus strand of CM070773.1, from coordinate 148,540,900 downwards.
AACCTGCCTGCTCTGGAGCTCACGAGTCCAGGCTGCATTCTTACTGGAGGCACCAGGGGGAGAATCTATTTTCTTGATTTTTTTTTTTCCAGCTTTGAGACTGGCTACATTCTTTGGCTCCGTGTTAGTAAAACTTTGCATCCATTACCTACAAGTGAGCTGAGGTCTTCTCCATGTTTCCTCGTTTAACCCGGTGGTTCTCCAACATTAGCCACATCGACATCGTCCCAAGGGCTTGTGGAAACAGACTGAGCCTCTCAAACCTCAAGTTTCTGATTTTGTAGATTTGTTGTGGGTCCCAAAGACTTGCATTTCTTGGCAATGTGACATATATACTTACATACATACGTACGTATGTATGTATATAGTTGTTGTTGTTGTTTGTTTTGAGGCAGGGTCTCACTCTAGTGCAGGCTGACTTGGAACTGACTCTGTAGCCCAGGCTGGGCTTGAACTCACAGTGAATCTTCTACCTCAACCTCCCAAGTGCTTGGATTAAAGGTGTGTGCCACCATGCCCAACATTTTTAATATTTACCTACATATTCTTTGACACGTCATTCATCAAAGGCTATAGGCTTGTTTGCCTCTTAAGTGTGGTTCAGATTTAGTAATTTATTTATCGAGACCGAGCCAACGCAAACCTCTTCCTTCTTAAGTTGCTTCAGTCAGGCATTTGGCTACAGCACTGTAACTGAGTTAAAAGCAAATCCATTGGGGTGAAGGCTGGAGGGGGGACTTGTTATACAGCAGAAGCTAACGAACGCAGGAGTGATGTTAATGGCACTGGTCTGAGAGCCGCATTTTGAAAACCACGGGTCTCCTGAGTACTTCAGAGGGACCAGATTTCTCCCTGACTGCTGTGGCTGCTCCCTGGAATACTCGTTCTCCATGGTCACTTTTCCATTTTTAAAACATTTATTTGAGAGAGAGGGGCAGATAGAGAGAACAGGCACACCAGGGCTTCCAGCCACCGTAAACAAACTCCACACACGTGCCATCTTGTGCATCTGGCTTACATGGGTCCTGGGGAATCAAACCTGGGTCCTTAGGCTTCACAGGCAAGTGCCTTAACTGCTAAGTCATCTTTCCAGCCTCACTCCCCACCCTTTTTGCAGACATACTCAGTTATCACCAGTTTCTTTTTTGTGGAGGTGTCTTTACTTGGAAGATTAACAACAATGTGTCAAACGATAGCTGGCCTCCAGAAGGCTGTTTTTGCGGACTGGGTTATAAAAAATGTTCTGCACATGGCCAAAGAAGCAGACAGGTTTAGGGAGAAGAGGAAATGATTAAAAGATGAGGCCATCATCCTCTCACACTCTTCAACCTGGATGAGGGAGATAAAGGAAGGAAATGGGATTGGATAAGGAAGGGAACACAATCGTGGGGTGGGGGAGAGGGAGAGTGAAGTCATCCCACGGAGAAGCAATGAGAAGCTGCCACCATCCTTGTGATCAGAGATGCCCCCCCCCCAACTCCTCCACGGTAATCTGTGGAGAAAATGAAGAGTTTTCATTCTCTGGGGTGTCAGTACAAACCTGTCTGGTTCTCCCAAAGATCAGCAGATTGATTTGGCAAAGATGTTTATCTAGAGGTTTTGTTTTTTTGTTTGCTTTTCCCCATTGACAGATATGTGCCAAGAAAACAAGTAAGAACTCCACTAGTGGGGAGGAAGATGGACGTGAAGACAGGGTGCCACAAAGAGCACCTGAGATCATGAGACAGAGGAGCAAGATGCCACTTCCAACCTGGGCAGTGCCAGGGAAAGCTGGTCTAGCAAACCCACATTCAGGATCCCCATTCTGTCTCGTGCAGCTCTCTGGCTTTTCCATTTATTTTATAGGAACCAAAAATAGGACATGTGATTTCAATTACATGAAATTCTCAAATAGGTAAAGCTAATCCAGAGAGACAGCGAGCAGAAAAAGGGGGTCACCTCCGGACAATGTTGGTGAGGGAGGTGACTAGAAAAAGTCATGCAGGAATTCTAGGGTGGTGGCAGGGTTCCACATTTTGACTGTGGTTGTGATTATACAAGTCTACCTTTGAACCATGTGCTTTGAACAGATACTTTTTATTGTATATATATTATGTCTTAATCATTTCAATCTTTAAAACATACAACAGGACTGGATAGGTGGTTCAGTGGCCAAGCATGCTTCCTGCACAAACATGAGGGCCTGAGGGGGCCTGGATCTAAGTTCAAGTCTCAAGGTCCCATGGAAAACTGCTGGGTATGGCCACACAGGCCTATAGCCTTGGTTCCACATGGGAGGAGAGACCCAAGATTCTTTGGATCCCTGCAAGCTCTGGAATCAGTAAAAGGAGACAAAAACTCGAACTAAACAAGGCCAGCTGGAAGAGCTATGGAAGAGGATGCTGGACATTTCACTCTGACCACCACAGGGGAGCGTATGGGCTCATACGCTCATACACTGCACACACCACATGTATATACCACATGAAACGCACACACATACATGTACACACACAAAAATTAAACACATGAACATACAACTTATAAGGAAATCCCTAATGGGATTGTTTGTCCAAAAGTCAGAGCCAGCTGGTAGACCAGGCTTGGGCTTATTCTTTGTAGCCCAAGGATTGATCTAGAACAATTTGCATGCACTCTATGGGAAGTAGAGTCACTCTACATATTTAATTACAAACCCTCTTGCTCAGCCCTGCACTCATTTTGAACCTCTAAGCTGAATTGTCTGGCCTGATATTGTGAAAACTTCTCAAAGGCATAGCTCTTTGCTGGATGGGAGCAGACTTTCTGCCTTTATCTGAAACCCTGGTAAATAATAAACTCTCAAGCTATCAGAAAAGGAAAATGACCTCACGCTGACAGCATGATTTATCACTGGGGGGTGAAGATGGAAAGGGTCATAGCTTTTACCCTTTTGAAGCATAGGTAGGGCAAATCAAATATCAGGATGTTTTATGTGGGAAGTAATAGAGATTCTAACTCAAAATAGGCTAGAAAATAAGTTTATTATATTCTATAAAAAAGTGAAAAGAGAGGGGCTGTGGAGATGGTTTTAGTAAGTAAGAGTGCTTGCTGAGCAAGCAGGAAGACCTGAGTTGGATCCTCAGCACCCATATAAAAATCTGGGTGTGCTGCTGGGTGTGGTGTACACGCCTTTAATCCCAGCACTTGGGAGGCAGAGGTAGGAGGATCGCTGTGACTTTGAGGCCATCTTTGGACTACAGAGTAAGAGAGTGAGACCTTACCTCAAAAAATAAAATAAAATAAAAGCTGGGTGTGGCCATGCACACCTGTAACCCCAATACTGAAGAGGATCCCTGGTCAGCCAGTATGCCAGTAACACGTTCAGTGACAGAGACCCTGTCTCAAGGAAATAAGAACAATAGGGAAGATCACCTAATCCTCATGTGTGTACAGGGCCCATGCATCTTCACACACACACACACACACACACACACACACACACATACCACATATACATACACATAAATATACACCAAAAAACAAAAGTTCAAAGGGCCTCAGTTCCCTCTCTCCTGGCTCCTCTGCTGCTGGTGCCAGGTGGCTGGTACCCTGCTCATCTGCGACAAGACAGTAAGAACCAAGGAGATAAACCACTCCTTGCATATTAACCAGGGCTCAGGTGAAACCACAGAGGAATTGGCGATGGGAGCAAGAGTGCTGCTTCCACGGCGAGCCTGATAACCAGCACCAGGGTGGTGAGACAGACACCTAGGAAACTCAAAACACACCAGAGCTGAAGTCCAGAAGCTGGTGAGAGCTCAACACTAATGTAGACTTAAAACACTCACCACGGCTCAGGGATTTTGCAGAAGAGAGTGTGGAAAGATTGTATGAGCCCCAGAGTGGAGGGGAATGTCCAGAGGTATCCCCCACCTCCCAGCACATACAGTGACTGACGGCTGCTCTCACGTCTCCTAAGCCACCGCCCCATGGTGAACACAAGCAACCCTACTGAGGAGGGTACCAGCAGAATGGAAGCAGGGAGGAGGGAAATGATGATACCAACACATGATGTGTCCACACAGTTTCTACTTAATAAAATAATAATAATCTTATTAAAAATATTAGTAGCTGTCCAAGCTTTTAAAATAAATAAAGAAAATGTAAGACAAAAAAAAGTCCAAAGGGAAAATGAACTGTTTTCGACTGATCAGGGCCCTAGCTGAATTTTTTTTTTCTCCAATTCGCCGCTTGACCCTAGGCCTCTATTCTAAGGAATACTGCACTCAACCTAGGGCCCAAGTCAGGACGTGTGGCCACCACACAGAGGATGGCCTTTATCTCCCAGTCCTCTAGGTAGAACTACTCTCAGGCATTACATGAATAATGACCACCCTGAAGCAGGGATGGGTAAACCTATCCAGGCCTCTCCACCAGTGGGAAAGAGATGGATGAATATTTGCCCATGGTGACAAGCACCCAATGGCCCACTGCAATCGAAACATTCAATGTAATCTCTGCAAGAGTATTTCTTTTTTAAGTGATCTTAAATATTTGTACTCCTTTTTTGTTTGTGTGTGTGTGTGTGTGTGTGTAAAATGTGGTGAGAGAAAATGTAATGTAGTGTGTGCATGTGTGTGTGTATGGTATATGCACATATATGACCTTGCAGCACCCCAAACACTCCCTGCAGCAGGGACCCACTTTCCTGTGGTGGCCTGAGTGCAACATCGAGTATCTTGCTCACTCACTCTTCCACGGAGTCTGGTTTTGAGCCCCCAGAGTTTGCTGGGCTCTGATGCTTCTGGAGTCTCTGTTCTCCTGCAGGACTGGGGTTACAGACAAGCATGACCACACAACTACTTACATGTGATCTGGAGATTTGAACTCTGGCAGTCTCAAGCCTCCCTCGGGCCCCCATGCTTGTCCAGGAAGTGCACTTAACAGCTGAGCCTTCTCTCCAGCCCAATTTGTACTCTCTTAAGGGTGTTGGTTTACAACGTTTACATGAAAATCATGGTCATACAGTAAGTTACATAAGTATTTATTGTTGATGAAATTTCCTGGGGCCTGTAATCTTTTCAGCATCCATTTCCTCTGGTCAACAGCATAGAGCAATGGAGCCCAAGGTTCTTGGGTATTTGAGAATATGATTTTGGAATTTGTATTTTTCTCATGAGAATAATCATCTTGATAAAGCTGCTTCTACGGCAATCAGGTGAAAGAACAGCCCTAGATGACAATATTTACCTGATGGGGAAACTGAGTCTCAGAGAAGTGACAAAATTCACTGATAATGATATTAGTGGAAGTGATTAAATTAAGAGACAAGGGTGTCCAGAACACATATACTCCACTCCTGGCAAAAAGAAAAAGAAAAAAAAAATCAAAGAAAAACTGGTTTGTGTGGTGAATAGTATGGTGGTGAACTTCATGTGTCAGCTTGGCTAGACCATGGTGTGCAAGTTTATGGTCAAACGCTGTTCCGGATGTTACCTGAGGGCATTCCTGGATGGTACTATGTTTAAATCAGTGGATGTTGAATAGGGAAGACTACCCCACACATCACTGAGTCTGTTGAAGACCTGAACGGAACATAAGATTTTGTTGCTTATTCTAGTCTTCTCTTGTTCACACCCCAAGCAAGAAAGAATCCCCCAGCAAACTGCCTTCAGATATTATTTGCAACTTCGGCTCTTTCTGTTGCCCAAGGACTGCCTTTACCCTTGACTGTAACACTCATGAGTGTTCAGCCTACCTTCACTGTCTGTTTCTGAATTCTTAAGGCCTTCCCAATCATGTGATCCAACTAAATAAAATCAAACTACTTGTTGATGTGTCCATATAACCTACTTTTTTCTCTTTCTCTGTTGACTAATACAGATAGTGATTCACTTGAAAGTCCCCATCAGAAATGAAATTACATTTGTCTTGAGAACTGGATTGTTTGGGTTATGATAATCTACAGCAATGTTTATGGCTTGAAATAATTCTGTTATGATTTCTCATGAGTCTTCAGTCAGGACTGGGTTTAGCAGACTGGCTCTTCTGCTGGTCTTCCCAAGGTTTGCTTGAATTGGGGCATTCATGGAGACAGTCAGTGGTTTCTAGGTTCCAGTGGTTGGACTTCTGCAGCCTCAGGGTTTCTCATCGCAAGTGACTTCCCTAAGTTCTTCTCCTGTGGTCTCTCCATGTGTCTTGCAGGGTAGTGGGGCTTATTTTAGAGAAGCTTAGCATACTCAAAAGAACACAAGCAGCAGCTGCGAGGTCTTCTTAAGGTTTATTCACAGAATTAGGACAGTGTAACTTCCATCACAGTTTATTGGTGAAAATAAATTGTGGGACCAGTTCAGATTCAACAAGAGCTTTCTGCTCAAAAGCCTAGAAATTGGAAAGCCTGGCTTGTTCAGGGCCATGACTTTATTTTATCAACACCACAGCTGAACATGCCACTATGAAAATATACCCCTCAGTTCAGTACCACAGAAGAAATATTGTGATCCACCCACAACAGTGACATGTGGTGGCCCGTGAAAGATGAGATGGATTTCCTCTTAGTCCACAGACTTGGTCTAGATCCTAGTGGCATCTGCTCCATTTCCTGTCAGCTCTCATTATATCTTGCTCCTCCATTCATATCATTTTATTCTCCCTGCCAAGATTTATTGGTAACTCTTATTGTATGATTGATTATAGCCAGACCTTAGTAAAAATAGGGAATGGAGGATAATGTAATTAACCGGACCTGCCACATGGGCCAATTCCTATATTAAGCACTAGTGCCTTCATTTTGGCACTCCAATAATCAAGTGGAAGGTGGTTCTTTGACAGTCTACCCTGAGGTCTCCTTAGCTCTCCATCCAGCTTGCCTGCCTGATCTTGTCGGTAGAACCCCTGCAGTAGACAGAACAATGTTGAGTCATGGTGAAGGTCACCAGGAACCTCTAGAGACCATGAATGGCCAGCAAAGTCCCCATCAGACAGACTGAGAAGTACTCAACAAGGGGGATCCCAGCGCAGGCTGTGGGAATACTGGAGGGGGGGGTGCTTTGGGTAGGATAGCTGGCAGGGCAAGAAATAGGTGCTCAACCCCAACCCCCTCCAGGATTCCTAGCCAAAAGCTTCCTCAGGCTTGGCTTCTTAACTGGGCCTCTGAGAGGTGGAGAAGGAAAGGCAGGCCTTGAGGAATCCATGGAGGCACCCCTTTATCCAAGGGGGATGCACTCAGGACTCTTGCTTAAGCACACACCCTGTGATAGCACAGTCCATATCATGGTCTCTGTGGCCACTGAGTTGCAGGTAGGTGGCATATATAGTGTGTCTACTCGGACAAAGGCATGACTTACAGCCTGGCTGGGGTCATCCAGGACAGCACAGCAGTTTACCACGCTGCTGGGAACAATGACATGTAATTTAAAAGTCACAACTGTTTATTCCTAGAAAATAGTTACCATAGTCAGCCATAGTGTGACAATGGCACCATGGAAAGCAAACTGCAGGTAAGAAGGGACAACTGTACATTTCATATCTGTTCTACAACTCCTAGTAAAAGGTGTTGGGATAAAGCACCTGGCCAAAAGCAGCTGATGGTAGGAACACTTTAAAAAAATATTTTATTTATTTATTTATTTATTTGAGAAAGAGAGAAAGAAAGAGGGAGAGAAGGAGAGAGAGAGAGAGAGAATAGGCATGCCAAGTCCTGTAGGCCCTGTAGATGAACTCCAGATGCATGTGCCACCTTGTACATCTGGCTTACATGGGTTCTGGGGACTCAAACCTGGGTCCTTAAGCTTCACAGGTAAGTGCTTTAACTGCTAAGCCATCTCTCCAGTCTGGGAGGAACATGTTTTATTCTGGATTTTGGTATGAGACCCTGTTCTAGAAGCAATGCCCTACAAGACATGAAAGAGACAGGCCTTCCGGAAGCAGTACCAGTGGCCAGATCGCATCTGCATTCATCCACACAGGCCTCTCCACCATGCGGGGCCCATGGACAGCAAGGATGAGGTGATGCAGAAGAACGACGCTGTCCCACTCCTAGCTCTGTGGCTGTTACACATTAGCCAGCATGTAGCACCTCCTTCAGGCTCACAGCAGAGGCCTGGCAAGGCAAAAGTCAATGCTGGAGTCAAGTCTATACAACGATGACAAAAGCTGAAAGAAGTGAGAGCCACTGCTGCAGCCTGTGCCCTCTGCGCCAAGCTCCCACATGAAAACTGATCCCAGGGTAGGTGTGATGGTTTCAGGAGGTGGGACCTTTGGGAGGTGACCCTGTCGTGTGGGTGGAGCTTCATGAAGGGGACCATTTATCAAACAGACTTTTCCTTGGCCCTTCCACTATGGGAGGATCCAGCAAGAAGGCACCATCTGTGAGTCAAAACAGACTCACAAGACATTGGATTTACCAGCACCTTGGTTTTGTTTTTCTCAGCCTCCGGGATGCTGGGTGGTGTAGTTACCTTCTTGTGCTGGGATAAGGCACCTCGCCCAAGGCAGCCGATGGTAGGAATGTCTTTTATTCTGGCTTACAGTCTCAAGGGAAAGCTTCATGATGGCAGGGAAAAGATGGTGACCAGAGCAGGACATCACCTCCTTGCCACAGCAGATGGCAAACAACAGCAGGATAGTGATCCAAATACTGTCCAGCTAGGGCTAATAAACCTCAAAGTCCATCCTTAGCAACATACTCCTCTAGCAAGGCTCCACCTCCCAAATTGTGACTAGTTGGGAAACAAGCATTTAGAACAAATGAGTTTATTGTGGATACCTAATTTAAACCGCCACATTAGGAAATCAATTTCTGTTTTTATAAGCTACCTATTTTATGGTATTTTTCTATAGCACTCAAAATGAACTAAAATAGCTGGCATGATCAGACATGCTTAGCAGACGAGAGCCGTTCAGTGAGCTGGAAGACGGAAACAAATACTGTGACATCAATTGTGTAGTCCTCCATCTTTCAGTTTCTTCTGACCCTCCCAGAATCCTCCAGAAGGGAGCAACATTACCTCCACTCTACTAATGTGGGCTTGAAGACTCTGAGATCCACGGCTGATCACACAGCCAGCTCAAGGCAGAACCGTGCCTTGATTACTGCAATCAGGCTGTGGCGAGGCTATTAAGAATGTAGCAGGGGCCTTCTCGCCCATAATGCACGCACAACCAAGTCCAAGAACCCGAAAGGGCCCAAAGCACACCCACATAAAGGCAAGCGAAGGCACCTCAAGACCATTTAGAGTGGCCCTGGGCTCTGCTGTCAACCCTAGGGCAGCCTGCCATTCCTTCCCCCGACTGCAGCACCTGTTCACCCATAGGAGCACCAGACAAGGGAACAAATGACTCCCATCACCACACCCTGCAGATACTCTCCCAGCACAGTGCCATGGCAACCAAACAGAGCTCCAACTGCAGCTACAGGGCAGCAGAAGTCTGCATACCGGCCGAGTGACAGGCGCTGCCTCTAGCATTTCATAGGACTTCCTATGATGTTCCAGCAGCTGGAGGAAGATGCCATTACTCTCCCCTGTAAAGAAGAGAAAACAGACAGGTGAGGCTTTGTGCAGTGTCTCATACCCATGCTCCAGCTGTACCTCTGCTCTACCATCTCCCCCACAGCCAGCCACATAACACGTCCTCCACGACAGTGAGGACACACACTGAGCAAGGGGACATGGGGCATGTGCATGGCCCCACAGAATACAAGCTCCTCCAAGGCAGGATTTTCATCTCTGCTGCTCACCAGTGAAACCCAAGCTTGCAGCTCAGTGCCAGGCATGTGGTGGACATGTGATGAATAGTTGTCGAGTGAAGTAAAGAATTGTAGAGCCACCAGGGAGGCAAATGCTGAACTGGCCAAGCAAATCATCTCCACACATGGCCTCGCAGCTGGAAATTCAGAATTTATAAAGTGGAACAGCTAGTCTCCTCATAGTGTCATTTTGAATATAAGGTGATTGTCTACTAAGACTCATCTCAGCCCTGGCCTCCACCTGCACACAAAGGGGAGAGGAGGAAGGTGACATATTTATTGGTCCTAGAAGACAGCTGGTCTGAGAGGAACCTGCTCCGGCTGGCTGGTCCCCACCACCTTCCCTCGGCCAGCGCCACAGGCTCACCCTGCTCGTCCCAATTAACCTCCCACAGTGCAGCTGTCCTCTCACCAGGTGGAATCTTGGACCTTTGCTTGTGTAGTTGTAGGACTTTTCCACCCTGCCATGTGGCACAGATCTTAAGTGTCTTCATAAATGTTACAACATACAAATACCACATCCACTGAAGACAGAAGCCAGGGGCTTTCAGCTGCTTTCCAGGGCTCTGCCCACTGCCTCATGGGTTAGTTCAAGCCTCCCCTGCTTAGGTATGACCTGGTGACCGTGGGCATGGGATCAGCTTGAAATAATAAACCCCATTTGGGCAGTGGAGAGGGGCCTTTTCCACCTATGTATTTCCTTAGACAGGCAGGATCTGTCAAGTGAATTTGTTTTGCTCTCCAAATAAATGAGGAGCCCAGGGCTGTTTTGCTGATTGAATTCTTGGCATTTTTTCAAGCTTCTGACTAAGCAGCGTTAACACTGCAAGTGTGCGTCTTCACTGGCACTGCTCAGGGCTGCTTAATGAGTAATAGGAACATGGGTCCTGGTAGTGAGAGAGGCTCCAGAAGTCACCCAATGCATGGGGTTTAAAACACTTAAAATAGGTAAACTTTCATTCCAATAGGAGCTTACACTGAAGTCCATCATTTCATAACACAGTAGAGTGGAACACAGTATAGTGTGGCATAGTATAATGTAGCAATAGCATAGTGTAGTAATGGCATAGCATGATGTAACATAGTGGAACATAGTATATACCCCATACTATAGCACAGCATAGTTCATTGTTGGTGTGGGACAGTGTAGCATGTGGTGTGGAATGGTATAGTATAACCCTGCACAACACAGTAAAGTATTACAGTATGGTGAGGTAGAGCAGAGGGGAATGGAGTGAAGCACAGGGGTATAGTGCAGAGTGATGTAGTATTACATGCTATGGTATTGTCTAGTACAGCACAGTACTAATGCAGTGTGGTGTGATGGAATAGGGTGGAGTACAGTGTGGAATGGTATAATACAGAGGAGCATAGTGAGTGTGGTATGGTAAAATATAACACAGTATAGCACTGCAGGAGAAAACATATAGCATGGTAGGGTGGGGCAGAGTAGAACAGAGTGGGATGGACCAGGGTGGTATCATGTGAAGTGATATAGTACACTATTACAGGTTATAGCACTGTACACTAAAACACAGCAGGATGGGTAAGGTAGAGCAGAATGGAGCAGGGTAAATCAAGGTGGGATGGTGTGGACTGGTGGTATAGTATGGCGTGCTATGGTGTAATGAAGCACAGCATAGTATGACTGAGTGGGGTGGAGTGTGGCATGGCATATAGCACAGTTCAGCACATGGTGGTATATTGTAGTATAATGTAGTACAGTGGAATATGGAGGAGTGAAGTGGGCTGGAGTAGACTCTGGTATAGTATAGTATAGTATAGTATAGTATAGTATAGTATAGTATAAACACTATAGAATAGCACATGGTATAGTGAAGTGGTGTGGGGAGGGGTCAAGCAGAATGGAGCATGGAATACCGTGTGGTATAGAACAAACAGTACAGTGTAGAGTAAAATAACATGGTGGAGTGGAGTGGGATGGAGCAGAACTAGGTATAGCATAATGCCGCATAGTGGGTATGGTACGGTATAGTATAAGACAGCATAGCATAGTGTATATAGTTTACGGCATTGTAAAGTATGATATTGTATAGCATAAAACAGTATAGTACAGTGTATCATATATGAAGTGGGATGGGAGGGGGTAGAGTGGTGTATGGTATGGTAGTGGAGTACAGTGTGGTATGAGGTCATATAGAACAGTATAGTGTAGTGCGCTGTAATATGGTGGCATGCGACGGGGTGGGATGAGGCAGTACATGGCGGAGCATAGTGGGGTGTGGCATGGTATGATGTAGGATAGTATCACAGTCTGGTGAAGAGAGGCAGGGCGGGAAGCAGTGCAGTGGAGCGGAGGATGCTGTCAGGGTTATGTCAAGTCTACTGTAATCTACTATAATACAGCATCTCCAGGAAGGAAGCTGTTGATGTCGTGAAGTCAAGTCGTGACTACGTCCCTCCCTCTGAGAGCTCCCTTTCCTTCCTTTCATGCCAGGACCCAGACTTCTCTGGGATATCCTGGGCCCCCAACTAGCAGAGTTCCAGAAATCCTGGTCTAACCTAATCCCCTCACTGAATCATCATCAACAAGAATTCAGGAGGTTAGCCGGGCGTGGTGGCGCACGCCTTTAATCCCAGCACTCGGGAGGCAGAGGTAGGAGGATCGCCGAGAGTTCGAGGCCACCCTGAGACTACATAGTGAATTCCAGGTCAGCCTGAGCCAGAGTGAGACCCTACCTCAAAAAAACAAACAAAAAAACAAAACAAAAAAAAGAATTCAGGAGGCAAAGGAATGAATGCAAGCTCACAGAGCAGGCTGACGACCATGCTGGGCCAGCACCACATTTCCCGACTCAACTCCTGCTTCTTCTGTGATCCGTGGCCAGCCTCAAGCTGCTTTCTACCACACAGCACCACAGAGCACATCTGCTCAGGACAAGTGCATGGAAAGGCTGCTCCTCATGTGGTCCGGGGGCCTCCAGCAGGCACTGGGCAAGTGCATAAATGCTGACCATCATGCCTGTGAAGAGATCTTTCACATAAAGCCCAAGCTCAGGAAGTGGTGTCCCCACCTTGTCCTATATTGAACTTGAAGACATGGCAGGCAACAAAGCTGTCACTGACCTTGTTTCCCATCTCTCAAAGGACTTGCTGTCTTCAAAATGTGTTCTTCGATGGTGCAAAACAAAACAAAACAAAGCAAGCCCTTCTGTTCCAGTCCTCAGTTTATGGGAAGCAGATCAGAGATGTGAGTCACAAGTGGAAGTCAATTGACAGACGAGTGCTGTGAAGAGCGGGCCACCTGGTTTGCTCTGTGAGCTATTCACACTGACCCTTCCTCCTCAGCCAAAGAGGAGAACAAGGTTGTTGTTCTAGAAGCTTCCTTCCAGCTCCAGCATGCTGAGCCTAGAAGACAGGGGAAGCAATCAGGCACCCCTTCTTCCCAGAAGACATCCTTGTCTGTTCTCTGCTGAGAGGCAGGGGACGATGTAACCGGATGAGCCTCGCTATCTCCAAACAGCCTTGCTTCCGGTCTTTTATTTCCTCTACCTTCTCGAGGACTTTTCTCCTTAGCTTAGACTATTTTGGAAATTCTGGCCATATATAGCTGGCACCCCAGCATTTTTCCTTAGCCCTTTCCTGATAGCCTGGTGACAGGGATTGAGATGGGAAGCTTTCTCCCAGCACCTCCTTTCCTCCTCCCTCCAGCACACCTTCCTTCCACTGCCTTCCCCCTCCTTCCCTGTGTGTTCCCCCTTTCCCTGGGGCACCTCAACACCACCCCCACTCCCGCCACCAAGAGGAAGGTCACATGGAGTCTCTGGTTGGAACCCTCAGTGGTGCTCAGAAATCCTGAACACTGTGGGTTACACAGAGTCTGCTAGGAAGAACAAAGAGTCCTCCCTCAGGCTGGCCTCTGAACAGGCAAGGTGCAGGAAGCCTTATTAGGTCATTCAGCCTGAGAAGAAAGCTGCTGCTCACTGGGAAGGAGTCTCCTGGTCTGCCATCTCCATTTGCCTTCATTATCCTTCCCCCCCCCCCCATCACCTCTTTGGAGGAAGCCACTGTCTTCCAGAAACCAACCAGGGCACCTCACTCCCTCCAAACCTGGATAAGTAGCCCAGGCAGCAACTTCTCCTCAAACTGAATCTCTGCACCCCTTGCTTTCCCCCACCACTCAGACCTTTCAACATTCCCTATGGCTTTCCTGTCGTGAGGTCCCTGCCTGTCTGTGTCCTGCACTGACACACAAACTCCTTGAGGAAGGCACTGGCTCCACTGGGCTCATGTACGTGTAAGTGCAGTTTCAATAAATGTTTATTGAATGAATTTCTCCCACACTAAGATAACCCTTGAGCTCATGTGCTCGCACTCCATGTCCCATGCCTCTTGTTCCCAGTTGTTTCAACAGATAGAACAGCTGTATTCACGCAAAGATGAAGAAAGACATCCTTGCCATTTCCCTAGTTCATTGTACAGGGCAGGCCATAGTCTCCCACCATCTTCTTGGGACAAGTGGGCTGCTCTGGGTAAACCCTTCACTCCACTTCCTCATGCCCGGAGCCGGCAGCTTTCCAGAGTCTGTAAACAATTGTCACAGCCGCTGAGGCTGGGGAAGCAAGAGCAAGCCAGCCCCTGAGCAGTGCAGAGCTGCGGCTCTGAGAATCCCCAATCCAGCAGGGGACCTGGCCTCCCATCTCTGCACTAGACTCTTCCAACGATTGTGTTATGAATCTGAAATGTCCCCCACAGGCTCGCGTTTTGAACACTTGTTTCCCAGCTGGTGCTGTTCGTGTGGAACCTTGAAGAGATGAGACCTGGCCGGGAGAAGGGGGGCACTAAGGGACGGGGCTTTGGGGCTCGGTCCTGGCTTCTGCTTCACGTTCTACCACTGTGTGAACAGCCACCGTGGCACATTCCCACAACCCCGGACTGAGTCACTCTGCTACGCACTGCCTGGTATGGTACGCTGCAATCCCCTGAAGCTGTGAGCCAAAATAAATCTTTTGCTTTATTCTGTTCAAGGATTGTGGTCACAGTGACATGAAAGTAACTAATACACATCGCCTCCCACCTACCAAAATTGCCCTGAAGGAGGAATTGGCCAGATTAAAGCACAAAGGCCTAATAGCAGCTGACATCTTTCCTCTCTGGGAGCAGGCATACTTTCAACAAGCAAGGTCAGATTCATGGAGTGGATGCTTGCTGGTGACATGTTCATACCTGTAAGCAGCCAGGGGCTGGAAACCAGACAGCCTGGATTTCTATCCAAGGACCTCCAGATATACACTCTTTCAAAATATCAATGTATGTTTTCTTATAAAAATAATAAAATCTTATAGAAAATATTGTTATAAAACATTTTTTTAAAGAAATCAAAGCAGGGCTGGGAATATTGCTGCTCAAGAGCAGAGTGTTTGCCTGGCATACACAAAGCCCAAGGTTTAACTCCCACCCTCCAAAAACCAAAATCATTTAAAGACCCTGCTACTTCACTACTCACAGTTAATACTGCATATATTTTATACTTTTCTCTTTTCCTCTGTGGATTTTTAACTTCTATTTATGTATAAACAAACAGAGAGAGAATGGTGGACACTCCAGGACCTCTTGCTTCTGCAAATGAACTTCAGATGCATGGACCACTTTGTGGATCTGGCTTTATGTTGGCACTGAAGAAACCAACCTGGGCCAGTAGGCTTTGCAAGCAAATGCCTTTAACTGCAGACCCATCTCCCCAGTCCTGTTTGTTTGGATTTTCGTATAATCACTTTTTAAAAATTACCTTTTTCTTATTTTCTCCTATAAGAAAAACCTTTTTTCCAATCTCTTTTTCCATTGTGGAGCTCCCAGCTTACTTCCTGTAGAAGCTTAAAAGAGCTCGCTTTGCCAGGCGACCATGAGTGGCTGAGGACAGGGACTGTGTGTGGCCTGCACGATGGCTCACAAGGCAGACTAAATCAAGTGGCAGTATAACGTCTGTGGGTGACATCCAGTATCACCAAAGATATCGTCTTTGAATTAGGATTCCTTCTCTGCCCCTTAGTTAATGACCACAGTTCCACTGTAGGATGGTTTTCCTGAACTTAAACCTGCAGTTTGAACAGCTAAAGCTTAACTTCTGGAAAGAGGAAGCGACTCATTCAGAGGCAGATATACTATGAAGAGGGGAGCTGGCATTGAAAGCATACATCAACCACAATGGCTGTGAATGGCTTTTCCCTAAACACAGAAGGAACAGCAGGAGGGAAGGATCTGAGGGCACAGGTTCACTCAGGACTGGGGACTCAACCAAAGAAGTAAACGTGGACCTATGGCCCTACCTCCACATACTTGTCTGATCCCAGAAGCTAATCAGGGTTGGGCCTGGTTAATTCTTGAATAGGAGATCACCTGAGAATACCGGTTGCTGTACTTTTTTTTTTTTTAAGTAAAGATGGAAGAGGGACACCAAAAACAATAGGTTTTATCCCCCCTTCTGGGCCATTCAGACAAGGTGAGTGTTCTCAGCTAGAAATCCAAGAACCTCTAAAATCTGAAACTTTCTGAGTGTTGGCATGATAACATAGTGGGGACTGTCATGCGCAATCTCACGTAGAGGTTTGTAGGCAAAGTAGATGTGCATTAAAACATTGAAAAAGTTTTCTTTCGGCAGGGCCCAGGTGATGGCTCAGTGGAAAAAGCACTTTTCTCATAAGCATGAGTGCCTGAGTTTGGATCCCCAGAACCCACCTTAAAGCTTGAGGCTGTAGCAGAGGTCTGTAATCCGAACACACATGTGGGTGAGGAGAATCTACCACAGGCTCACAGGCCAAGTCACTGGGTGAACATGGTGGGGACCGGTGAAAGAACCTGGCTCAAGTGAGGTGGAAAGGGAGCAATGACATCTGGAATTTGCCCTTGGATATCTGCATACCCGTGCAAGCTCTCCCACACCCATGCTCGCTCACTCGCGCTCTCTCTCTCTCACACACACACACACCACAGAAGAAATTTCCTTCAGACTGTTTGTATGTGTCATAATGAAATAGAAAGGAGCTGGTGTCTATGCTTGAGTCCCATTCCCAAGACTGTCCATTGTCTAGGAGAAAAGTCCTGACTCTGAAATAGTTCTGGTTCTGAGCATTTTGAGGAAGGGATTCTCGGCCTGCAGTGGAAGGACATACCTGGGGTGCTACCTCTAGTTCTGGTCTAGTTAACCCTGTGACCTCAGGATCTAAGATAATAGGATTGGACCAGAATTGGTGGTTCTTTGATCTTAATGTACATCATAATTACCAGTGTAGTTCAGAAAATACAGATGTCTGTGCCTCACCCCCAGAAATCCCTATTTAAGTGGTCTGGTTTGCAGCCCAGGCAATGGTGAAGGTTTTTTTTTTTTTTTTTTTTTTTTTTTTTTCCAGCTCTCTCCAGCAGACTTTTGCTAGCAGCAAGATTTTTTTCTGAGTCCATTTTCAGTGCTAAATTCAGACTCCATATAATTTGGAAGCACAAACCTTGTATTTGTGCAAGTCTTATTTCCAGGATAGCTACCCTGGCCACCATCACAGCCCTCTGACTTCCACAGTGCGCACTCATATGTACATATAGTCAGACTAGGCATCCAGAGAGCTGTACACTTCCTCACCACTTTGCCACAACTTCCAATGGCAGTGCAGTGCTGTCATTGCTCCCCCACTTCATCTCAGGGCTTAGCGACAATGACAAAAAGAGGTGGGAGCAAGAGCACCCCTCATGAGAAAATTCTTGATTGACCTTGAGAAAATTGAATCCACTCCCTGATTAAAACCCAGTAATACTTCATCCATTCTGCCAAACACTAAACACAGCATTTATGAAATTGTGTCTTTCCTAGGACTGTTAGAAATTCTTAAAACAGGGATGGGGAGATTGCTTACTGGTTGAAAGCGCTTGCTGGCAAAGCCTGCCAGTTGGGTTTGGTTCCCCAGTACCCATGTGAAGCCAGGTGCAGAGAGTGGCACATGCACCTACAGTACATTAGCAGTGGCAAGAGGCTCTGGTACATCCGTAGTCTCTCTTTCTCTCTACCTTTCAAATAAACAAATAAAAATATTTTAAAGAAAGAAATCCTGAAAACATCAAAAAGTCTTTTTAAACACACACAAAAAAAGGCTGACTGGAATTCACTATGTAGTCTCAGGGTGGCCTCAAACTCACAGCAATCCTCCTACCTCTGCCTCCCAAGTGCTGAGATTAAAGGCGTGCACCACCTTGCCCGGCTTAGTTTTTCTCTTTTTTTTTGTATTTTTCATGAGCAAGACTGAGAGGGAGAGAGAGAGAATTGGCATACCAGGCCCTCCAGCCCTTGCAATCAAACTCCAGACACGGGCTCCATTTTGTGCACATGTGCAACCTTGCATGCCTGTGTTACCTTGTGTGTCTGGCTTATGTGGGATCTGGAGAGTCAAACACGGGTCCTCAGGCTTTTTAGGCAAGTACCTTAAACACCAAGCTATCTCTCCAGCCCCTATTTTTTAAAAAGTATATTATTTATTTATTATTTGAAAGAGAGAGAAAGAGCTAGACAGAGGAAGAGAGAGGGAGAGGCAGCGGGTATGCCAGGGCCTCCAGCCACTGCAAACGAACTCCAGATGCAGGCGCCACCTTTGTACATCTGGCTTACGTGGGTCATGGTCCTCGGGTTTCACAGGCAAGCACCTTAACCACTGAGCCATCTCTCCAGCTCCGGGATCCTTTTTGATGTGCTAATGAAGACAATGAGTCTGTTATCCTTGAAGACTGGCACAGACTCATGGGCAGAAGCGTAACTTGCTGATTGTGCTGACCACCTCAGAGTGTTTGCGGCAACATATGTCCACCAGAGCCATCGGGATAAATCTGCTTACACATGGGAAATGAGTCACATTCTGAGGAACACTGGCTTTGTCAGTATTTGGGAATTTTTCCTATCCCTGCAGGCCTCCAAATACCCAAGAGTTTTCTTCAGTTTATGCAAATGTAAGAACTCTCGTGTTACCTCAGAAAGTGTCCGTTTCACAACAGCGAATTCTTTGCCTGAAGACACGTGTGCTCTTGTCATTTTCCTGTGCCTCAAGTACAAATGCGCTGGCAAGCTACCATTCATGACCTCAGGCCCCATCTGATCTTCATCAACTTCTACTCCTTGTAGCGAAAAGAAAAGCCAGGACAAACTTTTACAAGATCAGCACGGATATACCTTTTTAGGTGCCACTCTGGGTGATGTGAAAGATCATAGACGTGTCGTTCCTAGAAAACAGCAGCCAGCGTTTATAGGTGCTGAGTTTTAGGGAGGTGTGCGTACAAGAAGTGAGCCCTGGGCCATGTCACCTTCTCATCAGCTGTCCGTGGGAACCTCGAGCAGTGCAAACGCTTGAGACATAAGAAACATCCCCATCCCGGAGAAGTGACTGCGGACTTGGGTCCTGTGCACACCTGAGCATCTGGAAAGTGAGTTAAGCCCACTGCAGACAAATGAGGGCCTGTTGTTGCCAATGTTAAAAGCCAGAACCTCATCCAGGCACAGCAAAGCAATTGATTTATTACAAACCTTCCAAACGAAAGAGGGAGAATAATCTAATTCTGGGACCAGTGCCATCGCCTAGTTACTGTCGGGCAGTAGACAGCTGCCTTCACGGTCTAATTTCACGAGCCTGTCACAGTGCTTAGAATTTCCATCCTTAGGAGTCCCTCACTGTATTCGGATACTTTATCTCCCTGGATTCCAAAAACTGTCTCTATAATATCCCAGAGTGGACATTTCCAGGAATGACGACTATTATACAAGGCACTGATACTTGGAAAATTCTGTCTCCTACTGAGCTGAAGCCCTTCTTGTAATTACATCTATGACTCCTGATCTTTCCCTAGCATGTATCTCCATAGAATGAAAAGATTATCGTTTCCCTATGATGACTGCTGAATATTTGAAGACAGTAAGTCTCCTTTACGCCTCATTCAAACCCACGACCCTGAGCGTCTTCAAAGCAATACTAAAGGAGGCTGCAGGGCTGGAGAGATGGCTTAGCGGTTAAGTGCTTGCCTATGAAGCCTAAGGACCCCGGTTCTAAGGCTCCGCTCCCCAGGACCCACGTAAGCCAGATGCACAAGGGAGCACATGCATCTGGAGTTCGTTTGCAGTGGCAGGAGGCCCTGCACACCTATTCTCTCTCTATCTGCTTCTTTCTCTCTCTGTCTGTCTGTTGCTCTCAAATAAATAAATAAAAATAAACAACAACAACAAAAAATACATTTTAAAGGAGGCTGCATCCAGAGTCACCCTCATTTAAGCCACCTCTCTCTGGACCTGGTGGGTAAAATATGAGGCAAAAATCCTCCAAAAGTGGCTTTTCAGGCATGGAAGATCGGGCTGTGATTTGGATACGCACTGTCCCAGTGGAACGGCAGTGAGAAATGGTGGGACCTTTACGAGGTGAAACCCAGTGAGTGAAGTGATGAATGTTGGGCTCAGAGAGTTGGTTTGATCTCAAAGGAGTGGATTAATTCCCAGGAGAGCATTGTTACAAAAGAGTGAGCCTGGCTCTTGCATCCTCCCCACCATACTTTGATATACCCTGAGATTTACAATTCTGAGATTTGTGAGTCATTTGAGAGAATTATTCCGACCTAGGGTGGTCCTGGGGGCCCATTGTTATGCTCTGAAGTAAGGACAGCCCAGTGTTCCCCAGACTTTGCACTTTGCCAAACTCTACTGCAGTCCCTTAGTTAGAGGATAAATCCGGGCCTTTGTCCCGTCTCACCTCTGCCCCTGGAGCGGGACTCCCCAGCCCTGGGACAATACCGCTCACAGTCCCCGGCCTGCGCCTTTGTGCTGGCACGTCCCGTCCACGCGGGCAGAACTGAGGCCCTTCCAGCAAGTCGTGAGCAGAAGGACAAGACAAGCTCTGAACCCAGGCCAACCGGCAGACACAGTTGTCTCAGCACTGCTCCAGCATGCAATTCCAAAAAGTGGAGGAGAATTCTTCATCTGAGCCTAGAGGTCAAGGTTATTATGAAGGTGTAGTTTTTTTTTCAAAGCAGCAAGACAGAACCTATTTTATTCAATTTCACAGGTTGTTAGCCTGATTTATAGCTTCTAAGTAGCTAGACAGATGTTATGCGCAGCTCTGTTTGTACGCTTGCCTCAGGCTCAGAAACGCCAGGTGCCTGCCTGTTGCCGACTGCAAGAATTTTGTTTTCCGAAGCTCCCGCTTGACGACTGTGTCTGTTAAGACAGTCTGCCACGGCTGAACACAGGGCGACCGGCTACACTTCTCAGACTCTCTCTCAATGTGCGGAATAGGACATCAAAGTTTGCCTTATCATCTCCTGAGGGTTCAAAATGCCAAGAATTCTAAAACAAAACCCCATAATTATCATATTCCAAAGTGACACACCATATATAACCCAGCTTCAGGTTATACAGTGAACCAGACCAAAACTTAATGGCAGAAAACAATGCATTTGTCAAAGTGCCTTTGGCTTTAAAGTGAGTGTGGAGTACAGGGGCAGCTTGCCTCCCACTGATGTCCGGTACTTGGCTGGAACACCACACAATACTGGACTGCCCAAGATATCTCCCTGGTCCAATGACCAGGGCTTTGACTTTCCCAGGAGCTTGGTTCCTTGGCTTTCTGTCATGGGCCCTCTCCACGCATAGCTAGGGTTTCCTCACAGAATGGCAGTCTGGCTGTTGAATTATCTCCGAGAGAGAGATAGAAAGAGAGAGAGAGAGGAGATGCCAGGTCACTTAAGACTGGGGTCAGGCACTTGTCCTTTTGAGTAGTACTGGTCCAGGTGAACAACAGTTGGCCAAGGTCAGCCAAGGTTTCAAGGGACAGGACGGAAACAGCCCCACCTCTCCACGGGTAGAGCACAATGCACAACGAAGGAGGGGATAATGGTGACCACTTGGGGGATGGCTGACAGATAACCCATTAACAGAATTTGTAAAGGAAGAGCCTGAAGACACCTGCAATCTTTAGCTCTAAACCAACCTTTATTTGCACTCTTTCTTAAATAAGTAAAAAAATGTATTTTTTTAAAAAAGAATTCGCTGGATGTGATTAGGTCTCGGCAGATAAGTAGAGCTACACACTCAGCCCCAGGAGGTCTGAGCTGAGTGCTTGGAGCCTCCAATATTATTGTGTCACATGAGTTTTCCAATATTATTGTGTCACATGGGTTTTCTGACGTGTTTTCAGCTCTACACATGCGTCTTCATGTTTGCAGGAAGTTGGGCCTGTGGCGGGTCATGGTCTTTCACAAGGTTCCAGATCATCCTATGAGGATTAGCACAAAGAGTCAGGAGCTGGCTCGAGGGACGATCACCTCCAAGACCCACTGCGCTGACAGCATTCTATGCTCCCCAGAAGTGCCAGGCTCTGCAGTGGGGCCAGGCCTTTCGGACTCTAACTTGTCCTTCTGCATTGGACCAATTCAGCATTGTTCCGTGATAATGATAGGCCCAGAATCTTAACCAACAAGCCCTCTAGAATTCCCAGTAACTGAACCATCATTATATATATCATTATGTGTGTGTGTGTGTCTGTGTGTGCGTTTTTAGAGCTCTGATTTTAAAACATTTTCCCACCTTTCTCAATACTCCCTCCTTGTTTATATGTTTAAAGTAGCATGTCAAAGTGCCTTGCACATCATGGCAAGATGGAGTGGAAGCCTGGGCATCATGCGCATTTGAGCTCAGGGTGGCATGCGTCTAGACAAAGTCCTACAGGAGGATCCGCATCCGTACGTGAACCAGCTCCTGTTCTCAGACAGGCTCCTGCGTGTGGGCAGGATCTAGTACTCAGACAGGCTCCACCACACTCAGAGTCCTGCACACAGACACTCCTGTACATGGACAGCCTCCTTTACACAGACAGGCTACGTCTGCGCATGGAAAAGCTCCTGCACATGGACAGATGTGCCCATTCTTCTCTCTTGCTCATTTTGGGATTTTCCAACTAATCACAGGATGCAAGTTCAGGCTATTCAGGGACATCAGGCTGTCTGAGCTGTAGACTCAGCAGGCAGAAGCCACAAATTCCTAAGGTCCACACTGCTTCTGTGAGACCAGGTGTTGCAGTCAGGTTCACATTGCTGGTAGAATTCACCCAACCAAGAGCAGCTTGTGGTTAAAAAAAAAAAAAAAAAGAGGTTTATTTTGGCTTATAGGCTCGAGGGGCAGCTCCACGATGGCAGGAGAAAATGATGGCATGAGCAGAGGGTGGACACCACCCCCTGGCCAACATAAGCTAGACCATAGCAACAGGAGAGTGTGCCAAACACTGGCAAGGGGAAACTGGCTATAACACCCTTAAGCCCGCCCCCAATAATACACTCCCTCCAGGAGGTGTTAATTCCCAAATCTCCATCAGGTAGGAAACTAGCATTCAGAACACCTAAGTTTTTGGGGGACACCTGAATCAAACCACCATACCAGGTAAGTAAGAGTAATATGGTAGTGGGGTTGGGGAAGTCAGGGACAAACACGACCTAAGCTGGTGTCTCCCAGCTCACATTTGGCTGAGGCTCAGCAATGCCCGTATCCCTCTCCACAGAGGCTTCCCTGCAAGCATAGGATATGAAGCAAAGGCATCTTCTCTGGGGTCCTGGCATCCTTATCTGGCTGGGCAATGCATGGCTCACCAGAGGATTGCATTTCACCGTTGTGGTGCTTTGATTCAGGTGTCTCCCATAAATTTAGGTGCTCTGAATGCTAGCCTCCCAGCTGATGGCAATTTGAGAATTGAAGCTTCCTGGGGGCAGTGTGTTGTTGGTGGCAGCCTTATGGGTGTTATTACCAGCTTCCTCTTGCCAGTGTTTGGCACACTCCCCTGTTGCTATTGTCCATCTGATGTTGGCTGGGAGGTGATGTCCACCCTCTGCTCATGACATCGTTTTCCCTGCCATCATGGAGCTTCCCCTCAAGTCTGTAAGCCAATGTAAACCCTTTTCCCCACAAGCTGCTCTTGGTCGGGTGATTTCTGCATCAATGTGAACCTGACTGCAACAGCCATGAAGGCTGAAGGAAGCAGAGAAGTCTTTGGAGCTGCACCGGGAGCTCAGACGAAGGGTTTGTGAATAAATACCTGTGCTGACTGGAGTTTCTCCAAGATCCTTCTCTTGCCTTCATCAAGAATTGTTCTTTGTCCCATAACTTGAGTTGCTCCCCAGTTTCAAGAGGACTTCAAATGCTCTGATGCTCCCCCTTGGATGTGGGAACTCTACCCTGTGACTGAGACACCCAGTGGCACATGAGGAAGTGGGACATGGTGGCGGCAGGCAAGGGGTCTAAATGGAGGGCTGCCACACGGGGCTCTCCAGCTGGCCACCCAGGTGTAACCCTCCAACAGTCCCTCACCTTCTGGACCATGTGGACGAACTGGCCATCTAGGAAGCAATCAGCCATTGAGAAGCCGAGGCTCTCGTTCTCCATCCCTGTGAGGTAAGAACAAGCCACTTTTTCATGGCCAGCCCCAGCTCTCACGAAGCAGTGACAGTGATCATCACACCGTTACCTTCTGTGTGCGTTTTCATGCAGAATCAGCAAGTAGGGCATTCTCTTAGCGTCTATAGTAAACCTGCATTGATAGAGTGCTTCGTTACCTGAATAAATGTTAAGAAGGGGAGCCAGGCCCAGGCATACTGGGGGTCCCAGGAGGTGCTACAGCTCCAGACTGGATGAAGGTCATTTTGAAGGCAGCGTCTTAGACTCTCTTGTGGGTTTTGTCTTCACCAGGACCCCATCTCCCCTGTCCACACAGAGCTTCTGGTCCTGTAGGATGCCCGGAGCCAGACTGGGATGTGGGTACTGCGATAGTTCCCCTTCTTGTTGCTTCCAGGAGCTGCTGGGAGCTGAAAGAGATAGGGACCTGCAGGGGCTTCCTGCTACAATTAAATGGCTCACAAAGCACTTTTTTGCCTAGGCATGTGCTAGGGGAGGGGCAGGAAAGGCACAATATGAGGAAGTTTACAGGGCAAGCTGGGGATTCGCCTCTGAATTCCTGTACAGGAAGGAAGGAACAGTGTCACTATGGAGTGACTCTTGTTCCCCCACCACCAGCCCGCCCCAGTGGATGGACGGGTATACACATATAGGAGCTGGTGGGAGCAGCCAACATTTTTTTTTTTATAGTGGCAAATCAGTCTGTTTAAGACACACAGCTTGGAGGAGACTCAAGAGGGCCTGGGAAGCATGTTGTCATCATCTGTATCTCTCTCCAGATCGGGAGCTCCACATGCGCCAATTCACAGAGCCTGATCTGTGGGACAGATGTGTCCTCAGCATTTCAGAGTCAGTGAAGTGAGTTGTTCAAGACCACATAGCTACAGAGTGGCAGCCTCAGAGTTTGGACCTCAAGTGGTTTGATGCAGGAGAACATGAGATTAAAAATCAGTCATCCACAAAGAGAACTCACTAGAAGCGCTTACAGAAATGCGTGACTTTTAGAACCAGGCCTTTCCAGGGGGACACTGAGGTGAGTAACAAGCTCAATAGAGTGCTGTCACTCAGAATAAATGCCATGGTTCCCCCTTCTCATCACCCTGTCCTGTGTATTCCCAGTACAAGGAGGGATTGTGGTTCAGTCCCAAAAAGGACCTTGCACAATGGCAAGCTCATGTGTAAAGCTTGTGCCAATGGTTATCCCTTAACTAAAGAGACACAGAGGAAGAACCTCAGAGGGGAGCAGTGATTCTTCTCTCTTTTCCCTCAGTGGGGTGCTCCCACCAAAGAAGGTGGACTTCATGTAGGACAACACAGAGCAACAAATGTCCACTCTGCCTGACCCAGAGTCTTCCTACCGTCTTAACTCCTACGGGACACTACGGTTTGGATGTGGTCTGTCCCTCAAAAGTTTATGTATTAGACACTTAATCTTTGGTGTGGCAATGTCAAGAGGGAGTGGGACCTTTAAGCGGTGGGGCTTAGCAGGAAGTGCCCAGGTCAATAGAGATGTTGTCCTCAGAAGAAGTTAACAGTCAATGTGGTTCTTATGAGACTTTGATTGGTTCTTGGAAGAGGGTTGGGATAAGAAGAGCTGGCCGACTCCCTCTCTCTCTGAGTTCTCGTCTCATGGGCTCCCACCATTGTCACTCCATTGCCACCAGGACTTCACCACGGCCAAGAAGAAGTCAGCTCACCCTCTAGATCCTGCAGGGCTGTGAGCTAAATAAACCTCCTTTCTTCTGGGACTTGGTTCTCCTACAAGGCTCTGTATCTCTAACAATACTACCTCCTTCTCCACGACATGTGGCCACTCAAGGGAACACGCAGAGAGGGTGTCTCCTCTGAGCGAAGGACGGAGCCAGCTTGGGGAAAAAAAAAAAGCAACTTTCAATCCCAGAGAAGACTGGAATGTCACATTATTTATTGCCTTCTAGACTGACTTTATAAGACATTTTTGTCTGAGCCACAGGGCTTGATAACAAATGCAATAAATGTGGGGTGAGTGCTGATTTAGGGTAACAATATGAGATGATGATGTCATATATGTAGTAAACAAGAGTTGCTATTGAGTTATAAATAATCACTTTACAGCAATCTTGAGTAGGTCTGATAGCAGATGTGTAATAAACACACTCACTTGATGGAAATTCCTTTCCTTTGAAAATTCCTTTGAAAAGATGGGAAAGCAATCTATTACAGAAAGCTTCATGCGGGCTTTTCTCGGTGCTTTGGTGTGGTTTAACCCTTCTTTGGTCCCCTAAGTGGACCAGGTCTTGCTTAGCATTCTCTGTGTTTTTTGTGTACCATAATTATAGTCCAGGAAATCTGAGTCATTCGACCCAGCTACTTCTCAGGCTGGCCTGCTGTTTGTGAATCTAAATCTTATAGTCACTACATGAAATGTGATGCCCTTTCTTCAATTTATGATTTTTTTTAAAAAAAGAATAGGTTTAATTTAATTTAATTTATTTGAGAGAGAGAGAGACAGAATGGGCATGCCAAGGCCTCTAGCCACTGCAAACATACTGCAGACACATGCGCCACCCCATGCATCTGCCTTACCTGGGTGCTGGGGAATTGAACCCGGGTCTTTAGGCTTCACAGATAAGTGCGTTAACCACTAAGAAATCTCTCCAGCTTTTAATGTATGATTTTTAAAGAGATCTAGTGATCTAGAATTTTCTCTCATTTGACCATATCTTTGAGAGGAAGTCATCCTAGAATTTTCAAGGCAGAACTTTTACTAGCACTTGGATCCTGATGCCTTGTAAGGAGGCCTGAACCCTTTCTCTAGCTCTCTGTCCCCCTTATCTTATTCCTTTGCTTCCCCAAGCTAGGTACCACTACCCTGCAGTTTGTGCCCATCACTCTCTTGCTTTCTTTTTACTATATTATCTCATCAACATGTCATCTGTAAAAATATTTTATACTTATTATTTTTAACTCTGCTTTAGTCATCTTTACTTCGCTACAACAAAAATATCTAAGATAATCAACTTATAAAGAAAAAGGGTTTATTCTGGCTCATGGTTTTGAAGGTTCCAGTCTATGATTGAGCCCGCTGTTTGGGACTCTGAAGAGGCGGCACATCAGAGCAGGAGCAAGGGTACTGCTCCCTGACTTCATGGCCAGGAAAAAATGGGCAACTGTTGTATCCATTATATTATTCCTTGTTCTTTTTAAGTGTTTTAATATTTAGTATAATTTTATTTATTTTTAAAAATATTTGGAGAGAGAGGGGGAGGGGAGTTGGGCATGCCAGGGCCCAATCTATAAACAAGCTCTAGATGCATGCCACTTTACATGGCATCTGGCTTTACATGGGTATTGGGACACTGAAACCTGGGCCAGTGGGCTTTGGGAGTGGCCTTAAACCACTGAGCCATCTCCCCAGCCCATAATAAGCATTTTAAAACAGGAGACAAAGCAAGATTTACAGGTTTCTAAGTATTTTTGTGACCTTTGAAAGAGAAATGGCAGTTTCAGAAGTTTGTGTCCATGGGCTTGAGGAGATAGGTCAGCAGTCAAGTCTTTGTCACTTAAGCATGAGGGCCTGGGAGGGCCTGGCAGGGTCTAGGAGGGCCGAGTTCCCAGACCACATAAAAAGCTGGGCATGGGGCTGGAGAGATGGCTTAGTGGTTAAGGCACTTGCCTGCGAAGCCTAAGGATACAGGTTTGATTCTCCAGGTCCCACATGACCCAGACGCACAAGGTGGAGCACGCATCTGGAGTTCGTTTGCAATGGCTAGAGGCCTTGGTGTGCCCATTCTCTCTCTCTCTCTCTCTTTTTCTCATACATACATAAATAAATAAATATTTTTTTTAAAGCTGGGCATGACCATACACATCTGTAACTTCAGCCATGGTGGTGGGAGAGGGGGATGTGCAGAGACCAAAGATTTGTTGACTGAAAATGGCAGCTCAGGGTGAGGAAGAGACTCTGTCTCAAGGCAATAATGTGGATGAGCCATAAAGAGGGAATGTAAGTTCTCCTCTGACCTCTACATGCATATGCATAGCATTGCATGTGCACACACATATGCATACAGCACACATAACACATCTCAGCACAATATTCTGTGTGCACACACATACACATGCATGTAAAATGTATTATCAATGAATATCTGTTTTTAGATGTTTTTCAAGATAACATCACCTTGTGAAAACTCCTTGAAACACAAACTTTTTTTTTTAATTTTTTTTGTTCATTTTTATTTATTTATTTGAGAGTAACAGAGAGAGGAAGAAGCAGATAGAGAGAAAGAGAGAGAATGGGTGCGCCAGGGCTTCCAGCCACTGCAAACGAACTCCAGACGCATGCGCCCCCTTGTGCATCTGGCTAACGTGGGTCCTGGAGAATTGAGCCTCGAACCGGGGTCCTTAGGCTTCACAGGCAAGCGCTTAACCGCTAAGCCATCTCTCCAGCCCCGAAACACAAACTTTTTAAATATCTAATTTATTTATTTATTTGAGAGAGGAAGAGAAAGACAGAAAGAAGCAAGAGAGAGAGAGAATGGTCATGCCAGGACCTCCCAGCCACTGCAAACAATCTCCAGATGCATACACCACCTTGTGGGTCTGGCTTAATGTGGGCACTAGGGTACGGAATCTGAGTCCTTTAGCTTTGCTGGTAAGCACCTTAACCATTAAACCATCTCTCCAGCCCACGAAGTATTAACTTTTACTGAGTTCATTTAAAGAATCTTCACACCGTAGAATGACCAATATGGAAGTGATTCTACTAGACAAGCTGCAGGCTTATAAATATTTGTCATCAGAGAGAGATGGCGAGAACCCATGCACTGCCTTCTCTGGTTCTTTCCCTTCTCTGACTCACCTCACCCATCAGCATCCTCCCAACCCTCGACTCACCTCACTCATCAACACTGCCTCCCTTTTAAGATTCTTCCAGGAAACAAAGCTCTTCTGGGGAATGGAAAGGCTTATCCAAGACATGCCTGCATTCTATGGCTCTGGAAATTTCTCATACTTCTGTCCCCAGGGAGAATTCACATGTCTGGAAGAGGCTGTCATCAGGGAGGGAGATGTTGCTGCCACTCTTGTCAAGGACCTGGATGAGTGTGGGAAAGAGTCATATTTGAATACCTGGTTTGAGGCACTTGGTATAGTTATGAATGTTTTTTTTGTTTTGTTTTTGTTTTTTTTTTTAGAGTTGGGCAGATGGCTCGGTGATTAAAGGCATGCTGGCCTGGGTTCAATTCCCTAGTGTCCATGTAAAGCCAGATGCAGAATGGTACATGCATCCGGAGTTTTTTGGCAGCAATAAAAGACCCTGGCATACTCACGCATAAAAATAATAATAAATAAATTCTTTTTAACTTTTTATTTATTTGAGAGAGAAAGAGGGAGAGAGAGAGAGAGAACGAGCATACCAGGGTCTCCAGCCTCTGCAAACAAACTCCAGACGTATATGCCACCTTGTACATCTGGCTTACATGGGTCCTGGTAAATCTAACCTGAGTTTCTCGTCTTTTTAGGCAAGTGCCTTAACCACTAACCTGTACCTCCAGCCCAATAGATGCTTTTTAAAAAGGATGATTTGTAAAATTCACCAGGAAACCCCACTTCTGCCGAGCACATGTCCACGGGTAATGTCAACAAAGGTAATGTGTATTCCAGGGACTGGCAAGGTAGCAGGCACAGAATTAGGTGCTGGGTAAAAGGTTCCTTCAGTAGACAAGCTTATGCAGTGGATCTGGCTCTAGACTAGATCTGGAGTACCCACTCTCCAAAGGTCTTGTTGCCAACCTGTGGTGCCGAGAGGTGTTATAGACCGTAGGAGGTAGTGCCTAGTGGAAGGAAGTCAGACCATTAGTGAGAGGGGATGAAAGAGCTATTAGGACCCTGTCCCTCTCCCTTCTAAGCTATCAGACAATTAACTGGTCTCCTCTGCCACATGTTTCTGTCATCATATACTGTGCCAAGCACAAACAGACCACAGTCTGAAACCTAGACCTTTTTTCTTTATAAGTTGATTGTTTCAAGTGTCTTATCACAGTAATGAAAACTGACTAACACATATGGTTATTACCATTTTATAGCAAAAAAAAAAAAAAAACAACTACAACTTGTAAAGATACTTTCCATGCCATATCTCACAGTTTGTAAGTATCAGAGTTAAAATGCTCCCTCAAAGCTGAGTGTGGTTGGGCACTACTTTAATCCCTGTACTTGGGAAGCAGAGGTAGGAGGATTGCTGTGTGTTCCAGGCCAGCCTGAGGCTACATAGTGAATTCCAGGACAGCCTGGCCTAGAGTGAGACCCTACCTCAAAGAACAAAAATGCCCCCTCATCTGTCACTGTCTATGTTCCTCTCTATGTCCACTATGTCCATGTTCCTCTCCACACACTTGCTTTCCTATAAACAGGCATTTCTTTCTCTTAAG
The DNA here is from genome assembly GCA_036346955.1 of Dipus sagitta. Taxonomy (NCBI): domain Eukaryota; kingdom Metazoa; phylum Chordata; class Mammalia; order Rodentia; family Dipodidae; genus Dipus; species Dipus sagitta. The sequence goes on along the minus strand of CM070773.1, from coordinate 148,510,368 downwards.
CCCAGGACCACATGGACAATACTTTATTTCTTCATTTTCAAGTAAAAAGAGGGAAAGTGCTCATTGCTTCTCATCAGAATTGACTTCTCCAGAGTAAGGAGCAGGATGAGCTTGGCTTTTCTTTCTAGAAAACTACTGAACTGACTTTTTTTGTTGTTGTTATTTTGTTTTTCAATGTACGGTCTCACTGTCTAGCCCAGACTGACCTAGAATTCACTGTGTAGTCTCAGAGTGGCCTTGAACTTACAGCAATCCACCACCTATCTCTGCTTCTCGAGTGCTAGGATTAAAGGCAGGTGCCATCACTCCCAGCTTTGTCTTTTGTTTTTAAAATTATTAAGCTGGGCATATTGGTGCATGCCTTTCATCCCAGCACTTGGGAGACAAAGGTAGAAGGATTGCTGTGAAGTTGAGTTCAACCTGGGCTAAAGTGATAACCTACCTTGAAAAATCAAAATGGAACAGAAACCAAACTAAAATGATTTCATTATTTATTTGTGTGTGTGTATGTGTGTGTGTTTCAAATGAGATGGGGTATGTGCACGCCATGATGAACTGTGGAGGTCACAGAAAAATTTTCTGGCAAATCCTTCCCTTCCCACCTCATTTGAGTAAGAGTTTCTTGCTCTGAATTTTCAGTTGGTTTTGGTCTTGTAGTTCTTTGCTGTACTCGCCATGAGGTTCTAGAAATTCTCCTGTCTCTACCTTCCTTCAAACAGCAACATCAGCATTCTGGATCACAGAAGTCCACCACCACCTCTACATGAGCATCAGCATGCTGGATTACAGAAGTCTACCCCTATCTCTCCATCAGCATCAGCGTGCTGGATTATAGAAGCCCACCCCCATCTCTCCATCAGCATCAGCGTGCTATACTATGCAAGCCTGCCAAGGCTTCTGTATTTTTACCTGAGGTCTGAAAATTGAAACCCATCTTGAATGGCCAATGCTTTCTCCACAGATCCATGTCCCCAAGCCTGAATTGACTTTTTACCAATTACCAAGGCTCTGCCAGCAAATGAGTGAATGGCAGGCCTTAGATGAGTTACTAGTGGCTCAATGCAGTAGTTGCTGGGCTTTGAGGTCATCTTGGTCTGGACCTGGATTGGTAAATCTAAAGGCTGTAGAACCCTTTAGGGAAATAGCTAGAATTGACAGATGGTATGTTTACAACCCACTCAGGAACCTCAGAAACCTTTCCCATGTTGTAATAGTATTTCACCTCTTGATCAAACTTCAGCTGTACCTAGCAACCTTGGATACAATGAGCATGGGCTTATACTTATCGCTGCTATTCCAGACCGACTGGCGGAAGTCCACTGGACACACTCAAGACGGCGGGGAGGCTGATGCATTGGAAGCTCATCCTAACCCCACTGTCTATCCAAGTCTTCAAACCCAGTTTCTACAGCCGGGCTGAATAATCAGTCACAGCCCAGCTTAGATGTGTTGCAGACTGAAGAGAGAGAGAGAGAGAGAGAGATGGGGTCTAGGGTAGGCTGGATGAGGAGATCTCCTTTCTGAGCTCCTTAGCTGACAGCTGTGGACCTGTGTGACTCACAGACCCGCCTGTCATGCACAGCATGCTGCCTCCCTGTCACCTTAAGTACATGCTGCCCTGGGCTTGCTGGGAGAGCGGTGACCGAGGACACTATGCACTGTGTTAAGAGCCTCCCGATCATGGCTCTGGCTGGGACTGGAGACCTTGTTTTCCACTCCTCCCTGCCAGGGCCCCTCAATCATAATCCTGCACAGCCCTGCCGAGGCCGCCCTGGCCTGTCTGTGAGGAGCTGGCTGCCTGGGCCATTTCATGGGGCTTTGGAAGTGGAGGCCGGCAGGGAGGAGGGCCAGACGGCAGCCGTGTTTGCCCTTGGCAGCCAAACTGGGCTCTGCGCTTCTCAGATGGACGCCTTCCTCCCCCCCCCTTGTCACCCAGTAGCTTCTTAGGGCCGCTCAACCTTGTTCCAGGTGTAAGCCGAGAGTGAGCAGTCGGCGCGCACTAAAGAGGACGCATGGCACCCTAATCCTGACCGTGCATGAGGCTGGGCCAACAAAACTGAGGACCAGCCACAGCATGGAACACAGTTCTAACAAAATCTCTCCTGGCTGGCAAAAATTTTGCAGGTGTCTATGTCTCCTCTTCTCATGCAACACCTGCAAATCCTATAATCAGAATCAAAGAAAGTGGGAAAATCATCAAACCCTGAAGATTTTGCTGCCGAATACCTTCCCTTCGCAGCAGTGGCTTTGGTGTGTGACGCGTGTGGGAATGACTGGGCATCATGTGGTGAGCAGATGGGGCTCACTGGGTAAGTGGCAAGGCTGTGCAGCGTAAGGAGCTTCTTCACCTGATGTCAAGGCTGCTGGCTCTCAGACCACATTTTGGGTAGTCGGAGTAAAATACACGATTGATTCAAGTGCAGGACATTTCAGCAACCACAGATATTTCACTGGTTCATTCCTTTACTCAGCCAATATGCACTGACTATGGATAACGTGGTCTCCATGCTAAGCACTGGGCAAACAGTTGACCCAGGTGTAGACCTCAAGATGCCCAGCGTTCTCCTATGATCACTTCAGCACGTTCACCGTGGGCATTCAGGGCACCAGGCTCTCCACCTTCACCTCCACCTGTGTGACCAGGGCAGGCACACAGCAAGCTTGTTTATCAGGCCACAGAGCTGCAGAAAGCCGATTGTCAGCCGGAGTATTGGTCATTCTTTTAGGGTAGTTTCCAGCACAAAATAACCAACCAGAAAGAGCTTATGAAAGAAAAGGGATGATTTCTGCTTACAGTTTTGAGGGGAAGTTTGATCGTGGTGGACAAAGCATGGCAGGACCAGGAGCCTGGGTCACGTCCTCACATCTGGACCACATTGTCACATCAGGAGGAGGAGGTAGAGAGGTCAAGTGGGGCTGGGGTGTAACGACTCAAGCCCTGCCCCCACTCGATCCTCCAGCCAGGGTCCATCTCCCAAAGGCTCCACAACTTTCGTGAGCAGCACTACCAGCTGGGGATTAAGTGTTCAAACACACACGTCTATGGGGACAGTCTGCATTCAAACCACCATAGCAAGCATCACTTCTTCGGTGTGAAGTAGTGTGATACATAGAAATTCAACGTGAAAGGCCCCCAAGTCCCAAACACTGAGGAACACTAACAACCCTATGCTTTCTTTCTACATGTAAATCTTCCCATGGGTGTAGGGCTTAATAAAATTATGTGTGTGTGTGTGTGTGTAATATTTTATTTTCTTATTTGAGAGAGAGAGAGAGAGATAGAAATAGTCAGGGAGAGAGAGAATGGGCACTCCAGGGCCTCCAGCCACTGCAAATGAACTCCAGATGCACATGGCCCCTTGTGCATGTGGCTTACGTGGGTCCTGCAAAGTCAAACTGGGATCCTTTGGCTTTGCAGGCAAGTGCCTTAACTGCTAAACCATCCCTCCAGCTCCTAAAATTATATTTTGTATGAATTACTTTTCTTGTTTCTGTGGCAAAATACCTGACAAAAACAAGGAAGGAAAAGTTTATATTTTGAGTCAGACCATCGCTGGGAGGATGACGCAGTGACGAGAGCACGGTCAGGATGCGGAGATCAGTGAAGGCTGCTGCTCGGCCTGCTTTCTCCTTTGTATTCAGTTCACAACCCCAACCCATTGGATGGTGCTGCTCACAGTTAGGGCAGGTCTTTCCTTCTCAGTTAACCTAGGAATTCTCTCACAGGCATGCCCAGAGACTTGTTTCCATAGTAATTCTAAATTTCATCAAGCTGACACTCAAGATCAACAACCTCAGGTGTACATACCAAATAAACATCCCTTTATTTACTAATGGTAGATTGAAGATTCTTTTCACATGATAACTTTTTTTTTTATTTTAGAGAGAGCAAGAGAGACACGGGGGGGGGGGGGAATTGGCGTGCCAGGGTCTCAGCCACTGAAATCGAACTCCAGAGATGCTTGTGCCACCTAGTGGGCAAGTGAGACCTTGCGCATGCCTTACCTTTGTGCGTCTGGCTTATGTGGGATTGGCAGAGAGATGGAACCTGAGTGCTTAGGCTTTGCAGGCAAGCAACTTGACCACTAAGTCATCTCTCCAGCCCTCACATGTTTATTCTTTTGCTTCTACTTCTTAGTCTGTTTACACTCTTAGAACAAAATATCAAAATATTGTCTAATGTACAGATGATAGAAATGTGTTTCTCAAAGGTTTGGAGGCTGGGAAGTACATGGTCAAGTTGCTGACCAGTGTACTGTGTGGCGAGAGTAGAGATTTGCCCCCCAGATGGCGCCTTGCGTTGCTGTATCCTCACGTGGCAAAGGGGGCTGTCTAGGCCCCTCTGACCCTTTATGAGGGATGAATTGCTCACTGAAGGTGCCACCTCGTAATATCACATTAGCAACTTTCTTCTTTTCTTCTCTTTCTTTCATTCTTTGCAGGTGTGTGTGTATGTGTGCACACGCACATGCCAGGGCTTCTTACCGCTACACATGAACACCAGAGGTTTGTGCCACTTTCTGCATGTGGGTTATGCATGAGTCTTAGGAACTGAACCTGGGCAGGCAGGCTTTACAAGAAAGCACTTCTACCTACTGAGCCATATTCCCAGCCCCTTCATATTGGCAATTTTTAACATGGAATTTTAGGAAACATTTAGATAATAGCAACCTCAATATTTTAATGTTTTATAAGATTATAACGTATTTTATGGTCTACCGTAATTTGTCACCAATTTAGTAGTATTGAACATTATGGTAGTTTGCTCTCTTACAAAAATAAAAAAAGTAATAACAAAACCTTTGTGTGTTTACCTTTGCATTCTTAATTTCTGTAAAATAATCTTCAAGGAGCATTATTGGTGGAAGATGATCTCAAATTTCATCAAATTAACCATTAGGAAGGTTGTTCTTGTTTAAATTCTAAATTATGACAGCAGAAGCTCCCAGTATATTTTAATCTTTGCTAATCTAATCAGACTTTATTGTCATAATTTGCATTTTTAATATCTTAGTAATGTGAGATGTATTTTACTAGCCATGTTCTATCCTCTTGAGAATAGTCTGTCTGTGGTTTCTCATCCATCTTTGTGCTGGGTTCTTCTTTGTCTAGTGGCTTAGAGGAGCCTTTTTTAAAATATATATATGGCTTATTCATTTGAAAGAAGGAGAATAAAATGGGCACATCAGGGTCTCCAGCTGCTGCAAACAAACTCCAGATGCATGTGCCACCTTGTACATCTGGCTTTTGTGGGTCCTGGAGAATTGAACCTGGGCTCTTTGGTTTTGCAGGCAAGCTCCTCAATGGCTAAGCCATCTCTTCAGCCCTAGAGGAGCTTTTAATAGACAACACATATGTAATTTTTTAAAATTGCCATCTATGTTGAAAATACTTATTCCAAATTTGAAGCAGTATTACAACTTACTATAAAAATGGATGCCAGGGCTGGGGAGATGGCTCAGTGGTTAAGGGTACTTGTTTGTGAAGCTTGCTGGCCTAGGTTTGGTTTCCTAGTACCCTGTAAAGCCAGATGCACTAAGTGATGCATGCAAAGGGAGTCTGATTGCAGCGGCAAGAGACCCTGGTGCACCCATTCTCATTCTCTCTCTGCTTGCAAAAAAAAAAAAAAAATTAAATTAAAAAAGGACTTCAACATTCAAATCCTGTACCTATGATACAGTATAATTCTGGAAACAAAATCAAAGCAACCCACACAAAATTCTTACCACAGGCTTCAAAAAATTACTTTTTTAAATTGTTTGCCTGAGCTTTCCCTTACAATAACTATGTGTGCTGAATTAACCAGTTGTCTCATTGCTTTCTTCCCCCTGTGCAAGAGATAAGTTTTAAGACATGTTCATTTTTTTCAAACAAGTTTTCCATGATATTCTATCTCCTAGGGTTTAATTCAGTTTCTTCGTCTTCCTCCCTCCTTCCTTCCCTCTCTCCCCTGCATTCCCTTTGATTAAAGCCACTGTCCTCCCCAGCTCCTTGCCTTCACTTCCTAGTTGAGTCCTCTCTATCCACTCCCTCTTGGGCTCAAGTAGCTGCAGGTGGCTGGGGACAGTGACACACAAATCTACATTAAGCCTGGGGCTCCCCACAGTGCCACTGTATTTCACTTCCCATTGTCCTGGATCTCTACTTCCTGCCTTGTCTTTTCTACTTTTCCCCCCTCACACCTCACACCCCCTCCCCAGTCTCAATCTTGCTCCCCTGGTGGCCAGCAGTGTGGAGAGAGCCTGTGCTCCACCGTCCACCCAGTGTGCCACCTGGCTGAGGGTTCAATGCCATGCATCCCCCTCTCCCCCTGTAGCCTGGTACTGCAGTCTGCCCCGTCTCTTGAGTGGTTAGCCTCTCTCCCTCACTCTTGCAGCCTTCCTGCCTATGAAGCATACCATCTCTTTAAAGATCCCTGATCCTTAAAGGGGCCATGTGGGCCTGCTTCTCCTCTTCTCTACTGCTCTTTATGAAACTTCTCTTAGGCTGGGGAGACGTCTTTGCCATTAAAGGCATTTGCTTGCCAGCTTGCTGGTGCAAATTTGATTCCCCCAGGGCCCCTGTACAAATCCAGATGCAAATTGGTGAATGTATCTGTGATCCCATCATCTCAACAGCAATGGGAGGCATGGCTATGAAAATCCAGAACCTCATGGGTCAGGCAGGGCCAAAACAACCAGAGAGATCCTGTCTCAGAAAAAGGTTGAAGGAGAGGGATGGAAAGATGGCCCAGCAGTTAAAGGTGCTTGTTTGCAAAGCCTTCTGGCTAAGGTTCAATTCCCAAAACACCCATATAAATTAGACACAAAAAGTAGTGTTAATTTGCAGTGGCAAGAAGCCCTGGGTGTGTACACACACACACACACACACACACCCCATACACATCTATACATAAATAAAAAAAAAAAAAACCTTCTCTCTCCCCCAGACACTCTTCTAGGCCTCTCCCTGTATTTCCAATGGTGTGTACCCCAAAACCTGCATCAGCCTTGCCAGACCCACTGCTTCCACTTACCTGTTTAAGACCCCTCCCTGGGCTAGAGAGATAGATGGCTTAGTGATTAAGGCACTTGCCTGCGTAGCCTAAGGACCCAGGTTCAATTCCCATGTAAGCCAGATGCACAAGATGATGCATGTGCCTGGAGATCATTTGCGGTGGCTAGAGGCCCTGGCGTGTCCATTATCTCTCTTGCTTCTACGCGCTCTCTTCCTCTTTCTCTCACTCTCTGTCTGTCAAATAAGTAAAAAAAAAAAAAAAAAGTAAAAAGAAGTTCAATGTCATCCTGGGTTTTTTGGACAATCTGAAGCAGCCTGGGATGAAGACCTGGTCTCAAAAGCAAAACAAAAGATCCCTTCCCACTCTCTAAATCTCCAACTTAGCCAGAACCACCCCAGCCCTTCTTGGTCTCCAGATTACAACTTTTCCTATGTAGCCTATTTTGATGTTTTAGAGACAGGGTCTCACATAGCTTAGGTTGTCCTCAAATTCTCTATGTAGTTAAGGCTGCAGTTGACTTTGAACTCCCGCTGTTCCTGCTCCCACCTCACTAGTCCCGGGATTACAGGCGTATGCGTCATGCCCGACTCCTGTTCAGTTTTCTGTCACGGTACCCTCGGCTCTCTGAGCTCCAGCACACCTGCCTCCTTCCTGCCTCAGACTCTCCAAGCTCTCGGTCGGCTCAGGTATATGCTGTCACTTGTCACTTATTCTCCCAAATCTTTACACAGCCACCTCCTTCCTAACATACTTTCTTTAAAAATCCTTCTTTGAGCCGGGCGTGGTGGCGCACGCCTTTAATCCCAGCACTCGGGAGGCAGAGGTAGGAGGATCGCCGTGAGTTCGAGGCTACCCTGAGACTCCATAGTGAATTCCAGGTCAGCCTGGACCAGAGTGAGACCCTAGCAAAAATCTTTCTTGGGCCATCCTTTTCCATCTCATTTCTCCATGTTATCATCATTATTATACCTGGTACCTCTTTGCTTCTTTTTTAAATTTTTTTTTTTAGATTTTTATTTATTTGTTAGAGACAGAGAGAGAGGGAGAGAGAAAAAAAAAAAGAGAGAAAGTGAGAGAGGAAGAATGAGCACACCAGGACCTCTAGCCACTGCAAATGGACTCCTGACACATGCGCCGCCACCTTGTGCATCTGGCTTATGTGGGACCTAGAGAATCGAATCTGGGTCCTTAGGTTTCACTGGCATGTGCCTTAACCACTAAGCCATCTCTCTAGCTCCCTCTTTGCGTCTTGATGAATGATCTATCCCAGCATTTCCCCCCACCCACACCAGTCTTAGAGTTCTGCGATCTCTCTGTCTGGGTTCTACTCTAGCCCCAGGGTCAGTAAGAGTATCTGGTGGTCAACAAGTTGACTGAGCCATTGGTCTGGGAGGTAAAGATGGTGTGGCTGAGATCACAAATATACAGAAGAAAGGAAGAAAGAGCCGGAAACAGGAGAAAGAGAAGGGAAGGAAGCAGGCTATGCCAACAGTGGTGGGTTCGGAGGAGAAGCAGGCCAAATGGAGCTGTTCATGAAGAGAGCCGATCCCTCCGAGGGAAATGAGGTTGCACCTGGCACCAGAGGGAGCAAGCTACCCTTTGAGTATAGCTGCTTCCAGCCTGACACCCTACCAGGGGCTGCACCCTCACAGCCCTGGGCTACCAAGTGTTAAGATGTGATTGACTCATGACAGCAAGATTGTAATTCTTCCTCCACCAGGGTGAGTGGGCGACCGTAGGCTCAGAGAAGCCAGAAGAAAGCCAGTTGCTGTCCATTCCCTGTGCCCTCATCAGAGCCAGCAGCTTTGAGACTAGAGCCCAAAGACCACTTGGACTTTATTTTTAATTTTTGTTTTTTGAGAGAGAGAGACAGATGGGGCGGGGGGAGCAGAGAGAAGGAGAGAGAGAAAAAAAGAGAGAGGGAAGGAGGGAGAGAATGGAAACTCCAGGCCTTTAGCCACTGCAAACCAACCCCAGGTGCATGCGCCCCCTTGTGGCACATATGCGACATTGCGTGCTTGCACCACTGTTCATCTGGTTACGTGGGACCTGGAGATTCCAACATGCATTCTCTCAGGCTTCACAAGCCAGCGCCTTAACCACTAAGCCATCTCTCCAAGCCCACTTGGACTTTTGACACAGAAGCCAGTGTGACACGTGCAGCAGCAGCAAGGGTTGCCTTTTGTGAGGACAAAGGGAGGCCCCGGCTTTCTGGCTCTGAAAGTGTCCTTCCAGCTGCTCTCCCCCTCTTCTTCAGCGCTTCCTTCCCGGAGGCCTGTGCCAGCTGCAACATGTACTGTTTCAACAAAGACCCTTTTCCAGCAATGTCCAAAAGGAAGCTATCCCTGAGCTGGGCACAGTAGCACATGCTTGGGATCCTAGCATTTGGAAAGCCAAGACAGGGGGACAGTGAGTTCAAGGCCAGTCTGGAGTGTACAGTGAAACCCTAACTCACAAAACAGGAAGGAAAAAAAACATTCTTGACAGGACAAAGAAGAGGATGGGACCCCTTCCTAGAGAGAATTCCCCTGCCAGGTAAAACCTTTGGTCCATCCTACCATCTCTGTAGTCACCTCAGCTCTGGCAGTCAGGCAACCATGACCTGCTCAGCTGCCAGTGGTTGACGCGGGGTTATTACTGTGAAAGGAAGGACTGAGAGAGGAGAAAGATAGAAGAGGAAAGAACAAAACTGTTCTGAACTTGCTCGGCTTTCCAGGATACCTGAGCCCTCTGTCTCACCACAGCTCAAAACCCGAGTCAGCACGCCCTGAAGGCGCTCATCTCAAGGGCCATCCCAGACTTGCTTCTGTGCCCCCGGGAGAGAGGCTGCCATGACAGATACAAACTGACTTCAGCAGGTCGCCCAGAGGCTCTGTGAGCCAACACCCTATCCATTTGGCGTGGGGGGGAGCTTTGCCTGAACACGGGATTTGGGAGCAGAGCACACTGTTGAGCCCACCTGGATCAATTCTCAGAGTGAACCTGGAGAGTCTCCCTCTGAATCTCTTCCACATGTCAGGCCCAGCTTTATCTCCCCACCTTTCTTCCCCGGGGTGCCTTCGCATTACACGTGAAACCCCAAAGGACCAAGTTCACTGAACGCTATAGAGAAGGAGACACGAAGCTTAACCTTGTATGGTCTGAAACAAGGGAAATGACTTGCAGAACACTGAGCAGCGACTGCCCGGATAAAAATTATTTAGATGGCAGGGACTCAAACAAACTGTGCTGTGGGCCACATGGTTTACAAAAGAGAGATCTGCTAAGTGAACAACATTGCTCAGCGGATGGAACAGGGCCCAGAGCATAAATTTAGCCACAGCTCCGCTGGGTCCCGGCCCCAGGGAAGGGCTCCTTCCATCCCAATGCAACGGTGAAGAGCGATGGTGCATCTCTCTGGATCCTAACCTGCTGGGATAGGTGAAGGCCAGTCCACTATTACTGATTATATTTAAAACGCTTCCTGAGGGCTGGAAAGATGGCTTAGTGGTTAAGCACTTGCCTGTGAAGCCTAAGGACCCTGGTTCGAGGCTCGATTCCCCAGGACCCACATTAGCCAGATGCACAAGGGGGTGCACTCCTCTGGAGTTTGTTTGCACTGGCTGGAGGCCCTGGTGCGCCCATTCTCTCTCTCTCTCCCTCTCTCTCTCTCTGCCTGTTTCTCTCTCTCTCTGTTGCTCTCAAATACATAAATAAATAAAATAAACAAAAAATATTAAAATGCTTCCTGAGGGATTCGCCTATTAATGGATTCATAATTTGATGTCATTATTATAAGGAGGTGATCAAAACTAGAAGGCAAGGCCTGGTTGGAAGGAGTAGGTCATTTGGTTCATGGCCTTGAAGGGTACATCTTGTCCTGTCCCTCCCACAGGAGGAGACCAGCTCTGTTCAGCTGTGTCCTCTTTCAGTGTCCTACACAGGTCTGTGGCAATGGGACCCTGTAAACCACAAGCCAAATGAATCTTTCCTTCATAAAGTTGTTTAACTGCTCAAGTACCTTTACAATGGCAAAACCCTAACACACCTGTCTAGAAAGGCAGTGCCTCATCTTGGAAGGGTTTTCCTCTGGATTCCAAATGCCCAGTGTTTCAAGAGCTCAATAGCAGTTGGCTTATTGACATTTATTACTTGCACAAGGTTCCCCTTGCGCAAATTCAAGGAAATGTGGCATAAACATTTCCTTGATCATTCGTCAGGCCAGTTCACATGTCCTTCCAAAATGTAGAAGAGATCTCTCTATATCTCTCTATAGCTTTCTAATTTTTTTTCAATGTAAGGGTGTCATTCTAGTCCAGGCTGACCTGGAATTCACTCTTTGGTCTCAGGGTAGCTTCAAACTTATGGTGATCCTCCTACCTTTGCCTCCCAACTGCTGAGATTAAAAGCATGCCGTGCACTACCACACCCAGCTCATCTATAAATTTATTTATTTTTATTTTATTTATTTTATTTTATTTTATTTTATTTTATTTTATTTTATTTTGGTTTTTCAAGGTAAGGTCTCACTCTAGCCCATGCTGACCTGGAATTCATTCTGTACTCTCAGGGTGGCCTCAAAGTCATGGTCATCCTCTTACCTCTGCCTCCTGAGTGCTGGGGTTAGTGTGCACCACCACATCCAGTCACTATATCTTTCTATGCTTGTCTGTCCCCTCATTGATGACTGGAGTGTCCTCAGTTGATCTTAGTTGGAACACCCTTCCTTCCCTCTCTGCTCTTTGGGAATGTTTCTGTAAGCTGTGCCTTCATCCCAAGAGAGTGACCTTCCCAGAGAAAGATAGGCAGTGCTCAGGCCAACACGTATTCAAGGCCGAGGCTCCTGCAACCCACGTGCGCTGGCCCTTTGCTGTGAGTCTCCATACTCCCTCAGTCTCTATCCCTCTGCAAGCCGTATTCTCACAGCTCTCCTTGGATAGCATATTCCTTGGCTTGCTTCTCACTGTGCCTATCAGTTCTCAGATTCCCAGCTGTGTTACAGGAATACCAAGAATAAAATTATTGACACATTTGGCATGCATAACTCTTTATAAAGAAAACACAGAACCTCATCTGTTCTAGACCTTTGTAATACACAGAGCCACTGTGTGGGGGGCTTTTGTGGGGGGGTGTTATCTTTCATATTCAGCCTTATGGACATAAAGAGGCCTGTATTTTGTGCTTAAAAATCGAATCAGTCACTGACACAGAAGGAAGCAGGGATATTTGGAAAAATGTCTGCTTTTGAGTCTAGGGTAAGCAATAAAAAGAGTAGCAGAGACAAGCCATTGTGCTCGCTGTGAGAGCAGCACTCTTGCTTAACTCAGTAAGTCCTCTGTGGTTTTACCCGGACCCTGGCTGACGTGCACGTGGTGGCTCACCTCACGACGGGAAGTCAGCTATCTTTCATGTCATGTTGATGGATTTTGGTTCTCCCTGGTTTTTCACCACCTTCTCTAAAAGAAAAAATAAAAAACAGTTCACCAATGGAGAATGAAAGCAGCCTAGGCTAAAAAGAATAAGATAGTTAATTAAGAGATATTTTGATGGTTGTAGCCTCTCTTTTGGCCAAAGACTAGAAGGAGCTTCTCACTGGAGCCCTTGACCCTCATCTCCATAGGATTCTGACTTGGCTCCTGGTACCAGCTATGAGTTCCTTCCCATTGAGCATGTCTCTTAGCCAATCAGAGAGCCAATGGTTACCCACCAAGGTTGAGTGCCACTACTGCACAGGTGTGTACTTGTCCCGCAGGTAGATTTCGTAGCTAGCAGGACCCCCTGCTTGTTCACAACATTGGTGGCCACTTTCCCCCAGCAGCTGATGTAATACTTCCCAGCACTGTGAGGGCCAGCCACCAGGGCACGGCCTCATCTCCAAAGCCCAGTACGATCGCTTAATGTTCTGTGTCACCAGCTTGTGGCGTCTTCAGCAATAGGGTCTCACCTTTTGACATCTAACTGCGCCTAAATGCAGGGAAACCGTAAACAGCTCATTACAATTAACTAGGGCACCAAGTCCATATTCTGAAAGCGAGAAGTTAGAAGGGCAGCAGTGAGCAGCTGTGTGGCCTTCCGGGTACGCACTGTGCTTGACAATGACCAGATAGCCCTTCTTGGTGAGGCAACATCGACCTCATGGAAGAACTCTGACAGATTCTAACTGATTTCTAAACAGCCTCGTGCAACTGCTAATGAGTTCACTGGCTGAAGCCCCAGTCATCCCTGAAAGTCTTCTGCCGTGGAGGACGGGGCTCTGGCCGCCCACCCTCGCCAGGAGCTTGACTGAACAACACACTAAGAGGGTAACGACAGCATGTTCCAGTAGGAGAGGAGGAAAGGACCAAGGCCATCGTGGACTCTTCCTCCAGAACAGATGAGTAAGCCAACCTGAGTGTGTTGAGCTCAGCTCTGTGCACAGGAAGCACGGGGCAAAATAAAGACGAAATCAAGTGAGGAAGGAAACAGGCCAATCCGGCATATGGGACATTGACCAGGGCGAGAGACCCAGCTTCTGCCGTTAATCAACAGTGAAAAGGTGGAATGGCGACGTCTCTAGTTTAAAGGAATTAGGGGACACACCAACCCAGAGCAATTTGCAGAACTGACTGGGCTCCAACTTAGAAGAAACCTAACTAACAAAGAAATTTCTGACGTAGTTAAAGATGACATAATGGCCCCCACAAAACATATTATTTAAAGGAAAAACCAGCAACCATCATACAAGTAGAGAGTGGCAGAGCAGGGATTCCACCCCAAGTAGTCTGTGTTTGAGCCCAAGCTTTGCGCTCCACTAGCCCCTTCTCCATCTCTGGCTGAAAAATGGGGAGACTAGTAGCATTTCCCTGCACAGCTGCGGTAAGAATTCAATCATTGTTATTGGTCCTCTGGAATAAGGGCCACGAGTTTCTGACTAACGAGCTGACGGAGAGAGCACAGTCTGCAATTAAGTTCCAGACATGATCCTCAAGCTGAAACAAATATTGCCATGTTAATAAACGTAAAGAGAGGTTATGCATTAAACAAACCGCGTCCTGATGCACTTCGGTGGGAAGAAACCCTCTTCATGTACTTACATTTGAGGCAATGCAAGAAATGCCCATCTGGTTTCATTTCCACAGCTGACTTCTAGACAGGGAGCAAGCTTCACAAACAAAGCTTTCCCAGACCTGCTGGCTTTTGGAATAGGTTTGTACACTTGAACACGTGTGCACCCTGCTCCTAATGCCCTTTGCCCTACTTGAGTCACCTATTAGCAAACATAGCTTCATAATATTTGGCCAGTGTGACGGTTAGTCTTCGTTGCCAACTTGACTGGATTTAGATTCACCTAGTAGATACACCTTTCTGTCCCAATCTCAATCTCTCTCTCTCTCAATCTGTCTGTGTGTGTGTGTGTGTGTTACTAGAGAGATTTAACTGAGAAGGGAAGACTCACCTTAAATCTGGATAGGGTCAAAAGGCAAAGGCAAGCTAGCAGTATTTAACTCTGTTTCCTGACTGTGGGTCCAATGTGACTGCTAGGCACTCATTGTCACAATGGATTTTATCCACTGGTAATATTTGAGGCTCAAAGAGGTTTAGTAGCTCCCACGGCTGGTGCGAGGCTTGGTGGTTGGGTTCTAGTGAACAGTTTTGTAGCTCATCAGCTGACTTGTCTTTTAACTATAGGAGAGGCTCATTTCTTGCATTTGCAGGGAGCTCGGTTCCCACTCAAATCAGCTAATTAAATATTGCTTAAAATAAACTTTGTTTCAGAGTGCCATCCCATGACACAATGATTTCGAGGCTGATTGGACGTCCTGATCCAGGGCTTGTCTCGTGTTTTGCTTTCTGTATGTCAGTTACAACACTATTAGACTGCTTCATGAATTAGTCACAAGTTGTTCCTTGGAAGAAAACTGGCCGAAGGATCACTTCTAACTCAATAACGAACGTGGAACATCAGAAAGGTTCTCAGTTTCTCACGGGCAGTGGCTCCATGTGGGAGAGGCTGGCCACGACAGATGAGATGGTCCCTTCCTCTGATCTTGGGGGGATGGGGGTGGTACACCTCCTGAAATCTGAGCATACAGCAAGTTAGGCACTTTGCTCAAGGATTCAATCATGTCTATCCTGACAGAACCCACACAGTAAGTATTATCAGCCCTTTTTTCACACGTGGGGAAACTGAGGCATCAAGCAGCTAGGTGTCTTTGCCAAGGCTGCAGAGCTCATGTGCAGCAGGGTTGGGGCTGGCCACGCAGCCTGGCCTTGGAACCACAGTGCACCCTGCTTTGTCCCCTTTCTGTGTTTCCAGGGAATTGCCTCGGCAGAGGTGGCAGCCGGAAGCCACAGCGCTGCTCCTCTGGAGGTCGGAGGTAGAGTCCTGCAGAGGTTTCCCCAGAATAGGGGGTCTCAGCATATGTGCATAACAGATGCCAAACAGGGTGTCCTGGGAATCAAGAGACCAGGGGAGACAGTCTTCAGAGGATGCCCTTGTGAGAGCCAGAACCACAGTACTTTCTGACAGCATCCGTCCTCATAGTTCCCCACCATCATGCTGGCTTTGGGGTTCTACTTGAGAAGACATGGTGGAAAGATGGCTCGAACCTCTCATGGCTGGGTAGAGCCTCCTAGGAGGATCCAAGGCCACAGGTTATTGACAGCAGGTCAGCAAGCAAATTTCTCCTCTTACCTCTAAGGATTGGCTAACTATGGAACTCTTGATCAAATGTAATACCAAGGACAATCCCGAAGAGGAAAAAAAAAAAAGTAGGTTATTAAAGGCCAGGCTTGGGGCAGGGTGATAGCAGTTGTGACCAGCGTTCTTCTAGATCTCTCTTCATTAATAGACTTGTTTTTCTGCTGCTTGGGATGCTGTTGGCCAAACATTAACTTGTCAACCCCTCCAGGGATCACCTCATCAGCCTCAACCCAGACCCACCTTCCTAGTATGGCCCACAGCCAGTGCCTGGGTCATGTGGGGTAGACAGTGCCTTCATGTGCATGTGTGCCTGTATAGGTGAATGTGTATGCACAGGCGTGCATGAGGTGCTGGAAATGGAAGCCAGACCCTTGCACATCATTCGAAGTCCATGCTGTATCACTGAGCTCCACTTCAGCCCCTTCCCAGCTCCCCTCCATCCAACTTTGGAGAACTGTTTTCACTCCAGAGCTCTTGAGGCACTGGCAAAGCCTATCACAGGACCTCACTGTAGCCTGACTCCCTTCTGCCCTTCCAGGCCTCCCCCTTCCCTACAGCCGACATGCTCCTCATGCACATTCTATGCTTAACCCTCAGAGCCCCGCCTGTGACAGGTGAACGTGGGACACAGGCGGAAGTCCAGGCTCACACTGTGTAACCCATCTTCCGTCTGTCCGTGGATGCTTGGCTAGAGAAAACATGAAAGCTGGGCGGCCACTGGCCACAAGCTGAGTGCTATGTGCGTGGGGGCCACACCTACCTTCCTACCACTGCACCACGGTACTGTATGACTTGTACTGTCTTGGCAGAGGCCCCTCTATCTTGCTTTGGAGTAAGCAGTTGGAGCTGGAGAAAAGTCCTTCAGATGCCTACACGCTTCTTAGCTTCTGTTCATGTCATGAGCCCAAGGGCTACTGGGCCAACTGGTCAGGATCTCTGAGTCCCAGAATCCAGACAGAATGGCTCAGTGATGGAACTTGTAGTGGTGAAAACAAGAACACTTAGGGGAGACAAACACTGAGAGTCACGGCAGCTCTCACATGAAGCTTCCTGTATCTTCTTTTGCATTCGGGTCCTTCCTTACCTTTCACGCAGCTGTGGAATAGCCTGTGTTGTGTTGCTCTGAACTGAAACATCCTTCCTGAAGGGAAGAAGAGGACTCAGAAGACTCAGGAGGTGAACAATCTGAGGAAGAGGTTGTAAGCTCCCTACCTAAGGTTATGAAAGGTTAAACAACTGCTTGGGGAGAGACTTTCCACCAGCCCGGCAGCTTGCAATGGTGCAGGGTGCCCCAGAGATCTTCTGTGAATCATCAGCTACTCTGGGGTGGGCATTTGGGGAGATAGCTGCCTTTGAGTCATCCACTGCTCCCGTGAGTCACCATTCACCCTGCTATATAAATGACTCTACTGAAGTCATTGGTTCACCAAAACTGGGTTTGGTGCAATCATGCTTTGGTCATTGTCTGCACCTTATCTGGGGTCAATAGACATATGTTTGCATTTCACCAGGGAAAATGTGTCATAGGACAGCTCGAGATTCTGAAACCTTGTTCCAGCCATCTGCAGCAAGGCTTACGGCCTGGGCAGGAGTCACAGGCTTCTGTATATAATTACACATGAGGCCCGACTTCCATTTCAGCAGTAACTGCTTCCATGAAACATCAAGCACCAGTCGCAAGAAATCAGGAAGAAATGCGTTTCCTTTGCCAGTGACAGCTGCCGGTGCCCATGCCTAATCATTACTCCTAATCTCATAGTACACCCGGCAATCTCACAGTACACCCCAGGAGTGAGAGTGTACCTCTGGGACTCGGATGTTTAGGTGTGACCGTCACACAGCACGTCTGTATGTGCCTCACCTCAAAGGTCTCTCCACTCTCACGTTTTTGGTTTTGCTTCTTGATTAGTCCATCTCTCTTCCCTTCCTCTGACTTCTTCCTGTGTTTTCTGGATACTTTCCCTGTCATGCCTGGGGAAGAATGGATACGTGTTTGTTTGCCTAGTTACACACAGTCTTGTTCTAGAAAGACATCTTAAAAGAATGCATGACCAAAACAAGATTGGAGGAGTACAAAGTGGGTCAGAAGGGGAAAACAGGGCTATAAAAACATCAGTCCCAGGAAGTAACAAAGGTGACAGCTAGAAGCCAAGCCACGCCCTTGGGATCCACGCACAGGTCCCTGAGGCAATCCACGGTGGTGAATGCCCAAGAACCTGCACTGACCACACCGTTTTCCAAGGTCATGGCTGTAAGCATAATGTATACACCAGTAACGTGCCACGGCAGACCATGCCCATTGTCTAGGAGCCCAGACAAATGATCTGAAGGCGGTGATGCACCCTGTAGGATGTTTACACTGGCCGCATTCCCACGGGCCATGTGATCAGGTCTGGATGGTGAGACGGGAAGAAGTCTCTTCCAAGGCAACTGGCTCAACCTGAGGGACGGCCTCTTCCCTTCCCTGCCTTCCCTACAGTCTGGAATGTGCAAGTCACCGCAAGACCTCCGTGGCCTTTGTGGATGTCAGTCACATGCAAAAGATGGTAAAGAAGGAAGAAAAGCGTCTGGCTCCTTGATGACGTCACGGAGCCTCTAAGTCAGCCCTGACTTACCTACCTCTAGTTAACCAGGAAGGAGGGGAGACGGAAGCCTTGACTTTGCTGAGCTTATCCATTATATGTAGTAGTCCAAACTACAGCATTGTTTTCCCCCTTAAAAGTCTCTTGTAACTCAAGCATCTCCATTACTGGACTCAACGTATGTACCGCTTCATCTCCGTTTTCTGCCACTGAGCAGTGTGAGTGTATACTGCTCTCTAGGAATTTTCCAAACCAAACTAATGATTTCCTTCAGCCACGTTTAAGAAGCAGAATTTTTGTGCCATGTGACAGAGCCGTGAGCAGACCCATTTGGCTAGGCACTGGCAAGCGTGGACCAAAGACTCCGCAAGCATCTGGGATGGTCTCTATGGGGCCCTGAGAGACTCATTTTCCACTCTGAAAAAGCAAGACCAGACCATCAGCCCCTGACAGGATGAAAACTTGATCATTTTTACATGCTTTCCCAGATGGATTCTTTCTGTCAGTAATGTTCGTGACTATTCCCTCACAACAAAGTCCCCCTCTCCAGAAAGACATACAGAAACAATTAAGGAAACATTTAAAACACACATTGGATTTGCTCATCTATTTGCCTCAAGAACTGTATCTTGTGAAGTAAGTGAGATTTAAAAAGAAAAGAAGGGCTGTAGAGGTGTCTTCTGCCTAGAAACAGCAACAACAGCTTCAAGAGAAACTTCGAAGAGCGAGGTCTAAGGGAGGATGAAATGAGGTCTGGAGCAATTAGGAAAAACTTTACTCTCTGATACCTTTTGCACGGCCTTGGGTGGAAATGAGTGGAATGGAAGCTGGGCGTGGCGACAGAGGCCCGTGATCCCAGCTGCTAGGGAAGCTGAGGCACGGGAACGGCAAGTGAAAGTGTGCCCGGGCTACAGGGCAGATTCAAAGCCAGCCTGGACAACTTAGATTCTGTCTAAAAATGAAAAGTAAAAAGACAAAAAAGAGAGAGAGGGAAGGGCTGGGGTTGTAGTTCAGTGGTAAAGCATCTTGAGCCCTAGTCTCAATCTCCACTATGGCAAAAAATAGTGAAAATAATTGTTGAAATGATATTTTTAAATATTTCTTTATTTATTATTTATTTATTTGAGAGAGAGACTTGGGCATGCCAGGGTCTGAATCCACTGCAAATAAACTCCAGATGCATGCACCAGCTTGTGAATCTGGCTTACATGCGTCCTGGGGAATCAAACCTGAATCCTTTGGCTTTGCAGGAAAATGCCTTAATCACTAAGCTATCTCTCCAGCCCTGAAATGACATTTTAAAGTCCCTTTAAAAAAAGAGAGGGAAAAGGATTCTGTCATTTCCTCTGTGACTTATTCTAACTTTTCAAGACTGGTTCCTGTATGTTGTAAACACTTCATTCTCGTGATTAGAAGCCTGTCACCTTGCATCCTCTTGAACTCAAAAGCTCTTTGCAAGTAACTGGACAAAGACAAAACAAAGAAATGACAAAATGAGTTTGTCTTTAGAATTGTCGGACTTGGTTTCTTTCTTGGCATGTACTGGGAAGATTAGGTAATGCTTGAATTCAAATGGTTTTCTTTTCACATAAACAGTACTTCAAGAGGAAAATGGGAGCTGGACACAGCTTTCTCATTGAACCAAATATTAATACTGCATGGACAAGTCTCTGCCAATCTACAAAGCTGGTTTCTGCTCCATTTTTTAGTTGCTTTTCGTTCTTGGGACAATTCCTTCATGTCTCACTACCCACCATTTCATGTATTTTTCTCTACAAAGGCTTGAATTCATACACTTTCTGTTACAATAATCAACTGAAAAGAGGAAAGGCTCACTTTGATTCAAAATTTAAAAGTTTGGGTCAATGTTTGGTTGGCCCCACTGCTTTTGGATCTTTGGCAGGGAAGTACCTCATGGTGAGAGTCTGTGGTGAAGCAAGAGGCTCACTCCATGGCAGACAGGAAGTGAAAGAGACGGAGCAGTGGAGGCCAGAGTCCCACAGTCCCCTTCCATGTCACATCTCCAGTGACCTAAGACCTCCTACTAAGCATTACCTCTTAAAGATTCTACTCCTTCCCAGTGCAGCTATTGGTAGGAACTAAGAACTTAACATGCATCTTTCCAGGGGGCATATCTAAGCTATAACAATACTATTCTCAAATTGGATATTTCTCCTGCTATCAAGATTCCCTTGCTATTGATTTCATATAGGATGCTACAGAGTACATTGGTTCATTGTGCTAACACTAAGAAACATTCTCTTACCACCACCCAAGCTTCCAGTGCTGGGACATGCAGGGGGAAAGCCACCTTCCAAGGACGCCTGATCTAGAAAACATGCAGAATGATACAAGTCAAACCAAATACTTCCAGGAATCCCGTGGAAAGCTTCCCTGACTGGGACAGTTTGAATACGGAATGTCCCCCACAGGCTCACATGACCTATCGTACTCGCTCCCCCACTGGTAGTACTGTTTTGGGAAGCTCTGGAAACTCGAGGAGGTGCGGTCTAGCTGGAGGACGTGGATCAGTCATCGGGGAGACGTGGAGTGGTATCTTGTCCCTGCCCGTCTCTTCCTCTGCTTTCTGCCTCCAGTGAGGTGAATGCCTTTCTCCACACCCTCATATCGCTATGAAGTCTGCCTCACAATGAGCCTAGAAACACAGAGCTGGATGACCATGGTCCAAACGCTCTGCAAAACACTCCCTCCTTCCTTAAGTGGCTTCTATCAGGTATTTGGTCACAGTGCTGCAAAAAAAAAAAAAAAAAAAAAAAAAAAAAAAAACTGCCATTCCCTGCTCGCTGGCTCCCCAGGGATCCTGGATCTCTCTGTCTTGTTTCTTGTTTCTTTCTCTCTACCCCCGGTCTCTACCCCCGGTCGTCTTACTTCTCTCTGAGCTGTACCTTGAGAGTTGGTCTAGCCCCATCTTGCGATCTGTGCCTCCACTAAGAGAACGCAGGCTCTGGACACGTGGTCATTCCTGTTGCAGTGGGCCAGTGATGCTGGGTTGGAGTCCGGGGAGAGATTAGATGTTATAAAGATGCAGGAGACCCCGAGGCCCAAGAACTTCACCTTCAGGTCCTTGTCAATGTTATCAAAGAATTGAACACGTGGCCTCAGAGGAGGGTAAAGTATGAATGTTGAAATGTACTTTAGGGCGAGTTACAAGGAAAAGCAAAGCAGGAAAGTTCAAGCCTAAAGCCATTCTCCTTCTTCCCAGCCAGGCTCCCGGGAAGGGGAGGGAGGGAGACAGACGCAAGTCCCTCATATTGGGGCCAACAGAGCGGAAGGAGAGGGGCCGGGGACCAAGAGAGATCAGAAGGCAAGAGGTCACACATGTGCTTCAGGCCCATTTTTATGAATCGAACATCTAATAAGAAGGAGCCTCATCCTTATACTCAGGAAGGGACCTGACTGGTTGGTGGACTCAAGAGGCTGACTAAGGACCAGCCCACAGGAAAAGGTAAGGAAGAAGCAGGAAGCTGACACTGGAGTTGATGCTTGTAGCCATCTTAGATAAGACTAGATCTCAGGAGGACCTGCTCTTGCCAGAGCACCCTTGTTTCTGTGGGCCGGTCCCTAACTACCTACGCACTAGAACAAAAAGTAAAACGATATTGCTTCTAATCTGTATCACGAGCATATGATGAAATGGGAAGGAATGTATCTGAGACAACCTCTGGCTTTCATACATATCAAAATGGCTTTTTCTTTTTCTTCCAGAAAGTTCTTTCACGACAGCACTCCGATACATTTACCAGCAGGCCTGGCCCTGGTTTTATTGTCATGCTGGGTTCTGTTTGTATGAGAGTGCATTCCATTCTCCATTTAGTTTGGGACAAACCAGAGTGGGAATGTACCTCAAGCATAATAAAATGCCAGTCTACAAAGGACAGAGTCTTGTTCTAGGCCTCCGGCCAAATTAAACTCATTCTCTAGCTACCACCACCTCCAGATTATGCCTCACACATTAACTATTCATTAGGTTCAGCTTCAAAATGGCAAAAAAAAAAAAAAAAAAAAAAAAAAAGCAGATTTGGAAGCATTCTGTGATTTCCGACCACATTATCGTAACTGTTCTGTTTGTTCCTCGTGTGGTCAGGAAGGACTCTAGCCAGAATCGGCCCTCATAGCTCAGCCTTTTTGTGAGATGTCAGAGAAAGATTAAAAGTAGATAAGCATCATTATCACTAAACATATAAATAGATGTTTGTCTCCCTGTAAGGCATTGCATGGGTAAAGAACTTGAATGGCATCACGTGGCTAAGTCTGTCTGAGACTGGGAACATCCTTATTAGGGAAAGGTAGTAGATGGAGAGATTTCAAAGCAACAAAGTCTCTCTCTCCTTCTCCTTTCTCCCCTCTGTCACCCTCTGCAAAGTAGATATTGTTTAGCAAGCTGCCAGTGCGGGAACCGGGACTCCACCTATTCTATGATTTTTGAAGAAGGCCCTGGTTTGAAATAACAGAATTTACATGAGCCTATTGCTGACCAGCTGGTAACATCACAGTGGTGGGCTGTGTTCACGCTTGTCTATTCAGAGGAAATGCTGAGCTCACCCTCTGAAGACTGTGTCTGGCTTCCAGTAGTTCAAGGCTGCCTCTTCGCGGAGCGGGCTCATCATAGAACAGAACAAATCAAATCTCCTTTCTAGCTCCTTAATGTGCACGCTATCCTTTTTAAAATACACATTTCTTCTAAATTCTAAAATAATCTCAGCCTTACAGAAAAGTTCTAAGTACAATGAAAGTAACATGTTTAGACTATTTAAGAATAGGTTGCTACTCCTGAATAAGGAGAAGGGACTTTGCCCACAAATCAGGAAATGAACTTGGGTTTATCTTTAGGCCCATTCTAATTTTACCTGGGATCCCAGTGATTTTTTAAAACTATTTATTTATTTATTTATTTATTTATTTATTTGAAATGAGAGAGAGATAAAACAGGAACACCAGGGCCTCTACCTGCTGGAAACAAACTCCAGATGCATGGGCTACTTTGTGCAGGTACTAGGGAATCGAACCAGGGTTGTTAGGCTTTATAGGCAAGTTCTTTAACTGCTGAGCCATCTCTGTAGAGCCCAATGATTTTTTTTTTTGTTTTGGTTTTGCAAGGTAGGGTCTCACTCTAGTTCAGGCTGACCTGGAATTCGCTATGTAGTCTCAGTATGGCCTTGAACTCACAGCGATCCTCCTACCTCTGCCTCCTGAGTGCTGGGATCAAAGGCGTGCACCACCATGCCCGGCCCAATGATTTTTAATAGCAGAGTTGATTCAGAGTTACCCACTGCCTTCATACCATGGCCCTCTGTTCTCCTTCAGTCCAGATAGTCCTCACCTTTTCCTGACTTCTGACCTTGACATTAATGAAGATGAAAGCCACATTGCTCATAGCCGTCCCTCAGACTGAGATTCCCTCACGATTCCATTCTTGGTATTCTCCTCTGGAGATAATACCACAGATGGGGCACTGTCTTCTTTGTCTGACATCCTGCAGGTGGCCCATGACTTCAGTTTGTCCCATTGGGGTGTGGGGGGTGAGGGTGTGTCCGTATGTGCATGTGCGTATATGGGTGACTGTGTGCCTACGTGTGGACATGCATGAAGAAGCCAGAAGTAGACTTCAGACGTCTGCTTCAATCGCCCTCCACCTTATTTATTAAGAAGGGGTCAGTCACTGAGCCTAGACCTCACGAATTTGGCTAGTCTAGCTTGCCAGTTTGCCCTGCAGGTGCACCTGTTTCTGCCTCCTGAGCACACAGGCACATGCCACCATGCCTGGCATTTATGTGGGTCCTGGGGATCAGAACCCAGATCCCCACGTGTATGTGGCAAGTGCCTTATCAACTTTTGATTTGCTTTGACCATTGGATGGAGGTGATGTTCACCTGGCTTCTCACCATGGTGATTGCTAAGTATGTTTATGAGAAGTTAATATGCAACTAAAGGCATATTATTCGTACAACAAGTCTAAATTTTAAGTCATCAAGACTTTAGAGATCCCTGAGTCAGATACGGTAGAAAAAGAGGGAGAGGGATAGAGAGACGGCTTAGTGGTTAAGTTGCTTGCCTGTGAAGCTTAAGGACACAGGTTCGAGTCCCAAGTACCCACATAAACCAGATGTACATGGTGGCGCACGTGTCTGGAGTTCGTTTGCAGTGGATGGGGGCCCTGCTGTATTCTCTCTCTCATAAATAAATAAGTAAAATTTAAAAACAAAGAAAAAGAGGGAGAATAGACCTCCCAATAGCACATTCCCATGACAGAAGAACTTGTAAGAGGGGGCTTTCACCAAGAAACTCCTCTCTTGCTGTGAACAATACAAGGCTTATGTTGAATCAAGGGACCACTGGAAACCTCTTTTTGTCACTTTTCCACCATTAGGTTTCCACTTGGACCTGTGACAGATGACAAACTTTGTTCTGTGACCATGTGGTGGAAATTTGGCTTAGGATTCTTCTCGCCCTGACCTCACACAGCAGCTTCCTAGAAGTCAAAACTTGAACTTGGGCAAGTCAAGGGTATATCTGAAAATGCAGGGTCAAAACGTTTATGATTTCCCTGACTAAGAATGGCAGACACACGTCCTATGTAGGAATGTATTTTACTTGATAGCCACCAGATTTGGATAAAGTAGAATAGCCTAAAGTGGCAGTCAGCACTGTGGCTTCCAGTACCCACTACGTCTGAACTTCCAGTGAAAGGTAATGTTAGTATTATTTGCATTTCAGAAATAATGTCAAAGAATAGTGAGTGACAATCCCTTTGGCCCTAGATCCAAGTTAGGATTCCTAAGGAGGAACATGCCTATGACAGAGCTCGCAAAGAACCTCACTCGTACCATCTCCACCTCTCTTGACTGAACACTCCCTTGAAAGCCACAAGCACACTCTGAAGTCACTCCCTGTCTGGCATTGCTATAACTACCTGGGAGTATAGATGTCACCTTGTGTTGTAGACAGATTCGCATTGCTGGCAGAAAGAAACCCAAAAAGGGTTATTTTGGCTTATAGAATCAAGGGGAAGCTCCAAGATGGCAGGGGAAAATGATGGTATGAGCAGAAGGTGGACATCCTCCTGGCCAACATCAAGTGGACAAAAGCAACAGGAGAGTGTGCCAAATACTAGCAAGGGGAAAATGGCTATAACACCCATAAGCCTTCCCCCAGCAATACACTGCCTCCAGGAGGTGTTCATTCCCAAATCTCCATCAGCTGGGAACCTAGCATTCAGAACAACTGAGTTTATGGGGGACACCGGAATCAAACCAACATACCTTGTTATCTACTGTGTTACATACAATCCCATTGCCATTGTGAATAAGACTGAACTCTATAGAGTTGGCCTGTGGCCAACAAAATTTATTAAGTGACGAGTCATCTTGTTCAAGCAAATGCATTTAGAAACAAGGTCTGTGTTTCTCAGAATTTAGTTTAATGATATCATTAGGTATTTTTTCATATGAATATGTTTTGATAGATTAACAATTCCTAAAATGTTCAGGGGTTCTTTGCTTGTTGTTTTATAATAAAATATACAACACTGATCATTACCTTGCTTTACTAACGTTAGTTCTTAGGAAGGCTGTATGTCTCTCTTGCAGTTTCGGCATGGGTCACCATCATTTCTTTTTTAAAAATATTTTATTTTTATTTATTTATTGGGAAAAGAGAGAGAAGGAGGGAGAGAGAGTGGTGGGGTGGGGGAGAGAATGGGCACACCAAGGCCTCTAGCCACTGCAAACAAACTCCAGATGCATGTGCCATCACACGCATCTGGCTTACATGGGTCCTGCGGAATTGAACCTGGGTCCTTTAGCTTTACAGGTAAGTACCTGATCTGCTAAGCCATCTCTCCAACCCCACATGCACCACTTTTTCCATCTGGCTTTACCTGGGTGCTGGGAAATTGAACCTGAGACCACAGGCTTTGAAGCACCTTTAACCACTGAGCCATTTCCCCAGGCCCTAAAGATCTTAAATAAACGAGAAGCTTAAACACATTATGACTTTCATGCTTCTCTATCTTCAGGTCACTTATAGTGTTCCACTCCATCTGCATGTATCATATTTGCACAGCAATGTGTATGTGTGTAAAATATCTTAAGGGAGTTAGAGAGAGACCAGCTTCAAGGTATGATGGCCACCCAGACAAAATTTCAAACATCATGATTTCTTGCCAAATCAATTTTTATCCCTGGAAGATGTCATGTTAAATTATGAGAAGGAAGAATGACATGTGAGAGTCCACTGTTCTGATGACCAGCGCCACGAAGGAATGAAAGAGGCAAGCAGAGCAGGACTGGGAATAGGGAAGAAGGAACGCATTCACCAAAACACAGTCAGGGGCTGGAGAGATGGCTTAGCGGTTAAGGCATTTACCTGCAAAGCCAAAGGACTTCTGTTTGATTCCCCAGAACCCATGTAAGCCAGCTGCTCAAGGGAGCGCATGCATCTGGAGTTCGTTTGTAGTGTCTGGAGGCTGTGGTGTGCTCATTCTCTTTCTCTGTCTTCCTCTTTCCCTCTCTCACTCTCTCAAATAAATAATTTTTTTTTAAAGAAAAACACAGTCAGGTTCAGAAGCAGTTACCAGAGAACCAAAGTGAGAAGGCAGCCAGAATCCAGCCAGAGTCCTGGTGGATATTTCTTTTTTATTTAAAAAAAATTTTTGGTTATTTATTTGAGAGCAACAGACAGAGAGAGAAAGAGGCAGAGTGAGAGAGAGACAGAGAGAGAGAATGGGCATACCAGGGCCTCCAGCCACTGCAAATGAACTCCAGATGCGTGCGCCCCCTTGTGCATCTGGCTAATGTGGGTCCTGGGGAATTGAGCCTCGAACCAGGGTCCTTAGGCTTCACAGGCAAGTGCTTAACCGCTAAGCCATCTCTGCAGCCCCTGGTGGATATTTCTATTGACTTTTATTCCCTTGTGACTCCCTGGACTCACACACACACACACACACACACACACACACACACACAGGTGTTAACACATACACACCCTTTAAAGATACCACCTTGTGCATCTGGCTTACGTGGGTACTGGGGAATCGAATCTGGGTCCTTTGGCTTCACAGACAAGTGCTTTTAACCACTGAACTATCTCTCCAGCCCCTTTCTTGACTAAGCAAAAAGACCAAACAAACCACAGAGCCATCTCGGAACCCTGGGGAATTAATTATCTCTCAGTGCAGCCCCACTCGGAGAGGGGATGAATCATGAGAAGGACACAATGGAAGGGAAGGATCTGGCCACGTTCAACAGCTCACAGCCAAAGGCTGTAGAACCCAAGTGCAGTTATTATCAGGATGATTCAGGTCATCTGCTGGGCAGAGGAGCATCAGGCTCCTTTAAGAAGACCCTTGACAGTCTTTGTCTCAGATGCTAGCTATAGCCAAGGTAATGCCATCAAGCTTGCCTAATGCCTCTGGAGGGAGCATGAGTTTGTTTAGTTCAGTTCAATAAACACTTTTATTTATTTATTTGACAGATAAAGAGGGAGAAAGAGAGAGAGAATGGGCGCCCCAGGACCTCCAGCCGTTGCAAACAAACTCCAGATGCGTGTGCCCCCTTGTGCATCTGGCTAACGGGGGTCCTGGGGAATCGAACCTGGGTCCTTTGGCTTTGCAAGCAAACCACTAAGCAATCTCTCCAGACCCTCAATAAACACTTTTTAAGTGGGTCACCTACTAAGTGCTGGACATTATAGTGAGACAGTGAATTTTAAGCTTGACCATGCATCAAGATCAGCAAGAGTGTGAGACCCCACCTTGAGAGTCCCAAGTCCTGTAGGTTCCGGTGGAATCACACATGATGATTCCACTGTGGTCTGGGAAGACTCTTTTGTTGTTGTTGTTTGCTTGTTTGTTTGTTTTTTCTAGGTAGGGTCTCACTGTAGCCCAGGCTATGAGGTCTCAGGGTGGCCTCGAACTCACGGCGATCCTCTTACTTCTGCCTCCTGTGTGCTGGGATTAAAGGCGTGCGTCACCACGCTGGGCTCAACTCTTTGAGAACCAGTTAGACACATGGCAGCTGATCTGTGCATGGGAGAAACAGCCGCAAACAATAGCTGCCCGCCAGTATCCCAACAACCACGCTGAGTCCCCACACCGCAGAGCGCGGTGGGGGAGGAAGCTGCTTCGCCCAAGTAAACAGAGGACGGTCTCATGAAGAAGACTAAGGGGGAGCTGAATCTTGAAGAAGTAAGAGTTCTTTAGCCATTCAGGAAAGAGAAACTATGGAAGAGTGAGACAGGAGATGAAGGACTCTTCTGTCCAGCATGGCTGGAGGGAGAGGAGCACATGGGAGGTGACCAGGTCGGGAGGTGCCGATGATGACCGAGAGGAGCCATGATCAGCTTGCTGAAGGGCCAGACTGTGTCCTGTGAGCTTCCCAAAAGTCAGTGAGGAAGTCATTCAACACCAAGTGCTGAGCAGTAACATGGCTCAACTTGTCTAAATATTCAGGGCAGTTTTTATGGGAAATGGTGCTGGTTGGAAAACCAGGGTTAATGAAGGTATAACCACATGCACCCTCTTCCTGCTGTTTTCCAAGTGCTCACCCAAGGTCTAGCAAGGTAGCTGTTGAATGAGTGCATGAGTGCATGAGTGAGTGAATGAATGAATGAGCTGCATCCCTTCTCAAGGGCAAAGTACCACTGGCCTATGAAGTAGACCTGTTATGTGACAGGAAGGAAGTCCCTCCAGCTTTCCAGCCTGCTGCTTTCTGGGCTTTAAGAGGTAGAGTGGGGATGAGAGAGGCCACCAGCTCCCAAAGCACCTCAACCATGGTCACATAATGGAGTCACATGAGGAGTTTTGAAATATCACTGTTGAGGAGTGAGTCAAACTTCACATGGAAGTAATCAGAAAATTCCGAAGATGGAAAATCCTACAAACAGGAGCCTGATTTCTTCCACAAGTGAGTGGGAAATATAAAAGGAGAGACTGTTCTAGGTTCAATGAGTCTTAAGAGTACTCTCAAAACTAATTAATAAAAAAATTAAAAATTAAAAAAAAATCTGACAACATAAAAAAAAGAGTGTTCTCATTCAAATACATGCATTCAGAATTTACCAGTTAACTAACTGAAGTGTGTGTGAGTGTGTGTGTGTGTTCCTATGCTTGTGGGAGAACTTGTACGTGTGTACTCATACAGGTGGAGACAAGAGGTCGACATCAAGTGTCTTCCTCAATCACTTCCTACCTTGTTTTTGAGACAGTGTTGCTCACTCAACCAGAGCTTACCAACGTGGCTAGACTATGCAGCCCGCAGGCCCAGGGGATTCTCCTGTTCCTGCCTCTCCAGCGCTGGGATTCCAGACACGCACCACCATGTCCGCCCTATGTGGGTGCTGGGAATCCAGATGCAGGTCCACATGATTGCATGTCAAGGCTTTGCCCACCGAGCCATCTCCACAACCTTAATCCTATTTTAAAATATTAACTTTTGAGCCTGCCTGGGATGCTTGAACGTGCAGATGTTTCTGGGTGTACTAACAGCATTATGTGTGTGCATGCACACACACACATATACATACCATATATATATGTGTGTGTGTGTGTGTACCGTGTGTGTGTGTGTGTGTGTGTGTATGCGCGCATATAGCTTTTATTTGTTTTTGTTTTTTGGTTTTTCGAGGTAGGATCTCTTTCTAGCTCAGGCTGACCTGGAATTCACTATGGAGTCTCAGGGTGGCCTCGAACACATGGTGATCCTCCCACCTCTGCCTCCCGAGTACTGGGATTAAAGGCATACACCACCACGCCCAGCTCAAGTATAGCTTTTATCTGTTACAGATACATATTAAAATGCTAGTGTCAAAATGTCAAAGTTGCATGATGCTTGGGAGGGATTTATTTAAATTACTCAACCACAACAACCAAAAGAGATGATGGTGGCACAAAGACAAGAGGTTCTGAGCAATGATAATTACTGAGCTTGAGCAGTGGCTGGAGGTGGTGTTGGGCAGGCTTCTCTCCATGTCTATGCATTTTTGAAACTCGAATTTAAAATTATTTTAAAGATCCTGATACTTGGACTCCACAGCAAAATGGTCCCCTGGTGGAGAAAGGGAGACTAAAGCCTTTGGTTGTCAGTGTTTTTAATCCCAGAGGATTCTAACGTTGCAGCTAGTATTGTGACTTGCTGCATTATTGTGTGGCGTCTTTATTCTGTAAGAATACTTAGTCAAGGATGAGGGGATTGTTCAGTGCTTAAAGGCACTAGCTTACAAAGCCTGCAGTCTGGATTTGATTCCCCAGTACCCACGTATGGCCAGATGCACAAAGTGATGCATGTATCTGGGGTTAGTTTGTAGTGATAGGAGACCCTGAAGCATGCATGTGTGTGTGTGCACATACACATGTGCAAATAAATAACTAAATAAATTTGAGAAAGAATTATTAATCCATGATTAATACTACATCCACATACATTGCCATGAGCATGAAAATGAATTCCTGGAACAAAACACAGACCTTTTGAACCATCAGAGCACCATGAAGTTTCTTTCCTCTTGAATATACATATATTTTTAAATTAAACTTGCTCTTTTGATATAACGTTGGATCCACATGCAATTGCAAATAATACTACAGAGAGGCCACCTATAATCTCCATCTACTTTCTCCGAGTGGTTATCAGCTTGCTAAATTGTACTACAGTATTATTACTGGGATGTTGATAATGACGTAGGCATGCTATAGAGCACTTTAATCATCGCATGGAAACCTCGTGTCACCCTTTTACAGCCAAGCCCACTTCCCCTCTGCTGTTACCTACCCATTAACCCCTGACAAGCACTAATCTGTTCTCTGTGTCTGTAATTTTGTCTTACACAGTCATGTTTATGTATCTATAATCATAACACATGTCACCTATTGAGATTTTTTTTACTCCACATAATTGTAAATTCATCCAGGTATTGTAAGTGCCAAGAATTTGGTACTTTTTGATTGATGCGTAATATTCCACAGTATGCATACAGTATATTTGCTTAACCATTCAACTGCGGAAGGACACACATGGGTTGGGCATTGCCTCTTTTCCTTAGTTCTTAGCATGAGGAGGGCTTAGATGATTGATGTGAGACATTTTTTCTTTTCTTTCTATAAGATTCTTTCTTTTATTTTGTTTTTATTGTTTGTTTTTTTGAGGTAGGGTTTTGCTGTAGCCCTGGCTGACCTGGAATTCACTATGTAGCTTCAGGCTGGCCTTGAACTCGTAGCAATCTTCCTAACCTCTTCCTCCTGAGTACTGGGATTAAAGGTAGGCATGTGCCACAAGAGAAAGAGGAAGAGAGAGAGAATGGATGCACTAGGGCCTCTAGCTGCTGCAAAAGAACTCCAGTAGCACACACCATTTTATGTATCTGGTTTTACATGGGTACTGGGGAATTGAACTTGGTCATTAGGCTTTATGGGCAAGTGCCTTAACTTCTGAGCCATCTCTCCAGCCCCACATTTACTCTTTTTTAAGTAAAACTTAGTTTCAAATTTTTCCCTTTCAGCACCATTTTAGTGTCCTACAGATTTTGAATGTTGAACTTCTTTTCTTTCAGTTCAATGTTGTGGTGGTTTGAATGAAGTGTCCCCCATAAACTCATGTGTTCTGAATGCTTCATCCTCAGCTGGTGGCAATTTGGGAGCTGAAGCCTTTCTGGAGGTGTGTTGTTGGAGTGGCTTAGGGGTGTTACAGCCAGCTCCTTCTGGCCAGAGATCAGCTCACTCTCCTGCTGCTGTTTACCATCTGCTGTGGCAAGGAGGTGATGCCCAGCCTCCGCTCTACTATCTTTGCCCTGCCTTCATGGAACTTCTGCTAAAGACTGTAAGCCGCAATGAACCCTTTCCCCCCAGGAGTTGCTTCTTGTTGGGTGTTTTGTTCCAGCAATGAGGAGGTGACTGTGACAAATGTCAATGTATGTTTCCCTTTAGCTTTCCTCCTGAGCCTGCCTTCTGCCACCCCCCACCAGATTCTTCTTCCCTTTGTTTACTATGTGATATCCAAAATTTTTCATTGAACTTGGTAGGAGAAGTAAGGAAAAGTAAAGCATCCCAACAGTATATAATAATTTACATACTATTTTGGGGGGTTCTGTTTTTGAGGTAGGATCTCACTCCAGCCAGGCTTACCTGACATTCACTATGTATTCCCAGGCTGGCTTTGAACTCACAACAATCCTCCTACCTCTGCCTCCTGAGTGCTAGGATTAAAGATATGTACCACTATGGCTAGTGATTTCATGTGTGTGTGTCGTGTATATATATATGATATTATATAATAACATAATATATAATAAAATACATATGTGTATATGTGTATGTACATATATTATATATACATATTTTATGTATGTATTTTATATAG
This sequence comes from Dipus sagitta, assembly GCA_036346955.1. Classification (NCBI taxonomy): domain Eukaryota; kingdom Metazoa; phylum Chordata; class Mammalia; order Rodentia; family Dipodidae; genus Dipus; species Dipus sagitta. Next base: position 148,477,758 of record CM070773.1, on the reverse strand, counting down.
AATATAGAAATATATATTATTTTATATATTTTATAAATATTAAAATATATAATATAAATATTTTATAAATATAAATATATTAAGTACATAATATATATTATAATAACATAAAAATGTTATAATTACATAATATGCAATATATATTATAATTGTATAATATATAATATATATAATTATATAATATATTTATATATTCTGATATAATTAAAAGAATATAGACAAATATATTATGCATTCAGGGACACTAAATTTTTGTTGTTGGCTATTTTTTTGTGCTGACATGGACCTATACATGCTAGGCAAGCACTCTACCACTGAGCCAGCCCCTAAGTCTTGTAAAATGGTAAATATCCATAGCGAGTTGGCCAGCCTCCCCTTGTCAGTAGACAGTAAACTATCGTGACATAAGACTAACAGGTTCTGGTGTGCTCTTACTCAGTAGGGTGACTATAGACAGCAATCATATTCTGCATATTTCAAAAGCTAGAGTAACATTTGAATGTTTTCATCCTAAAGAAATATGGGGCCGGGGAGATGGCTCAGTAGTTAAAGCCACCTGCTTGCAACGCCTGCTGGCCTAGTGTTCAAGTCCCAAGTACCCACATAAAGCCGGATGCACAAGTGGCATGTGCGTCTGGAGTTTGTTTGCAGTGACAAGAGGCTCTGGTACACCCATTCATTTTTTTTTCTCTCTCTCTCTTTTTCCAAATAAAAAATACATTGAAGAAAGGAAGGAAGGAAAGAAGAAAGAAAGGAATGCAAACACGGGGTGAGGAGCTGGCCGAGACAGTAACGTGCCTGCAGTGCAGTCATGAGGACCCAAGTTCACCTTCCATTCCCAGTACCTATGTGGAAAAGGTTGAGTGTGGCGGGGCTCACTTGGAATTCTAGTGCTGGGAAGGTGGAGACGGGCAGACCCCTGGGGCTCGCTGGATCTCTAGTCTAGCTTGCTCAGTGAAGTCCAGACTAATTAGAGACTTTGCCTCACGAAAAGGGGATGATATCTAAAGAACGACACCCGGGATTGTCCTCTGGCCTCCACAAACATGCACAAGCCTGGAGCTGCACATACAAAGACACACACCCAAAAGAACTTCAAAATGTTGAGGATATATATATATCATCATGTGTCCAAGTACCAAAATATCACAAGGTATACAGCATTACACTAAAACTTCTATGTATCAATTAAAACTATATACATTTTTATTAAAGATTTTTTTTTATTTATTTCTTTGACAGAGAGAAAAAAAGGTATACGTAAGTGTGGTCCTCTTGTTGCCACAAACAAACTCCAGACACACGTGCTACTTTGTGCGTCTGGCTTTGCAACAAGCACCTTTAACTGCTAAGCCATCTTCCCCAGCACTAAAGCTACGTCTAAATCAAAAGACAATAATGAATTAGATATTTTTCCTAGGGAAAAATGAAAACCACACCACTCAACCTCAAGCTAACCCTCCTTTCGCAGACCATCCAAGTTTGGCTTTCTAGGATTCTGAAATGTCCTTTGGGTTCTAGAACCTTCCAGTAACTTGAATCTCAACCCCATGACCTGGTTAGCCTCAAGCCACTGTCCCTCTGTGGTATGTTTCTGCCTACCCACTGCATGTCAACATCGGGGGAGACACAGCCTTGCAGCTACAAGCCTGCATAGCTGATGACTCAGGACAACTAAAATAAACACCCTTCAGGGCTTTGGATTCCCACAGTCATGGTCTGGGGAGGCCACTGTCCCCCATCCTGTGCCTTCCATTCCTTTTGTTCTGCCATGCCTTCTACCCACCACCTCACTCTCTGCTATTTTAATGGATGTCAGCTGTCTGCAGGAAGCCTCCCCAGTGCTGTCTTGTTCAAAAAGAGTCACAGCAGGAACAGAGAGATCAGAACACACCAGTGGGGCTAAGACCCTGAAAAGCCATTGAAGCAGTATCTTGGTGGCCGGTGGGGGGGGGGGGTCCCCCAGGTCAGCCAGCCATCATATCTTAGTGCTCCTTGGGGATGGGAGGACATTTGAAGCCCCTGGGTCTTCATCCATCTCTACTACGCATTCTCCCTTTGCCCTGGCAGGGCTCCACCAGGCTTGTGGTAAGTGAGAGACAGAAGGTGTAGATTTCGTGCAGAGAAAATTCAGAGGCCCAGAGGACGCTGCATGGGGTCATTCCCTGCCCCATGAGCATTGTCCGCCTGATTGATTCCTTCTGCGGCCCCACGCTGCCCTGGAAGGCAGGCTGAGGCTGGCTGTACACAGGCTGAGCCGCAGGTGTCCCAGCCTCTGTCTATACTACACAACTTGGGCTGGTTCTGGGAAAAGATTGAAACAAGCCTAGCAGAGATCAGAGGGTTGCTTGCAGCTACAGTGTCCCACCTGCTGAGAAACAGCTGCCTGAATCTTATCTTGGAGGCCTGGAACTTTCCTCCCCATTTCTCCTTCCCCAGCATGGTAGTGATGGTGGGAAGGACAATGGCCTCTGTGGTCAGTGGAGGAGCCTGATTCTTATAGCCAGACGACCATCACTTTAGTCTTTGAGCTTTGGTTTTCCTGTGGGTTTTTGAAAAATGAAGTAATACCCATTCGGCAATCTGTTGTTTATTAAATGAGATGAAAAGTGGCATGAGAAACGAGTTGTACCAAGCTTCTGTCACAGGACCAAGAGATGAGGGGGTGGCTGGCTGGATGGCTGACCCTTCACCCTCCTCTTATAATCTTTTCACCAGTCGCCATTTAGAAAGAGGCTTACAACTGGTCTGTGATTAACACTTAAGCATGGGGGCCTCTTGAGTTAGAGAACTGAAGTTTGACTCCCCAGAACCTACATGAACAGCTAGGTTTGTCCATGCACGTTTATAACCTCAGTCTGTGTGAAGTGGAGATCAGATAACTGTTGGAGCTTGCTGATGGACAGCAGCTCTGGATTGAGGGAGAGACCCCATCTAAAGCAATATATGGATGAGTGAGAAGAGAATGACACCCAATGTTCTACTCTGGCCTGTGTATGCACACGTATACACCACACACATGCAGAAAGGAAAAGGTGAAAAAAAGAAGCTTAACTCACCTTTTTCACCCAGACATCTTTAAATTAACATATATTAATTGTACAGAATACTGGATACATGCATACATGCATATGACATCCTTTGATCATCTTGCCATTACCCTCTCTTGTCTCCCCTCCCATCTAATCCCAACTTGTCCATTTCTAAGAAGCTTATTAACACATGACAAATGATTCCAGAACTGATGCTGAGCAAGAATCTGTTGCTCACATGCACAAACGCCCATACCAAGGCACAGGTGTTGCAGTCAGGTTCTCATTGCGGGTAGAAATCACCCAACCAAGAGCAGCTTGTGGGGGGAAAAGGGGTTTAATTTGGCTTACAGACTTGAGGGAAAGCTTCATGATGGCAGGGAAAATGATGGCATGAGCAGAACGTGGACATCAACCCCTGGCCAACATCCAGTGGACAATAGCAACAGGAGAGTGTTTCCAAAACTGGCAAGGGGAAACTGGCTATAACACCCATAACCCCACCCCCAACAATACACTGCCTCCAGGAAGTGTTAATTCCCAAATCTCCATTAGCTGGGGACCTAGCATTCAAAACACCAAAGTTTATAGGGGACACCAGAATCAAACCACCACATTCTTCCCCTGGCTCCCCAAAACTGATTATTTCTATTATTTTCTATTATTTCTTTGCTGTGCCCAGTGACATCTTTTGCACTGTGAATGTTTAGTATTATGGCTCAGTTAAGAGATCTCTGGATGGGGGAGGGGGTAGGACATGGATGAGCCTAACAATGGTGCCAAATTGACTATATTCGCTGAGTACAAAACTAATTAATAATAAAAGAAAAAGATCTCTGGAGTTCCAATTCCGACCCTCCAGCTAGGCTATTCACAGTCCTGGAAAGCTTCATCCGTGGCCAGCAGCTCTCCTTGGCAACCATCTTGTGGTCCTGGCATCTCAACTGGGTCTCCACTGCAACCCACAGTTCATCCTCACAGCTCCACCGGGTCTCCATGCAGGCATCCAGCAAACCTGCTTCACAACGACCAAGGCCATTTCCCAAACACAATACCACTGCTGCAAATTCAATGACCCTCTCTTTCTGCATTCCTTATACTTCATAATACCAGGTAGGGTGCCAGTTTGTTAATCCAGGGGGTTATAATGCAGATTTTGAAGAATAGGACACTCCTTGAGTACTCAGACCCCTTCAAAAGAGTGTACATTCTTCCTGTTGCCCCAGTGCAGGATCAGCTGGCCCAATCTCAAAGGTTTTAATCTCTCAATTGCAGCTGAATGGGCAGCAAGTTTTGGCCCAAAGATTGCATTTCTGTGCCATATACCTCAACTCACACCAGTCCATTTCTACACAAAGCAACCCTGCACAACTTCTCAGGATGCAGGCATAACAACAAGCCTCACACACAAACTGCTTCTAGCCCAGTCCAGACAAAGCTCCTTTCATCCTCATAAGCCAAACCTCAGTTCTTGCAACTCTGGCCAGAATAATCCATCAATCTGTACTTATAGCACTGTAAGGTGTCTTTCAGGCCAAGGTTTCAAATTCATCCACATGTCTCATGAAAATCAGCTCCAAAGGCCAAAGCCACACAGTCATGTTTCTAAGCAGTAAATGACCTCACTCTCGGTACCAACTTTACAGCTTCAGTCAGGTTCACATTGCTGGCAGAAATCACCTGACCAAGAGCAGCTTTTGGGGGAAAGGGGGCTTATTTTGGCTTACAGACTCGAAGGGACACTCTACAATGGCAGGGAAAATGATGGCATGAGCAGAGGGTGGACATCACTTCCTGACCAACATCAGATGGACAACAGTAACAGGAGAGTGTGCCAAACACTGGCATGGGAAAAATGGCTATAACACCCATAAGCCCACCCCCAACAATGCATCACCTCCAGGAGGCTTTAAGTTCCAAATACCATCAAGTGGGAAGACTAGCATTCAGAATACCTAGGTTTATGGGGGACACCTGAAATAAACCACCACAAAAGGTTATGACAGAAAAGAAAGATGTTCAAGGAGTCAGAAAGGATACCTACATCTGTCTCTCCTCTAGGCTAGTAGGGAAGGAATTTCAGGGGCCTTGGGAACAGGAAATAGAGGGCTGGTTCTGGTGGGGCAATCCATCCCGATTCCCACATCCTGGGGTGCTTTGGGTACATTTAATTGGAGAGTATCTCTGTCATTCTAGCCCATCCTGCAGCTTTCGACAGACAGCACCTTGGTGTCTAATCTAAGTCAGTGTGGCTCATTCCTCAGGTCCCACTTGTGTTGGAGACATTTTCTACCAGTCTCTCAAGGTCATTGCAGGTCTAGTGTCTGAAAAACAGCCAGTATATTTACCTTTTAGAAACAGCAAATTTGTCAGTGTATTGTCCATTTTCAGATCACCGAAGGACCCAGGTAGGCTACAAGGAGGAGAAAAGAATGAATTTTTCCACAGTGAGCAGGAAAGAAGGGAACAGGCTGCTGTCTGTATGCCCTGGACTTCATGCAGGATGAAGGGTTTTTCCACATGCTCAGAAGTGCTTCCTTGTTACTCTTTTCCAGTCACAGGAAACCAGTTTTGTTTCCTAGGTCCACTGCGGTGCCCATCACCCTACTTCCTGTGTTTATTTTGGATCAACTGTCATGTTTCTCCTTCCTAAAGTGATCACTTGGACTCTACTCAATCCACATTAGCAATGCTACTTTATTTTCTAGATGCCTTACAAATGACAAACAGGGGCAAACGCATTAGAAGTGGAGGACTTAATGAAGGCAGCCCTTTTCGAGGAAAGTGAAAGAATTTTAAACTTCCTTTATCATGCAGTGGAGTCCCTTGTGCTCACTGTACCTCTCTTTCCTTCTCCTTCCCAGAGGTCTGTCCCTGGTCTGTGTAGGCTCACCAGAGTGGTTCCCTGCATACTCCTGCTCTAATCTTCGCTGACGGCTCCCAAGGACAGTCCTTAGGTTTTGCCAGTCTCCTGAACAGACCCTTCTGACCAATTAATACCAAGTAACTCCACTGGAATGTTCCAGAATTATACTGGTCAGCCTCCAACTCACTCCATTCCTTGTATATCCCAGTACTGAGTTCTCATCGTCCATTTAGACACCAGAGCTCCACACCAGGCCACTTGCTGGCAAGCTTTCTCCTCCAATCAGAGTTCTGCCACATGACAAATACCTGAGATAAACCAATTTAAAAGAAAGAAAAGTTAGATTTGGGTTAATCATTTCAGCCCATGTTCACCTGGCCCTGTTGCTATACACCTGCGGTGGAGTAATACATCATGACAGGAATGAGAGAGAGAAGAGAGAGAGAGAGAGAGAGGTGGTTTGATGGTTTGCATTGTCAATGTGATGGGATGTGGAAACACCAGTGAGATCTTCATAGGTCAGTTGAGGTGGGAGGACCCACCTTAACTGTAGTTCCTAGCACGTCATGGGAGGGGTTCCCGACTGTATAAAAAGGACAGGGCTGGCTGAGCACCACCATTCATCACTCTGCTCTGACTCCTCAGTGTTGGACTGAATGTGACCTGCTCAGGTATCCTGGAATGATGGGTTGTAACCTGGAACTGTAAACTGAAATGAGCCCTTCCTCCCTTAAACTGATTTTTGTCAGGTGTTTTGTCTCAACAGTGAGAAGATAACTGACCCAGTTGGGGTGTCAATATATCCTCAAGGGCAAGCCTCTCAATGACCTCCTAACTGTTCTACCACCTTCCAATAGTGCCACAGGCTGGAGACCAAGACTTCAACACATGGGCCTTCACACAACAGCATAGACGTTCCCAAGTGCTGTTCATGTGGTTTAGAATCAAACAGATCTCCCTCAGGCCCTGTTGTCTCTTGTTCTTTCTGCCATGCATCTCTTGCCTCTGCTTCTCCTTGGAATTTTTATGTCATTTCTTTGCTTTAAATAAACCCATTGACATCTTGAGTTGTAGCTCTCACTTCTAGTTCGAGCACTCGGGAGGCTGAGGTGGGAGGATCACCATGAGCTCAAGGCCAGTCTGGACTACAAAGTGAGTGAGTTCCAGGTCAGCTTGGACAAGATTAAACCTCTGCTTCAAAAAACCAAACAGGGGGCCTGGAGAGATGGCTTAGCAGTTAAGGCGCATGCCTGTGATGCCTAAGGACCCCGGTTCAATTCTCCAGATCCCACGTAAGCCAGATGCACATGGTGGTGCATGCATCTGGAGTTCATTTGCAGTGGCTGGAGGCCCTGGCACATGCCCATTCTCTCACACACACTCTCTCTCCTTCTATCTGTCTCAAATAAATGAAAATGAAATCTTTTTTTAAAAGTTAAAAAAAAAAACAGGGCCTGGAGAGATGGCTTAACAGTTAAGGTGCTTGCCTGTGAAGCCTAAGAACACAAGTTTGATTCCCCAGGACCCACATAAGTTAGATGTAAAAGGTGGCACATGCATCTGAAGTTCATTTTCAGTGGCTAGAGGCCCTGCCATGCCCATTCTCTCATTCTCTCTCTCTCTAACTTCCTCTATGTCTCTTTCTCTTGCTCTCTCTCAAATGAATAAATAAATATTTTAAAAACCAACAAACAAATGAACCCATTGGCATTTTACTCCTCAAGATCATCAAAATTTATCTCCAATATGTAAGACCCCTTATGCTCAGTCCTAAGTCCACTTTTCCAGGCTCCTTCTCCTCACCCCAGGCATCAATTGAACCTGAACTCTGGCTTGTTATCCAAGCAGCTCTGTGCTTTCTGACTCAGTGTTGTTTTCATTTACTCCGATCCTGGAATGCCTTTATCCTTCTTATTTTAGTCCAGGTTTCATTTGGTCTTTTCAAGGTAGGGTCGCACTCTAGCCCAAGTTGACCTGGAACTAGCTCTGTAGCCCCAGGCTGGCCTCAAACTCATGGTGATCCATCCACCTCAGCTTCTAGGTGCTGGGCTTAAAGGTGTACACCAAGCCAGGTGTGGTAGCACACGCCTTTAATCCCAGCACTTGGGAGGCAGAAGGTAGGAGGATCACTGTGAGTTCGAGGCCAGCCTGAGGCTACAGAATGAATTCCAGGTCAGCCTGGGATAGAGAGAGACCCTACCTCAAAAAGGAACTTAAAAAAGGTGTGTATCACAACTGGCATTTGTCCATTTTTAAGATTATGGTTATTATTAATGCCATGCACAAAACAAAAACAGAAGTGACCCTTGCAAAGTGGAGAAAGTGAATAGTTTTTATCATTTCAGTCCTTTCCAAAATGTGGAGCAGGAACATTTGAGGTCTGTACCAGTTTGCTAGGGTTGCCACAACAAAGCACCGTGAGATGAGTGGCTTGAAGAAGCAGAAAGTTCTTGTATCGTTCCGGAAGCCAGAAGTCTAAGATGAAGATGCCAGCAAGATCCTGCTCCCTCTGAAGGCCCGGGGGCGTGGGGTGGGTGGTTATTCTCTGCCACTTCCAGCTTCTGGGGCCCCAGCTGTGCCTTGGCCAGTGATTCCCACACCCATATTACCTTCTTCCCTTTGTGCCTCCATGTGTCCTCTCCTCGCCTCATGGGTCCCAGACACTGGATTTAAGGATGGCACTAAACCCAGAATGATTCTGTCTAGGGATCCTTAGCTCGTGAGACCTTTCAAAGACTTCTTTTTTTTTCCCAAACAAAGTCGCATTCTGAAGTTCCAAGTAAATATGAACTTGGGTAGGAGGATGGTATTCAGTCCACCAAACCTGTCTCAGCAATAAGCAGATAGTGGCTTGCTCTCACCTCTACAAAGAAAATATTGATTGTGAAATTATTATATAAAGCACAAGTGTGATTTTAAAATGAAATATGCTTATGTAGATCTTTTTTTTCCTATAACACTTTAGATATGAAGTGTCCCTCAAAATGGCTATGGGAGGCTTGTTCCCCATTTATCAGATGCCAATCATTGAGGGGTGATTGGCACATGAGAGCGCTGGCCTAATCATAATAAAATTTTACAATATGATGACATTATTGGCAGGTGTGGAAAGTAAGAGGTAGCAATGAACTGGAGGAAGCAGGTCACTGGGATATGCACTGGAAAGTTATGCCTTGTCTCTGGTCCATTCCTGTCACTTTTTGTTTCAGATCACCATGCGATAACGTTATTATCTCATACCTTCCACTCTGATCTGTCTCATGGCAGAGCCAACTGGCCATGGACCAAAACTGTGAACCTAAATAACTCCTTTCTCCTGTTCTTAGACATTTTTCAGAGCTACAAAAAGTCTAATACAGTACCTAAATATCTCAATCACCATCTTTGCAGGGGCTGCCCGAGAACCCTGTTCAGACACTCTGTCCCTAGGCAAGGTGCTGCTGACCTTTGCCTCAGCCTTTTTATTTTTTATTTTTTGTCAGAAAAGGGAATCAGCTAGCAGCAACCCTGGCTGTTGAACATCAGTACCTGGCTCCAGAAAGGCACCAGGCTCTCCGTTTCTTTGGGCATTGTCAGGCCTGTCACGCCATCTGTCATGACAGAAACTCAGTCAGAGCCAAGAGAGGATTTGCTGTGATAGAAGCTTTGCCTTTTATTTATTTGTTTCAGCTCTGGAAATTGTATGCTAAACAGGAATGAAAATATGCCACGTGGGCTCGAGAGACGGCTTAGCGGTTAACACGCTTGCCTGCAAAGCCAAAGGACCCAGGTTCAACGCCCCAGGACCCACATAAGCCAGATGCAGAGGAGGTGCACACGTCTGGAGTTCATTTGCAGTGGCTGGAGGTCCTGGCGCACCCGTTCTCTCTATCAGCCTCTTTTTCTGTCTCGCTCTCAAATAAATAAGTAAATATGCAATGTGATGACAGGCCAACTGATTACACGCAGAAGCTAAGCCCATGCCGAGTCTTCCACACATAGCATCTTCATGAGCTCTTGCACAAACTTATGGAGTAGATGCTATCAATGTTCCCATGTTGTACAGAAAGGCACACTCAGCTTAGGTGAGATTTCATGTGTTCACTACCCCCAAGTCCTCCCACCTGGGGGCTGTTAACTTACAAATCCCAAACTTATGGACAGTGAGTCTTCAGAGGACTGTGTATGCTTCAAAGCAAGTATTTACTTCATCATCTTTTTTTGTTCTGTTTTTTAAGGTAGAGTCTCACTTAGCTCAGGCTGACCTGGAATTCACTATGTAGTCTCAGGGTGCCCTTGAACTCACTCATGATGATCCTCCTTCCTCTGCCTCCCTGAGTGCTGGGATTAAACACATGTGTCACCATGCCTGGCTTTAATGTATATTTTTTTTTATTGACAACTTCTCTACTTACAGACAATAAACCATGATAATTCCCTCCCCTCCCCCACTTTCCCCTTCACAACTCCACTCTGCATCATATCCCCTCCCTCTCTCTGTCTCTCTTTTATTTTGATGTCATCATCTTTTCCTCCTATTATGAGGTCTTGTGAAGGTATTGCTAGGAACTGTGAGGTCATGGATATCGAGGCCAATTTCTGCCTAGACCATTGCATCGTAAGGAGTCCTACCCTTCCTTTGGCTCTTATATTCTTTCCGCCACCCTGAACTTTGGAGGGTGTGATAGAGATGTTTCAGTGCTGGCCATTCCTCTGTCACTTCTTCTCAGCACCATGTTGCCTTTTGGGTCATCCCAGTGGTCACCACCATCTGAAAAGAGAAGCTTCTCTAACCAAAAGTAAGAGTAGCATTGATATATGAATATGAACATTAAGTGTACCTGCTTACAGGGCAGTTTGGTGAGCATGATATGTGCATTTAGCCAGACAAGAGCAGACTTTAAACCCCTAAGGCTCATGACCTTTCCTGCCATAGGCAAAACACCTCTTTTCAACCTAATATGACTCATAAGTATATTTAGAACAATTACATTTATTTCTGAGCACTTGTTTACTTAATTGGCAACTTTTGCACATCTTTTGAGTGTTTGCTTTAAAGTGTAAAAGTCCAGGCTATCTGGAATGCACTGTGTAGTCTCAGGCTAGCCTCGAACTCATGGCGATTCTCCTACCCCTGCCTCCCCAGTACTGGGATTAAAGGCATATGTCACCACACCGGGCTGTAAAAGGTTTTTTTGTTTGTTTGTTTGTTTTTAAAAATGAAACAAAGGAGCCAGACGTAGTGGCTCACACCTTTAATCACAGCACTCAGGGAGGCATTTGAGAGGCAGAGGAAGGAGGATCGCCATGAGTTTGAGGCCACCCTGAGACTACATAGTGAATTCCAGGTCAGCCTGGCTAGAGCAAGACCCTACCTTGAAAAACAAAACAAACAAACAAAAGAGAGAGAGAGAGAGAAAAGAATGTAATGTAACACAAGGGCTGGAGAGATGTCTTAGTGGTTAAGGCACTTGCCTGTGAAGCCTAAGGTCCAAGGTTCAAGGTTCAATTCCTCAGGACCCACATAACCTATATGCAGAAGGTGGCACATACATCTGGAGTTCATTTGCAGTGGCTGAAGACCCTAGCACACCCATTCTCTCTCTCCCCTGCTTTCTCTCTTTCAAATAAATAAATAAAATTTTTTAAAAATTTAAAAAAGGAACATACCTCAATTACATAGTGTGTAGGAACTGTGGAGAAATCCTCCTGAAATAGCAGTGTAGCAGAAAATTTTGACCTAAGCTCACTGCAGAGTGGATAAGAAAACCAGCAAAGCAACAAGAGCAGAAAGATGTAAAACTGGTCCTGAGTTCCAGACAAAAAGACCAATAAACAATAAATGGCCAGGGGAAGTCCTTACGGAGGTATGGCACCCGAGTGTAGTGTGAGATCGCAGCGTGATTCCCTAAGAGCAGGACTTACACATCACAGTTCTAGTCCCTGCTGGAGAAAGCCATCCGACCACAGGCACATGGAAGTGACTCTCCCCAGCCCTGGCATTCACATCCAAAATATCATTTTCTTCTTTAACCTGCATTCTTTCACTGTTTTATTTAGAAAAGCATGACTGGAGGGGCTGAGGAGATAGCTTAGCCAGTAAGAGCAATTGCCACACCAGCATGAGAGCCTGAGACGGTCTGCAGTGGCCTGAGTTCAATCCCTAACACTCCAGCATAAAAAGCCAGGCATGACTGTGCGTGGCTATAACCCCAATCCCGTGGAGAACAAAGGCCTGTGGAGAATCAGTGGGGCTTGCTGGCCAGCCAGTCTGACCAAAGCAACTGCAATTCCAGCTTCAGGGAGTGATAAAGGACATGAAGTGCTCACCTCTGGCCTTCCCATGCATGAACATGGGGCATGCACATCTGTGCACATGTGTGCATCCAGCACATCACACATATTACCCACACACACACAAGAAACATGACTGTGGTGCTTACAATGAAATGAATGAACATCAACCAGAGATACTTCCTGCCTGTCTGAGATCCCTGCACTACTACAACATGGGTAAGTGTTTCTATCCACCCTGGACCTACGATGTTGTAGCACACAGCTTCAGGTTTGCTGAGATGAACTTCCAGACCAGCATGGTTATGAAGAAAAGGATATTTATCAAAATTTACAGATACAGGGGAATTTCCATAATGGCAGAAGAAGCTGGCCTGCTTTCACAGGTCCAAGCAGAGAGAGAAGCACAAGCCTAAAAGCCAAAAGTCACACAGCACAGCACACTTCAGGAACTCCAGCTAGGTACACTTTGCATATCTTTAGATTAGAATCTCAAATCTACCATCACACCTTAAGATCCGCCCAGTGACACGGCCTCCAGCCAGGTGGCTGCAGATGCAAACTACAAACTAACAAAACACTGAATATATTGGGGGCCATCTATTCAAACACCCACAGATGCCTTGAGCCTCTGGTGACATCTGCTAGCACTGAAGCTGCCACATCTATTTTTGATGTGTCTGTTAAGTCTGCTTCCCTTCCTGGTGAAATTAGTCAGCTTGATTGAATAATCTCCCACCTCCACAATTCCAGTAACTGGCAAGATTTAGTTAACTCCTGAAATTATTGCAATTTTTTATAGAGATTTTCCTAAAAAAAAAAATCACAGATTCTCTGACATCAAAGCATTCTGATTTTAATTTCCTTCATGCTGATCTGTTTTGCAAGCTTAATTTTACAAAAGGGAAAGCATTCTACCTGGTTGAAGAATGTGCCAGGAGGCAAAATTCAAAGAGATTTGAAGTGAAACATGCACTGAAAGGAATTCTGAACAGAAGTAGAAGGGTCACTGTGAGTTTGAGGCCAGCCTGAGACTCCACAGTGAATTCCAGGTCAGCCTGGGCTAGAGTGAGACCCTACCTTGAAAAACCAACAAATAAATAAAAATAAAAAATCTGAGTAAGCAGAAAAATTCACAGGTATTTTCTGAGAGCATCTTCTGGGTCAGGGCCTCTGGAGAGGGGACATGTCAAGTACACTGATCTGTCTTGCTCTTCCTAGAAAGATGTATCTTAACCCTACCTCGGGCTCTGCCTTCTAGAGGATCCAGAGACTTGGGGTGATGTTCCAGCACCTATTGATGGGGTTTTCATGAATGCTTAACTGTGGTTGTTGTTTCTTTATTTACTTGTTTGTTTTATTTTTATTTTATTTTTATTTTTTTATTTTATTTGAGAGCGACAGAGAGAGAAAGAGGCAAATAGAGAGAGAGAGAGAATGGGTGTGCCAGGGCTTCCAGCCACTGCAAACCAACTCCAGACGTGCGTCCCCTTGTTCATCTGGCTAACATGGGTCCTGGGGAATCGAGCCTCGAACCAGGGTCCTTAGGCTTCACAGGCAAGCATTTAACTGCTAAACCATCTCTCCAGCCCTTGTTTATTTTATTTTGTTTTTATTTCCCAGAATTATAATACCACTCCCATGTTGTGTTTCTGGAATTCTATCCTTGGAATCCATGTGTATCTGTTAGAAGGAACTTTCGGCCTCTGAAGAAAGCTGGTAGCTATTCTGGGTGTTTATCATTATTATTATTATTATTATTATTATTATTGGTTTTTCTGAGGTAGGGTCTCACTCTGGCCCAGGCTGACATGGAATTCACTATGCAGTCTCAGGGTGGCCTTGAACTCACGGAGATCCTCCTACCTCTGCCTCCCTAGTACTGGGATTAAAGGCGTGCACCACCACGCCCGGCTATTCTGGGTTTTGAAGTCTCGATCCCTTTGCTCTGGGATCACCTAGAAGGTTCAAAGGACCAGTGTGCCAGTTGAGTCTACTGGCGAATGTTTGGATTTTGCTTATTCAACAAGAGTCCACCTGGGTACTTTGGTGACAGAAAAAAGTAAAAGACACAACAACTAAGTTTGCTGTGACAATCTAATATTGCTTCTGTGGGGCTGAAATAAGGTAAGCTATTAAACAGCAACTTCAAAGTCAGGCTGGGGAGAAGTTTCAGCTGCTAAAATGCTTGGCGTGCAAGCATGAGGACCCGAGCTTTTTCCAGAATCTTCATACTGCTTTACACAATGGCGGCACCAGTTTTCACTCTCACAGACGCTATACAAGGGTTCCCCTTTTTCCTTCTTTCTAATATATAATATTCTAATGAATATTTTATGAACTATGAAAGACAGAAAATCTTATTTCTGGCTCTCTTCTTCCAACAGTGCCTGGGCACTTGTTTCCACTGCTGTCAACCTATAAGGCTTTCTGCACCCAGTTAAGAGGGCTTTAGCTTCGTGATAAGTAAGCTTCCTGCCTGGGCTGGAATCTTCTCTTGCTGTGGTGGCATTGTGAATTTCCCTACTGTGGGACGAGCCTTAGAGAGCAGAGGTAGGTGATACCCAGGATTCCCTCCTCTTCCCTGATGGAAGCTTGTTCAGTCTTAAGGTCTTTTGTCACACAAGAGCCACCAAAGACTTGCACCAGCTTCTGGATCCACACACTTTCCTTTTCCTACCTATTATTGTATGAAATTTCAAACTTAAAAAAGTTGAATAAGCCTGGCGTTGTGGTGCACTCCTTTAATCCCAGCACTTGGGAGGCAGAAGTAAGAGCATCGCTGTGAATTTGAAGCCAGCCTGAGACTACATAGTGAATTCCAGGTCAGCCTGGGCTAAGGCGAGACCCTACCTCAAAAAACAAACAAAAATATGGGCTGGAGAGATGGCTTAGCGTTTAAGCCTAAGGACCCCGGTTCGAGGCTCGATTCCCCAGCACCCACGTTAGCCAGATGCACAAGGGGGTGCACTCATCTGGAGTTCATTTGCAGGGGCTGAAACCCTGGCACGCCCTTTCTCTCTCTCTGCCAACTTCTCTGTCCATTGCTCTCAAATAAATAAATAAAAATAAACAAAAAATTAAAAAAAAATAAAGTTGAATAAAAGGGGCCTGAGGAAATGGCCCGAGGGGTTAAAGTGTTTGCCACACATGCCAAGTACCTAAATGTGGACACCCAGACTCCACATAAAAGCTGTGATAGGTTTCTGTAATCTTGGCATGCCAGTAGAAGATGGGAGGCGGAGACAGGAGACTTTCCTGGAAGCTTGTGGACCAGCTAGCCCTGCAAATGAACGGGTGAACAAGGAAAGACCCTGCCTCAAACAACATGGGAGGCAAGAACCAACACCTGAAAGTTCTCCTCTGACTCCACATGTGCTGTGGTGCATACATGCCCATCCTCACACACATGAACACACACACCGAAAAAACTGAAAAAAGTAGTGAATGGACACTTATACATCAGCTTAGATTTAACTACCTCCACTTAAATCCATCAATGATAACAAGTATGCTTCTCTTTCTTTATCTTCCTTTCTCCTTCCCCCCTCCCTTTCTCCTGGAAAATAAGAAATTAGCTGCATGAGACTTAATGCTAAGCAGACAACTCCTGAAAAATACAACACCCCCCTCCCCGTGACCATACTGGCACTAACATGCCTAGAAGGATTAACAATAATTCTTTCCTGTCACTTAGGAAACAGACCATCCTTCAGCCTATCTAGTGATCCTGTGACCATGTCTCCTTCACACCTGGGACATGGGTCTAGTTCAAGTTTTCATGATGCTTTGAATCTCCCATTTTCTCCTTTTTTCAAGAACCCCAACCCTCCCACTTTCTCCTTTTTCAAGAATCCAAGGTCACTTTCTTGCAGAACATTCTGCCTCTAGAAGCTTCCAAGTGCATTTATCTCTGTTATTTAACATCTCTGTCTGCTCCACTGCCCATGAACAGCAGATCTGGGACATACACACTCCTGGCCCTTCCATGATATTGAACCTGATCTCTACAAGGCAGAATCTTGTAGTCACTCCCAAGTGGCGTAACTCTCCTAGATTTATGATTTGTTATTTGACCAACACATACATTGCTTCTGGGAGTGGATTCATGGCCTCAAGTGGAAGGCCTGCATTAGAAATAAACCATTTCACCTCTGAGGAGCACCGCAGGAATCACTGGAATGTGTTGTCGATCCTTTCCATCTCCTTCCTTACATAGACATAATTAACATCTGCAGCTTGACTGAAACAGAATATTAGATCCCAGAGAAGCATCTCCCTGACTGTCTTCCAACCTAATCCTGCCCAGTGAGCAGAGAACTCCCCCCTTCCTCCACTCCATTCTCACAACGAAATGCCATCAACTCCAGGCTCCTCTGTGAGTTGGCTGTTTTGCCTCCACAACTACATCTGGTGGATGACCTAAAAGAATCCTCAGGCTGGAGGGATGGCATAGTGGTTGAGGCACTTGCCTACAAAGCCAAAGGACCCAGGTTCGATTCCCCAGGACCCACGTTAGCCAGATGCACAAAGGGGTACATGTGTCTGGAGTTCGTTTGCAGTGGCTGGAGGCCCTGGCGCACCCATTTCGCTCTCTCGCTCTCTCTCTCCCTCTCTTTGTCAAATAAATAAATAAATAAATAAATAATTTTTTAAAGAACCTTCACCCATGTGTGCATTCTCACAACAGCGCTGGTCCTGAGCATTCCCTACACTCAGGGTGCTATACTAACCTAATCTTCCTGAGTCCTGCTGCGGAAGAGTGACTGCTCAGTGCACAAGAGTGCAAATAAGTGAGGTGGGGGTGAACTGACTTCTGATGAATCCTGGGGCTTAGCTGAGGGTGGAATGTAGGTTTCTCATATTGGCATACCTGGAGGCTCACATATACCAGTTGTGATTGTGCCAGCTAACATGTGGCACAGCAATTCAGTACGTGAGCTGAGATTCAACTCCAGAAGATCAGATTCACAAGTAGGAACATTGGCTACTAAGTTACACGGCAGCTTTTCTTTGAGGCCCAAGTGGCCGCAGGGAAGAAGACTTCCACTGAGCTTCCGGGGCAGGGACCCATTCCTGCCCCGCATATGCCTGCCGTTTGGTGGTCTGGCCTGATGGTCTCTGAGATCCTGTGATGGGCTACTTTAAAAATGCCCAGGGAGGGCTGGAGGGATGGCTTAGCAGTTAAGGCATTTGCCTTCAAAGCCAAAGGACCCAGGTTCAATTCCACAGGACCCACGTTAGCCAGATGCACAAGGGGGCACACGCGTCTGGAGTTCGTTTGCAGTGGCTGGAAGCCCTAGCTTGCCTATTCTCTCTCCCTCTTTCTCTGTCAAATAAATAAATAAAATAAAACCTTCTACTAAAAAAAAAAAAATGCTCAGGGAGGGTTTGCTCAGCAATCTGGGTGTGTGGGGGTTTGTTCCCTAGAAATAAACACTGCCAGGTACAGGCTGAGGTATGAAGGCGAGCAAGTCTGTGACTGACATTCTCCACAGCATGGAAAGAGGTAAGTGAGGCCACACGTGGAAAGGATGGGGGTGGGCAGGCACCTGGAAACCTGGGTACTGACTGGCAGACTTCCTGTCCCCTACATCTGCTAACACTGCTACACTACCGTGTCAGTGCATAGTGTACTGAAGGGACAGGTGCGCTGACATGAGGAAAATGAGCTGAAGACTCATCCACACGTGCGGCATGAACCTCGGAATAGCCGGGAGCCCCACCTTTCCGGGGGAGGTGAAACAAAGTCAGAGCTGAGGAGTGTGCGAAGCCCTGGGCCTGGCTGTGCTCAGCACCGAGCGCCAGGGCCGGGCAGAGCCCGCAGACCGTTCCTGCTGCCCGCGGCACCTCACAGGACAGGTGAGCCAGCGTGGCGGGCAGGCCTGACTGTGGTTGGCACCAAGTTCCTTTTGAAATGAGTTATCTGCTTGTTGGGTTTTTGCCAAAGTTCCTGGCTTGTGACACAATTAGGCTAAGGGAGCCATTAGTACATACAATGTGATCGAATCCAACTGTCTCTCTTGGTGGCAGGCAAGAGGTGTTTGCATGTTTTTTTTCTGAACATTTGAAATTGGAATACTTGAGGAAAGAAGGCAAATTGAACTAAAAAGACATTTTTTTCTTTATATACAAACTTGAAATGCAACATGGATGAGAATGTAGAGAAATAGGTCTTTTCACAGGTTGTTGATCACATAGACAAGCTTCTTTTTTAATAAATATATTTATTTATCTATTTGCAAGAGAGAGGAAGGCAGATAGAGAGAGGGAGAATGGGTGAGCCAGGGCCCGCAGCCACTGCAAACGAACTGCAGACACATGTGCCACCTTGTGCACCTGGCTTATGTAGGTCCTGGGAGACAGAATCTGAGTCCTTAGGCTTCACGGACAATCTCTCCAACCGCAAATAAATAAACAAACTCCATAGATAGACTTCTATGCAGACTATTTGGTATTGTCTATAAATTTTTTTATTTACACACACCCTTGGCAACTCTGACTCTAGGTGGTGATCCTACAGATATATTTGTACAAGTGTGGAAACATACATAATGGAGAGTTTTCACGGCTGCATTGTAAATTTTTAAAAGTCAGAAAGTAACTTGAAAGCCCCTCAATGATGACTGGTGCATAGAGTATATCACAGAGCTGTTCAAAACAATAACCTTGTGTGCATGCAAGGCAAATCATACTACTAAGTACATGACTAATGTGCATTATAAACAAGTTTAATAATAGTATAATAGTGCTTAATATATACAAAATGTGTTGAAATATGTACTTTCAAAGTTGGTGTTCATGGAAAACTGCAAAGTGTAAGAACCAGTGGTTATCTCTTTTGCTAGTTGGGTAACATAAGGAAAAACAATTTTTATTTGTCATCTTTTATGTCCTATTCTATTTGAAGTTTTTAACGGGCATGTAGTAGATTACTGTTTGTTTGTTTGTTTCCTGAGGCATGGTCTCCTTACACAGTCCAGGCTGACCTCAAATTCAAGACCCTCCTGCTTCAGCCTCCCAAATGCTAGGATGACCGGCATGTGCTACCATGCCTAGCTTACGTTTGAATTTTTTAAAATATTTTTTGTTTTTATTTTTATTTATTTACTTGAGAGTGACAGACAGAGGGAGAGAAGGAGAGAGAATGGTCACACCAGGGCCTCCAGCCACAGCAAATGAACTCCAGACGCATGCGCCCCCTTGTGCATCTGGCTAACGTGGGTCCTGGGGAATTGAGCCTTGAACCAGTGTCCTTAGGCTTCACAGGCAAGTGCTTAACCACTAAGCCATCTCTCCAGCTCTACATTTGAATTTTTTGTGTGTGTGTATGCATGTTCATGAGTGTAGGCGTATATGTGCCAGGACAAAAGGGCAACCTCAAATGTACTCTCCCTCACCTTCAACCTTGTTTGAGGCAGGATTTCTCTGTGTTCACTGTTGTGTTTGTCAGGCTAGCTGCCAAGAGCTCCCAGGGCATTCTTCAGGGTCCATCTCCCATATGGCCATAGGCACACTGGGGTTACAGGTACCTGCCTCAAGATCCAGCTTTACATGGATCCTGAGAATTTGAAATAAGGTGCTCACATAGCGAGTGCCTGATCTGCTGAGCTGTCTTCCCAACCCACATTTGAGAACTTAAAGACTGGTACCACTTATTTATTTTAGAAATGCTAGCACTGAATGAACATTCCTCTGAATTTCTGTGCTCCCCTTCTATTCAGTCAGGTTCACATTGCTGGCAGAAATTGTCTGGCTAAGAGCAGCTTGTGGGAAAAAAAGGGGGCTTATTTTGGCTTACAAGCTCTAGGGGGAAGCTCCATGATAGCAGGAGAAAACGATGACACCAGCAGAGGGTGGGCATCACCTCCTGGCCAATGTCAGCTGGACAACAGGAACAGGAGAGTGTGCCAAACACTGGCAAGGGGAAACTGGCTATAATACCCATAAGCCCACTCCCAACAATACTCTGCCTCCAGGAGGTATTAAGTCCCAAATCTCCATCAGGTGGGAACCTAGCATTCAGAACACCTAAGTTTATGGGGGACACCTAAATCAAACCACCACATTCCACCCCTGGCCCCCATAAACTGATAACAATCCATGATGTAAAATGCTATGCATTAAGTCCATCTTTAAAAGTCCCCATAGTTTTTATCAATCCTAATGATGTTCATACATTCCCATAGTCCAAGATCTTTTAACTGAGCCATAATACCAAAAAAAAAGGAAAGATAGAAAGAAAGAAACGCCCCCCAAAAAAACCCATAACAGCACAGAATAAACATTCACACTGAAAAAGAAGGCATTGGGCATAGCAAAGACATATTCAACAAACCAAGATTTAAACAGGGCAAACATCAAACTCTGTAACTCCAACAACTCTAGTCAGTAACAAGTCTCCAAGTCCAATAATTCTAACCAACAACAAATCTCTGGAATTCCAATTCCGCCCTCCAGCTAGGCTACTCACAGTCCTGGAAAACTTCATCGGAGCTGGCAGCTCTCCTTGGCAGCCATCTGGTGGTGCCGGCATCTCCACTGGGTCTCCACTGCAACCCACCGTTCATCCTCACGGCTCCATGCAGGCATCCAGCAAACCTGCTTCACACTGTCCATGGCCATTTCCAAATCACAAGACTGTGTTGCAAATTCAGTGACCCTCTCTAGCCTGCCTTTCTTATACTCCACAATACCAGGTAGAGTGCCAGTTTGTTAATCCAGGGGGAAATAAAGCAGACTTTGAAGAACAGGACACTCCTTGAGCACTCAGGCCCCTTCAAAAGAGACTCCATTCTTCCTGTTGCCCCAATGCAGGTTAATTGACCCAATCTCAAATGTTGTAATCTCTTATATAATTGCATCTGAAGAGGCAGAAGTTTCAGCCCAAATATTTCATTTCTGTGCCATATCCCTCTGCTCACACCAGTCTATTTCTACACAAAGCAACCCTGTACAAGTTATCAGGACACAGGCATAACATCAAGCCTCTCACACAAAATGCTTCTAGCCCAGTCCAGGCAAAGCTTTTTTACACCATCATAAGCCAAACCTTACTGTGTTCAGCTCTAACCAGAATAGTTCTGTACTACATCAAGCTGTACCTACAGCACTGCAAAGCATCTCATAGGCCAAGATTTCAAATCCTTCCACATCCCTCTTGAAAATCAGCTCCAAAAAGCTAAAGCCACACAGTCAGATGTCTAGCAGCAACCTCACTCCTGATACCAACTTTACTGTTGCAGTCACGTTCACATTGCAATAAATGAGCAGGTGATGAGGGCTGTCCTCCACAGCCAGAGAAGCAGAACCCTGTTTGGACACCAGGTCCAATCAGGTCCCTACCTACTTCTCCGTCTGCTCACCTGCCCATGGTGGATTGATGTAGCGACATCAGAACCAAGATGGGGTAAGGAGGGTGAGTTTCAAGGCACTGTTAGTCCTCGTTCAGATACTTCCTAGAGCTCACAGAGCCCTACCCCTGCCCGTAGAGGAGATCCACTCACATAATGACCCCTGTTTAGGCCCCGTGCAAGCTTTGCCTTCTTCTTCCTTAAGTATCTCCAAGACAAGCCCTTTCCCCAGATTCAGAACACTCAAGGTTCCTAGAGCCAGATGAGAAGCCCAGTGACCACAGCTCTATGTGACACTGGTTTCACCTTTCGAGAGCTTGTTTGGAGGTTCTAGCAGGGTTTGTGAGACTTACCAGGTGTGTCCATGCGAAACATCCTGCTCAGCCCTGCTGCCTCTGTGCACTCGGGAGGGTCCACATGCCCACACCGCAGCCCACATGCACCAAGTCCCGAGAAGATTCCAGCCACACTGCTGTGAAGGAAGGAGGACTTCTACTGCAACAGAGCTGGCAATTTAGTCCGTGGAGGAGACAAATGACTGAAGGAGGCTTCAGGGCATTCCAGTAATCCTTCAACCCCAAGGTCAGTAAACTCAAGGACTTCTGTCTGGGAGCATATTATGTGAGGTGCATAGGCTGTTGAGCCCTGAGGGCCCCACATAGGTAGTCCCTGTTCTGCACTGCTGGGAAGCCCTGATCAAATGGGATTCAGGGGAAGGTGAGGGAAAGGCTTTCCTGGAGGAGAATGATGAAGGCAGAAAGGCTTCATCTTGAATCAGCTTCCAGGCACTGGCCTGGCAGGGTGGCGAAGTGGAGGGGTCCCTAATCCCCAGGCTTGTGCTTACTCCATTCTTTGCATTGTTCACACCATGCTGCAAAGTGCTGAGCACTCACAGATCTATAGCCCTAGCTCATCTTCTTCTTTATCCTGGAAGTCTGGCCTTCTACCCGCACCCCTCCCATGGGAACCCCACAGATTAACTTGTTCATTCACACACACACACACACACACACATACACATGCACACGCACACACACACACATGTGTGCATGTGCGTGCTCACACACACACATGCACACAAATCACAGCTCATGCTCCAAAGTGAATAGGAGTGTTTATTCTGAACCAAGAATAGAACATGGATTCAGGTTAGCTTGGATGGCTTGATCTACTGTGGAAGAAGTTACTTAAACTTAATATGTGTGGTGTGCTGTGTATAGTGTATATACATGTGAGTGTGTGTGTGTGTGTGTGCAGATGTACATGTCTCATGCACATGAGTGCAGAGGCCAGAGGAGAATGCCAGGCTCCTCTTTTATTGTTGTTCTATTTGTTTCTTTGAGACAGAGAGTGTCTCACTGAATCTGGAGCTGCTCTTTTTGGTCAGACTGGCTGACCAGTGAGCCTTGGCAATTCTCCAGACTCTGCTCCCAACCAGACTGGGGTTACAGATATGCATGGCCATACCCAGTTGTGTATGTGGGTACTGGGGAATTGAACTCAAAGCACATCAGATTCTCTCAGGCACTCATTCTTGCATGACGAGTACACTTACCCACTGAGCCATCTCCCCAGCCCCTACTGACAGAACAGAAGATAGTAGTGATGCAGGTGTCACAAGAGTGGTTTACAACAGCAGAGGAAAGAAACTTCGGTAAGTTTCAGATGCTGTCTTATAACGCTCTTAGCCTTATGGATAGTGGAAGCTGGTGATCTTAATATGTTCCAAAAGTTTTACTAAGTAGTCACAAAGATGCTGGGTCAGATACAGATGTGGGTAGTAAATGGATATTTAAGGGAACAAAGACAGCCCAATTGTCTTCCTGACATGGGATTGGACTGTTGGGAGGGATTTGATCACCAGATAGATGCAGGAGACTCCCAGAACTGTGAACCCCAAGTTTGGGTCCTTGTCCAAGTTATCAATGAATTGAAAACATGGACTCTGAAAAAGGTAAATTATGAGATTTATTCATTTATTTTAATATTTTTATTTATTTATTTGAGACAGAGAGAGAGAGAAAGAGAATGGTGTGCCAGGGCCTCCAGCCACTGCAAACGATCTCCAGATGCATGCACCACTGAGTGAGCATGTGTGACCTTGCACTTGCCTCACCTTTGTGCGTCTGGCTTACATGGGATCTGGAGAGTTGAACATGGGTCCTTAGGCTTCGTAGGCAAACGCCTTAACCATTAAGTCATCTCTCCAGCCCCAAGATTGATTTCTATCGCAGAAATAATGTTCTATGTTTGGCCAAATTCCATTTCATTGCTCTGTGCACAAGGGAAGCTTGTATTTTCTAGCCTCCCTTGCGGTCAAAAAGGGCCATGTGACGTGGTAGAAATGTCTACCTGGGGCCCTGGAAGAGCATGTAGAGGAGAATGTACTTCCGCCTACCACATACCAGTCAGCACTGGGGTAATCTATGAGCTCAAAATAAGACTTCTGTGCCAAGGCACCAAGCATGGAGTGTATGTTACCACAAAATAGCCCTGCATTAGTCATCTGAATATATTGTCTTTCTCACCACAAAGATCTAATTAAGTGGCAATTCCTGCAAACACTAAATATATCCTAAATCCTTTCAGCCTTCTTCAGGCCCACTATTATCAACGCACTATGCTAGGAACTCTTTGTATTCCATCCACCAAGACTGATGTTGTCTCTGTAAGTATTGCCCCTGCTAGTGAAGTGTGTAGATCCCAAATCCCATTTTTAAAGTTTGGTGTCCAGATTCTGTAGGAAGAAAATTCTGAGATGAAAAGAAATATGCTTAAAACCTATTGGAGGGCTGGAGAGATGGCTAAGAGGTTAAGGCACTTGCCTGCAAAGCCTAAGGACCCATGTTCGATTCTCTAGATCCCACGTTAAGTCAGACTCACAAAGGTGAGGCAATCACAAGGTCGCACATGCCCACTAGGTGGCACAAGTGTCTGGAGTTCAATTGCAGTGTCTGAGGCCCTGACATGCCAATTCTCCCTCCCTCCTTCACTCCCTCTCTCTAACTTTCCCTAAAAAAAAAAAAAGAAACTCAATTGGAAAGTGTCTTAGATTGTACTTCTATTTTAATATTTTTATTTATTTGCAAGGAGAGAGAGAAAGAGAGTGTGCATGCCAAGGCCTCTTGCCATTCCAAACTCCAGATGCATGTGCCAGTTTGTATATCTAGCTTTATGTGGGTACTGGGGAAGCAAATCCAGGGTGTCAGGTTTTGTAAGCAAGTGTCATTAACCACTGAGCCATCTCTCCAGCCTCTGTACTACTATTGACAAAAGTACCACATTTTGGATAATTTATGAAGACCAATCATTGATTTCTCCAGCATTCTGGAAGCCGAGAAGTCCTAGATCAAGGCACTGGCAGGCTTGGGTCTGATTGAGGACTGAGGGTCTCTGATTCCAGGATGAAACCTCTAAAAAAGGCCACACTGTCCTCACCTGGGAGATGGGCAAAGGTGCCTAAGCGAGTTCCCTGTACTGAGCCATTCATGAGGATTGGATCCTATCACCTAATCAATCTCTTCAGTAGACTCCATTCTCATCAATAAAATCCTTTCAACATAGGAATTTGGGGAGTCTAATAAGTCCACATGGTAAGGAGGAGCTCAGCCTCAAGCCTGTGGACAGACAGAATAACACAGGATTGCATATCTAGTTCAGCAGAGTGACCAGCACGGGTGTCCAGGTTACCAGTGGTCTTCAATCTGTACATTTAATGTAAAATTACCATTATAAGTGAATGATGTAACTTACATTATTTTTAAAGTCTTTTTTTTTTTTAAGTTTTAAGAGGGGTAGATAGCAGTGACTTGTTTGGTAAGACATCTTAGTTGTTGGCACTGTCCTGATATGTTACTTTGGGCAACTATGTAAGTGCTCTGTGCTTTCATTTCTCCTGTATAGCCAAAGGATGGATTGTAATGGCATCTGCTTTCACAGAAGTGGTCAGTATTAAATGAGATTACAAATGCACAGTATGATGATGGCCCTGCCCTCTTTATGCCCACCTAGACCCTCAGAATCCTTCCTTCTTTAGAATTAGTCTTAGCTGATGAGGTCAGTTAAGATGCGGTCATATTAAATTACAATGTACCCAAAAACCAACGACCAGTGTCCCCATACAAAGAAGGAAGAACACCAGGGGTTGTGCACAACCACAGTATCTGGGATAGGCACTGGGGTCCTCACAGGAAACTTGGCGCTGTTGACACCTTGATTTTGGACTTCTGGCCCCTAGACCCATGAGAGAACATTTTCTGCTGTTTTGAGGCACCCAAGCTGTGGTTCTTTGTTATAACAGGCACAAGAAATGAAAATAGCATGTAAATGCTTAGCCTGGTTCTTGATGCAGAGGAAACACTAGCAATTAGCAGTTGTTAGGCAAATTCAAACATCTATAACAATTATTCTAACTTGAAATGCGTTCCCTTCGCTGTTCTAATCCTGTCCAATGTTGAATCAAGTACAAGCCACGCCCCTTTCTACCTCACATACCCAAGGGTTATGCAGATGTGGGTCCCCTTTCACCTTTATGGTCCTTAGCATAAAAGAAGAAGCTGGCATTCAGTACCTGTGTCTAAGACAGCCCTGCACTTTTACTGACACATACAGCAATAAATATTTGAGTGTTTATAAGAGGCTGGGAGCAGTGCTAGGTACTGAGGTTATAAAAGCTGATAATGATGCTGTCTGCCCTCCATAAGGTGGACGTTTTGAGAGGAGGGGAGGAGACAACAGATGAATCACTGTGGGCGGTCAGGTAAGTGCCCTAGCCAAGCTGAGGGAGGAGGCCTGGCTCACTCTCACGTGGGAGCTCGGGGCCAACTTCGCCCAGAACTTCACCTTTTAGCTGAAGTCTGAAGAGTTCCAGAGCTGGGTTCCCAGGAAGGACAAGGGAAAGCAGAGCTTCCAGGTATAGTCAGAGACCAGGCTGTCCTCGGCACACAGGAGGGAGACTGAGGCAGGAGGGTCATGACTCCACTGGGCCAGGCTGGGCTACATAGTGAGGACTTGTTTCAAGAAAACGAAAATAAGTAACAACAACTAAGAAAGCCTAGCTTGAAATGGCCTGGTGAGCAGGGCTAAACAGTTTGAATCATATTCTGGAGAAATAATGAGAAATTAAAAGTCTAATCCTATTAAATCCATTACTTTGGGGCATACGGCCACCTGTTGTTTCTCAAAGGAAGCTTTTACTAAAAAGTCTGAACATAGAAACATCAATTGTGCTAGAACTGCCCGGCTGCCGTGGCTTGTTCCATCTTTCCTGGGTAGACTAGGTCACTCTGAAATAGAAGAAAACCACCCCTGTTTTCTCGGGTGCTGAGGAGAATCAGAATATGATCTGAGTGCCTAGATAGAAAAGGCAGTGAGGGCAAGAGAAGAGAGCAAAGGAGGGGAAAAGCAGTTAAGTTCTTTCTCCCTGGGGACATTGAAAATGTTGGCTAAGCAAACACAGGTTCCTCCACGCTGCCCTGACCCCTCGCCCCAGAGGTCTGAGAAGGTAAGAGAGGAAGAGATGGTAGCCTAAGAAATCAGGCAGCCTTAGAAATTAGGCAGCCAGACCAGAGCCTAAAGCGGAGGGAAAGTCCCTAAGAGATTCTTAGCTCCAGAGTGACTCAGCAGGAGCAGTGGGGGCTGGAGATGGCAGAGACTGGACTCCCAGCCCGCACCCCATGCCAAGTCCTACTTCGTACAGCAGCTGCAAGAAGGACCCAAGGTTGCTTTATAGAAACAGGTTTCCCAGGAATTGCTACACTCTCTGTGTAGTCTACTCATGATTTGATATTTTTATAGCATAGTATTTTCTACTCATCCAATTGAAAAAGAATCAGCTTTGTCTAGGCATAATTTTAATGCACATTTCATGTACATTTTGATGTGTTCTGACAAGTTCACACACCCAGCTAAGCCACCATTACTACATCACCCCAGAAAATTCCCCTGGGGCCCTGCTTCCCACTCAACTCTCCTCCTACTCCTGCCAGCTCCAGGCAACCACTCATTTGCTTCCTGTCAATATAGATTGACTGGGTCTTTTCTAGAATTTCGTACAAATGAAATGCACAGCACACCTTTGATCTGTCAGCTTCTTTTTTAAAGTTTACTGATTTACTTATTTCGTTTTGAGAAAGAAAGAGGAAGTAAGAGAGAAAGAGAGAGAATGAGCATGGCAGGGCTTCCAACAGCTGCAAATGAACTCCAGATGCATGTGCCATTATATGCATCTGGCTTTACATGGGTACTGGAGAATCAAACCTGGGTCCTTAGGCTTCACAGACAAACACCTTAACCACTAGGCCATTTCTCTAGCCCTTCATTTTTCTAAGTTTTAATTTTTATTTATTTGCAAGCAGAGAAAGAGAGAGGTGAAACAGACAGAGAGAATGGGTACTCTAGGGCCTCCGGCAACTGCAGATGGACTCCAGATCCATGCACCACTTTGTGTCTGGGTTTCCATGGGTACTGGCGAGTCAAACTCAGGTCATTAAGTTTTGCAGGCAAGTGCCTTAGCCTGCACTCAGCTTCTTTCATCCAGTGTTTCTGAGATCTGCCTATGTCATCGTGGGTACAGTAATCTTGTTTCTATGGCTGCCTAGCTAGCAGATCTTCATATGACTACACCTCAATTTATATTTATTTACCCTTAAACAGGATTAGAGTTCATCCCACTTTTGTGAATTATCTCTGCATGTCTTTCTGTGAATGTATGTTCTCATTTCTCTTGGATAAATATTTGGAGCAGGGGACTGGAGAGAAGGCTCAGTAGTTAAGGTGTTTGCCTATAAAGCCAAAGGACTCATGTTTGGTTTCCCAGGACCCACATAAGCCAGATGTACAAGGGGCGCATGCATCTGGAGTTCATTTGCAGTGACCAGAGGCCCTGGGGCACCCATTTTTTTCTCTCTCTCTCTTTCCACTTGCCTATTTCTGTATCTCTCTCTCTCAAATAAATAAATTAAAATATTTTAAAAATCCTAGGAGTAGTATTTCTGGGCATATCTTTTTAAAGTGTAGCTTTAGATCTATAGGAAATTGCAAATCATTTTCCATAATGGTTGCACAATTTTGTTTCCCACCAGCAAGGTACAAAAGTTCCAATGCTTTATACCCTTGCCAATGCTGGCTTTAGAGTTCATACATCTTCTGAAGGTTAGACATTCTGATGGGCAGTAAGTGGTTTCCTTTGAGCTTTTAATGTGTACTTCTTTAATAAGGAATAACATTGGGTATCTTTTCATCTGTTAATTGGACATTCATGTAACATTTTATATGAAGTGTCTGTTCAAATCTTCCGCTTAATTTTTATTGGATTGTTTATTATTAAGTTTTAAGATTTATTATGTGTTCCTAAGTACTTTGAAGATTTATTGCAAGCACATTTGCAAGGCCATTGTCATGAAAACACTACTCTGTCCCTGATCTCCTTGGCATCTTTGTAGAAGGACAATTATCTTTACATGTGTATGTGTTGGATGAAACTGTTTCCCTAGTGAGACACGGACACATCTACTCACCCCAGATAGGGCTCAGACCATGGGCCAAAGCACAACTGCACCAAACTTCAATTTGGTGAACCAATACATTTATTGGGGTGATTTACAGAGCACGGTGAGAGGTACTTACAGCAGCAAGCATAAATGACTCAAAGGAGCTACATCACTGCCAAGTCCCTGCCCACCCTGGATGTGACCTCATAGAAGCTGCATCATTAAGTCCCTCTTCTAGGGTAGCCTTCTACTGCTTAAATTCTCTAGCTTCTCCAAAGACCACTTGCAGCTGAGGGAAGGGCAGTAGGAAACAGTTGCTGGAATCCTGACTTAAAGGTCTGGCGACCCTCCCCTCCTCTTCCTCCTACTAAGGATTGTCAGTAATTTCATTACCATGGTCACAGACCTGGATATCACCGCATTTTTTTCATCTTCCAAAGTTGCCTTCTCTAGGCCACAGCATTCTCTATTTCAAGACGACATCATGTTATACCCAGAAGAAAAGTGCCATGTCACACCGTGGTCTCTTTCTGGACTATTTTGTTTCTTTGATGTGTGTAGTTATGAACCAGTATAACGTAGCTTGAAATTAGTGATAGGTAGTACATCTTCAACTTCAACTTTGCTCCACTTTTTTTAGAGTTGTTTCCCTAAATTTTATAATTTTCATTGTATAGATACTACATAAATCTTGGTAATCTTGATTCTAAGTATTTTCCTTTCTAGAAATGGTGGGGTTCATTAGAATTTGTTCATTAAATCTAGTATGGCTTTGTCCTATTTTTTAGTCATTAACAAAGATACTGAGAAAAGAACAGATGTTACTGCTGGAAGTTGTCTGGAAACTTCCTGGAGAAACCCATGAAGGGAAATGGCACCTAAGAAATGGCTTCCTTAACAGGAAGTCCTTAAGTAGATCTTGGCCAAGATCAGAGGAGACTCTGCAAAGTCATTTAGTCAAGTTTCGAGACAAAAATCAAACTGGTCTGACACTGGGGAGGAGTTAAAAGTCCTTGAATTGTGGTTTGTGAATTTAAGAAAAGAAGGAGGTCCTAACCTCTGTTTATTCGATATGTAATCCTGGCACATTTACACCACCCGAAGCTTGCTTCAATAACAAGCGTGATCTAGGGTCACCTTACTTGTGAGGGGACAGTGCATCTCCCAGTGGAGGATGGTGGGAAGTTGTCCTGTTGTTCTGAAGGGAATGAAATCACTTGGAAGATGGGACCTTAGCGTGGAGCCCTGAAGAGAGGTCACTCTGACCCTGAGATTGCTGCCCTGCACAAAGTGACCACTCTATAATTTGCAGCTGGTTCTGATGGGAATGAGTCAATTTCTTATTAAAACCAAAATGCCCAGAGGTATTCCTAAGTTATTCTGAAATAGACAATGACAATCAAAAAGAAGTACTTAAAAGAACCTTGGGAAGAGTGTGCAGTGCCCCGTGGATGTGGCTTGGGGACTTCTGAGGGGAGGAGCTGGAAAGGAGGCTAAGGCACGCTCTGGAACACCCATGATCCACGCCACCCTGGACACCTGGGAAAGCAGTGAAGCAAAAGCACCCAGGGCCTAGAAGGCCTCCTCTTCCTCCCACCTGATTCAGTTTGGACCCCTGGGAGGGATGAGACATCCATAACCATGCAGGAGGCCCCAGGACAGTGAACTCCAACTTTGGGTCCTTGTCCAAGTTAACGACAAATTGAAAATGCAGACTCAGAGAAGGGTAAATTATGAATTATGAGATTTATTTTAGGGAGAGTTAGGATCCAGCCAGAAGGCTGATAAGAGAGAGTAAGGGGCTTAGAGCTTAAGGAAAGATCACACATGTAGGAGAAAAGCAGAGAAGAACCCAAAAACAAATCAGGAATATACCCAGACAAAGAGACACTCTCTCCCATGCTGGCAAGGCTGGGAAGAGGGAGGGGAAATGGAGGAGATCCCCCTCACGTGGGGAAAGCGCCGAGAGCTTTCCAAGGGTGCCAAGAGCCAACACGAGGCAAGGGGGAAAGGGGCTAAGAGGTTTACACGTGTGTGCCAGGATCAAACATCCAATTAGCATGAACCTCATCATCAGACTTCAGGTGTGTGAGGGAGGAACGTGATTGGTTGGTGGGTTCAAGAGGCTGACTACGGAAGGGCCAGTCCACAGGTGTGCACAGCTAAGAAGGAAGCAGGGAGCCCTGCTGAGGAGTTGGAGCTTGCAGCCATCTTAGGTGAGACTGGATCAGACACAGTTCTAGTCTTGCCACAGCAGGCAAGAACTCTTCCATGTTTCTGTGGGCCAGTCCCCAGCAATAACCTACCAGAATAAAGGCGATCAGTTCCTAACCCATATCATACTCATGCTGTGTTGGCACTGTCCTAGATGAGTCAGAGCCCAGACCTCTCACTAAGAGCTACTATTACCAGACCCACCTACCAACTAATAAAACGTGGGGCCCTCTATGTAGATCATCACATTACCCCACCAAACTCCCACTCATGCGTACTTCTCAGCTCATCTCCAACAGCATTTCCTCTGCGAGGCCCGTTTGCACTTACCAGTATTTGTAGCCCCACCCCCTCAGTTTATATAGAACTTTATTTATCCTTAATATTTGTACCTTTTAAGATAAACTGTAACCTTTTCTTCCATGTGTCCTTATCCCTCCACTATTTCTAGCACAATTTACTTCAATGATCAATTTCCGATTCCATCTCTGACTTTACCTTTGAGCTGCTCTCTCCTAAAACTCACCAGCTTTTCTGATGTTGCTATTTGGGTGCCTCCAAAGTACTTTGAACTCAAAACATCCAATGCTTAGTGCACAAGCTCTCTTCCTGTTCAGTGTCTATCTACCTTGGTGAATACACTCTCTGTTTCTCTAGTTGGAAAAGCCAGCAATGTACACTCATCCTTAACACCCACTTCACTGCCATCCTCCACACCCACGCCACCCGGTGACTTCACTTCCTAAATATCTGGAGGCTCCACCATGCTCTTCCCATCTTCACCCCTGGGCTAGGCTTATAGCGCCTTCTCTGCCACTTGCTCCTGACACCCCCAACTGACCTCTCCACCTGTGTTCCAGTTTACCTGTCCATGATCCTAACCCCTGAAACTATTATGAGCCCTGCCCTGCCCTGCCCTGCCCTGCCCATACACCTTCAATATCTTCTTTTACTCTTAGAATACGGGCCCAAACCCTCACAACCGTGTGTGTGGTCTCCAGGCGCCCTCTCACCAGGTTCTTCCTCATATTTCCTACACTCCAACTATACTAACTGCCTTTCCTTTCCTCCTTGTTTTTTTACACTTGATCTAAGTCAAAAGGCCAAGAAGTGCTTCCTTCCTTTTTTTTTAAACTTTGAAGAAAATAATCTTTTCATTTTTCTTTGCAGGGGGAGGGATGATTTGAGGCAGGGTCTTACTCTAGTCCAGTTCACTCTGTAGCTCAGGCTGGCCTTGAACTCATGGTGATTCTCCCACCTTAGCCTCCCAAATGCTAGGATTACAGGCTACAGCCACCCACCTGACTTCTTTTTAAAAACCATATACAATTTATCTATGAGAGAGAAAGAGAGTGAGTATGGGTCAATCGGGGCTTATAGCTGCTGCAAATGAACTCCAGATGCATGCACCACTTTGTTTATCTGGCTTACTGGGTACTGGGTAATCAAACCCCAGGCCATCAGACATTGCCAGGAAGAGACTTTAATCTCTGAGTCATCTCTCCAGCCCTTATCTTTTTTTTTTAAAAAAAAAACAACATTTCATTGACAACATATAGACAATATATGACAACATATAGGCAAGATCATATAGCTCCCCTCTCTTTTCTCTCTCCGAATTCTCTCTCCACTAAATCCTTTCTTCTTTACATCTAGTCTTTCTTCTATTTTGATGTCCTAATTTTATTCCCTTCTATTATGCAGGTCTTATGCAAGTAGCATTAGCCACTGTGAGGTCATGAATATCATGGCCACTTTGTGTCTGGAAGACAGTATTGTGAAGCCCTTCTTCCCTTCTTTTGGCTCTTATATCCTTGCAGCCATCTCTTCCACAATGGCCCCCTGAGCCTTGGAGGGCGTGATAGAGATGTCTCAATGCTGAACAGACCACTATCATTTCTTCTCAGCACTTTGGTGAGTTTGGAGTCACCCCAGTGGTCACTGACATCAGAAAACAAGTTTCTCTAACCAAGCGTGACAGCCCTTAACTTTTTATTTTGAAATAATTTCAAATTTACAAAAAAGGTACAAAAATAGTACAAAGATTTCCTGCATACCCTTTGCCTGATTTCTCCAAATGTGAATATCTTACAAAAGCATGATGGAGTGACCACATCCAGGAAGGTGACGTTGGTATATAATACTACTGACCATCTATAGACCTCTTTGAGTTTTGCCAGTTGTTGTAGGATGAAATCCATGGCTTTTCCTTGCACATGGGTGTCCTAACTGACTGGTCTTCTGCCACCTAAAGCAGATCCTTGGAATACTTTTCCTGTTCATGATCTTGATGACCACAAGGAGTTACCTAGCATCATGGTTTTCATGTTTTCTTATGTTGGAATTCAGGGTTACATATATGTTATGTAAGGGTATCTCAGAAGTGTTGTTGTGTCCTGCTGGGGGCACATGAGATCAATATATGTCATGGCTGTCTGTTGCAGTCAGGTCCGCATTGCTGGCAGAAGTTACCAGACCAAGAGCAGCTTTTGGGAAAAAAGGATTTATTTTGGCTTACAGGCTCAAGGGGAAGCTCCATCATGGCAGGGGAAACGATGGCATGAGCAGAGGGTGGACATCACCCCCTGGCTAACATAAGGTGGACAATAGCAACAAGGGAGTGTGCCAAACACTGGCAAGGGGACACTGGCTATAATACCAACAAACCCACCCCCAATAATACACTGCTCCCAGGAGGCATTAATTCCTAAATCTCCATCAGCTAGGGATCTAGCATTCAGAATACCTAAGTTTATGGGGGACACCTGAATCAAACCACCACTCTGCTGATGTTCACACTGAGCCCTTGGTTGAGATGCTGCCTGAAAATTCTGCCCCATAAAGTTATTCTTTTCTCCCAAGGGAGAGATATTTTGGGTCTCCGTAATTAGTCTGCTACTAATGTACCTTGTACACCGATTTTAGCAACAATTAAACATTCTTAAATGCAGTCATTATTATTGTGGTTCTTGCCAAATGTTGACTTTTCTATATCCATCATTCTGTCTCCAATGATTCATTAGAATTCTGCTGGATTCAATAGATTTCCTTCCCAGTTAATTTATTTATTCATTTGTCTAACACCATTGCAGACTCATGGGTAGTTTGTTCTATGAGTTCTATCTATTTTCATCATTACAGGTCTTGCTGCCTGAATTGTCCAAATATTTTGGGATTGCCCCTTTTCAGTGCCTTAAAATCAACCTGCCTAAAGGTCTTTGAACATGCTGTTCTCTGAACCTGCAATAGTCTTTAACTTACCCCAGTCCTCCTCATTCCATACTAGTTTCTTTGTATTGTGAGTCCCTTACACCTTTGATGGTTCAGCTCCAATGTCAAATCTTCAGAGAAGATTCTCAGCCACTCTCCCAAAAATGGTTATTTCCTGTAGTTTCATGAATATTATTCATATTTTCCTCATGGCACTTACCACATTTTAAAATTTAACCTTCTTTTGTAAGGGAAAAAGTTGTATGTATCTTGTTTACATATTAATGGGGATTTAGATTGAATGAATGAATGAACTTAACACCAAAGGTCAATGACTTTGCAGAATAATTCTCCGCTCTTGATGCATTTTTTTCCTCTGAGGAAAGTTTTCCCCAGCATATCTCGTAGATGAGGATAAGGGATGGTTGACAGTTTGACATGGCGAAGTTTTACTCAAAAATTATTTAATTCTCATCCAGACTTAGACTAATCTAACAGACTTCCTACAGAGCCTCAATTCTATGTCTTTTGCTCATATACATTTATTTATTACATATGTTTCACTGTGTGTGTGTGTGTTTGTGTGTGTGTGTGTATTTCAGCCCATGTCTTATAACTCCATAGTATCTTCTGATACTACTGAACTCTGAGGGAAAATATATATTGCAAAGAATTGGACAAACTCCATTGTCCTCTAAGCCCTGATTGTTTGCCATGCTTTCTTCATTCAGAACATGGCAGGGGACGTATTCGGAAGTGAGATGTTAAAGTTTACACCCTACCCTAAGAATCAATTCCTTACTCTGTTCCTAGTGCCAAGCTTTTGTGACATCGAAGACAGAACGCAGAGCCTATTACTGGGGCAGTTTGAAAATGGTGCCCCGGGGTGGTATTTTCATTTACTTTCTCCAGCTAGTTGCTCAGATTCTCAGGTGGATGTTAAGATTCCAGGGAACATTCTATGAGGCAAAAGCAGCAGCTGAACATGTCTGAACCAGCACAGTGGCTGTGCCCAGTGAGTTGGCCAGAGTTAAGAAAGAAATATTGATTTAAAAAGATAAATTTCTCGGTCAAAGTCCAGAGATAAGCAAATTTTTCTCTCAACTTTTTTGTCTCTAAACTTTATTGGGAATGTTAGCTCTCCATAAACAACCCCATCTGTCAGGAATTATTAAGGGTCTGAGATTTCGTTCTACTGCACACTCACAAGAGGCCACAGCAGCTTTGAGATGCCAGAAGAAAGCATGTGACTCCTGGATCAGAGACAAAGTAGTTTGTCACTTCCAGCAATTATAGCCCAAATATCTGAATCTACGTCACAAGCCTCAGGGCTGCAGTGGAGCCACATACCCAGTGGCTCCATTGCAGGAGAGGAGCCTCGAACTCCAGCCTGGTCTTTTGTGTAAAGGACACGAGCCGCCTGCTGTACTTTGGAAGGAGACTTAACCTTCCTCGTACTGGACAGCAAGTGTGCCTGCCTTTGCTTCCAAGGTGTAGGCAAAGGTGCTCTGTCCTTTAGAGAGATCTTTTCTTTCCGCCATGGCTTGGAAAATAGTTTGAAATGAAAGGCAGTTGGTTGTAAGACATGGAGAAGCAGAAGAGAACCATTGGGGATTTTATCTGTATGGAGTGTGCTCTCCTTTTCCTTCCTACCAAAGTCCTGCCATTCATACCTGAAAGTTTCCCCTTTCTTTCCCTCCCTCCTGCCTTCCTCCCTCCCTTCCTTCCTTCCTTCCTTCCTTCCTTCCTTCCTTCCTTCCTTCCTCCCTCCCTCCCTCCCTCCCTCCCTTCCTTCCTTCCTTCCTTATTTCTTTTAGAGAAAGTGCGAGAGTGAGACAGAGAGTGTGAGAGAGAGAGAAGTGGCACACCAAGGCCTCAGCCACTGCAATTGAACTCCAGATGCTTATGCCACCTAGTGGGCATGTGCAACCTTGTGCTTGCCTTACTCTTATGCATGTGGCTTATGTGGGATCTGGAGAGTTGAACATGGGTCCTTAGGTTTTTCAGGCAAGTGATTTAACTGCTGAGCCATGTCTCCAGCCCAAAGTTCCCCTTTCTAATGACTCTTGTACAAACACGTGTGTGCACACACATGAGGCATGTGCACAAAACTCACTTGGCCTCTACTAAAAACCCATAGACATCATTCTGGTATGCAGAGGGGAAATCTGTACTTAAATACATCCTTGAGTGTCTATTTGGACATGTGCCTAGGATGAAGTCATTCGAGGGCTGTGGGTAGATGGGAAGAGCCTGTACCACTTCTCATATCTTATTCATTCTTTAAAACTTTTATAATACTTTATTAGGAAGTAGTTACAGACTTAAAGCAATTGCAAATAATAACAACAAAAATAGGACAAAGAGGTATATCCATCATTCCTCTTCCCTCAATGATGATATTTACATGACTATAGTACATTACAGAAAATAAGAACGTGCCATTGGAACAGTTGATTTCTCATTCTTACAGTGACTAGGAATAATGTGTTCTCACTGCAACACAGTAAATACTCAATAAATGAGAATAAATACAGTAAGTAAGTTAGTCAGTCAATAAATAAAATACTTTTAAATATTCTCTGGTAGATGACTGTTCTTCAACATCATTTCTGTCTCCTTGTCCCTCTCTTCTGCTTCCTTCTCCATTCTTGGTGACAGAATTCCAATTTTTTAATGTATTATTAATTATTTATTTGCAAAGATACAGAGAGAGAGAGAGAATACCAGGACCTCTTGCCCTTGCAAATGAACTCCAGATGCATGCACCGCTTTGTGCATCTGGCTTTACATGGGCACTGGAGAATTAATCCACACTGTTAGGCTTTGCAAGCAGGCACTTTTAACTGTTGAGCCATCTTTCCAGTCTCAGAATTCCAATTTTTTTCAAGTCTCTCCATCCCCTCCACAATTGTGAACTCCAGGGTAACATGACCAGCTCCCTTTGTGTGGTCCTGCATGGGGCCTAAGTGGTCAGAGGGGCTTGCTAGCTCTCTACTGGTGATTATTTTGTGGATAATCACACATGTTACAGGTTTAGGGCATGTGTACCAGGTGCTCGAAACTCCTAGTGGCTTAGGGAAAATTTATGTCTCAGCTTCCCTAAAGAAATTGTAGTAATGTCTTGTTTTTCTTCATGTGGACATTGTCCAGTGCATCCACGGGGCCTGGAACCAGATGCAGCCTTCTCCCCGTGCTGATGCTTGTGAAGAAGAACTTGGAGACAGACACAGGCCCTCAGCCTTGAAGCCACAATGGAGGGAGTTGAGTCACATTCAGCTGAAAGCCATCTAACTAACACTACACCTTTCCTGTTGACTTTGATGAGGAAGATCAACGTGAATGGTGGAATGGCAGAGGTGGGGACAACTGTGTACCACTGGTATCAGTTCCCTTCTCATTACTGGGACAAAATACCTGTCCAGAAGCAGCTTATGGAAGAACAAGGTCTATTTTGCTTCACCAGTTTGAAGGAAGTTGATCATAGCAGGGAAAGCATGGCAGAAACAGGCAGCTGGTATTACATCTTCACATCAAGAGGAAGAAAGTGCAGAAAGACAGCTGGGATGGGCTGTAACACCACAAGTCATGCCCCCAGTGACACGCTTCCTCCAGCAATTCTCCACTTCTGAAAGGTTCTACAGCCTTCCCAAACAGTGCCACCAACCAGCCGAGGATTAAGTCTCCAAACACGCAGAATATAGGGGACTTCTCATACTTACACCATCCACCACACATGTAGCAACAACAGTCAGGAAGTGGATACTACACCCTAGGTTGTACTAGCAAACCTGTCTTCTACCCCAAACAACTGAGCCTTGAGCCTTGACAACATGGGCTCTTGGCTGGCTCGAGCCCTAATCTCTTAGGAAGATCCGTTACACTGCCTGGAAGAAAGTTCTGTACTTAGGACCTATGTTTAGCTGCAGACTTTGATCTTCACTACAGATTTCCTGCTGGCTGTCATTGAGCCCTTTGGAGTGATGCCCCGTAGGGTTTAAATACAACTCACTTCAAGGACAAGGTCTTGAGATATTCCTGTAAATTGGCTGCAAACCTCGTCCTGGTTGGACCAGCAGTGCTAATTCCCACAGGCCGTGTCCAGGCATGAACAGCAAAGCTCTTCAATTCCTATAGCATCAGGACAAGGGACCCCTGGGATGAATTCTGATGTACTTGGTGTCATAGCTAAGAAAGCCTGTTGGCTTTGGCTTGCTGGAGTTGGGTTTCTTAAGTCTCTGCTTGCATCATCTACTCCAAGACATATCAGGTTGGGGCCAAAGGACTGCGGCCCAGCTGCAGAAAGCTCTGCAGGCCTCTGCCTGGGTTGTCTTGCAGTTCATTTCCTGGGCTGTTCTAGTTCACACTGAAAGGGGACAATGCCTTTATTTTTTATTTTTATTATTTATTTATTTGAGAGTGACAGACACACACAGAGGAAG
This sequence comes from Dipus sagitta, assembly GCA_036346955.1. Taxonomy (NCBI): domain Eukaryota; kingdom Metazoa; phylum Chordata; class Mammalia; order Rodentia; family Dipodidae; genus Dipus; species Dipus sagitta. Next base: position 148,438,878 of record CM070773.1, on the reverse strand, counting down.
ACACACACACACAGAGAGAGAGAGAGAGAGAGAATGGGCAGGTCCAGGGCCTCCAGCCACTGCGAACAATCTCCAGACATATGCGCCCCCTTGTGCATCTGGCTAATGTGGGTCCTGGGGAATCGGGCCTTGAACCGGGGTCCTTAGGCTTCACAGGCAAGGCTTAACCACTAAGCCATCTCTCCAGCTCCCCCCCCTTTTTTTTAAGTTGTCACATTAACTAAAATCCTGGCTTATGTTTAGGCGAGTTTTCTAAGGAGGATGTAAGGGCGCTTTTTTTTTTTTTTTTTTTTAAAGCGAGCAAGCCAGAGTGAGTGAGAGAGAGAGAATTGGCACTGCAATCGAACTCCAGAAGTGTGTGCCCCCTTGTGCACATGTCTTTGCAGGCAAGTGCCTTAACCGCTAAGCCATCTCTCTAGCCCTAAGGGAGTTTTTTAATGAGCAGGATGGACAGATAAGAAAAGTCTCTGTCTGCAGTAGATGGGGCACAAAGTCTTCAGCCAGGCGAAGCCAGGCCTTGGGTGTGCCAGCACCAGTGGCCTGCTGTCTCACAGGCAAAGAATGGGAGGAAAACAGCTTCATTGAAGCCATAGGCTTTGGCTTAGATTAGGCTTCAAAGCTGTTCAGGAAACATAATGACCCTGTGGACTGATGTCACTCAGTGTGCAGAACCGTGACAGTGTGGGGAATGTGTCATTCAGAGTCATTGGGTAACTGAAGACAGACCAGCTCTGTGCTGTCTTGGGCAAGTGGGAACTGTGGGCCTAGACCAGTGCTCAGCAGGCAGAGCGGCAGTCACAGTTCACTTAGGCACTTTGCTGATGGCATAAAAATGAGCATCTGCCACCTAAAGGGCATACTAAAGGACCTTTCATGGCCTTGGCAGGCAGAGCAGTCTTCCCAAGGGCTTGCCTTCCACCTCTTCACACTTCTTCATCATCTCAACTCCACTCTGCTGTCACAGCTGAGCCCCTAGTGGGTGTCCCCTGCCTGAGCACAGGTTATGGAGGTCCCTTTGAGGGGCTTCATAAGTCTCCTGGGTCAGAAAGTTAACTGAGGAGCATGAGGGTCCTGGGTATTGTTTGAAAAAGAAGCCCGTAGCAAAAAGTGAATTTCCTCTCAGTTATAGAGTGGAGGTCAGATGTCAAGGAACTTAACTAACAGTCTTTTAAGAAAAGCTACGCAGAAATGGATAGGCCTGTGAGCCCAGCCCTCAGGAGAACCATACGTTCCATACCACATAGGCTACATTAGACCCTGCCTCAGAAACTAAACTAAAACAAGTAAATCTGTAACTGTACCACCATGAACACACCTGATCTTGTCTGAAACAAAACACAGAACAGGACATCCCCACATTTTACCTGTTGGAGAGTACGGTGAAGCTTCTTATCACCAATACACACTGGCTAGTCTTCTCCCCAGCATCTTGCACAAGGCCTAAGGAGCTCAGGAGGAATCTATTGCAACATAGAACTGAAGTATGTATGATGGCACATGAAAATGCCATTTTTGGGGGGCTGGAGAGGTGGCTTAATAGTTAATAAACTTGCCTGCAAAGCTTAAGGATTTGATTCCCCAGGACCCACATAAGCCAGATACACAAGGTGGCTCATATGTCTGGAGTTCATTTGCAGTAGCTAGAGGCTCTGCCATGCCCATTTTCTCTCTCTTTGTCTTCCTATCTCAAATAAACAAACAAACAAACATTTAAAAAAGAGAGTACTGTCTCACATTGATGGCAATATTGAAGGAAAAAAATTAGAGCCAGACATGGTAGTGCATGTCCTTAATCCCAGCACACAAGAAGCAGAGAGGTAGGAGGATTGCCATGAGTTTGAGGCCAGCCTGGGCTAGAGTTCTAGGCTAGCCTGAGCTAAAGTGAGACTCTGTCTCAAAAAACATATTAATGTGTATTTCCTTCAGAGAGGTGACTTGCCAAGGAATGGTGACGACTAAGGTAGTAGTTACCATTCACCTACCATGTTAGAGGCAGCATCCTAAATTGAGAGGTTGAGTTAATATCCTTAGTTCTTTACAACATCCCCAGAAAAGAGTCGTATTGTTGTTCCCAGGTTATAGATGTGGAAACTAAAAAACAGAGAGATTATATAACCCGTGCAAGGTAACACAGCTTAGGACACAGGCAGTTGGGCTCTGTCACTTTCAGAGGATGGCAAAGCCAAGAAGCTATGGTGTTAAAGCAGGAAAACTGGTGGCAGAGAACACGAGGCTATGAGGAGGAAGTGAGAGGGCACACAGAGAGGTCACTTCTTGATGCCAGCTATACATTGTTGAATTCAGCTGCTAACACCCTTATCATGAGCTGTGGCCTACTTCCCACCACAAGGGCCTGAAAGAATGTGATGCGACTTGTGGTATGCTGTCTACAACCCCTTTGACCAAAAATGGTCAGCTCCACAGGCTCAGAAGACTGATGCACATTCAGCCATTCCATCCAAGGGTGAGGGCTTGCTACCAGCTTAATAGTCTGACAGCAGTTGGCAGCACCCGGGCAGGCAGGCTTGTGAGGATCTTGTAGCAGTGCGTTGGACAGGAATCCATGGTTCTAACAAGCTCATTCTGTCCACCTACACCCAATATTTGCTGAAACCTTTGGTCAAAGCCAAACACTGTAGTGTGCTCCTGCATCCTGGTTACTGAGGAAGCTGAGTCAGGAGTATCACTTGTGTCCGTGAGTTCCAGGCCAGCCTGGGTATGGTGGTTTGATTCATGTGTACCCCCATAAACTAAGATGTTCTGAATGCTAGATCCCCAGCTGATAGCAACTTGGATATTAATGTCTCCTGCAGGCAGTCTGTTGTTGGTTTATTGGTACTACAGCCAGTTTTCCCATATCAGTGTTTGGCACACTCTCCTGTTGCTATTGTCCACCTGATGTTGGTGAGGAGGTGATGTCCACCTTCTGCTCATGCCATCATTTTTCCCTGACATCATGGAGCTTCCCCTCGAGTCTGTAAGCCAATTTTTTTTCTCCCCAATAAGCTGCTCTTGTCAGGTGTTTTCTGCCAGCAATGCGAGCCTGACTGCAACACTGAGTTACATGGTGAGATTCTTCTGTCTCTTCAAATAAACAGGCATATCCATTTAATTATATTTTCCTCTTACTAGCAAATACTCTTTCTAAGTATTATTAATGATACAGTTAGATTGTTGAAAATTAAATACAGCTGAAAAATCTTTGTGTTTAGGGAAAAAATTTAACCAACACTCACCTAAGTTAGTTCCACTACAGCCTTAGTCTCAGGCTGGCCTCGAACTCACAGTGATCCTCCTACCTCTGCCTCCTAAGTGCTGGGATTAAAGGTGTGCACCACAACATCCAGTCTAGTTCAGTTTCAAAGGTTGAGATGTCCCTATGCTATGAATAATATCAAAGAACATTTCAGCCTCCAGAAATTTTTCAAAACCACATTTTATTTTGGCCAACTCATCCTGCTTCTTTTTTCCACCAAAAAGAAAAAAAAATCTAAACAAGAATAATCTGAGAGCTATTTCAAAGCACTTATCCTAGTCTGATTTCATTCAGACTCTCTCTTATAAATCCAAAATATAATTCTCTAATAATATTCATACCCAAGTGTATTTCTGGTGAGAAGTAAGAGAATGGAGCTGTCTTTTAAAGATCTCTTTAGTTTAATTTTGGCTGTTTCTGGTCTGTTTTGTCTTCTTTTTAAAAAAAATTATCATTATTATTATTATTTTTACAAAGGTACACACTCATACCCATCCCCACCTCCCACCTCCACCCCACTTTCCCTGAGGGCTCTCCTCAGTGGGGTTGTTGGTGCTCACTGTGGGGTAATTTGGGCCTCAGCCAGTTTCTGGGGGTGGGGGCATGCCTCAGGGTATTTCTGCCCACCCTGTGACTCTAACAATCTTCCTGCCTCGCTTGTCCAGTGGTCCCTGAGTCTTGGCTGGTCTGTTGGCAGTTTGGTTTAGCGTTGAGTTCTCTGTAGCCTCTGGGTTTCTGATTCCATATGGTTTAATTGGCCACAGTGTCTGTCGCCTTTCCCCCTGAGCTGGTTGTCAGGTTAGCAATGGGAGCAATACCCATGTTACCACTTCCTCTGCAATGTCTACTGGGTCCTGGCAGATGTGGTAAAGGTGGCACATCTTATGGTAGGCGATCAGCTATCTTCTTGTCATGTTGATGGATCGTGGATCTCCTGAGTTTTCTTTGCCATCTTCATACTTTGGGGGAAGGAATTATTGTGTGACATCTTGTCTCTGTTTTCCCCTGTTGCTTTTGGTGTGGCTCCTATTCTGCCATCTTCACTGGCATTTCTCTGTTTTGTCTTCTTTTTTAAAAATCTCATCCATCTTCTCTGGGATACAAGTTTCAACTCTTCTAACCTGTCCACACCAGAATAACTGAAGCAATGGAGTAAACCTTAGTAAGAATTTGCACCTTTCCCACAGCAATCTTCTTTAAGAGATTCTAAACTTCAGGCTAGGTAGGGATAGCATTGACTTCTGAATATCTGTGGGCTGGATCTTGGTTCCTTGTTTAAAAGCACTTAATAGGGTTGGAAATACTTGGCATAGCTATCAAGGTTGTAGTTTCTAAGGGCCACTTGTTATTTTTCCTTGTTACATAATGCTATCTCATTCTGCCTTCCAGCCCAGCCATTATCAGTGCTCAGAATACATAGCTCCAAGCAATGCTCCTGGCTGTGGCCTTCCTACAACTCTCCTCTAATGACCAGAACAAACTTGACTTTTCTTGCAGCCAAGCATAGCTCTGTAACACACTTGCAACCTTGGAACCCTCAGGATGGAGGTCCCATGTGGATGCACTTCTCACTCATGTCTGGGACCTCCCTCAGCCAGCACTTCAGCAAGCTCTGTCTGCCAGCAAATCAGGTTGCTCTCCCCTGTTCTGAATCACGGATCTTACCTCTTTGCCCACCAGGCTCTGGCCAACAGGAGAATTTATCCATCTCTAGTCTATGAAACATTTATAGGGCACCCACAGTTTGCAGAGGGAGCACTGTGTCTTATTCTCCTCTCTGTCCTTCCTTGATTAAAAGCCTGGCTCAGATTCTCTTTACAGAGCCTCTTTTCTGCTTTTCTGCCTTTTCTTCTGTCTGTAGAGCAGTGTACTCTGGTGACAATTGCTCCAGCTGTGTAATACAAGGTCAGTCGGCTCTGTAGTCATGACCCACAGGAAAGCATGTATTTGATGACTGGACCTTTTACACACACACCCCTTACAAATACAGTAAAACAGAACCGACGTCTCATAGAATACATACTCCTTACAGTGCATCTTAGTCCTTTCATTTCTAATTCTATTTCATTAAAAAAAATGCGCTGGATGGTACACGTGTAATCTCAGCAGCACTCAGGAGGAGGAGGCATTAGGACCAGGAGTTCAGGTTGTCTTTGGCGTGTAGAGGGGTATGGCCTGGCCACAAACAGCCTTAGTCCTCCCTCCTTCCTGCCTCCACCAGCTGTAGGTCCCATCAAAGCTCCCAGATAGAGTGGAATCTTATTATTCCATGCAGTCCCTTCTCCTGTTCTGCCAGAGCCTGCTGGGGTGGTCTAGGTGCCAGGCAGAGGTATTGTTGCCCAAAGGCAGGACAGAGGTAAGGGTGAGTCTGGATTCCCTAAGTATGAATATATGTATGTATGTATGTATGTATGTATGTATGTACGTTTGTAGGTACATTAGTATAAACAAAGGGAGGTTCTGAAGTGCTCATTGGACAGCGCTGCCCAGCCCTGCAGAGTCCCGTGTTCTCCTCACACAGGAGCATGCCAAGCTGATTCCGTGCTGGGTTTTCAGTCCTCCCAGATTGACTCATCGTGCTCAAGTGTGTGTGCACAAGTCCACAGTCTGGCTGGGCAGAGAGGACATAGGTGGAGGGGGGGGGTTGGAAAGCCAGATCTCAATTTCTTTTTGTATACTTTTATTTATGAGAGAGAGAGAGAGAGAGAGGGAGAGAGAGGGAGAGAGAGGGAGGGAGGGAGGGAGGGAGGGGTGTGCCAGGGCCTCTTGCATCTGCAAACGAATTCCATATATTCCATCCGCATGCACTACTTTGTATTTCTGGCTTTACGTGGGTACCGGGGAATTGAACCCTAGCCAGCAGATTTTGCAAGCAAATGCCTTTAACTGTGGAGCTATCTCCCCAGCCCCCCCCCCACCATCTCAATTTCAATTCTGACCTCTTAGGAGCAATGAAGTTCATAGCTATGGGTTGCAATGTGTGTCATCACCCCCCCCCCACACACACACATTTACAGGTTGAGGTCCCAACTCTTAGCACCTCATAATGTGACTGCATTTGGAGACCAGGTCTTTAAAAAGGCAATTAAGTTAAAATGAAGTGACAAGGGCAGGTCCTGCTGTTCCTATAAGAGCAGATGAGGATATAGACATGGCCAAAGAGAAGACTGTGTGGAGACACAGGAGAAAGAGAACTGTGAGAAAAGTCAACTCTTCTTGAGGCCTTCAGTCTTTGACTTATTGTTAAAACAACTCAAAAACAGATATGCTGGACCTTTTCTGGTTTCTGTCAGGGGTGCTCTGTGTGAGCTTGGCGGTACTCAGACGGAAAAAAAAGGGGGGGGGGGAAACAAGACGGTAACACTCAGAGGCAGTGAAGCAAGGATTACAAGGAAATTAAAGGGTAGCACCTCTGGAAGCGCCGTGTTTCAGTCCACTCATCGCTCTGCTGTTCACTGAGCACTTTCACAAACTCGAACTTGGCATCACCGGAGAACCTGTGAGAGACGCGAATTCACTGGTCCCAACCGAATGAAGACTTGGAGAGTCAGTCATCCACCGGATGGGTGGATGGATGGGCGGCAGATAATCAGTTTTGGGGGAAACTGATGTGAGGTAGGGTATGGTGTCCCCCCCCCAGTCCTGCGGGGGGGGGAAAGGGGACTGGAATTTGCTCAGTTGTGAGCAGTCCAGCAAGGACGGTCTCCTTGACAACCGGCCCGGACTGCTCCGGGGCTGCAACGTTCGCCCGGTTGCCAGGACTTTATCCCCCCGCCCCCCCCCGCCACCCAGAACTGCCGGAAGCTCCGGGCGGCCGCTCGCTCGGGGTCTCGGAGGTGAGCGACGGCCCGGGGCGCTCGCTTGAGCGGTGGCCTTGGGTTAGAGGCCGGGCGCGTGCGCAGGGGCGCGTCCCCGGGGCCGGGAGCGCGCCGAGGGGGTGGGTCGCCCGGGGCCCCGCCGGCCTGGCGCGCCATCCGAGCCACTCAGAGCGCCGGGCGGCCGACACCCGGGGCCCCGCAATTAATACCCGGCGCCCGCCCGCCGCGCCCGGGACTCCGCGCGCCGGCTCTCCGGGAAGGAGGCGCCAGGTCAGCCCCGAGCAAGCTCACCGCTCGCTCGGTTCCGGCGGCTGCGAAGACTGGGGGCGGTGTCCACTCTCCCTGTTTCCCCCTTCCCCCAAACCCCTGGAGAGCCAACCCTAGCTGGAGGGGGGCTGAGCCCGAGGTCTCCCTGCCAGAGTGCGTCCCCCGGCCCGCGGGGACCTGGGTGCGGGCGCTCCGGCAGCAGGTGGGCGAGGGCGCATCCCCAGGCCGCTGGCCCGGAGCACCGGGAAGGTGAGCGGGGTCGGGACCCGGGTGTGCGGGGACGCTGGGGAACGCTGTGGCCATCCGGACGCGGGTTCTCGCGCTGAGATGTCTCCTCTCTCGGCTGCACCCCGTCCAGCTCCAAAGTTTCACCGGGAACCTACGGCCGAGACGCTAACCCGCAGGCAGTGTGTTTATCCCGGAGAAAGGGCTACTCAGTCGCATAGCCACTCCCCCAGCCCGTGAGCGACATGCCACTCCGGCCAGCATGCCAACCCGACCCAGCGCCCCCAGCCCCACATAGAAGACCTCACCTGGGGCTCCGAGGACCCCGAGGCGTGACAGACCCCCCCCCCCCCTTCTCTGTCCCTTTAATCCAAGCAGAAGAGAGGTACTGAGACTCTGGACACAAACTTAGTGGCGAACACACTAAAAGCTGTCTTTTAGTGTTTTTCTTTTCTTTTTTTAACTGAACGTGCTTATGTTCACTTGTGCTTTTCTCCAAACACCTTGGGGAGGGGAAAGGGGGGGGGTTACAGGACTAGACCGTCTGACCCGCAAGGGGGGCGACTGTGGGCTTGCGGTCCTGTCCCGGAGCGTGGGCGCCGCGTGCGTCCTCGTCATCGCGGCATCTGGCCGAGGACAGTCCCTGCTCCGGAGGGGAGACTCGCGGAGCGCGGCTCTGCCAGGGGCGCCCGAGGCGCTGGGCTCCACTCCACGTTCTCCGCCCTCTCTGTCCAGCCCCGGGTCGCGTCCCGAGAGGCTCGCGCCTGGTGGCCCGGCAGAGGGCGCCCGCTCCCGCTCACCGCGCGGGCCGAGGGGAGGGCACTCGTGTGCGCCTCCAGGTAAGGAGCGAAGTGAATCATCCCGAGGGGGGGACCCGATCGCCGCCCGGAGCGGGGCAGAGGCGGGGAGTGGCCGCGGCGCTGCCGAGGAGCCTGGACCACGGAGCTGCTGGCGCGCGGGTAGCGGCCGGTGCGCTCGAGGAGGTTCGAGGAGAGCCGGGCAAGGTGAGGGATGGCCCACGGCGTGGTGGCCCAGGACTGGGAGAGATAGCCTGGGGCCAAGGACCGCCGAGGCCGGGACGCGCCGCCGTGCGCCCCTCTCGCGGCCCGAGGTGCTAGCGATCGCGAGCGCGGGGGCGCGAGGCAGAAACCTGGCCGGGAGGGCCGGCGGATCCCCGGGCTACTGCCGTTGGGTGCTGCGGACGGCCCCTCGGGGTCCCGGGGTGGTAACAAAGGCGCGGCGCGGCGGCCGCTTCCACCCACTTCCGTCCCGGGCGCGCCCTGGCGCGCGCCGCCGGCGCTCGGGCCGGCTCCGGCTCCGTGTCCCGAGACTTTCGGGAAGTTAGCCTAGCTGCCCGTTAGGCGGGAGGAGGGGCGCGAGCAGGGCTCCCCGGGGAGTGGCGCGCGCGCTCGCGGACCGCTGCGACTGCGCCGGTTCCCCCTCCTCCCTCGCTGGAAGCGGCCCGAGCTGGAGGGGCTCCCGCGACCCCCTGGACCTCCGCGGGACCTGCGCGGGTTTGAACCGGGCTCCGGGCGCGCCCTGCCACCCTGCTCGCCCGCCCACGTCCCTCCCCGCGGTGCCTGCGCGGGTTTGAACCGGGCTCCGGGCGCGCCCTGCCACCCTGCTCGCCCGCCCACGTCCCTCCCCGCGGTGCCTGCGCGTGTGCCGGCCCCCCAAGGCGGGGTTTAGTCCCGGGTGACAGCCAGCAGCCCCCGCACCTGGAGCCCCAGAAGGCGGTAATTGCATTACTGGGAGCAGGAGGCGGGAGGCTCCAAGTCCTGGCTACAATCTGGGTCAGGTACAGGGTTAAGCGCCTCCGAGGTAGGCGCGACAGATCCGTTGAAGTCTGTGGATGACAGTCGCAGGTTCCAGGGAGAGAGGCCAGCTGACGTCCACCACTCCATCTCCATTCTCAGGTGGATGTGCGGGGCGGCGTCTTTGCCTGTCTCCGAATCCGGACCCGAGGGGAGGCAGGGCTGCTGGACCGAGCCCTTAGCCCCAGCAGACAGTGCACGAAAGTCACTTTTTCGTATCTCATTTGACTGCAGCTGGTCCTCTGTCTTCTGTTGTATAGAAGGGGCGGGACTAGCCTTGATTGAGTGCCCCTGAACATACCTGCATCCTTGTTTTCCGATGGCCTTGTGAACCTCACTCACCCACAGCCTCTTCCTCCTAGAAGGACCTTCCGTACTTCACAGATGAGGAAAGTGAGGCCCGAGGAGGTTAAAAGGTCCTGGAGACAGTCTTGTTCCTAAGGGGTCTGCGGACCTTTCCCTGTTCCTACAGCAAAGGCTGTTGATCCTGAAGAGGCCCTTTGTTTATTTTTGAGACAGAGTCTCGCACTAGCTCAGGCTGGCCTGGAGCTCTTGGCCATGCACCTGCCTCGGCCTCTGGAGTGCTGGCATTTCAGATGTGAGCGCCGTGCCCTGCTCTGAACGGGGTTTTAATGGCTGGCGGGTCTGTTCTGTAACCTCAGCTCACATTCACTTGTGTTGGGCCTTAGGATTCCATTGCTTCTGTTGGTGCCACCACCTCAACCTGTTTGAAAGTTGGAAGTGTGTGCGAAAACAACAAAACCTTGGAAAGTCCTTTAGAATTATAAGACAGTTCCCAAGGGGGTCTCCTGCTGCAAGTGATGTTTCACTGTGGGGTGGGGGTACGTGGGGTCAGGAGTTCTGCACACAGCTCAGAGCCCGAGTCTTTCCTGCTGCAAGAAGCTTCAGTTCCTACCCTGTGTGACATGACCATTGGGCTGAATGTGTGCCTGAAGTTAAATGAGGTCAGTTTTGGAACAATAGCAAACCTTCCTGACAGATTTTTTTTTAACCCGCAGATTTTTTTTCCTAGGCGCCCAAGCATATGGCTTTATCCACATTGCTTTATTCACCATTGAGTTCAAGTTTAAAACATGGGACTCTGTTATTACCCTAAAATGCTACCTTAAATATATTGCCTTAAAGAAAGACATACAAGTCTGAAGGGATAGTCTGGGACTCAGCGTGTCCTAGGGCTGTGCCACTTAGGGAGACAACCAGGGGCCCTGAGTGAGGGCAAGTCCTTGGAAGAGCAGCGCCCCCCTTTAGATGCGGCCTCCACCATTCATGCTGTCTTAGACGAACGCTCCGCTTCTCTGAGCTTCGTTTTCCTCCGCTAGAACAGGGATAATACCCTGATTTCAAGCTGCAAGGATAAAATTAGATAACTCAGGCAAGCTACTTAGCACACGGTACCTAGCACATAGTAACTGCTTAACACAGAGGGGATGTTTATGAACAGCCTCCTATGTTCTTCCCTCTCACCTGGCCTCTGGAGAGATGAAGATGACAGCTTCCTCAAGCTCACTGCTTTTAATTAGGACTGTGTTTAGTAAGTACTGCACCTCTTCTGTTTAGACAGTGCTGCATTTAAGTACTGCATTGTCAGTACTGTGCGTGGAGGGATTCCGCCTCTTGTCAGCAAGTTGAATGTAGGGGAGGTCCGGAGTGACGGAACACTCCTTGCCCAAGGAATTTGCAAGGGGTTCCAGAACTGTAGGGCTTTCCTCCTGGTTTTGCCACTCTGTAATTTTGTGGCTGGCTCTCCAGCCATTTCCCTTTCCTTCAAATTTAAAACCAGTATTCAAATTACCAAGATGACAGGAATTTAAAAAAAAAATCAACTCAAAACTGAACTGGGGAAAAGAAACAAATATTCTTTTTTTTTTTTTTTTTGAGGTAGGGTCTCACTCTAACCCAGGCTAACCTGGAACTAACTATGTAGTCTAAGGGTGGCCTTGAACTCACGACGATCCACTTACCTCTGTCTCCCAAGTGCCAGGATTAAAGGCGCGCCACCACGCCCGGCACAAATATTCTTTTTTCCAACTTCTGAGCCATCTGGAGTAATAAAGACAAAACTATCAGCTTCTGTGACCGCTGTGCTGGAGCATCTTGGGAAGAGGGGCCCTTTCTTTGGAAAATGGGAATATTTCCTGAGTGTCTGTAAAGGAGAGCCGCCAAGTTAATAGAGTTGCAGGAAGGGCTTGATATGGAACATTGCAACCATCTTTGCTCAAGAGTGGTAAGCTGTGTGCAACCAGAATGTTGCTACACTGACTTTTAGAAGGTGACGGAATGTGACATGGGTGAGTTAACTGAGCAAGCAGCAAGCAGCCAGGATGTCTCTTTCATGTGTGACAATACTTGAACGTTTCTCAACTTCTGGAGAAACATCTTTCCTTCCTTTTGGTAGCTCTGGACTTTGTGCCTTTATTATTATTATTATTATTATTATTATTATTTTTTTTTTTTTTTAAAGAGAGAGAGGGGTTAAGGCACTCCAACTCGTATAAAGCCATTTGATAATAGGTGGGGCTGTTTTAAGAACTTATCTTTTTATGTCCAGTATATGTAGGAGAAAGAGAGGGTTTCACGGTTGAGTATAAAACACAGCTTTCCCCTACCTTGGAAAGCAGCTGCCTGTGTAACCATTCCACAGGGTCAGGAGCAAAAACCCACCCCCCACCCCACCCCATCCCCTGTGCCCCTCTCTCCATTTGTGGCCATTTGTTGCACTCCCCTAAGACAGGAACAGCTGCTGGGCATGCGCCAGACCTGCTGTGGGCTGCTGCTTCCTTTGTGGGGAAGATGAAGAGGCCAGGCGACCTGGGATCACATGGCAGAGTGTAGAAAGCACTTGCATTCCCCAGCTGTCCCACAGCTTCTTCGCAGAAGGGTGAGAACTTGCCAGCTGCCAGCCGCCCACCTTGCTTCCATTCCCTACTTTTGTTCAGTAACCGGGGAAGGTTAAAGTCGCGGAGCCTTTTGTTAATATTTTATTTATCAATTTGAGAGAGAGAGAGAGAAAGAGGGAGAGGGAGGGAGGGAGAGAGAGAGAGAGAGAGAGGCCAAGTTCTCTAGTCAATGCAAATGAACTCCAGATGCATGCGCTACCATATGCCTCTGGCTTACATGGGCGTTGGAGAATTGAACCTGGACACTTAGGCTTTGCAGGCAAGCGCCTTAAATGCTAAGCCATCTCTCCAGCTCCTGGAGCCTTTTAAAACAGTCTTGTTTCTGTAATGTCAGTCATATTATGAATAGAGCCTGTTGGGAGGGGACATAAAAGGGAACATCAGATTTAACATTTTTTTTCAAATTAACTTTATTTTTTAGGATAAAAGTATACCCTTTCTATACTTAAAACCTAGGCTGCTTTATAGTTCATTGATTAATAAGGAATGGATCTACTATTAAAATTAGGTGTTTTTTAGTTTTAAAAATATTATTTATTTGCAAGGAGAGAGAAAGAGGGAGAGAGGGAATGAGTGTCCCAGGGCCTTTTGCCATGGAAGTGATCTCCAGATGTATGCGCCACTTTGTGCATCTGACTTTACATGGGTGCTGGGGAATCAAACCCAGGCCATCAGGCTTGGCAGGTAAGCACCTTTATCAGTTGAGCCATCTTTCCAGCCCCCAAATTAGGTGTTTTAAAAAGTTACCATATGAAATTTATGAATTTCCCAGTGTCTCTGGACAGTACTTCCAGAACATTCCCTTATTTTGTATTTGCTAGGGCCAGAAGGTACCTCTTGCTTTTCAAAGGAGCAAATTTGAATTTTCAGCAGGCTCCTTCTCATCTAAGGAGATCTGGCTATTTGACTTAAGGCTTTGAGGTTCCTGCTGAATGTTTGCTAAGTGCCTGGCCTGGGGATCCTGTGGAGATGAGCGCCGCCTGGGCTGGCCCAGTGCACTCCCAGTTTAAAAGCAGAAAACACCAGCCTGCATGCTAACTCCCAGAGCTACAGCCTCCTTGGCAAGATCTCTGTGCGACTGCACCTCTCCAGACACTTCTTTGTTTGCAGAACAGTGTGACAATCATGCCAGCTCAAATAAAGCCAGGCACAGACGGTTGATATGCTGATAAAAGCCGAGCAGAGTCTGGGCACTGCAAGATAGAAGCAGCATTATATGGTTTATCAAAATTTGAAAAGCCATACTTGAAAGAGAAGGTCTGGTGTCCCTGGAGAGACTGGAGAGATACCTGTCACTACCTCAGCTTCCAGTAGGCCAGGTCCTGCCCAGCTCCCCTCACCCTCCGCCCTCCTTGTTACTGTGAATCAAGACCCTCCAGGAGGAACAGTGTGAATCACAGTCCCTTGCTGGGCCTCAGGCAGCCTCTGATCCCCTTTGTTCTGGAAGGGGTTATAAAATAAGCCACAATCACTGAGGCAGGCTTAAAACACTCCCAGCGTGGCTCAGGGAATCTTGTGAAAGAGGGGGCAGAAAGATGGTTAGAGCCACAAGTTGGGACATTTTGCAGAGACATTGCCTCTTCCCCATAACTGACGGCTGGCCCCACAATGCATGGCCCCCAATCCTCATGGGGTTGACCTGCATCCCCAGTGAGGAGGGCCTCTTCAGAAAAGGGGCAGAGAGGAGGGAAAGGATGGTGCTAACATGTGATGTTTACATATTAAATATGACCATATCTAATAAAAAGATTAAAAAACCCACAATCACTTGGTTGTGTATGGACCCTCGGACTCTGAAATTATTGAGCTCCCAGGGGCACGTATTTTGTGGCTTCAGGGTCCCCCCACCACCACCCCACTGTGACTCACAGTGGCTGAGTTGGACCCACAGTTCTGGGTCTTCATTTCCAGTGGGCTCTTCCCACCCATCCATGTGTTTTGCCCTTACTCCCATCTACACGGATGTTTACACTACTTGTGTTGTTAGTTGACTTTCTTTATTTTTACTTTTATTTGTTTATTTGCAAGGGGGGGAGAGAGAGAGGGAATGAGAATGGGCACTGGGAGGGGGCTCTAGCCACTGCAAACAAACTCCAGATGTACATGCCACTTTGTACATCTGGGGTTATGTGGATACTGGGGATGGAACCTGGGTCCCTAGGCATTTCAGGCAAGTGCCTTAACCACAAAGCAATCTCTCCAGTCATTAATTGATTTTCTTGCCATTTTCATTTGGGCTTGTCAAGAGCCCTGCGAGGTTCTCAGAGCCAATGAGTGGGGGTCCCATCTTGCAGAAGAAGAAACGAAGGTTTCTGCATTTGATAACCAGATGGGCTAGGACTGGAACTAAAATTTCCCGACTCCCAAGTTCGGCCTTGTCCCTGGCTGCGTCTTGGAGGGTTTCACCTCATGGAAGAAGATGCCTGCTCTGGAGTCTTCTTCACTGCAGCCCTTCTGCATTTTCCAACTTGACACTTTTCCTTCCATAAATCCTTCTTTTCTTGTTTCTCTGTGAGTTTTCACATGTCTGTGTGTGTCCATACATGCATATGGAGGCCAAGCCACAGCTCCAGATGTCTCTTCTGGTGCTATCCACCATTGTTGAGCTCACCAGGTAGCCTAGGCTTGCTTTCCAGAAAGCCCTAGGGAAACTCCCCAGCTCTGGGATTGTCAGCATTTCACCACACCTGGCTTCTGGTTTCTTAATCCTCATTCTTGCATGACAAGCACTTTACTGACTAAGCTATCTCCTGGCCCTCCTTGGATAAAATTTAAATTTTTTTTATTGATTTGTTTGCATGTGTGTGTGTTTGTGTGTGTATGTGTATGGGTGCATCAGGTCCTCTTGCCACTGGAAATGAACATTAAACACTTGTAACCACCTGTTTTGTGTGTCTGGCTTACGTGGATGGCAGGGGGAATTGAACCAAGGCTGACAGACTTTGCAAGCAAGCGGTGTTAACCACTGAGCAGTCTCCCCAGTCCATAATATTTTTTATTTTACTTCTTTTTACTGTAGTTGTTCTCTTGGCATCTATATGTTTCTAAGTCTTTTAAAAATACTTATTTATGAGAGGGGGGGGCAGATAGGGAAAGAGAGAGAGAATAGGCACACCAGGGCCTCTAGCTACTGCAAATGAACTCCGGATACATGTGCCTCCTTGTGCATCTGGCTTACGTGGATCCTTAGGCTTTTCAGACAAATACCTTAACTGCTGAGTCATCTCTCCAACCCTGTTTCTAAGTCTTATCTTTTAAATACGTATATTCTTTGTGGTCTCTCACACACACATGCACCATACTCTCACTTACATGTATACAGTGGCCCAGTGTGACCACTGGACACACTATCCTTTCCCAGCTAGCCCAGTACGTTTCAGTGTTGACTTCACATTTATAGCATCAAAGGGTTTATTTTTGCTTCATAGTTTTAATGCTACAAAATTCCTGATGCTGTCAGATATGATGGAAAGTCCGAGTTAACTTGTCTAGTCTTTTTCACAGTAAGACAATTGGAAAACTGCTTTCTCTGGGAGTGGGATGTTTTCCCCTCCGCCTTCCTCATGGTGCTTTGAGGTTGACATGACGTTTCTTTCCTTTTAGGTGGAGGCATTGAGCTTTGGGCGTCAGCCACAGAGGGGCTGATCCTTGGCTCAGGGGCCCCAGCATTCCAGGTGCAGCCCGGTCTTGCTCTCTCCACACACCCAGACAGCTCCCTTTCCTGTCCCTCCCCCCCAAACCTGGGCAGCTTTTTCTTCCCCAGGACCTTTGTTTCTTTCCTTGTCATTCTGCCCACTCCATGTCTGCTCTGCTGCTGTCACCAGACCAGCCACCCGTCCAGCAGTCCGGGGTTTCAAGTGTCTTAGGAAGCCTTGCCTTGGATGGCCTCAATGCCATCTGTCATTGGTGTTTAATTGCTGTGCCCCCCTCCTTCAAGCTTGCTCTCAGTGTGGGGTGAGTTCTCCCTCCCTGCCCTCCCTGCCCTCCCTGCCCACGCTGCCCACCTTTAGCTTGCATACCCTGTGCTTGCCAACCCTTTGTGTCCACAGCCTCCCAGTGTTCCCAATTGTGGTAGTTTGAATAGATAACCCCCAATATATTCAGTGGTTTATTAGTTTGTAGTTTGCGCCTGCAGCCTCCTGGCAGGAGGCGGTGTCACTGGGCGGATCTTAAGGTGTGGTGGTGGATTTCAGGTTTCAATCTAAAGAGATGCGAAGTGTGCCTGGCAGGAGTTCCTGAAGTGTGCTGTGCTGTGCTGTGTGGCTTTTGGCTTTTAGGCTTGTGCTTCTCTCTCTGTGTTTGGTCCTGTGAAAGCTGACCAGCTTCTTCTGCCATTGTGGAACTTCCCCTGGATCTGTAACACTCAATAAATCCCTTCCTCCATAACCGTGCCTGGCCTGGAAGTTCATCTCAGGGAACCTGAAGCTGTCTGCCACAGCAGTGAATGGCTTTCTGTCTCCAGGATCCTTTGCTCTTTCTCCCTGCCTCCCCTTTTTCCTTCCCCCATGTGGACTTAATTCATTTATACTTTTCCTTTTATTTTTCCAATAACTTGCAAACCTTTCCACCTGAGTCCATTCCATTTTGCTGTCTCTTTAAATAATTATTCTCCAAACTCCATCAGTTTTTCTTTCGAGGGAATGTTTGCCTTTAAAAAAGAATATCTCTGGAATTGAAACTGGGAATCACCACTTATGAAACTGGTCAGGTCAGGTCATTCAAAGGCCTGAACTTTGGGGAAGATTGTTTGAAATTTATTTTGGCTTTCCTTTCACACTGGCCGTACCTGGAAACAGTTGAAATGTAAGCTTGTTTTGGATTCCTCTTCCTTTGCACAGAATGAATTTATGCTTTTTTTCCCCCTTATTTTTCAAATTATTTTGCTGGAGACTCTTGAAAGGCAGTTTATATTTTGTGGTCGGTCTGGGTTGGGCATGAGTCAGGAGAGATTGGTCATGTTCAGACTGTATGAGGTTCTTTTGTTCAGTGGGCTTGTCACGGTTCTTTATAGGCTGTGATACTGTGTCCTGATTATGGAATCTTGGGAACGGAGCCCCTGGCTGTTAGATGCTCTTATCTGCCCTGTGGCAGAGCTTCAGGGAGGCATTGTGTCAGGTCCCGCAGAGTGCAGACCTCCTCCCTTCTCTCTGCTCACTGCAAGCAAGTGCTGTTGCTGGAATTCGTGTTGTGCGCACGTGCGTGTGTGTGTGCATGTGTGTGTGTGTGTGTGTGTGTATGCGCACATGCTCACGCACACTTGTGCGTGCACATACCTGTGTGCCCACCTCATTTAAATTCCTCCTTGCTCTACTGTTTAACAAGTCCTGAAAAATTTAAAGGACTTACTTTTGTCTAAATTTGGCTTAATATTTGGACTTCTCAGTTAAAATGGAGCCTGATTTTTCTGGCCTATGGATATAGATATATGGATAGCAGTAGGACAAGAGCTCATGTTTTAGAATAGATTGCAGCATACGTGGACCTAGGAATCTTTGCTTCTGGATTGTTCTTTAATTGGTGTTGCTGGACATGATATCTTGGTGTGGTTATCAACTTCACCAAGCCTACTCAAGTTACCTGTCTGTGTCAACATCTGGAGAGAGGCTCTTGAAATTAGAATAGAGGAAGAAGAAATGGAAGGCTCACACAGACTTCATTCAGCCGTCGGTTTGTCAGCCCCGCGGTGAACACCGACGTGCGCGTGTGTGGCCCTGCGTGCTTTCTTGGTGGCGAGGATGCAACATTGAGGGACTTCTGTCTTCGCAGAGTTCACCATCAGAGATTACCTGCAGGTGGTCAGCATCGGTACCGTGAGGGGGGCCCAGGCCAGAAGGAAGGGTGCAGTCACCTGGAGCCTGTGCTAAAGTCATCTTTGCTGTGTCTGTCTTCTGCAGCAGCCTTGCTGCGCTAAGTGCTCCCAAAGAGAGAAAATGACCGTCAGTAGCACAGTCTGGGTTTGAACTTGGCTCTAAGGTCATGAACCTTGTGCAGTAAATTGCAGAATGTATTCTTACATGTTTTGGTCTGTCTCCGATCATCCTCCTACTGTTTGCAATAAAGGATGATGGAAGTCTGGAGGTATTTTGCATGAAGGATGCACAGTGGTGATTAAATGAGTCGCAACACTGCATAAGGGACAAACCTTGAGGAGCTAGCTGGTCTATTGGGGTAATTATGTGTGTCCTCTGAGAGTTCTCTACACTCGGTACTGTGCCAACTGCATTTGAAAAGAGATTTTCTTTTCTTTCTGCTGAGCATTATGGAACTTCCTGTTGTCTGGGACAGACAGTAGCCACGCTCTTAGACTCTATTCTCAGAAAGGTGCAGTGTGGCCATGAGTGTCTAGCTTTTGGCTTGCTGTCTGCCTCCGTGCTGGGTGAGGAGAGAGGTCGTACTGAGGCCAGCTGAAGGGGAGAGCGGCTGTCTTAACCAGAGTCCGCATCTCCACATGGGCCCTTTGCTGAGCAGAGCATTCTCGCCAGCACACACGTATGTGTGCACACCACTGTAGGGCACGTGTGTGCACATCAGTGCAGCACACACCTGTGAGCATCCGCATGGGACCCAACTGTGGGCACCAGTTCCAGACGTGTGCACACCAGTACAGGACGTATCCATGTCTATTAGCACATGCTGTAGACCTTAGATCTTGCAGCCCTCATTCCCCCTTCTGTTTTGTCAGGATGGCCAGGCTCTGTGTACACTCTGTGTACACTCAGTACACTCAGGAAGTGGTCTGAGTGAGCCAGCTGTGAACACCCAGTGGGCTGGGCTAATAAGCCCCGAAACCTGTCCCCCACCCACTGACACACCTCCTCTAGCAAGGCTCCGCCTCCCAAAGACCCCACCAGCTGGGGATTGAGATGAGGCTTAGTCATAGATACCTGAGGCAGTGAGGGACTTTTCACATTCAAACCACCAAAGAAAGCCATTGCTTTTTTGAGGAGAAGGTGAGACTCAAAAGGGACCCTGGTTTCTGCAGCATCCCCAGGGGGCTGTTGATTATACACAGGCTGCTTCTTGATGGTGGGTCATGCTGGGTGCTTATGAAGACACTGGCCAACATCTGTCTGTCTGTTCTACTTAAAAGAAGTGGTTTTTGATAGGGAAGTAAATGGGGCTGTGTCCTAAAGAGGAATTTCCACAGTTAAAAATGTGGAGGTGATTTGTTTTTTTAAAGTCAAAAGCTTTGCAAATAAAGCTGGTAACTTATATTCCTGGGAAAGTTGATGGACCAGACCACAAGATCAGGTTTCCTTCATGGGATGGTAAAGACTGTTTCCGTCCACTTCCTAAAAATGAATTTAATACAAGACTTTTAAATTGAATGTACACCCTCCCCCCTCATTTTATTTGGGGCCTACAATTATTTAATTATCTTTTGAAAAATAGTCATCAATATATACTGTGACACTGAACTCACTCCCCCACAATAAAAAGAAAAAAAAAACCACACATTATATGCTTGACAAGAAAATTGCATGGTTGTAAAATGTTTGGGTTGATTATTTATGTAAACCTAACATCTGTGATTAAAAAAAACAGTAAAACTTCCTCATAATTTTTTTTAAACTAAAAGCTTTCATTGCTGGCATTTTTTTCTAAACTTGGTTCTCAGTGTGCTGGAAGGAAAAGCAAGTTAGTTATAACAGGGTAAAGCACTTTACTGTGTTTTTTTGGCATTTGAAAATTGGTTCCATCTTTTGTATCTAGGCTTCTAAAAACAAAACACTCCCCCCTCAAAGATACAAAGCTTAGAAAAATTATAAGTATGCTGTGGAAAATGCCTTGCTTTGATTTGAAGCACAAATACTGCCCTAGAGTCAGGGGTGGCAACTCCCAGTATCTATGAACTTACCCTGATGTTTTCACCTGCTCAAGACCCACAGGCTTCAGTAGATTTCTTCTCTGCTTCCCAGGACAGCCAGAAGTAGACTTGGCCAAATTTAGCACTGCATTT
Organism: Dipus sagitta; assembly: GCA_036346955.1. Taxonomy (NCBI): domain Eukaryota; kingdom Metazoa; phylum Chordata; class Mammalia; order Rodentia; family Dipodidae; genus Dipus; species Dipus sagitta. Next base: position 148,418,620 of record CM070773.1, on the reverse strand, counting down.
GCATAATCTTCACCCAATCTCTTTTCTTCTCCAACTTTCTTTATTGTTATTATTATTAAATGTTGTTTTGGCTGCCAAGTTCACATGGATTGCTTATAGTTTACCCAACAATGGCTTCTATGTTTCATGCTTTCATATTCTCCAACTGGTCTCCCCATTGTTTTGGATCCCGGGGACACATAGGGAGAGTTAATGAGCTGGGGAACAGACACAGTTGCAGTTGCCTCCATTGTTTCAGGCTTGCTGAAATTGTTACCATTACCGAGTATAGGTGAGTATAAGCTTATCTGTGGATTCAATTTATTTTTTAAAAGTTTGGTGCAGATGGAAGGGCCAAGACAACTTAAAAGATGATGAGAATAGATTTTATAATATAGAGAGATTTTCATTCTTCTCATGTTAAAATCCTAGTCATAGATGAGCCTGGTCTAGAGTGAAACGCTGCTTCAAAACACACAAAAGGTTTTTTTTTTTCTTTTTCTAAATATTTATAGATCACTTTTATGTGCAGGGAACTCTGTAGGTCTTTTCTCTTTTATTTATTTATTTGAGAGAGAGAAAGAGGGAGGGAGGGAGAGAGGGGAGGGAGGGAGGGAGAGAATGGGTGCATCAGGGCATCCAGCGACTGCAAACAAACTCCAGATGCATGTGCCCCCTTGTGCATCTGGCTTACGTGGGTCCTGGAGAACCGAACTGGGATCCTTTGGCGTTGCAGGCAAGTACCTTAACCACTAAGCCATCTCTCTAGCCCATCTGTAGGCCTTTTCACATACCTACTGGCATTTCTTCATAAACCTCATGAAAAGGGTAATGCTATCCTTTTCACAGATGAGCAATAGTGAGGCTTTCTCAGGTAAAATGTCTGCTCTGAATCACATGGCCAGTGGGTGGCAGGACTCAAGAGTTAAAGGTAGATCTCCCAGTCAAAGATCATGTTCATTTTCCAGAGTTAGAAACCAAAACAAATGGTGGTAAGACCACAGTGACTGTCACATGAGGACATGGGCTTTAATACAAAATGCAGTAAAAGTTGAACAACAGAACTGTCAAATTAGGGTTGGAGATTTTAGTTACCAAAAGCTGAGTTTGGAGCCCAGAGTTCAAGTGTCTGCCTGCTTTTATTTAAAGACATTTGGTATCCCCAGAGTTGAGTCCATTTCAGAGAAGTAACACTATGTGTGTGTGTGGGTGGGGGGGGGGGTGCGTGAACAGTTCTGCTGATGTAGAAAAAATTGAAGCTTCTAAGACTTGGAAAATGATTATGACCACTACTCTATCTCTCTCCCTCTTTCCCATCCCTCCATCCTTCCCTTCCCTCTCCTCCTTCCTGCCTTTCTTCTTTCCTTTATTTTCTTTCAATACCCTTATTCAAGTATTACCACTGTTTTTTGAACCTTCTAGCTATGTTTTTTTTTGGGGGGGATCACTGTTAAATCAAAATTTGTAACTTTCAGGGCTCTGTGAGATGGTCTTGAATAAGTTATTAGATTTTTTTTCTTGGTACAACACTTTTTAAAAGTGCTGGCAGAAAAAGTTCTTCAGTATAATTTGAGAAATTTTACATGAAAAAAACTTGGGTTTGCTGGCACATTATGAAATACATAGATTAAAGGAGAAAGGTAGTGTGACAATTTTTTTTCTTCCAGGTACAGTCCCACTCTAGCCCAGGCTGACCTGGAATTCACTATATAGTCTCAGGGTGGCTTAGAACTCATGGCGATCCTCCTACCTCTGCCTCCTAAGTGCTGGGATTAAAGATTTGTGCCACCATACATGGCTTTATTATTATTTTTTTTCTTATAGAGAGAGGGAAAGAGTGAGAAAGAGAGAGAGAGAGAAAGAGAGAGAGAGAGAATGGACCTGCCAGGGCCTTTCAGCCACTGTGAATGAACTCTAGATGCGTGTGCCCCCTTGTGTACATGTGCGATATCGTATGCTTATGCTGCTGCATCTGGCTACATGGGACCTTGAGATTCAAACATGCATTCTTAGGCTTCCCAGGCACGTACCTTAACCACTAAGCCATCTCTCCAGCCCTAACACCTTTTCACTGATAATTTTCATACATGTATGTTGACCATAGTCCTTTCCAATTACTTTGAACCTTCTTTTTCAAATTACCCCATCCTCCTTCCACTGGACCCCTTCTTCTTTTAAACTAGTCTCTCTTCTATTTTTTTAAAATATTTTTATTTATTTGAAGCTGGGCATGGTGGTGTACGCCTTTAATCCCAGCACTTCGGAGGCAGAGGTAGGAGGATCACTGTGAGTTCGAGGCCACCCTGAGACTACATGGTGAATTTTAGGTCAGTCTGGGCTAGAGTGAGACCCTACCTCAAAAACAAAAACAAACAGACAAACAAAAATGCTTATTTGAGAGAGAGACAGAGAGAAAGAAGCAGAGCGAGAAACAGAGAAAGTGAGTATGGGAGCCTCAGGGAACCTCCTGCTCTGCAAATGAACTCCAGATGCATGTGCCACTTTGTGCATCTTGCTTTATGTGGGTGCTTGGGAATAATATCTGGATCATAAGGCTTTGCAAACAAGTGCCCTAACTGCTGAGCCATCTCTCTAGCCCTGTCCCTTTTCTATTTTGACGTCTTTTTTTTTTTTTTGGTTTTTAAAGGTAGGGTCTCATCTTCCCATGAAATTTGACTGTGGAAGGATATTGGTAGTGTAGGACAATGCTTTTCAACTTTTAGTGTGTGTGCAAGTATGTTCTTCCTTTCTCCAGTTTTCTGAGGCATATGGATAAACATGTTTCCTACTATTTCATCTGACTAAATGTGAGATTTTATTAAAATTTCAACTTTTGGGCTAGAGAGGTGGCTTAGCAGTTAAAGGCACTGGCTTGTGAAGTCTGGTGACCTGGGTTCAATTCCCCAGTACCTAAGTAAAGCCAGGTGCACAAAGTGGTGTATGCGTCTGGAGTTGGTTTGCCCCCAGTGGTACACAGCCTCCAAGGCTCTACCTGCCAAAGGCTCCACAACTTTCCCAAGTCGTCACCAGCTGGGGGCCAAGTAATAAAAACATAAGCCTAGGGGAACACTTCATTTAAACCACCCCAAACACTGAATACTGTGTGGTCCCAACCCAAGAGAGTGAACACAGTGCTTTCTCTCCATTTTCTATCTTCTCTGTATTAGAAATTAGGAAATAGAAACACAGAGTAGATTTGATGGTTCATCTCATCTCATAAAGTTTCTAAAGAAAGTAATAACATGTACACCCCTGTGGTAGTTTTTTTTTTTTTTCTTCAAGGTAGAGTCTCATTCTAACCCAGGCTGACCTGGCACTCACTGAGTAGACCCAGGCTGGCCTTGAACTCACAGCAATCCTTCAACCTCTGCCTCCTGAGCTAAAGGCATGTGCCACCACACTCAGCCCCATAGTTTTAAATTTTTTTTTTTTGAAGATTAGGCAGTGTTTTACCTGTGTTTTACCCATGTAATGACATTATTTCAGGCCAGAGATGACGGAGGACAGTGCTGCATTGGTGGGTTACATGGGAAACTTCTGTCCCTCTCTGGTGGGTGGCCTTGAGTGAGTAGCTTAGTTCTCCCTGCACCTTGCATATTCATCAATGAAGGAAGTCTAATATAACACTTTCCCAGTCCGAGCTACCAAGCTCAGCGTCCCAGAAATGTTGTTACTAGCTGGGTGTTTCTTCAGTGTATTCAGGCTAGCTGGAGAGAGGCTGTTCACTACTTATATTTGCCGTTTTGATACCCAGAAGTTCATACCACACTGTAAGAGACCGTGTGATGAATAAATCTGCTTAGCAGTGTTAAATCTAGCTTCTTCTAAACTCTTTGAATATGGAGATCTCCCGTGTGTGTGTGTGTGTGTGTGTGTGTGTGTGTGTGTCCCCATACACTTGCCTGTGATGGAGGCCGCTCATCTGTGGTGGCCAGAGTAGAATGTCAGTGTCCTGTTTCATTGTTTTTCTGCTGAGTCATACTTGGAGTTGAAGTTACTTTTATTTTACTTTATTTTTGGTTTTTCAAGGTAGGTTCTGGCTCTGACTCAGGCTGACCTGGAATTAGCTATGTAGTCTCAGAGTCTTAGGGTGGCCTCAAACTCATGGCGATCCTCCTACTTCTGCCTCTTGAGTGCTGGGATTAAAGGTGTGTGCTGCCACACCTGGCTGAAGTTACTTTCTTCACAGATTTGGGAGTTCGCAGTGCTCCTAAGATTCTTGGGTCTCTCATGCCTTGATGTTTATGTGGCATGTGGAGATTCAAACTCTGGTGGTTTCAGGTCCTAGGTCCTTATGTTTGCGCAGGAAGCTTACTTAACTGCGGAGTCATCTCTCTAGGCTCAGATCTTTTGAGGAAAACTCATAAGTATACTAGAATATTCTTTTCTAAAAATATTTTATTTACTTATTTGAGAGTGGGATGAGGGGTGGGGAAGAGGCAGATAGAGAGAAAGAATGGACGTACCAGGTCCTCTAGCCACTACAAATGAACTCCAGACATATGTGCCACAATGTGCATCTTGGCTTATGTGGGTACTGGGGAATCAGACTTGGGTCCTTAGGTATCTCAGGCAAGCGCCTTAACTGCTAAGCCATCTCTCTAGCCCTATACTAGAATATTCGATAGCACATAGTTTGGGGACTGCTGAAGTAACGTGCATGCCAAATCTGTCATGCCACCTGCTTGTGTAAATAAAGTTTTATTGGCACATAGCCACACCCATTCATTTATCTGAGCTACAATGGCAGAATTGGGGAACTGCAGCCGAGACCCATATGGCCCACATTACCTGAACCACTCACCATCTGGAGGTTATTTGTAGACAAAATATGCCAACTCCTGAGCTCAGTGATCATTTTCAAATAACTTAAAAAATGATAGTGGAGAAGCATCAATCATGAAAAGCCATGTCTTGTTCTAGAGGCAACACGTTCTGTGACTCACATCATAATCTATTCACCTTTTCTTTCTTTTTTATTTTTTTACTTTTTGGTTTTTCAAGGTAGGGTCTTGCTTAAGCCCAAGCTGCCCTGGAATTCACTATGTAGTTCCAGCCTGGCCTCGAACTCACAGCAATCCTCCTACCTTGCCCCCTTGAGTGCTGGTATTAAAGGCAAACACAAGTATACCCTGGAGAGAGAGAGAGAGAGAGAGAGAGAGAGAGAGAGAGAGAGAGAGAATGGGCACACCAGGTCCCCTAGCTGCTGCAAACGAACTCCAGGTGCATTCACCACCTTGTGCATCTGGCTTTATGTTGGTACTGGGGAATCGAACCCAGGCCCTTAGACTTTTTTTTGGAGGCAACCACCTTAACCACTGAGCCCTCCCTCCAGTGCTCCTCGGCTATTTTTGTCACTGCTTTGGGGTTTATCCCTATCTGCGGTGAAGATGAGGTCCTGCTTACATAGCTTAGCTTGTACAGCCCCTATCACCACATGCACTGACTGACTGTTGACTGCTTGCCTTTGCAGTTTGGATATTCATATGTCTGGATGTCTTGTTCCTCTGATTTTGATATTTATATATGCCTGTATCTTGTTCCATCTATACTCTGCTTTTTTCTAAGCTCCACACTGTGGAAGATGTGGGTTTGAGTACACTGAGCTTTCTGTCTGTCTCTCTCCTCCACCCGCACATCTTTTTTATTTTTTTTCTCAGCGTGTTTTGTCTTTTGACCTTGTTGAAACTAGTGATGTTTGGTTTTGTTTGTTTGTTTGCTTTTTCTAGCTGGATTCTTCTATTTATTTTTTTCCCCACTGGGTAAGGCTGACTCCAGGTGCAAGCCAGTAAAGAAGGGCGTTAACCTTTGGTTCTAAAGGTTGTAGGCAGCGTTCACATAAGCCCTGTGTGGGCAGAGCAGTGTCTCTGCTGTGATTTCACTCCCCACTCTGTAAGTGAGGGGGCGCCTCAGCATCATACACAGGGGAGCGCTGCTACTGTCCTTTCTGGCGGGTTCTTCTGTTATAGCAGCCTTGCTCGAAACCCCCAGATTGTGTCTTTCTTGTCTTCTGTTAGTTGGTGTTTTTCTGTTTGTTTGTTTGTTTGTTTGTTTGTTTTTGTGACTGCCCCTTGGCCACTTTGTTGCCTTGCTGAGGGAAGAATTATGTTTCTTTTTGCTCTTTCACTAATATAAGTATGTACATTTTTAATATTTTATTTATTTATTTGCAGGGGAGTGATATTGAGGAAGATAGAGAATGGGTACGCCAGGGCCTCTAGCCACTGCAAACAAACTCCAGATGCATGCACCACCTTGTGCCTCTGGCTTATGTGGGTATTGAGGAATCGAACCCAGGCAGTCAGACTTTTCAAGGAGGTGCTTTTAACTGCTGAACCATCTCTCCAGTACTAGCATCGAACCTAGGTCCTTGCACGTGCTAGAAGCGCTGTGCCACTGAGCTATATTCCCCACACTTTTCCTTATTTTGATGGGACACTTGTCCACAAAGCAGCCCCCATGTTATGCTTTGCAGAAATCTTTGTGAGGAATTGGCATGGGGCAGTTCACTGTGAAACACCTCTGCTCTTTATTTTTATCACACCATTGTGTCTTGCCTGACATGAGATCATTCATTGAAAAGTTCTTTATTTGCTGAATGTGATGGTGCAGGCATATAATCCTAGCATTCAGCAGGCTGAGGTAGGAGGAACGTGAGTTCAAAGCCAGCTTGGGTCTCATAGCAAGACCTTGTCTGAAGCAAAGAAACAAACTTTTGTTTCATCTTCCAAATGTATTAGATGTCAGCCATTGCAGATAACATGGAGACTTTTAATTAAAGGACTGGCTCAGAAGATGACATGTATCACGTTAGAATTACTTCCTGTAGCACAAATGTTTTATGAATGTATTTGTGCTGAATTGTTCCCTTTATAAATGAGGAGGATTTTTAAAAAAATATTTTATCTTATTTTATTTTTATTCATGAAGAGGGAGAGAGAGAGACTGGTGGGAAGGGAGTGGGAGAGAGAGGATGGGCTGCCAGGGCCTATAGCCACTGCAAACCAACTCCAGGCACACGTGCCACCTTGTGCATCTGGCTTATGTAGGTCCTGGGGAATCAAACCTGGGTCCTCAGGCTTCACAAGCAAACACCTTAACGGCTAAACCATCTCTCCAGCCCCCAAGCATTTTTTTAAATAGGAAACATACTATTAGATACAGCTTTTGGTATATTATTAGGTATAACTTTTTAACCTTTTCTTTAAAAGGTTCCTATCTTCAGTTTTTGAGGACACTTGACTGTTACACATTTCTCTCCTCTCCAGTTCACAATGGTTTAAGCAAAACATGGAATTGGTCGCCCAACAGAATAGGAAAACGCAAGGATGGATCTGTGTTCTCTGGTATTTGATTCCCCCCCCCCTTTTTATGTGGTATGAATGGGCCTAAGGAAGGCCACCAGGCCCTCTGACAGCTTCTTTTTTGAATATTTTTGAAGTACTAGGGATTCCACTGAGGACTTCACACAACCAGGCAAGCACTCTACCAGTGAGCCATATCAAACCCAGCCTTCTTCTCACTTCCTCTGTGTGCTTGTGATTGTTGTGTGGAGGTATATATGTACACATGTGGTATATGCATGTGTGTGTGCAGGTATTTGTGCCCCATGTGGAGGCTGGAAGAGGACATCAAGTGTCTGCTTATTTTCTTTTTTAAAATATTTTTTATTTTTATTTATTCATTTGACAGAGAGAAAGAGGGAGGGACAGAGAGAGAGATTGAGAATGGGGACGCCAGGGCCTCCAGCCACTACAAACTAACTCCAGATGTGTGCACCACCTTGTGCATCTAACTTAAACATGGGTCCTGGGAAATCGAACCTGGGTCTTTTATCTTTGCAGGCAAATACCTTAACCACTAAGCCATCTCTTTAGCCTCCCTGGCTTATTTTCTTGTCACAGAATCTCTCACTGAATTTGGACTTCATACTGGTGTTTTTTTGTTTGTTTGTTTGTTTTTGCTAGACCAACCAGTGAGCCCCAGTGATCCTCTGTGCCTCAGTGCTGGCTTGTGGGTGCCTGCACCCACACTCAGCTTTTTCCATGGGTTCTAAGGTTGGAGTCAGATCCTCATGCTTGCACGGCAAACACTCTTAGCTGCCGAGCCATCTCCCCAGCCCCCACTTTCTGTTTGGAGACAGGGTCTCACTAAGTAGTCAAGGCTTGACCTTGAACTTGAACTTATTCTTTAGTCTGAACAGGCCTTGAACTTGGGATCCCACTACCTCTACCTCCTGAGTAGCTGCGATTACAAGCCTGTGCTCTTACAACTTTTGTTCAGAGAGCTGGCTTATTCAGGAAGCAGCGTTTGTCTACCATATAGTATGCAAGTCATGGAAATGTGGGGTGAGTTTATTCACAAGGTAGCCAAGCATAAAGGAATGGGGAGCTGGTCTTGAATCAACCTCCCCAGGATAGGGTTGGTGGGAATGGGAAACAGGGTGATTTAAGGAGAGGGGAGGTGGTTGGAGGGGTGTGTGTGTGATGGGTCTTCATGGCTTTGCCTAGGATGCACGTTCATAAACTGGTGGCTGCACCATCTGAGGGTGGTGTTTGGCCCTCTGGTGTCAAAAGGTCACCCACAGCACACCCGCACAGGCTCACATGAAGAGCCAGGGTTTCCAACAAAAGAGGCCTTCAAGTGTCTGAGAAGTAAGCCAGGCAGCCGTTAACACGGTTACCCACGCCATAGCAGAGCTGGTGGGAAGGAGGCACTCAGGATTTGGGAGTAAGGGACCAAGGAACTGCAGCCCGTCTCACCGGAACGATGGAAGTACGAGGCATTTCTTGGCTGCCTCAGCAGCTGTGGAAGGGGGATGGAGACTCTTCCCAGGACCGCTTTCAGCCTCCATGTGTGGAGAGGTTTGGCGAGTGCATCTTGTTGGTGAAAGGGTGTGTCTGGGATTACGTGGTAGCTTAGAGTGCGTGCATGGAAATGCATCCCGTGGCTCCCGCCAACAGGCGGCGTGTACGATGGTGGTGCTCTGGGAGTGCATTGCTTAGTGACACTGCGGCCATCTTAGTGTGTGCAGGCTCCCTGTGCGGTGTTTGCACAATGACCAAGAATGTCTGAGACCGCAGAGTGTAACCCATCCCCAAGCAACTGTCCACCGCAGAGCCTCCCAGTGGGGAGTGTGGCTGGTGAAGGTGGTCTTCATGCATTTTTGTCATACCCGTGTGATGCTAGCAGGTCCACCTCCCCACAAACACCCGCTCCATCGAACCCTCAAGGTTCCGTTGTATCCCAGTGGTCTCGTTAAAGTTTCCGTTTACTTATTTATTTGCACGTGTGGGTATGGGGTGGGGAGGGGGCCACACTAGGGTCTTTTACTGCTGCAAACAGAAGCCAGGCGCTTACCTTGCTTTTTGAACCTAGCTTTACATGGCTGGCTGGGGGATTGAACCCGGGCTTGGCAGTATTTGCATGTAAGCACCTTTCACCACTGAGCTGAGCTGTCTCCCCAGCTCTGCATTTCAGTGGTCTGACCCCCTGCCGTAAACAAGGTTCTGCTGCCAGCTCATGACGTGTGCTCAGCCTTGGCAAAGTGTCTGTCGTCAGAGGCTGCGCTGTGAGCCTCTTTTTCTTGTGGGTGAAACCATTTGTTTCACCAATGTCTTTTTTTTTTTTTTTTTTTTTTTTTTAGGTTTTTCGAGGTAGGGTCTCACTCTGGCCCAGGCTGACCTGGAATTCACTATGTAGTCTCAGGGTGGCCTCGAACTCTCGGTGATCCTCCTACCTCTGCCTCCCGAGTGCTGGGATTAAAGGCGTGCGCCACCACGCCCGGCTCACCAATGTCTTAACTATGGTCATCTTTTCCTTTTTCATTTCATTTTTTCCTGGCTGATTTTACTTATATTCTGGTATCAGAAATGACATTTCTTTTTAAAAGTCACTTATTTATTTCTTCACATGGGCATGTATGTACGTGTATGTATGTATGCATGTGTATGTGCAGGCATGTGGGTGCCATGGTGCATGCGTGGAGGTCAGAGTCAAACTTTTGCTTCATCCTCCCCCTGTCTTGAGGTGGGGTCTCTCCTCGTTCACTCCTCTGTTTGGAAGATTCTATCTGCCTTCCTTCTCAGGCACGCAGAGTTGTGCAACTAACCCTTTATCCAGAACCATCTCCCCAGGCCCAGCTTTTCCACTTCTTAACAAAAATCAATGTTTCTCTGTGCCTGAAAACTCACCTGTTTCCCTGCCGACATCACCTCTGGGTCCTGGTGGTGCTGCAGTTGGGAAGGTTAGAGTGCAAGCCCCCCTTGGTTTGTTTGGACTTCTTCGTAACTGACCACTCGCGCCAGCCCCAAGCCCGCTGAGGAACGGCAGGTGGTCCGTCCTCAGCGCGGTGGAGTCTTCTGGTTGCTGAGACCTGCGCCCAGGCTGGCCCAGGACTCTCTGGCCTGGAGACCCGGCGCTGCCTCGCTTGCTGGCCAAGATCCCTTCACCCGCCTACTGAAACAGTTAGCAAATCTTCCTGAAGAAGAAATCTCTGCCAATTAGTTTTGTCTTAGTGGGTCGTGAGCTGTCATTAAAACTCAAAGTGACTCGACAGCAGTTATTCAATTATTCAAGCCATTCTTTACTTTTGCACTCAGAGAAAGAAAAGGGCTGAGTTCAGTCCAGTCTGCCCCCAGTTGTTCAGATAATCTCAAATGCATTAAAATACAGTTTTTCCATGTCATTTGATAGGAACGCCTTTTCTCAGCCAGAATGCCTCGGTTTTGTCAGGAACAGGTATAACCACCTCAGCCACAGAGTGTCATTATGATGGTCCCCTATTGCACCCATTTTCCAGAAATGGCACTTGAAGAAAAACTAAGAAAATTTGATTTATTGGTGTGTGCGGATTTCCGTTGCATGTGCCTGACCACCTAGACCTCTTTTCAAATAGAACATACATGATGTGTTTTCTCTCAGACTTTCCTCCCTCTCTTTTTGCAGTGAGATTACTTGTGTGACAGTTTTCTCATAGACATGAAGGCTAATTATTCAGCCTCTAGGACTTCAAGTTAGTGTTTGAGATGAGCAGCTAGTGTGTATCACGTGTTTCTGGTTGTTTCTCACTGTGTGGCCTGAGCTGACCTTGAACTCTCAGTCCTCCCGTCTCAGCCTCCTCGCGCTGGCATTGCTGGTGTGACTGCCACGCCGGCTCCACCATCATGCGCTGTGTGCACCACTGCTGCTTTGGGCTGATGAAGTCCCACATTGCAGTGCTGTCTTTGTCACCAGTCTGTCTTCCTGGTTGTGACTCCTAGTGTCTCTCCTGACTGCTAGCACCATGTTCTCTGAGCCTCTGGAGAACTGATTCACCCAAGAATCTCAACTTCTGCCCTCACAAGTGCCAGAGGTTGTGTGCTCCAGGTAGGACGAGAAGCGCCCGCACTCTCAACGAAGCTTTTGGACCTCCAGAGCTCCCAGCAGTTTCCTTCCAGTACTGTCCAGCAGGTTGTATGCTTCAAGCTGGTCAGCGACTGGTCATCTGTCTTCGGCTGCAAGCTGTCCAACACGCTCCGGATTCTTTTCTCCTTTGGTTCTACTAATCCCATTGAACTCGGGGAGCATTCATGACGTAGCCAGGCTTACTGTGACTCTATCCATTTTTGCTGTTGTCCTCTCTTTGTTTAAACCCTCTTCCTAGGTACTGTGGTCACACAGGATCACTCCAAGGAGTGGGTGGATGGGCGCAGAGGTTCTCTGGAGCCTGGCTGGACTCTCATGGGGTTTGGAAGCTGAGTTTGCAGGTGTGTGTATGTACGCATGCATGTATATATTTATGCATCGATCCGTCCATCCATCCATCTCAGTTACCCTTCACCTTGGCACACAACACTGTATCTCGTAAGGCTTGCCGAAAAAGTGGGGATAATCATTAAAGAATGAAAGTTCAGTTAATGTTGGTAATGCAAGTTTTTTTTTTTCTGTGTGTGTTTTTGTGTGTGATGTGAGTGTGTGGTATATGGTGTGTGTATGTGTGTGTGTTTATGGTGTATTATACACGTGTAGGTGCCCTTGCTATGCCCCATGTGCTTGCCTGCCACGGAGTGGGCTCGCCTGTGGAGGCTGGCGCTGAGCCCTGGGTGTGCTGCTCCAACGCGCCTTACTGATCCTGGACATTTCCACTTACATATGCTCTCTGGTGATTCCCGGATGATTCCCTGCAGGCTTGGGGCTACAGACAGGCATGGCCATGCCCAGCTGTTTCTGTGGGTTCTGGAGATAGGAGCTCAGGCAGTCTCTGGTGCTCATGTTTGTGTGAGAAGTGAACTTAACTGCTGAGCCATCTCTCCAAGCCCAAGTCGTGGACTTTCGCAGGGCAAGCGCACATATTTGCATGTGCTCAGTGACAGTCCCCAGTACACTGGCTTGTACCCTGGAAGGCGTGTGCCAGGGGCCCGTGCCTGGGCGGGGCAAGGGCTGGCACTCGGAGGCATCCCGCACATGAGGCGGGTTCCGGGCACAGTGAGCCGCTCTTCCAGCCTCTTCTTCATCCAGTCCCGGTGCTGTTCAGTCCGCTGTGCACTTTGCTTCTCCACATCTCTACAAAGATTCTGCCTTTCAAGTGAGAAAACTTGAACTTGTATTTAAGGACCAGTCGGTGAGAGCATATTTGGTGACTGGGTTAGCTTTCCATTGTTGTAACAAAATACCCCAAATTAGCAACTTACAGGGAGACTTTTAACAGGACAGGCTAATTTTGGCTCGTGCTTTTAGAGGATTCAGTCTACAGTCACTTGACTCTGTTGCTTTGGGCATGGGGCAGCTCAGCACATCATGGTAGAAGTGTGTATGGAGGAGACCTTCCCAACCTCAACCTCAAGGCTGCCTGAAAAGCAAAGTGAGGGGAGAGGTTGACATCCCAGTATTCCAGTCAGGAGATGCCCCAGTGACCTCACTTCCTCTCACTAGACTACTCTTCCTCCTGGAAATTTTGCTACCTCCCAGCAGTGCCTCAGGCATGGGCCTTGCAGAGTGGATGTAAGTCAGTGGATGTAGGTGTAAGATAGTGGGTGTAGGATAATGGGTGTAAGATAGTGGTGGTGTCGTCCCAGTTCACATCTCCTTTGTGTTCTCCCTCTCTCTTTCTGCTTTCTTCCTTTTCCCTTTCCTGCCTTTATTCCTCTCCTCCATGTCCCACATAAATGTAGAGAACTGAGGTCTTACAGCACCATGCTTGAGAACACAGGCTCTCAGCCTGGTTTGAATCCTGGCTAGGCTCTGACACTTGGGCACATCGCTCCAGGATCCGCATCTCAGTTTCCTGATCTGTAAAATGGGAGTGAGGGCAGTTCCTTGGTTCCAGGATTATGATGAGGGTTTCAGGAGTTAACATGTGGACAGCACTTGGTGTACCCTGCACCCTGTAAGTGTAACATCAATCTCAAACCAGACTTTCCTCTGTTCTGGAGTACTTGTTAGGAAAAAGAAGTTAGGAATACTCGGTTCTGGAGAAGAATTGTTTCTGTGTTTTCACTGTAGTAAAAACTAATTGCTAGTCACAGTTTTTGGTGGGAAGAACCTTGAGGGAACTTGGGACATCTAATGTTGCGTCCCTCAAGGTTCAGAGAAAGAAGGAACTCTGTTCTACTTGCTGCGATAATATGTCCCTCCTGAGCATTTTGTGCCAGCCACACTGGGCTGTGAGTTCCACACTGACGACTTCATCTAAGACTATTAAGAAGTTATGAATTTGCTCTTATACCTGTTTTACTGAAGAGAAGAGGGGTTTAGGGGCTGGCGAGATGGTTTGGTGGTTAAAAGCGCTTGCTTGCCAACGCAGGTTCGGTCCTCCAGGACGCATGTAAATGCAGATGCACACAGTGGCATCTCGAGTTTGTTTGCTGTGGCTGGGGTCACTGGTGCACCCATTCTCTCTCTCCTTGCAATAAAATATTTTTATTTAAAGAAATAGCAAAGGACTCAGAGGTTGGCCATACACGTGGCAAAGCAAGACAACATCTAAGAACAAAATCTATATAGAAAGAATGCAGGAAAATGCCTGGGCAAGTGCAGCATCCTCCCCTTCCCACCTGGGGAAGGGCGGGTGGCGGAGCTTACCAATGTGGGCAAGGAAGGAGAGACCCCGAACGTGTAGAGAGCCAGGAGATTCACACACACATGCCAGACCTTTTTATGGATTAAACATCCAATTAGGATCAGACTCAGGCCTGTAAGGGAGAAAGCTGATTGGTTGGTGACTCAGGAAGGGCCCGCCCACCTGGGTGTGCTAACCTGAGGAAGAAGTGGGAAGTTGCTCTTGAGGAGTGTTCCTTTAGCCATATTGGTTGAGATAGGAGGTGGCATCATCTTGGACCTCTCTCCCTGAATGACTGTCTATAAAAAACCTATCTTCGCTGGGCATGGTGGCGCACGCCTTTAATCCCAGCACCCGTGAGGCAGAGGTAGGAGGATCGCCATGAGTTCGAGGCCACCCTGAGACTACATAGTGAATTCCAGGTCAGCCTGGCCTGGAGTGAAACCCTACCTTGCAACAAACAAACAAACAAACAAACAAACAACAACAAAAAAAAAACCTATCTTCTTCCTTCACACTCTCTCCCCTTCTGGTAAACCCCTTCTTCCCAATTAGTCCCATTTTTCTCTTATGATCCCCCCAGTTTAATTAGGGTTGCTTGCATGAGCATGGGTGGGAGTTTATTTACTGACCTATGAGCAACTTACCAACAGCTATGCTGTTGAAGGAAATGTCTCCTCCCTCCCCCAGCAACCATTAACTGCCAGTAACTCCACCATCCATGATGGAATGCTGGTGGCCAGTCTTGTTCAGGTCTTGCGCAGGTAACCACAGCGACTGTGAGTTCCTGAGAGCGAGCAGCCATGTCCTGCACGGAAGACACCCTTTCGCTGCACTCTTCCCTGTCCTCTGGCTTTTACAGTCTTTCCGTCCCCTCTTTGCAGTGTTCCCTCAGCCTTGGAGGAGGTGACATAGATGTCTCATTTAGGACTAAACATTCAGTAAGTACTTATTCTCTGCACTTTCCTGAGTTTTGAGTCTCCCAGGAGTCTCGTCCAACTGAGAGAAGAACCCTCTCTCACTAAAGCTGAAGGTAGCACTGTTCTGTGAGCAGAAACATAAGCAACTGCAAAGAAGTCTGATAAGCACAGCATAGCTGCTTCGCCAAACAACAGTAGCAGCTTCTCTTGTAGGGCGTATGATGTCTTCAGCCACTGGCTTTTGGTTAGGCTTTCAGAAAGCAGCAGGCATGAATTCCTTCCCATCCAATCACAAAGCAGTGGGTTCCCCTGTAATAGAGGTTCCACTGTTGCACCAGTGGGCACTTCTCGCCTGTTTGATTGAATAGCATGCAAGGGGCACCTCTGGGAAATCCTGGATGACTTCTCCCCACGCTGCCCAGTGCTCTCCAGCACCGAAAGCTAGCCAGCGGGGAGAATGCTTCCAGCTCAGCTCCAGCCTTATATCTTCAAAACCAAAGCATGTGGTGTCTTCAGCAATGGGGTCTTGCCATCTAGTTCTGGTGGTCAACCAAGAGCATTGGCAATAGTCTGGATTCTTTTGGGGACAGAAACCTCCTTTTAGGTAGCCCAAACTACCCTCTTACTTGTCCTTCGGTCTTTGCTTCCCATGTGCTGGGATTACAGGAATAGGCCATTATGCCCCATTTACTGCCCTACTTCTTTTATTTTCATTTTTTATAATATAAGATGTGTGTGTGTGTGTGTGTGTGTGTGTGTGTATGTTCTTTTATCTCCTTGCCTCTGCTCCTTTTACCCTGGCGGGCCCTCCTCAGTGGGGTTATGGTATTCATTCACTCTTGGGGTCATGAAGGCCTCAGCTAGTCTCTGGGGGGTTGTGGGAGGACCATGCCTCAGGATATTCATACCCGCTTTGTGGCTCTTACAATCTTTAGGCTCTCTCTTCCACAATGTTCCCTAGTCATGATAGGCCATTTAGCAGTCTGACTTAATGTTGCATTCTCTAGCCTCTGGATTTCCGCTTTGATAGGTTTTGGTTGATCACTGTATCTGTCATCATTGCCCTGGAGCTTGTTGTCAGGCCAGCAGTAAGAGCAGTATTCATGTCACCACTTCCTGTACAATTTCACCTTGGCCCTGGGCAGATGTGATAGAGGTGGCATATCTCATAGTGGGCAGTTGCTTATCTTCTTGTCATATGGATTGTTCTTGGTTCTCCTCTATTTTCTCTGCCATCTGTAAAATAAAGCAGATTCTCTGACCAAGAGTGAGGACAGCTTGGGTTAAAGGGGTATGCAAAGTTATTTGAGAAGTTTTTGTTTTTGTTGTTCAAGCCCACTTTTCTTCTCCAGAGGGTAGAGGGAGCTTCTTTCTGAAGTCTGAGCTTCCTGACCATGGGTTCTGACTTGCTTTCCAATACCAGATACGAGTTCTTTCCCACTGAGTGGGCCCCATGTTCAGTCAGAGAACAGTTGGTTACCCTCAGACTGTGTGCACCACTGTTGCACAAGTGTGCACTTCTTGTCCATCAGGTTGATTTTCTAGTCTGCAGAGTCTCAGGCTTATTCATGCTATTGGTGACTATTGTCCTCCGGCAGCTCCCATAGGGTTTTCCATCACTTTGAGACCTAGCTAGGAGGGAGTAGGCTCCCTTTCTGTTCCAGCATGATATTCTGATGCCTTGTGACTATAAGCTGTGGTGTGTTCAGCAATAGGGTCTTACCTTTTAGCTCTGGCAGGGAATCAAGTGTTTTGACAATGGTCTACATTGTTCTGGGGACCTCATGGGCCTCCCGGGCCCACAGATTACTGTGAAGGGCAACCCAATCCTGGGACTGGGATGTCCTGGCCAGAGTCCTTAGTTAAGCTTTTTCTCCCTTCTGTGTGGACTGCCCCTCTGCCCCCTTTATTGAAGGTTATATCTTGTAGAATGCTGGCTAGAATGAGAGTTTCTATGGAATTGTCTTAACTTTTTTTCCCTCCTCACCCTCTCTACTCTCTACCTATCCAAGCCCCTCTCACCCCTGTTAATCTGTCCTCCCTTAACTTGTCAAGTAACTCCTCCTCTCCTCTGTCCCTACTTCTCTCTCCTGGTCTCCTTCTAGTTTTGTGCCCATGTTCCTGGTGCTTACTACTATTTACACTCATATCTCCAGTTGATCCCTGTTGGGAACTGCAGATAAGAGAGGACATGAAGAATTTGTCTTTCCATGCCTGCATGACCTTGCTTAGACTGATTTTTTTCCCCCAGTTCTACCCATTTTCTTGCAAATTTCATTATTTCATGTTTCCTTACGGCTGGAGAGAACTCCATTGTGTATACGTACCACGTCTTCATTATCCACTCATCAATTGATGAGCATCTGGGCTGATTCTAGTTCCTACCTGTTGTGCATAGAGCAACTCTAAACATATCTGAGCAAACAGCTCTATAGTAAAGAGTAGAGTCTGTAGGGTTATTCCCAGGAGTGGGTAGAGCTGGATTGAATGGTAGATCTACTTTCATCTTTTTCAGAAGTCTCCATAGTGATTTCCATAGTGGTTGTACAAGATTGCACTCCCACCATTCATAAGGGTTCCTCTTTCCCCACAGCATTGCTAGCATTTGTTGTCATTCAATTTAAAAAATATATATTTATTTAATTTATTTATTTTAGAGAGAGGGGATGAATGGGTGCACTAGGGCCTCTGGATACTGCAAACGAACTCCAGATGCATTCACCACCCTGCAATCTGGCTTTATATGAGTACTGGGGAATCGAACCTGTGTCCTTAGGCTTCACAGGCAAGTGCCTTAACGCTAAGCCATTTCTCCAGTCCTCATTTGATTTTTTTGATGAATGCTGTTCTGACTGAGGTGAGATGAAACTTCAGAGTTGTTTTGCTTTGCATTTCTCTGAGGACTAAAGATGTTCAACATCTGTGTGTACTGGCCATTTGTAATTCATCCTTTGAGAATTCTCTGTTCAATTCTCTATCCCCCCCCCTTTTATTTGAATGGGTTGTTTGATTTTGTACTGTTTAATTTTTTGAGGTCTTTATAGATTCTAGATAAGATTTTTAAAAAAGATTTATTTTTATTTATTTATTTATTAGAGACAGAGGGAGAGAGAGAGAGAGAGAGAATGGGCATGCCAGGGCCTCCAGCGACTGCAAATGAACTCCAGATGCATGTGCCACCATGTGCATTCGGCTTATGTGGGACCTGGAGAATTGAACCTGGGTCCTTAGGCTTCGCAGGCATGTGCCTTAACCGCTAAGCCCTCTCTCCAGCCCTCTAGATAGGATTTTATTGAGAATTTTTACATCTAAGTTTATTAGGGGTATAAGTCTATACTTTTTCATTTTTGTGCATCTCTGTTTGGTTTAAATACCTTACTTCTTACCTGAAGTTGATGGTAACTTGAATGAGCTGAGCAGAGCCCTGTGGTCCTTGGGTTCCCAGATAATCACTGCCTGACACCCGTTCTGCCACTTGAGCTCCAGGAAGGGGTCCCATGTAGGACAGATCACTTGGTTTGCCTACATGAGTCTCCAGTATTTGCAAGGGGGAATTTAAGCCTATGTTTGTTTCAGATCTTAAACAACAGTGGTGGGATTGCTTAAGTGTGTACCTACAGTAGATCATGACAGGTATTGCATAATGTTTGTGATTCAGCCTCTTGTGGTTCTGGGGAGATGGGGGCATTGCTATCCGTGGAAACCGTGCCTTGATGTATTAGTCATGTCTTTACCCCAAGACATGAATTTACACCCATTGAGAGGAAGAGTTGAGTCCTTAAGTGTGATCTTGACCTCTGAACAGGACATAGTCAACAAATTCAGTCCTACATTGTTTATTATTTGTTATTTTGGTTGAAGAAGCTGAAGAAACCATGTCAAATGAGTATTTAAAAATTATTTTTTGGGATGGGGATATGGCTCAGTGCTTAATGGTGCTTGCTTGCAAAGCCTGCCAGCCCAGGTCTAATTCCCCAGCCAACCATGTAAAGCCAGACCAGCATTTGTTCTCAGTGGCAAATGCCTGTACACAAATGTGTGCGCATGCACACACACACACACACAAATGAATAATTAAAAATTATTTGTTGTCCTATATACTTTAATTGTCACCATTGGGTATTTAGACTCCTAATACTGCTATAGATTAAAATGTACAAGAAATTACCTTTCTGCTATGGGATGTTGCAATTCTATTTAAAGGGAAAATGATTCTTTTACTCCTGCCCCGTTAGAAGAAAATGTTCCGCTGAATAATTGATGCTTCCAAAATGAAGCCTTGCATTTTTATGATACTAGACTAGCTTTCATTATCCAAATGAATGTTCGATAGTCCTGAATATTAACTATTTACCTATAATAAACATTTTGAGTATAGGCAAACTCAGCCTACTTGGTTGTTCTCAGGTGAAGTCAGATCATGAATTACACAGATAAATGAATGATGAGGACAATGACTGTGTACAAGCCAGTGACTATTACAAAACATAGGCAGTTTTCCGTTATAGTTGTCCTAATAAAATTGGATATCAACTCTAGGAACTTACGCACCTCAAGATTATAAAAACAGTATTCTTCTTCTGTACTTTGTAACAAAATTGAAACAACTTAATTTGAGATGTTATAGCCTTCATTTTTATTTTGTATAAACTAAAATGCATTATTTTTCATGACAAAACACCAAAATAGAACATGGTGTTCCCTAGGATCTGTTGTGCATGCTGGATCCTGTTTCTAAAATGTGCACTTGGCTCAGAATGATACAAGTACACTCCATGTTACTGGCTTATCCTTCAAAAAGTATTCCTCCTAGAGATTCTGCAGAAGGTCCTTATTATCTGAGGATAATTGGAAAAAGGCACTTAGTCATTTGTGAAATGGTGACCAAGATTTCATAATATAAGGAGAAAATATAGCCTTTGGGACATTGGCTTGAAAAGACAAATTGAAAAGTTTGAAAATAATTTTATTTTAGCATATAGTTAACAAAATGTAAGTAATCGTTGTGACCACCACCAGTGTTTACAGTGAGAATGTAAATATTAAATGTTGATCATTTTGACAGGAGTACATTTTTTGGATATTTCAAGTTCTTTGTATGCTGAATTCAGGGTGTGTGTGTGTGTGTGTGTGTGTGTGTGTGTGTATTCCTCTACCCAAGGGTCCTAGGACCTATTGGGCTTTCACTCAAAAATTTCATTGTAGTGCTTTTCTTTTTGGTTATTGTTTGTTTTCTTGCGACATGGTCTTGCCATGTGGTAGTTTGAATGTGAATGTGGATAGTGTAAATGTACTGCTCCATAGACTCAGGTATTTTATTAAAATGGAGTTTGCAGGGCTGGAGGGATAGCTTAGCGATTAAGGCACTTGCCTGCAAAGCCAAAGCACCCAGGTTCAATTCTCCAGGACCCACGTAAGCCAGATGCACAAGGGGTCGCATGTGTCTGAAGTTCGTTTGCAGTGGCTGGAAGCCCTGGTGCATCCATTCTCACTCTTTCTTTGACTCTAATAAATAAATAAAAGTAACTAAAATCAAGTTTGCAGCTTTAGCGCTTAGCAGGCAGGTTCCTTCTGGAGGTGGAGGGGATGTCACGGGGTGGGTCTGATTCCGGCCCAAGGAGCGAGAGCAGCGCACGCCCCGTGGGTCCCGCCCCCTGCTGCTTGCTGGAGTTCTGCCTCACTTGTTTCTCTGGGCTTTGATGTATAGAAGTAACTAGCGTCTTCTACCATGGATGGAACTTCCCTTAGCTCTCTAAGCTAAAATAAATACCTCTCACCCATAAACTGTGTCTGCTTGGATGTTTGTCTCAGCAACGTGGAGCTGACGACAACGCCATGTAACCCAGGCTGGCCTGAAACTCAGTAGTAGTCCAAGCTTGTGTCTAACTTACGTCAGCTTTATGACTATCACATCATAAACATGGCCAGTGTTAATAAAAATATTCACGGTCTTGGAAATTTTTCTTTCAAATCTTTTAGTATCTTTAATGTTAAAATTGTTCTTTAATCCCAGCACTTGGGAGGCAGAGGTAGGAGGATCGCCGTGAGTTCGAGGCCACCCTGAGACTCCATAGTGAATTCCAGGTCAGCCTGGGCTAGAGTGAGACCCTACCTTGAAAAAACAAAAAAATTGTTCTTAAAAAGCCCTATATTGAAGCTGGGCGTGGTGGCGCACACCTTTAATCCCAGCACTCGGGAGGCAGAGGTGGGAGGATCACCGTGAGTTCGAGACTACAGAGTGAATTCCAGGTCAGCCTGGGCTAGAGTGAGACCCTACCACGGGGAAAAAAACAAAAAAACAAAAAAAACAAAAAAAACCCTATATTGCCACAAGCTCTTACCTTTCTCTTAAGCAACTGGCTTCCTCAGCACACAGCTTGGGCCCCACTCACCACAGTGTGACCTCTGGGGGAAATTCTCTAGCATGCCACACTGTATTTGCAGTTCTGTTTGCAAAAGAGGCAGATCAGGGCTGTAGAGATGGCTTAGTGGTTAAGCGCTTGCCTGTGAAGCCTAAGGACCCCCAGTTCGAGGCTCGATTCCCCAGGACCCACGTTAGCTAGATTCACAAGGGGGCGCACGTGTCTGGAGTTCATTTGCAGTGGCTGGAAGCCCTGGCATACCCATTCTCTCTCTCTCTCTCTCTCTCTCTCTCTCTCTTTCTCTCTCTCTCTCTGTCACTCTCAAATAAATAAATAACAATGAACAAAAAAAAGAGACAGATCATTTTGTGGGAGCACAAGCCCCCACTAACATACAGGAGAGTAGGCACAGATGCTGATGGCGAACACGGATGAACTTTGGACTTCACGCAGGAGATGGTTGCTTTTTAGGAAATAGTCGCATGTTTGGAAGATCGGCTTCTCCAAGCAAACTCCTAACTGAGGGGATTTGGATAATGAATGCCTAACAAGGACTCTTGATTAATGTCTTTGTATGAATTTATCACACAGTGTTAAATAGAGACACTCAGGTAGCTCCCTACTGCTTCTACTCAGTTCTGCTAATTCTTTTTGAAAAACATTTGCTTATCTGGAAATTGAAAAAAGGTTCAGCTCATGTCCCAGTCACCAGTTTGTGATGCTGAATTGTTAAATGTTTTAGACCCACAAAGCACTACATACTTCTCTTTTCATAGAATCCTTCAATTTGGCATATATCAGTCAACTCCCTTTTTAGTTTTTTCCTGGTAGATATGTGTTCATACTTTGAGGAGTCTCATCTTTATGCCATCCTGCTTTTGGTAAAGTTGTAATCATTGCATTGGCACGGTTTTAGTTTTAATTTTGTTTTAATATTTATTTATTTGTGAGCAGAGAAAGAGGAAGGGGGAGAGGGAAAGAAAGTATGGGCCTGTCAGGGTCTGTTACCACTACAAACTAACTCCAGATGCATGAGCCACTTCATGCATTGGGCTTTATGAGGGTATTGGGGAATCGAACCCGGATCTGCAAGCTTTGCAAACAGGGGCCTTTAACTGCTGCATCATCTCCCCGGCCTTCTGCTTCCTCATGTGTGGAAGGCCCGTGTCTGGGCTCCAGGGTTCTCTTCTCTCGAGCTGGCAGTCCGTCGTGTGGGTCAGTATGCACACTCAGATGTGTCTTGTCCGTTGGGCAGCCCAGCAACTTCATGCTTTGTTTTTGGCCATGTGAGCCACAGGCAGCTTTGTAGGGACACGAGTTTTTGCAGAAGAGCTCGTCAGGCTGCCAGGCCTGGAGCCCAGCAGCCATTTCAGCTCTTGAACGCCCCTTGTCAGTGCTATAAACAGGAAGAGACAAGCCGGGGGAAGCGCCAGGCTAAGTGAAGCAGGGCCGGGAACAAAGGGAAACCATGAGAACACAGCCTCGCGTTGCGGCCAAGCAGGACCAACGGGGATGGCAGGCAGTCCAGGGGGCCTGGGCACACGACGTACACCCAGCTAACTGAGTGAGCACCCTTGGGTGTGTGGCTGCCTTGGCATGCTGCTCCCAGCGCTCATCACCTGGGACTGTTGGGGACTTTTGGCTTCTGTGGGTGTCTCTGTTCGAGCCACGGCCACGGCCCTGTGCCGTGAAGGGAGCAGCAGTCATCCTTACGGCAGCGACCGCGTCCAGGAGCAGAACTCACAGCCGTCAGGCAACCGCCAACTGAATGAGCTTGTGTTACATTATTATTATTTCGTAAATGCACCACTTCTCATTTTTATTCAAGATCTTGGCATTTTTCGATGTGCCCTTAGGGGGCAGTGGTTGGTGTATCTGTTACAATTAGAATCACTTCCTCTTATCCAGATAAGGGTGGGTAATAGACACTTTCCCCTTCATGCTGAGTAATGCCTGCTTTGGTCTCTTGCTCTTTGCCCTGAGCTTCTTGCCACAGTTCTGAGGTGGCATTGGGTAAGAGAGGGAACTGTACGTTGCAGAAATTGGCAGTGACTTGGTTGTTTGCAAATGTTTCATGTGAAGCTGGGCTAAAGCCATTCATCCAAGGCAAGTTCGGTCAAGGATTTAATTTACAAGTTAGGGGTTCAGCACTTAGCTCAGTGGAAGTTAGGTGCTGAGCATACTGTAGGCTCTAGTTCCAATTCCCAGCACTCAAAAAGAATAAATTATGAAATAGAAGAAAAGAAGCCTACAGAATTATAGAAATTGTGTCTCAATTTCGAACTCCTCTATGATAGATAAAAGACAGCGATGAATATTGTTGAAGTAGGAAGTTATCCGTTATGTTAACTTAAGCTCAGACATGTCATCCAGTCTCACGGTGTGTGTTTCAGCTTTGGAAGTTATGTCTTATAATTTTTAAATTTATTTTATTTTATTTTATTTATTTGAGACAGAGAGAGAGAGAGAGAGAGAGAGAGAGAGAGACAGATAGAGAAAGGGAATGGACATACCAGGGCCTTGGACAGTGCAAACAAACTCCAGATGCATGTGCCACCTTGTGCATCTGGCTTAGATGGGCCCCAGGGAATGGAACCTGTATTCTGTAGCTTTGCACTTTAACTGCTAAGCAATCTTTCCAGCCTTATCCTATAATTTTGAAAACTTTTTTTTTTTCCCTCCTAGATTACAGTTACACCAGCAGAGAGACCAGCTGTTTTTAGAAAGAAGCTCGGCAGGCAAAAGATGGTGAATTCATTTTGAATTTCATCTGGCAGGATAAAAGGTAATTGTGGATGACTTCAGAGGGTTTGCAATTCTGTGGCAAGTCAACCACAGTAGTCATAAACAAACTAAGCTAAATAAGACTAAAGATTACAGATGTTTCTCTTAAGGAAATTAACTGGCACTATTGTGATGTAGTGGGAGATGGAAATTTTGTTTTTAGAAAAACTTAACCGACTCCTCTCAACTGTGCCCTTTCATCTAGGTAGTGTACCTGGGGATTAAGGTGTCAACCTTTCTAAGCAGCTACCCTCCCCTGCCCTCTGTCCTTCCCTCTGCTGTGATGGGAGATTGAAACGTAGATGTTGTCCACTGAGCTATGCCCCCAGCCTCTGGCTTCTTTTCTTATACTGTCCCCCATGCAGGTTCTTCATGTCACCTCCACATTTAGATAGAGCATGTAAGAATTTCTATGGTATAATTTATAGAATGTTGAACTCATTGTGACCATGCATAATGACAGGGGAACTCACTTAAATTCCAATTGTCCTACTAAACAGCCACATTGGTTCTGAGGACAATGGGTAGAAGGTATAAAAAATGTATTTGAGGGCTGAAGAGTTGCCTTAGTGGTTAAGGCACTTGCCCCTGTGAAGCCTAAGGACTCATGTTTGACTTTCCAGGTCCCATGTAAGCCAGACACACAATGATGCAAGCGTGCAAGGTTGCACATGTGCACAAGGGGTGTACACATCTGGAGGTTGATTGCAGTGGCTGGAGGCCCTGGCACACCAATTCTTTTTTTTTTTTCTCTCTCTCTCATAAAAACAAATAACATTTTTCCTCAAATTTCATTGTGTCATTTTTTCTTACTGCTGTATAGAATTCCATTGTGTAGATATACCAGGCAGTCTATTGGGCTTGCCTCAAAAAAAAAAAAAAAAAAAAAAAAGCATTTGAATCCAACATAAGTAGAATTTTTGAGACAGGATCTTACATGTAGCCTGTTGCTGGTCTGGAACTCACTACATTGATCAGGCTTGCTTCAAACTTGCAATGATCCTCTTGCCTTTGTCACCTGAGCATTGGGATTAAGGAGGATTTCTGAACACCAGGCAGTTGCCTGGCCTGGAGGAGGCCGGGCACTGATGGAGAATCTCTGTGTGACAGGATGCAGCAGCAGGGTGCTCCACTAAGCAGGGAGAGGGCCAAACTCCACCCATTCCAACCAGAAGTGTGCTCTGCAGTGTCTTGAATGGAGGCTTAAGAAAAGTGAAAGTGGTGGGGTTTGGTTTTCCTACATTTTAAAAATTGCACCCAGATGCGTTCTGATTATTGAGTTAGGTGGCTAATGCATGCATGCTGCTTTGGGGGACCTTCCTTTGAACCCTCCTCCTCAGGTGTCTTGCCCTTAGCTCTTAAGAAAGTGGAGGATGGCTTTGTGCACCTGCAGAGTGGCCCTGGCAGATGATGCTCACCGGGCTGCTAGGGACAGTCATGGTGCTGCTGTTTCCTTCAGGGGGTGGGGGTGGGGGGGTGCCTGGGCAGCAGGAGTATGGTACAGGCAAGAAGGCACACTGTGTTGACTCCCAGTGAGGGTCTTAGTGCAAGAGAATCATGGTAGATGAGCAAAAGGAATAGAAAGTGATGGGCTGGAGAGATGGCTTAGCGGTTAAACACTTGCCTTTGAAGCCTAAGGACCCCTGTTCGAGGCTTGATTCCCCAGGACCCATGTAAGCCAGATGCACAAGGGGCACATGTATCTGGAGTTCGTTTGCAATGGCTGGAGGCCCTGGTGTGCCCGTTCTCTCTCTCTCTCTCTCTCTCTCTGTCACTCTCAAATAAATATATAAATGTTAAAAAAAAAAAAAAGAAAGTGACAAAAAGCCTCTCTGAGGTGAGGGTGTGTGTATGCCGGCTTGGGAGACCATTGATTTGGGTTGTTTATAAACCTCACTGTTGGGAAGATCTTACCAAGACCTTTGGACCCCACATGGTGTGCAAACCTTGAACTCCTGGTGCTTGCTTCTCTTGGCCAACTTCCGTTTATCATTCTATAAATGGTGTCATTTATAGAATGATATCATTTATAAAATATCATTTATCATTCTATAGCAGGAAATAGCCATTTTCTTGAGACTGAGTTTTAGAAGAATGCCTGAATGCTCTGTGACCGCTATAAATAACAGATACCTGAAGGGTTTTAGAGTCCCTCTTTCCTCACTCTAATTCCAGAGAGAAGTATGTTTCTTTTTTCTTCTTAGTCCTTACCTTATATGCCTTTTTGTAATTTTTTTATGAGCGAGAGAGAGAATTGGCGTGCCAGGGCCTCCAGCCACTGCAGTTGAACTCCAGACGTGGGCACCGCCTTGTGCGCATGTGCAACCTTGTGTGCTTGTGTCACCTTGTGTGTCTGGCTTACATGGACCTGGAGAGTCAAACATGGGTCCTTAGGTTTCTCAGGCAAGTGACATAACCACTAAGCAATCTCTCCAGCCTTTACCCTATATCTTTGGCTTGGGTTCTTTTATTCATGTCTCCTTGTTGGCCTCTAGAACCCAAGCTCCACAAGGTAGGGCATTCTTTCTGTCTGTCCTGTTTGGACTGCATGCCAAGCAGTACAACACTGTCTGGTCCATAGCAGGTGCCTGTAAACTTTTACTTAATGAACAAGCAGGAAGATCCTTGGAACAGCATCAGCTAATGACTTGCCTGGCCCTCATCTGTGAGGTGTGACATCCACATATCCCCCCAGTTTGGAAGGGTGTGTGGGGGGAGTACTGTACTTTCACTGCTGGTGACTTCAGAAGTGGGGGAAAGCTGAAGCCAGGGGCAATGTCTGTGTCCCCACGAGGCTCCTTTTCTGCACTGTGCTCACCAGCCCCTCCCAGGAAAAGCTCTGATGGGTTGCCTGTGGGGGTGGGGAGAGCAGGAAGGGCGTGGGTTGCTTGTCACCACTGAGCCTTCCCCTGGGTTGGGTCTCAACTGGAGTGTGCATGAGTCACGTGGAGGCCACATGTCTGTCCCTGGAGGGTTAAGGTGTCCCTCCCCTTTTTCCTCCCCTGTCTAAGCAGCCATGCCTGTGTTGCAATCCGAGGATGAGACCCGGAGGGACCCCTGCTAGTTAGTGTTTTCGCACAAAATGCATGCTGTTTTCACTCTTTCCAGATTGCATAATGTAACTTGCAGCAGGCAAGTCCAGTCTTTGTAGAACAATGTAATTCTGACCATGTTGTCTTGCCCCTGAGTGGTGGCCCTGAAGATTCACTGTGGATCCTGGCTTCCTCTTCCTTTCCAGGTAATTCCTGGAAAGCAAGGACTTTAAGGCGCTCTATTAGCTGTCAGCTGATTAATAATTTTGACACTCTCAGGAGGATGTTAGTTTAATGAAATTAGGAATTTCTGCTCCTTGTCTTTTCTTCCTTCCCTTCCTCCCCTCCCCCTTCTTCTTCCTCCTTTTTTCCCTCCCTCTCCAGTTTTAGAAGCAGTCATGTCTTCTCCACATCAGACCTCAGAGTCTCTTCATCTTCGGCCCTTCACGAGCCCCTCTTGATCACCCAATGGCGGCCGACCTGTCTTCTCTCTCCTGCATGTGCCCAGCCTTCTCCCTTCACATCTTGCCCTTGGGGAGAACCCCCATTCACTTCCCAGTTTCCCCCATCAGTCCCCTGCCCAGGGCCAATTGCAAAAGTCACAGCTATTAGAGCACTGTACCCCCCCCCCCCGACTTCTCTTTGCCCGTAGTGGGTGCTCTGGGCTGCTCCCAGCCTCGCCATCGTCCGCCCTGTCCCAGCTGTTGGCAAGCTTGCCTCACAAACAGTGTCTAAGCCCTGGCTGCTGCCTCCCTCCCAGCCACCATCCCAGCCATCCTGGATTTCAAATCCTTCACCTCTTCATACATTCTCTGCTTTTTACAGTGTAACTTAAATCTTTGTGACCCCAGAGCTGAAGTCCAGGTTTCAGCATGGTACCTGGGGTCTTCCTGATGCTGGCTTCCAGCCCCCTACCCTGCCTAACCCGTTGTGGGCATGCATGGCAATTCTGGGCTCCAGCATCAGCAGCGTAGTCTTACCGTCGCACAGACTGAGAGTACAAGCACCGCCTGGGGCTCCAACCTCCCTCTGTGTCTGTTGGACAATCGTATTTATTATTTATTTATTTGAGACAGAGAGCGAGAGAGAGGGAATGGGTTTGAGGCAGAGAGCGAGAGAGGGGGAATGGGCACACCAAGGCCTCCTGTCGCTTCAAAGGAACTCCAGTCGTATGCACTACTTTGTGCATCTGGCTTTACATGGGTACTGGGGAATTGAACCCAGACTGGCAGGCTTTATAGCAAAGCACCTTTAACCGCTGAGTCACCTCTGCAGCCCAGCACAAATCCTTTCTGCATTGTGCTGACCTTCACAGGAATCCTCTGGGGCCCGGGGGAGGGGGGGATAAGCTCTGCACCACGGCATGCGTCCAGCAGTCACCAGTGCAGGGCTCCAGTGAGATGCCAGGTGCCTTGTCTTCCCGTAAGACACACCCGAGCTCGCAGCTGGCGTCTATCTTAGTTTGGAGGTAGAAGTCTTTCTAGAGGTGCTGACCCACTTTACACATGTGTCTTCACCCTCGATGAGGGCACCTGACCTCCAGGGTGCCTTCCTTGGCATTCTCCAAGGTGAAGATGGAGCATTGGCGTTGAATGACGGCATGCTAAACACGAAACAGCGTGTGGTTTGACTGAGAGTCCCCTACAATGGCTTGTCTCTGCCATGGAACTAGAGGCTTGGGATGGATAGCTCGTGGAACTAGTGCAGATGTCTTTCTTTCTTTTCTAAAGGACTTTTGTTTTTAAAGTCTTATTTATTTATTTGAGAGAGGGAGAGAAAGACGTAGAAAGAGAGAGGAAGAGGGAGAACGGGCATGCCAGGGCCTTCAGCCACTGCAAAGAAACTCCAGACATGTGCCACCTTGTGTATCTGACTTACATAGGTACTGGGGAAACGAACCTAGGTCCTTAGGCTTTGCAGACAAGCGCCTTAACCTTCTTCTCCAGCACCCAGGTGTCTTTCTGATTGACACTGCAAACGTACGGGGCTGGGCTGAGCCTGATGACCCTGAGAGCATTTTTCTTCAGCATGGGGGGATCTTGCCAGTATCCAGGAGGACCAAGAAGAAGAAGGAAAGGAAGACTTCCTGCCTGCTTGGCCTCTCATGCCTGGAAGCATGGCCTGGGGTGGGCAGTGAATGTCCCTCCTGTGGCACCTGGGTCCTTAGGAAGGGGTGGTTGCCACGCTCGGGACCCACCTGAAGAAGGCACAGAAAAAACACAGGTGTCTGGGACCCTTGGATGGGGAGAAGTTCAGTATGATTGAGGCTCTCTTTAAATTTATATCTTTCCAGCTTGAAATTTTAATATGATCATGGTGAAATCCCAGGTATTAAAAGACAGTTGATTACAGTACTTTATTAATTACATTTTGATTCCTTGAGTTAAGTGACCTCTGGGCTCTGGTGACCCGAGAGGAACTCTGGTTGCTGGGCTAGTTGTCGGCAGATGCTTCTAAGCCCAAGGGCCACAACTGTGTACCTGCAGGAACACAGCGCTGGAAAAACTCGCTCCACATGGCCAAATGGAGTTACCTCCGAGGCTGATGCCAGCTGGGAATGTTTCTCTTTGTGTGGACAGCCTGTTGCCAAAACCAGAAGAGCTGGCTTGAATTCCCCCAACCCAAAATCCAGCGCGGTGCTCCAAGCGCCAGCTGCTCTGGCCCCTCGAGGTTCACGATATCTCAGCGCCAGAATGACCTCCCCTGCCCCTCCTGCCTGGCCAGCCAAACCCTCACAGAGCTTTCCACTTGCCTCTGACTAGAGGAAATCTCTGTGAAACCCTGTGCACGGTTCCAGAAGCATCTCTTCCTTTAGTGTCATGGCCAGACACGCCTGGTGGCCAGCAGTTACCAATGTCGGCATTAAGGAGTTACCAGCCGTTGCTGATCATGTAGGCAGTGCAGTGGGGTGGGAGAGCCCAATCCTGGCGTGCACGAATCTCTGGATTTGCTCCCTAACACCAGGCAGAACAACACAAGTGTCTCCCCTCAAGGAATGTATGTCTCACGGACATAAATGCATTCATGTACATAGATACATGTGTACACATGTGCATGCATGATCTCACACACATCTCTCTCTTGTAATATCTCATTTATCTATTTAAGAGAGAGGGAGAGAGAAAGACAAAGACAGAGAGAGAGGGAGAGAGCGAATGAGAATGGGCACTCCAGGGCCTTCAGCCATTGCAAACGAACTCCAGATACATACATCACCATGTGCATCTGGATTAAGTAGGTTCTGGGGAATTGAACCTGGGTTTCTTAGGCTTCACAGGCAAGCACCTTAACTGCTAAGCTAAGTCATCTCTCCAGTCCAACACACCTCTATCTTTGGATTTAGTAGTAGGACTGAACAAGCACATGGGTGCTTAGGTAGCATGGACACAGCAACAGGACACAGATGACCTCATCTTTATAATGGCTGCAAGTCTTTTTTGTGTAACACTGAAGTAAATACCCTGAGAAAGAAAAGTATAGAGGAAAGTGCCTGGAAGAGATACCACTACACTTTAGAACCACCGAAGATAAACAGGACATGGGGACCTGCTCTCGTAGGGAGGAAGAACAGAGGCATGCACCCCTTAAAGGTGGGAGAGAGCTATGGGTAGGAACAAACCCCGGCAAATGAAAGCCCTGGCCTTCAGCCATTGTGTTATTCAAGTTTCTCTTTGAGATCCTATGTGATTTGGGCTGGCTGGCTTGTTACAAACATACACATGGTGGGGAGGAACATTCCCACCCTACCCATGTCCATGTGGTGACTTAATCCAAAAAAGTGGAATCTTCTGGGTTGCATGAAGATTGAAATTAAGGTTGCTAGTCAGCCGTCCTTGAGACAGGAAAGAGTATCCTGGGTTTCATAAGTGAAGAAGGCATCAAAGGGGTCAGAGTGTGGCCTTGTGGTGGACCCCAGGGCCACTGTTGCCTGTGAGGTGCCGGAAGGTGTGGGGGCCAAGGAATGTTTGAGCATTCCTTCCATGGCCTGGCATGGTGGTGCACACCTTTAATCCCAGCACTCAGGAGGCAGAGGTAGGAGGATCGCCATGATTTCAAGGCCACCATAAACTACACTGTGAATTCCAGGTTAACCTGGGCTACAGGGAGACCCTACCTTAAAAACAAAAACAAAATATAAAAATAATTAAACAAGAAAGGAGTATTCCTTCCAAACATAAGAAAATAGATTCTCCCCTAAGGTTCTAGGATGGTCTTGCCAACATCTTCTCTTGTTCACCAGTGAGACTCATTTCAGACTTGTAACTTCCAAAAGCATAAAATAAAGTATGTATTGTTTTAAGTCAACAAATGTGCGGTAATTTGATATAGCAAATCCTAGTAAACAATCTAGTATGGAAGCTTGTCTCTATTTTGGAAACATAAAACCCTCTTACTTATTTATGTAATACAATATGGAAAATTTATTGAATATAAATAACTCAAAGAAGAATCTTGCCAAAGTTAATTCTGGATTTTTCTAAGCTAATTTACTAGAGTCAAGGCAGTCTCTCCCTGAGTTCCCCCTCCCTTCTTTCCCTCTTTCCTCCATCTCTCCACTTCCCTTCCCTTTCTCTCTTCCTTCCTGTTCTTCTCCCTCCTCCTCAATGAAGCTGGCTGAGTGCTGGTTCTGGCTTGTGCTGTGATGCCCATGTGGACTTTCTCTCTTATGATCATGCTCAGTTAATGTGTAAATCTCTTAACAAATGCATACCAAAAAAAAAAAAAAAAGAAACACATCAAGGCAACCGGGCTGGAGAGATGGTTCAGTGGATAAAGCACTTGCTGACAGGTGTGAGTACCTGGGTTTCCCACTTATTACGCTGGACACTAGTGGACATCTATAATTTCAGTGCACCTGTGACAGACAGGACGGAGGCAGAGACAGGAGACTCACCTAGAAGCTTGTGGGCCAGCGGTGAACAACGTGGGACCCTGCGTGAAACAAGATGGAAGGGCGAGGTCTGACATCTGAGGTTGTCCACTGACCTCCATACATGCCATGCCAACACAAGAGAGAGAGAGAGGCAGAGAGAGAGAGAGAGAGAGAGAGAGAGAATTCTAATCAAAGTCATTAGTATCTCAGGTTGAACAGCCCTAATTTGAAAACTAAGATCCCAGATCCTCCCAAACTGAAGCTTTTGGAGTGTCACTCACATGATGCCACAAGTGGGAAATCCCCCCCCCCCCATCTCTAATGGTTGCTTAGAGTTCAGACTCAGCATGAAATAATTTGCGTTGCTACCTTCAGACCTGGAGGTTTCTATGAAACACAAGTGAGGTTTGTGTGTAGATTTGGGTACCTTCCCCAAGACGTGTCGTCACGTGTATGCAAGGGTCCTGGCATCTGCAAAAGTTCTGAAATCTGAAATAATCCCTAGTCTTTTGGGTACAGGGAAGCCTGTCCCTGTGCTTGCCGTACAGGGCGTTTTCAGTTTTCAGTACCACATGTGGTTGAAAGCGGCAGCCTGCCCTTTGCCTGCTCATTAACTCTTTGAATTTTTATCAAGTTAAGACTTAAATCAGTGACCCACAAAAGTAACAATTATTTGTAAACTCAGTTTGGAAAGTTTTGATGTACTTTACTGATATGTTCATTTTTTAAAAAATAGTTTATTTATGAGAGAGAGAGAGAGATGAGAGAGAGAGAGAGAGAGAGAGAGAGAATAAATGGGCATGCCAGGGCCTCTAGCTGCTGCAAACGAGCTCCAGACACATGCACCACTGGTACACCTGGCTTTACTTAGGTACTGGGGAATTGAACCGGGGTCCTTAGGCACAAGCATCTTAACCCCCGAGGCATCTCTCCAGTCCATAAAATATTCTTTTTGTTTTGTTTTGTTTTCCAGGAAGGGTTTCACTCTGTAGCTCCAGGCTGGCCTTTGAACTCATGGAAAACTCCTACCTCACCTCCTGAGTGCTAGACTTAGAAGTGTGTGCCACTAAGCCTGGCACTAATATATTCTTAAAAGATGCTGGCATGACATCTTTTAGAAACAAGATTCTAGTTCCTATTTCTTCACTCTTTCATTCTCTGAACCCATCTGTGTGGAGATTTTTCATGCCCTGGAAGACCCGGAGGGACCACATTGCAGATGAGAAGACAAACAAACAAGAATGCAGACAATGGGCTGGAGAGATGGCTTAGTGGCTAAGTGCTTGCCTGTGAAGCCTAAGGACCCCGGTTTGAGGTTCAATTCCCCAGGACCCACGTTAGCCAGATGCACAAGGGGGCGCATGCGTCTGGAGTTCATTTGCAGTGGCTGGAGGCCCTGGCGTGCCCATTCTCTCTCTTTCTCTCTCTGCCTCTTTCTCTCTCTGTCAGTTGCTCTCAAATAAATAAATAAGCAATAAAATTTTTGAAAAAGAATGCAGACAATGAGACTGTGGAACAGCCAGCGTTAAGTGATCTCTGTGTTGAGAGGAGGGTCTGCCTGCCCTTCAGGGAAAATATAGCAGGGGTAGGGAGGATGGACTTTGAATTAAGCACGTGGGGAACAGGAAAAGGTTAGTAGGAGAAAAAGGGCTTATAGGGGCTGGAGAGATAGCTTAGAGGTTAAGCCCTTGCCTGTGAACCCTAAGGACCCCGGTTCAAGGTTCGATTCTCCAGGACCCACGTATGCCAGATGCACAAGGCAGCACATGCATCTGGAGTTCATTTTCAGTGGCTGGAGGCCCTGGTGCGCCCATTCTCTCTCTCTCTCTCTTTCTGCCTTTTTTCCCCTGTGTCTGTTGCTCTCAAATAAATAAATAAAAATAGACAAAAAAGGGCTTATATTAGTCACCTTCTGAATACCAGGCACTGGGCTAAGGACCCACTTTTTTTTTCTTTTAAAATATATTTTTTAATTTTAAAAACATTTTTTTTGTTCATTTTTATTTATTTATTTGAGAGCGACAGACAGAGAAAGAGGCAGATAGAGAGAGAGAGAATGGGCGCGCCAGGGCTTCCAGCCACTGCAAACGGAACTCCAGATGAATGCGCCCCCTTGTGCATCTGGCTAACGTGGGTACTGGGGAATTGAGCCTCGAACCGGGGTCCTTAGGCTTCACAGGGAAGCGCTTAACCACTAAGCCATTTCTCCAGCCCATATTTTAAAATATTTTTATTATTTACTTATTTATTTGACAGAGAAAGAGGGAGAAAGAGAGAGAGAATGGGTGCACCAGGGCCTCCAGCCACAGCAGACAAACTCCAGATACATGTGCCCCCTTGTGCATGTGGCTAACGTTGGAAGGGACCCACTTTTGTGGGTCATTTTTTTTCAGTTAATTTTTTTAAATATTTTTTATTTTTATTTATTTATTTGAGAGCAACAGACAGAAAGAGGCAGATTGAGAGAGAGAATGGCCGTGCCAGGGCCTCCAGCCACTGCAAAGGAATTCCAGACACGTGCGCCCCCTTGTGCATCTGGCTAACATGGGTCCTGGGGAATCGAGCCCCGAACCAGGGTCCTTAGGCTTCACAGGCAAGCGTTTAACCACTAAGCCATCTCTCCAGCCCTTTCATTTAATTCTTAACCCTGTGGAAACTGATAGTTTAGTTAAGTAAATTTGCATAACATGTGCAGTGGTTGTGATATCCTTGCTTTGAAAGCTCTTAAGCATTCTTTTCTTTCTTTCTTTTTTTGGTTTTTCGAGGTAGGGTCTCACTGTAGCCCAGGCTGACCTGGAATTTACTATGGAGTCTCAGGCTGGCCTCAAACTCATGGCGCTCCTCCTACCTCTGCCTCCCGAGTGCTGGGATTAAAGATGTGCAACACCACACCCGGCAAGCATTCTTTTCATAAAGGGCCAGAGAGTAAATGCTTCATGTTTTCACAGTCATATAGTCTCTGTCACACTTATCTAGCTCCGCCATAGTAGCATGACAAGAAAACATAGCTAGTATTGAAATGAATGAACATAGTGTGTTCCAATACAACTTTATTGGCAACAATATAGCAGCACAAGGGGTCTAGCCTGTGTGCTGTGGCTCCCTGAAGCTTGTTCTAGAATGGCAAGTAGAGGTTATAGTCTTGTGCCATTTTCTCCCGAGGTTTTGTTAACTGCTCGGGTGAGCCAGTGATGACTGGGAGTTTTGGTCAGCGATAGCTTCAGGGTGTATTACAGGAACTCACAGAGAAACGACAGTGAACTGAATTAATAATGGAGACCCAGATCCAGTTGTCCAGCATTTCATATCCTCCTGGTTAATATTAACAGACGTCAGAAAATCCTGATTGAATACATCTTTAGGTCATTAAGGAAGAGGAATCCAAGGAGAAAGGCCCACTAATCCAGTCTCAGCAGAGGGCTTGACATCTGTGGGCATGCGTGTTTTAACGCTGAGGTTTTTGAAAAACAAGGGGAGAGATGATTTGCTTGGAGCCAGTGAGAAGAAACGAGGTGACTTAACTGAGGGGTGACCTCGGGGAAGCCTGCAGCACTGAGCCTGGATCATGCTGCCTTCTGGAAGAAGCAACAGCTGGTTACTGTAAAAGGAGGGTTGTGTGAAAGGAAGTCCCAAGTGCAGATGAGAAGAGAATCGATCTTGACATCTTAAAGCAGTGAGCCAGGAAAATCTGTCTTTCATAGCTGATACTGTGGGAAAAGTCACTACTTTCAGAGGTTTGGGTCAGGAATTGGTTAGAGAAAAACAGTGCATTTCTTTTTTTTAAAGGACAGAACTTTCCAAAAGTACATCCTCAAATCTATACTATGCCGCCAGCAGCATTGGAAAAGCATGATAGAACTTTAACAAAGTTACCACAGGGAAGCACTGGGGAGCCCTTTATGTCACCTCTGCTGGTCATAGGTGGGGAAGGAGACTTCTCCTCCCACTGATAGTGGAGAGGAGGATGACTTTGGAGAACTAGTTTTATTTTTGAGAAAATAAAAACAACAACCTTAAAAAAAAAAAAGAAGAAAAGCGGATGAAACTATAAGGTGTAGTTCCAGCCAGATTGAACCGTTTTCTCTGCTCTGGGAACAGCTGGCATGCGAGGCCAGGCCCGTGGGCTCTGCAGGCCTGGTGTGGTGAAGTGTTTTGATCTGGCTTCCCCTCATGCTGGCTGTCACACTTAGGATTGAACTGGGGGAGAGAGGGCGGATAGGGGAGAACTGTGGGAGGGCATAGCTTCCTGGAAGAAGTTCATGTTAGCAGGCTGCAGTTATTCCAATAAAAACAACTGGTACTTTTCCTTGTGCTTTGAGTCCCGAAGTGAGAGCCTGTTGCACGGGGAGTGTGCGCAATGGGTCTATGCGACCTGAGCGTCCCCGCGCCTGAGTCTCTGAGTCATTTATTGCCCATTTCAGGGTTATGTATGGCTTCATAAAACTCAGGATTTCTCAAAGTAATAGTCTTAAAATTGCTAAAGGAAATAATCTGTGAAGGAGATGAGCACTTTAATGCGGTTTATTTCAAGCAAGTGCCTTATGAGCCATTTCTCTAGCCCAATATGGATCATTTTAAACAGTGTTCACTTACAAGACATTGACAAACAAATCAATTAAGCACTGTAGTAGGTTGGTACTGCCCATTAGACAGAAATTTCCTTTAAAGATTTTATTTTTATTTGTTTATTTATTAGAGACTAAGAGAGGGAGTAAGAATGGGTGTGCCAGGGCCTCCAGCCACTGCAAATGAACTCCAGACACATGCACCACTTTGTGCATCTGGCTTATGTGAGACCTGGAGAATCGAACTGGGGTCCTTAGGCTTCGCAGGCATGCGCCTTAACCACTAAGCCATCTCTCTAGCCCTAGACAAAAATTTTTAATAATAGAAATACAGTAAGAATAGCCATGCCTTGCCATTCTGTTGACAAAATGCTTTAGAAACGGGTTGAATAAAAGGGACCTTCAAAAATTGTCATTGTATTTTATGAGACTTTGTAGTTTTTATTAACTTTGCTGTAACTCTTTATTTTCTGCAAAGTTACTAATGGAGTATTTAGTCAGCTTTCCATTATGATAACACATACTGAGATAACTTACAAAGATATAAAGTTTCTTTTAGCTAACAATTTGGAAAGTTTAGTCCAGAATCAGTGGGTCTCATTGCTTTGGGTCTGGGGGGTATTTCATGGTGGGAGTAGATGGTGGGGTTCCACACAGACTTCATGGCATAAGCAAAAGATAGGAAGAGAGTGGGGTGCCCATCCCCTTTGACCACACACCCCAGAGACCTGAGGAACTCCCACTAGGTTCCCCCTCTGAAAAGATTCAACCACCTCCCAGTTGTACCATGGGCTGGGGACTGAGCCTTTAACATGCGTCCCCTTGTGAGACACCCAAATCATGGCAGGGAGTACGTAGTTTCTCACAGAAATCTTTCTCTCTGTGTATAGTCAATGACCTAGTCAGTGGGGATGTCATTGCAAGATTAAATTCAGATCTAAACTGGTCCTAAGTCAGTTACTTGCACTGTGAACTCTAAAGTCTTAAATATGCTATTTGACTCCAATTAACATATATCTTAAAAGGCATCATGAGCTCCCTGAGAGCCGAGATCAGATGGTTGCTATGCAATACTTAACTAGCTGGCTCCCTCCAGCATCTTGAGCTCAGTTACTCACCACCACTGTCACACCCAGTCTAGGCAACCTATGTTTTTTCTTCTTTAAAAATTATTTTTATTTGAGA
This sequence comes from Dipus sagitta, assembly GCA_036346955.1. Lineage (NCBI taxonomy): Eukaryota > Metazoa > Chordata > Mammalia > Rodentia > Dipodidae > Dipus > Dipus sagitta. The sequence continues at coordinate 148,380,882 of CM070773.1, read as the reverse complement.
GAGAGAGAGAGACAGAGAGAGATTGGGTGCACCAGGGCCTCCAGCCACTGCAAGTGAACTCCAGACATATGCTTTATCTTGTGTACCTGGCTTATGTGGATACTGGGGAATCCAACCTGGGTCCTTAGGTTTAGCAGGCAAACACATTAACACTTAAGCCATCTCTCCAGCCCCCATAGGGGTCTTATTTCCATCAGGATGACTACACTGGCCTTCTGCCAACCTCTTGCTTCCTCTCACCCACCTCTCTATCTACCAACTCCCCAAAGTCAGTTGACCTCAGAGCAGCTGGATTGAGTTTTTTTAAATTTTTATACAGGTATATGTTGTATGTTGATTATTTCTCTCATTCCATTGCCCCTACTTTTCCTTTCCTCACCCCTCCCCCCCTACTTGTCACCTTTATTCTATTGGACAATTCCACTTCTAATTTCATTTTATTTCTACAGTACATGATCTTATTTAAGTATAAAGTCTAGGATCAACAAATGAGAGAAAATATATGATACTGGTCTTTCTGAAACTGGCTTAATTTGATCACCTCTAGTTACATCATTTTTTTTTTTCAGCAAATAACACACATTCATGATTCCTTATGGCTGAAAAAAAATTCCATTTTGTATATGTATATGACATTATCCTTAGCCCTGTTCCTCTGTGTTTGGACACCTAGGTGGGCTCAATGACTTAGCTGTTGTGAATAGTGGTGCAATGAACACTGATGTGCAAGTATCCATGGTGTGTTGACTTACAGTTTGTAAAAGTAACATAATTGTATGCTTTCCCACTGATTCCTACATGGGACAGCTGGCCATTCTTGAAGAATGCAGAGCACACGTAGTCAGCCCTCAGCTGCCTTTGGCCAGACTGTCCTGCTGTCTTCCTGGGCCTTCTTCCTTTCCCTTCCTAACCTCTACTACTTCCTTCCCCTGTGTGTACTCCTCTACTTCCTGTCCTTCCTCTCCTCCACTACTTCCTGTCCTTCCTCTCCTCCACTACTTCCTGTCCTTCCTTTCCTCCACTACTTCCTGTCCTTCCTTTCCTCCACTACTTCCTTTCCCTTCCTCTACTCCGCTACTTCCTTTCCCTTTCTCTCCTCCACTACTTCCTGTCCTTCCTTTCCTCCACTACTTCCTTTCCCTTCCTCTACTCCGCTACTTCCTTTCCCTTTCTCTCCTCCACTACTTCCTGTCCCTTCCTCTCCTCCACTACTTCCTGTCCCTTCCTCTCCTCCACTACTTCCTTTCCCTTCCTCTACTCCGCTAATTCCTTTCCCTTCCTCTACTCCACTACTTCCTTTCCCTTCCTCTCCTCCACTACTTTCTGTCCCTTCCTCTCCTCCCCTACTTCCTTTCTCTTCCTCTCCTCCACCACTTCCTTTCCCTTCCTCTCCTCTATTACTTTGTTTCCCTTCTTCTATTCCACCACTTCCTTTCTCTTCCTCTATCCTCTACTCCACTACTTCCTATCCCTTCCTCTACTCCATATTTCTTGACTCTTGGACATCTCTCTCCCACTCCATCTTGAGTTGGGAGTTGGCCTTTGTCCTGCGCTTCAGTCAGTGTCCTTGCTGTGTCTGTGTGCCGTCTTCCTCTGCATTCCTCCAGGCCTGCGTTCTAGGGTCACTACCTCAGAGATACTCAACCACTTCATCTAAATGGAACTCTCATCGGCCTGCCCTACATTCAGTTGGTTTATATGTTCATTCATCTATTTCCAACTTGTCAGTTACTCCAAAGGGGATAGGAGCTCTGTGGCAATAGGGAATTCGGTAAATCATTGTCTGACTTTCCCAGAACATTACTTGGATATTGAATAAAGGACAGAGCCCCCAAAATCATGCCATTGATTTTGATCTGGGTCTATAGACTGAATCACAGTGCAGCCAAGTTTTTCAGTATTGCAGTGATTTTTTTCTTTTTTAAAAAATTTCTATCCCGGTAACGGTTCACCATTC